>CAKXYN010000029.1:0-600625 GCA_935064755.1 Tragelaphus eurycerus
ATTTGTGGAAAATAGTGTCCTAAGAAAGAATATTCCCCAAGATAGTGTCAGTTGAATATAAGCAAGATACCATAGAGCACTGTGCACAGTATGTGAGCATTTATGGTTTTAAATGTGGTTGTGCTCAGTCGCTCGGTCATGTCCGACACTTTGTGACACTATGGACTGTAGTCCCCCAGGCTCCTCTGCCCATGACGATTCTCCAGGCGGGGATACTAGAGTGGGTTGCCATTTCCTGCTCCAGAGGATCTTCCAGACCCAGGGATGGAATCTGAGTCTCTTATGTCTCCTGCATAGGGAGGTGGGTTCTTTACCACTAGCAGCACATGTGGAGTGAAGAAGAAATAGATATTCATAGTTGCTTGTGTATCCATAAAATGACATTCTGGGCTGTCTCTCCTGGTCCAGGGGCTAAGACTCTGCACTCTCATTGTAGGGGCCTGAGTTCAATCCCTTGTCAGGAAACTAGAACCCACATGCCACAGCTAAGAGTTCCCATGGACAAGGTCCCGCGGGCACAACCAAATAAATACTTAGAAAAAAGTAATAAACCTCCGGAAGCTATTCCTGAGAAACAAAACACGTGGCTGACTGTGGAAGCAGCAGGGCCTTGACAAGAAGGGAGGGGGTAGGAAGAACAATATAATATGAAGTATTTTATATTTTAAGGTTCTTGAACCTTGTACATGTATTATAAGTTTCTCAGAAATGCCAAGACATTACAAAAAAATTTTATACCTCTAAAGAATAAAACTCACAGCGTTATTTTTACAAACTGAATGAAAGTCAAGTTTGTTTCATCAGAAAGATTATCTGGCTTCTCTAAAACATCCTCTCAGGCTTTTCCCAGCTACCCAGACAGTGGTCCATACGGCGCTGTCTGGATTCTTGTCATAACGTGAAGTGAACCTTTTACACTATCCTGGGTCCTTGATGTCCGGCAAATGAAGGACGACGCCATCACGTTCCTTGCAGCAGGGGCCCACTTAGGTAGCACCGACCTTTATTCCCCATTGGAGCAGTACATCCACAGAAGGAAAAGTGGCGGCGTCTACACTAGGAATCCGAAGAGAACCTGGGAGAAGCTTCTGTAGGCAGCTCATGGCATCGTTGCCACTGAAAACCCAGCTGCTGTCCCTGCTGCGTCCTCCAGGAACCCTCGCCAGCGAGCTGAGCTGCAGTTTGCTGCCGCTTCTCTCCTGGAGCCTCCACTAACCAGACCCAGGCAGCTTCCAGGAGCCAAGACTCCTGGTGGTTACGATCCCAGGGCTGACCGCCAGCCTCTCCCAGAGGCATGTATGTGAACTTACCATCGGTCTGTGTGACACGGACTCTCCTCTGTACTCTGGAGACCACCCATTCCCGCAAGCAGGGAGCTCAGTCGGTGGGTCTGACTTGGCGGATGCTCACCTGGGAAGTTCTGCCCGTGCGCGGCACCGTTTGCTGTGAACACTCTTGGGAGGTCGTGCCTGATCTCTACGTCTGCAGATTCTGAAGAGATTAAAAGGGAAGAGCAGGTGGCAGCTGAGCAAGCTGTGACCCAGGAGGACTTCACCGTGGATGCGTCACCTCAGCACCTGAGTGCAACGCTACTGGATCTGAGGTGCTGGCCTAGTCCACAGGTGGGCAGGCGAGCTCGCTGCCTACTCCGCAGTTCCCCCTAAAGGCTGGCCTGCAGCGCCCACTGCTCAGGCCACTGGGCGGGTAGGCACAGCACTGCATGGGCTTCAGCTGTCCTTCCACAGGCTCTTTTCTTGGGTGGGGGCTGTGCTGGGTCCTTGCTGCTGCACAGGCTTTGCTCTGGTTGCGGTGAGTGGGGCGCACTCTGGTTGTGGTGACCAGCCTTCTCGTTGCAGCGGCTTCTCTTGCTATGGAGCGTGGGCCCCAGGGCCCCCAGGCTTCAGCGGTGGCAGAGCCTGGGCTCAGGAGCTGTGGCCCCCAGGCTGTGGAGCACAGGCTCACTGGTTGTGGTGCACGGCCTTAGTTCCTCTGAGGCACGTGGGATCTTCCTGGACCAGGGATTGAACTCATGTCTCCTGCATTGGCAGGATTCTTTACCATGAACCATTATGGAAACCCCACAGACTCTTAAAATGGAAACTGGTTGACAGAAAATAAGCAGTTTCTAAATAAATAAATATGTCTACTCATGAGAATGTTCTGTGACTTTTGCTTTTTTCTTTTCACATAAGAGGAAAATTTCCTAATTCATAATTCATTATGTTCTTCCCTCAAACATTTGCAACTGCTAATTTTATTAGCTAAGTTTGATCCAAGTTTTAAAATACTTTTCTCCCACTTTCCCCTATGCTCTGTACTTTTATCAATTGAGATAATATTTTATCATTGTTCAGTCACTGAGTCATGTACAACTCTTTGCAACCCCATAGACTGCAGCACACCAGGCTTCCCTGTTCTTCACCATCCTCCAGAGATTATATTTATATACTTTATGTGGATAGGAGGATAATCATTTGACTTTGTACTTGAATTATTTCTCTGAATCTGACGTATTAATATGCTAGTAAGATATAAAACACTCGACTGATTTCAGCATAATAAAAAATAACAGAATCAGGGGACCATATCTTAAGACTGATTATAAAACCAGCAGCCATGTTGATGAGGAGCAGTGACACACGGCGGGACATTTTATGTGGTGAGAGAGAGGGGCACAGGCCTCAGGGATTTAAAGGGCTGCTTGAAAACAGACTGGAACTAGGCTCAGTGGCTGGACCTCCTGGGAGTCACTTCCCAGGGACACACAGGACAGAGGCCTGAGCATCCTGAGTGCCCACAAGGCGGTCTGAAGCAGCGGCCAGGGCACCCTTCAGCGTATCAGTGGAGATGGTAGCTGTATTGTGTGTCTGCACGAGTCTGTATAAGGTGACCCTGCATGCAGAAAAGCAAATTTGACAAAATGGCAGATAGCCTCAGCTCTAATAGTAAGATCTTTTCTTAAATCAATTTCTTTCTCCTCTCAGCTTTTCCATCTGAAAGGAGTTACTCTTCATGAGACCCATTCTCTTTTAATTCCTTTCTTCAAAACCTCAAATTTTGTAGCTTTTTTCCAGTATTTTTCCATGTTTATTCCTCAGACAAGACAAGCAAGAGTAAAATTTTATTATTGGACTTTAAAGATAAACAAATACTTTTAAAATCAGACGTTCCAAAAGTTCTAAATTCATTCATGTTCTCACTTTAGTATCTTCAATCCTAAGCCTGTAATGTGCATTTTTTCTTGACTCACCGGGAGAAATATCAATAACCTCAGATATGCAGATGACATCACCCTTATGGCAGAAAGTGAAGAGGGAAAAAAAAGCCTCTTGATGAAAGTGAAAGTGGAGAGTGAAAAAATTGGCTTAAAGCTCAACATTCAGAAAACAAAGATCATGGCATCTGGTCCCATCACTTCATGGGAAATAGATGGGGAAACAGTGGAAACAGTGTCAGACTTTATTTTGGGGGGCTCCAAAATCATTGCAGATGGTGACTACAGCCATGAAATTAAAAGACGCTTACTCCTTGGAAGGAAAGTTGTGACCAACCTAGGTAGCATATTGAAAAGCAGAGATATCACTTTGCCAACAAAGGTTCGCCTAGTCAAGGCTATGGTCTTTCCTGTGGTCATGTATGGATGTGAGAGCTGGACTCTGAAGAAGGCTGAGCACTGAAGAATTGATGCTTTTGAACTGTTATGCTGGAGAAGACTCTTGAGAGTCCCTTGGACTGCAAGGAGATCCAACCAGTCCATTCTGAAGGAGATCAGCCCTGGGATTTCTTTGGAAGGAATGATGCTAAAGCTGAAACTCCAGTATTTTGGCCACCTCATGTGAAGAGTTGACTTATTGGAAAAGACTCTGATGCTGGGAGGGATTGGGGGCAAGAGGAGAAGGGGACGACAGAAGATGAGATGGCTGGATGGCATCACTGACTCGATGGACGTGAGTCTGAGTGAACTCTGGGAGTTGGTGATGGACAGGGAGGCCTGGTGTGCTTCTGTTCATGGGGTGGCAAAGAGTCGGACACAACTGAGCGACTGAACTGAACTGAACCTGATTCAAACATAACTCTGGGGGGTGAATTTGTGGCAAGATTCCACAGACCCCTGGAATTTTGAACTCTCGACAGTTAGATCTCCTTTTACAGAAGTGTTTGCAGCCAATGGGGCAAGGCGCATATAGGGCCAGATTGCCGGGCTGACAGCGGGGAAAAGACAGTTTATTGATGGTAGAAAAGATCTGCCTTCTGACAAGCAGCCGCCTCTCACGGTGAGGCAAACCGGAAGTGCCTGCAGAGGCAGAGCGGCATGTGCAGGGAGCGCGGCGCTTCAGCCACACACGTTCGTTATCAGCGCAGGCATCAGAAAGGGGTCATTCCTTGACCTGACTCCTGCTTCCTGTTTCTTTAACTCCCTGTGATTCGGGGCTGCTCTGCTGAGTTGGACTCCCCTTTGCTTTTCTTAGATCTCCTTGGGGCCTTCTCACAGCTCCCGGCAGCAGGCAGGGAGCAGCGGCGCCATTGGGCAGGTCTGCTCCTGTAACTCCTCTGGCAGCCGTGCGACGGGGACAGCGCGCTGAGCGTCCACCGTCCCTCTCATGGGACCAGAAGTAGGAATGTGATGGGACTAGAGGTCAGAATGTGATGGTGAAGAAGGAATTCATAGGGCCTGGACTCCATCTTAGGCCTGTTCATGCTGATCATGCTTGGCCACCTTTCCAATGGACTCTGAACTCTGTGTTTAGTGCCTATGAAAACAACAACAGAAAGATAAGACCCCCTCCAGAAGGGGAACTTTGAATATCGTATCTAGGTTACTCATCGCCTAAGAGAAAACATACACTAATCACCCCTTCCTCCAGACAGGCCATAATTTTTTCTGTATCTATCGGAGTGTAACTTCGGGTTTATTGATTACTGGCTAATTGTTTGACTGTCTGAGCACATGAGCACATAGCACGTGAATCATGGGATTATTGGGATTGTATTTTCCTTGGTTTATGTAAGTCTCAAGGAATTTGGAGTGGTGGGTTCAGACACGTACACATGGGGTATAAAAGATTCTCACAAATGCTGGTCGGGGTCCTTGGCTAAGAGGAGACTCTGCCTTGGGCCCGCCGGTGTAATAAACTGCACTCCACTATCTGCATTGTCCTTCTGAGTGAGTTTGTTTACTGGAACGAGTGGCTACAACATTGGGACCAAAGGTCGGAATGGGGAAGATGGAAGGGCTGCCTTTGCTTTCTTTCACTCCTGGGCCAAGAGCTCTTAAGCTGAGGGATTTGGAGAGCCCAGGGAGCCTGTGGCCTCCCTGAAGGGATGCATAAAATGCGTCTGTGCACAAGCTTGTTCAGATAAGAGTAAATGCCCTGGATTCACCCCTTCAAAATATTTTATCTTTGTTCCCAGTCTGTACAGATCCTGTGCTTTGAAGTACAACACCGCTGCAGTGATTTCATCACACTTCCACTGCTGCCAGTCCCTAGTAAACCCAGCTTTCAGAATCAAGAGAGGCTGGTGGCTGACAAGGCTTAAAAACATCCTTTGAAGTACCTAGAATCAAGAGCATTTGACTGTACTCTACTGGACCCTTTTAAGGTCTAGTAGTTTGCTTTTTGCTTGTGAGCAGCTAGGTCAAATTGTTTCCAAACAAGAAAACCAAACTAAAGTCTATGTGTCTGACCAGGGTTACAGGACACAAACTACTTTAGGGTGGGTCCCAGGTCGATCTGAGATTCTGTCATTACCAGGAATCAAAGGAGCAAAGAGCATTTGTGACACAAACCCTAAAAGCGTTTTATTACTGGATAATTTGGGTTGGGACGGTTCCTTGGAGAAGAGAATGGCAACTCACTCCAGTATTCTTGCCTGGAGAATTCCTTGGGCAGAGGAGCCTGGTGGGCTACAGTCTAAAGGATCGCAAAGAGTTGGACAAGACTGAGTGAGTTTCACTTTCTGTTTTCAGTTTGGATCTATGGAGAGGTAAAGTCTTTTCTGTGGATATTTGTAAATGCTTCCTGCAGATCCAGTTATATGGCTTTGTGTTCTTCTGAAATTGCTCCCGTGACATTGATCTGGACTTCATACACTTATGTACCAAATTACTCTGTTTTCTGTGCAATGTTAATAAAACAGTTTTTTAAAAAGCAAGTAAACAAGTCCAAAGCCCGTGAACTGTTTCAAACAGGCTGAAAGCGCCACCTACTGTCCAATCTGTAGAGGTGCCCGAGGAATGTAGTCTGAGCCTTATGGACTGAGAGCCACAGGAACTAGGATATTAAGGTAAGTTAGACTCACACCTGACTATACTTTCTACTTATATGCTATTTATAACGAGTTATGTAGTTATATTTATGCTCTCTCCTGAGCATTCTCAATCCTTGGTTACAGAAAGTAAGGTATTGAAAAATCACTGAACTGTGGCAGATGCAAGAAACAGTACCAGGCTATCATATGCTTTCCACGGGGCCCGATTATCCCACACCAAAATGCCTTTAGAGTTCTGGAGCAAAAATGATCTTTGCTACTTTTATTCCTAGAAACGACTGAGGCCCAGAGCTCCCTGAGTGGCCCCTCCTGCTGGGGACTTGACTGTATTTACTTTACATGTTTAACAGACGACAGTAAAAGAGAAAGCTCTAAAATGGCAAAAGCTGTCAGGTACATGGAAAAGGTGGTTTTTAATGTTGGTTTGAGTGTTTTGTTTTTAATGTAACAATCCATTATAGAACAGGTCAAAATAAGTTTAGAGAATAAAGTGTACTTCTGCTAATTCTGAGAGCTACTAATTAAAATATGTCTTTAATATGGGCCTGGCATAAATTCAGACCTGCCTTGGACAGGTAACTGACTTCCAGGCTGCCTTAAACCCAGCAAGCATTCAGGGACTGGCCCAGTGACTGGAGGGGATGGCAGCGTGCAGCCGGCCTTCACTGTTTGTGCTGCTCCTGTGCTCTTTCTGTCTCTAGCCCTTCAGCAGATATTCACTCTCTTCTATGCAGCTTATCATTTGCTTGACTCTGAAATACATTGGTTCGGTTTTTATGATAAACTGGTTCTGTACAGTCATATATAAAGTGTTTATTTAAATACAAATAATATACACTCTCATTCAAGTTCCTCCTGAGTTAAAAGTACACACAAAAAATCTAGATAATATAGAGTAAAAGTAAAAGTTCTCTTTCATCCTTATCAAAGTTTCTGTGGTTCATTTGTATATATTCCTCCAGCTTTTTAAAAAACATTTTCAAATATATATTTATTTACACGCAGATAATACAGGTTCATTTTTAGTTCAGTTAATCAAATAATGTGTGTTGTTTTACAACTTGCTTTAGTCATGTAACAGTGTGACTTTGAGGTGTCACCATTTCCTGTTTGGAGGTTTTCCAGTGGTTTTAAATAGGAATATAAAAATCTTTCTTTAGAACAACATGATTCTGCTATAAGCAAACTAGGTTCATCTAGCATCCACATTTAGGGAAATTCAGAAATGTCTTTAGTTGCCCTGTGCATCCCACAATCCGGAATGGAGGAAACTGCAAGCAAGGAAAGTCTCAGCACTGAACACCAGGCACCCCGTTAACCCAGCTCTAACGGAGGAGGGCGGGGCGAGGACAGCTCTCTGGCTGCAGGGAAGGTCTTGTGATGCCTGTGTCTCCAGCCTGGCCGGTAGCAGCCTGAGAGAATCAAGGGAAAAGAGACGGTAGGAGGAGAACAGTGGAGGGCAGGAAACGGGCCTCCTGGGGGCGAAGCACACAGGTCGCAGCAGAGCCTGGGGAGGAGGAGCGGGTCCGCGGAGGAGCCCGTGGAGAGACACCCGGAGGAGGCTCCCTCCCGCTCACTAAACCCAAGAAGGTGCCTATGGGCTGGGTGACAGGTCCCATCCGCCCCCCTCACTAAGACTGTGCTCTTCAGGCTGGTCTTGGGAACACACTTCTTGTTTCACTTGAGTGATTCAATTGTGCCTCCCCTGTAATTTCAGGTCGGGTCTTCTCTGCCTGCCTTCCCCTCATTTTTCACTCTGGCCTCAGTCTTCATTTTTTTCTGGCAAACAAAATTTGGTCAAGCGGCAGAGTTGACTGCATAAAAGGCAAAAGTCTGCCTCTGAGGAGTAATATATACTCATATTGTTATGCTAGTTTATTTATATTTATTAATTTAATTTAGTATAACATAATGCTACATAAATCTATGCATATATAATGTAAATAAATATTAAATGCTATGTACTATTATTATTTTAATATAATATTTATATATCAATGATATATGTTAATATTAATAATATAGGCTGATTTAGGTAATGACACGCCTGGTGAGAAGACTAATGAAGACTAAAGAAGTCAGAAAAAAACAGAAATTTGAAGATCTTTGCGAAAACTCCCCGCTCACGATGTAAATGGCGAGACGTGCATGAAGGTTCTTGGCCAGGGCCCCTCACAGGCTTCTCCAGGCCCCTGTTACGGTCAGCAGTGAGAGAGGGAGCAAGGGTCCAGGCAAAGCCCCCAGGCCGAGGCCGGGCCGAGCCCCCCGCCAGTCTCCTTCCTCCTGTCACCGTGCATCACCTCCTCACTTACACTAGTGTAAGCGAATGGTATCACTTCTCCCACAGAATGAAGGGTGTGTGTTGCAGGGTGTGTGTTGCAGGAGAGCTAGAGTGAGCTCACTGCTGACACAAATCTTAAAACTATAGAGAGAGGGAGTTGGAGGGAGGGAGACAGATAAATGGACATATGTGCCCTGGCTTTAGATTGTAGGGTGAATTTATGATATTAAAACTGGTTAGCTTTTAGCTTGTATTTTTATCAGTGCGTGTATTAAACAATTGATCAGTCACTTAAATATCATAGATTCTAAATCATAAACTAGGATTTTAAAATACTGTAGTTTCCTGTATTACCAAAATGCACTTTTGAAGCCAATGTTCAAATCATCCAGTGTCTTCTTCTGGTGTTTGGTCACACATGTTGTTCTCTTTTTTAACTTTTGCTGTGTATTTGGGGTGCAGCCCGTTGGCAAACAGTGATGTGAAAGTTTCAAGTGACACCAAGGGGAGCAGTTCAGAAAACACACACACACGTCCTTTCTCCCCCAGACTCCCCTCCCACCAAGGCTGCTACATAGCATCAACATCCATGTACCAAACAGTGTGTCCTTGTTGATTCCTAACCAAAGCGGACATTTGTTGTGTCATCAGAGACTCTGCCAGAATGTTTCCCAGAGGTTAGCGAGGAGTTTCCTGGAAAACACTCAGCCCACCCCCTGTTGCCAGAGGAAGAGTGTTTATATACGGGTGTTAGTTTTGGGAGAATTTGGTGAACTGGACCAGCTCGTACAGAGATGGAAACAGCTTGTCACCATCAACATTGTCACCATTCCCCAGTAGGTTCAGCCTCCCCCGAATGCACCCTGAGTCCTGACCGCTGAGCAGGCCAAGCCCGCTCTCAGCCCCCAGCGCCTCCTCCCACAGGGCCACGGCCCGAAGGAGCCAGAGAGGGACTGACCGCTCGTCCCCTCCTCCCCCTGCTCACGGGCCTGCCCGAGCCAGCTCCCTGCTCTGGTTGAAGGAGGAAGGTCAAGCAGCAGCCCCAGAAGAAGTGCACAGGGGACCCTTCATTCCCAGGAGTGCAGGCTCATTGTGCAGGGCCGAGGGGACACGGGGGTGGGAGTAGCCTCAGCGCTGGACACTGTGGGAGCTTGTCTGCTGAACAGACTCAGAGACTCTCTGTTGGCCATGGAATCTGAGGAACAGGAGAGATTTGGATGGACAGGGGCTAGCTGGGAGAGTTTGCCATGGTCTAAAGCACAGGCTGTGTCTCTCTGGGCTGAAAATATTAACTGCTTAGCACTAGCTCCCACCAAAAGAGGGTATTGGTTAGAGGTGTCCTGAGATGTAAGAGCTTCTTAGGGAGACAAGAGGAGATACTAGGAGGATGTGAAATGCCTTGTAGAGCCTGAACCACTCGCCCAGCCTTCTGACCCCATTTTGGGAGGTAGCAGTTTCTCATGCATGTCCCTGGTGGCTCAGATGCTAAAGAATACACCTGTAATGTAGGAGACCTGGGTTCCATCTCTGAGTTGAGCAGATCCCTTGGAGAAGGAAATGACAACCCACTCCAGTATTCTTACCTGGAAAATCCCACGGACAAAGGAGCCTGGTGGGCTACAGTCCATGGGGTCTCAGGGACGTGATTGAGAGACTAACACCCTTTCAGGTGAGGGCAGCTGGTTTCCTGGGGCCTGATCAGGGAGGGGCACAGGTGAGTGCTGCTTCAGAGGAGTGAAAGAGGCTTTGGGCCTAGAAAAGAAAACAGCAGTCTCAAAGGCCCTTGCTGAATCATCTAACTTCGGGGAACCAAACTTTAGGTCCCGCCCTGATGCTCCAGGCTGGTTGCATCTACCTGGGACTTATCATCCCTTGTCCAGAGGATTTATCACCCTCTGCCCAGCTACAAATGCCATCTCAACTAAAGAATACCCAAAACATCCCGCCTGACTAACATTTCCCTTATGGCTTCCACAAACCTCCCTTTAAATATAAAGCCTCCCTGATCCCTCTCTTGCTCAGCAAGGTCCTTAGGCCGACTGCCACCCCTCATTGCCTGAATAAAGGTAACCTACTTCCCTTGAGGTCGTCTCTCCTTTTCTGTCTCAGCCCAATCTATACCTTACAACCAGCACTGTCCTAGGGAAGAGGGCAAACAGGTGCCCCCCGGGAGTCAAGACACAGGCTGCTTAGTCAGCAAGACAGCTGTGAGGGGTGGAGTGGGCACCGCGCGGGGCCCCTCCCCCTTTCCCCAGGTGCCCTGCAGTTCCAAGATTTGGCCTGAAAGTGTCATAAAGAAGGACCCTTTGTATTCTCCCTATTACAAGTTAACCACTAAAGGAATGTTCCCTTAAGCTTGTACATAAAGTCCCATCTCTGGGAGCCCTGCATCCCAGGTAATGAGCACCAAGCTAAAATAATAACTTTGTTTAGCTCACAGGAAACTTCCTGCCCAGACTCACCTGGGAGACCTGCATCCCAGGTAATGAGCACCAAGCTAAAATAATAACTTTGTTTAGCTCACAGGAAACTTCCTGCCCAGATTCACCTGTGAATCGTGGCAGGGAGGCAGACATTAATACATCCCCTCTGGAGCCTGATCAGAATGAGGAAATATTTGACTTTCCTCCCCCATCACCTTTGAGAATTAAGATAAAAGAAGCCTGAATTCTAACTCAGGCAAGATGGGTCCTGGGACAAGAGTCCTGGGTTTCTGAATAAAGTCACTGTTCCTTGCCTCAAGAACTCATCTCTCAATTTATTGGCCTGTCATGAGGTGAGCAGGACAAGCTTGGACTCAGTTACAGAAGAGCTGACGGTCTTGCTCTTTTTGGGGGAAGATTTCCATTTTCATTCGTTTAGTCATTCGTCGTGTATTTGAGTCCTGCTCAGAGTCAGGCCCTGCTGAACTCACCCTTGGAGACCCAGCTCAGACCTCACCAGGTCCACAATGCCTTTCTTCATCCTGTGCTCTGCCCGCACCATTTTCTGCCTCACCCAGGACCCCTCAAGTCTTTAAGCACACTGCGATGAGCTGTCCAGCTTGTGAGCCCTGTGAGGACCTCGAAAAGATGCAGAATGGGGCTCAGCAAATGTGATGATGACCAACAATCAAATCAATGAGCTGGTCATACACAAACCAGGCTTAGGTCACATTCACCAAAGGTCATCTTCTTCTCCCTCCTTCCAGAGCCAGAGTTTCAGGGGGACCTTTAGCAGGAGCCCAAGGATCTTCTCTGACCCTAACCTCATCCAAAACATTAACAGTCCAGGTGGATTTTATTTTCAATTTTATTTCTTTTTACACTTGAAGTCACTTCGTGACTATTCCACTGAATACTGAGTAACTTAATGATCACTTCTGTTGTGTCTGGGCCAAGAAAGCCCAATACGGGGGTAGGATGCTGAGGAGGAGAAGGTCAGGGGAGTGGGAGGGAAGGGGCGGACAGCAGAGGCAGGCGGCCCCCATCCCCGTCCTCATTGCCCTGCCCCACCCCCTTTCTACTTAACCGATCTGACTGTGATTACCGGGGTCCATATGTCTCCTTGCTAGATGTTCTGTCCTTTAGAGCCAGCTGTAGAGGTCACAAGACAAACCTAAGTTCTGGGGCCCCTGACTGATCCAGGAGCAGTCACCTGTGCCTTCAGATGGTCAGTTTCTGACCCACGGTGATGCTCTTCCAGAGTCGGGCATGAGTTCATGGCCAGCCCTGCTCACTGTGAGATGCTGCAGCTCCTGCTCTGCCCTGAAACCCCTCCCTGCGGCCTGGCTGTGTTCAGGGGATGCCTGGCCAAAACAGGTATGAGCGAGTAGGAGAGTGTGGGCGCTTTCGGGGCAGAAGAGATGCAGAGAAACTGGGTTTCACTCTGGCAACTTCCAACTGGTCCCAGCCCAATTCCACTTGTCATACACCCTGAGTGGACACGATCTCCTGGGAGCTCAGAAGACTCTCCTGAGAGCTGAGATGTGGAGCTCTGGAGGATGGGGCTGGGATAGCCCTCCACATGAGGCTGGGGCTCTGGGGCTCTGAAGCTGGCCTGGGGAGTGGAGCTGGGCCTGGCGAGTTTGCACTATAGACTGTCGGGTGACTGGTTGAAGCTGCTGACATCCATGGTCACACCTCCCTCAGCCATCTGACCATTTCTGATCCGACCAGTTAAGCAGGGCTGGTCTGGTGGGCATGCAACTGAGACAGGAGCTCAGCATGGTTGGTTCCTCCACCCGCCTCTGCTCTCCTCTCTCCTGGTCTCTCTCCTTCACCACCTCTGCCCGCCCCGCCCCCCATGTAGTTCTCTTCTTGGGCCGCCGTGGGGAGGCCCACGTGGAGTCCGGGTCAGGTGGGTGGCACGGAGGGTCCCGAGAAGGGGTGTCGTGGCTGGGCTGGTTGCTCTGTGCTCGCCGGTGGCTCAGGGTCGGTGAGGCAGAGAGGCTTCCTGCACAAGAGAGGGTTCCTAGTGCCGTGGGCTGAGTGACAATGGTAATTTTATATTCTGTGAGATTTTCACAATTAAAAAGAAAAGAACTCGGGTGTGTGTGCATGTATTATAATGGCCTAGAAAGGAAAATTCTCAAGTCAAAAGAGGAATGAATCGTGTGCTCCATAGATGAGTCTCAAAGACATAGCACCACGTGTAAGAAACCAGCATACGTGGCCACAGTTGTACAAATCCATGTACTTTAAATATGCAGAACAGGCCAATCATTAGGGTCAAAAAGCACACAGACAATTGCCAAAAGCTGGGGGAAGGCGGAAGGGGAAGTGACTGTTTAGTGGGTAGTCGCTTTCTCTCTGAGGAGATGAAATGCTCTGATTTAGATAGTGGTGATAGTGTTAGGGGAAGCACATGATTGAAACCACCCACCCTGGCCAGGTACCATAGTAACCATTTGCGTGAGTTGTTTTATGACAGGAGATCCTGATAAGGAATACGGAACTAATAAGCCACCCCAACAGGAAGAGTTCGGGAAAGGTTGAAAGGAGACACCGCGTGTCCGTCCACTTACCAGAATCCCTCTCGCTAGCATCCATCTTGACAGTGATGCGTGCGCCACCAGGAAAGACTCTGAATTAGAATGATTGGTCAAAGGCCACCCGGAAACTAACCCCATCACCATAAAAGCTGAGACTGCGAGCCACGGGGACAGAGCAGTTCTCCTGGGTTCCCTTATCCTACTGCTCTCCACCCGGGTGCCCTTTCCCAATAAATTCTCTTGCTTTGTCAACACATGTGTCTCCTTGAACAATTCATTTCCGAGTGCTAGACAAGAGCCCAGTGTCGGGCCCTGGAAGGGGTCCGCCTTCCTGCAACAATAGCGGCACAACTTCGCACAAAGATGATGAACCACTGAGTTGCACATATTACAGAGTAAATTTTATGAATGTGAATTAGATTCCAACTTAAAAATTGTGATTGATAAAGGATTTTTTTTAAAAAAAAAAAATTCACACGAGAAACACATCTTATCCTGAGTTTTCTTTGGTTCTCACTCACCCTTCTACCATCTGCAGGCAAACAAATATCTTGACAGGGATGAGGATTCAGGTTTCCTCCTTCAGGGACTGACTTCCCTGAGCTTCCCTTCATCACCAAACAACGAGGATCCTCAGCCTCTGCAGGAGCTGCTCTCCCTGTTCCCACCATCCCCTCTCCTTCTCCTCCCCCTGCTCTGAAGGGTTCCTCCCTCCAGCTCCGCCTCCCGAGTTCAGTCTGGGCTCCTCTCACCAGCGCTCTTGCTGGGCTCCGACCGCCCTCTGACTGCAGCCTCTCCGCCCTCCCATTCGCTTTCTCTCTGTGGTAACTGATCTGCTTTAACTGCAGTTCGGAACATGTGCTTTCTCTATTCACAGCATCTGAGTGGCTCCCACTTCCCAGGAAGGATAGTGGCATCCCAGGCCAGGCTCTAAATGCCTTTCACTCTCTCTCCCCTGCCCCCTTCCTCTGCCAGCCCTCACCCCCTGCGTCCACCCCGCAGTCCACACCGCCTTTGACATCATGCAGGAGGTGAGATGAACGCTCTGCCTTCACAGCTGCCTTTCTGGGGGAACCTGCTCTCTGTTGCACCCACCACTGGCCCCGGCTCTGGATTCCTGGCTGCTGAACTGCATTCCTCTGAGACCTTGGCTTTAACCATCTGCTCTACTGATTTTCCTCTGACTCCCTCTGGCTGTGTCCTAACTCCTTGTCTTCCTTCTGGTCCCGTGTGCCTCTTCTCGGTGAGCACGTGCCACATGGTGGGGCACTTATGTCTTGTCTGATGCCTCTCTTAGGCCCAGGGCTTCCTGAGGACAGGAATCCAGGTCCCACGACTCTCCACGACTCTCTCAGGCCCGGAGGTGCTCACTGCTCACCTGCACGGTGACTGCAGGCTGTGGCTCCCCCTCAGGCTTGCAGGGCCATCTGGGTCTCATCTCAGGCACTGTCGGTGCTGTGGGGGAGCAGCTGTCACTCCAAGAAAGCCCCCGCCCTCTTGTTGCAGAAACAGGCTCTGGGAGGCAGGGCATCAGGGGTTGTGGCTCCGGGCTCTACAGGAGCAATAGTCGTGGTGCGCAGACTTAGCTGATCCACAGCGTGTGGGATCTTTCTGGATCGAACCTGTGTCTCTTGCGTTGGCAGGCAGATTCTTTACCACTAAGTCAGCAGGGATGCCTGAAATAACACATTTCTCACTTCTGCCAACTTTGCTGAGGCCCAAGGACCGTTGAAGAATCAAGAAACACCCAAGAGCAGCCGGGCCGCTCGTCTTACACACGTGGAAGCCGACACCAGCGGAGCGCATAGATGGTGTCCCTCGGCGCGTGGCGCAGCTCACCAGGGTCTTCACTCCACACCCAGGGTCTCTCCTGAGCCCACGCTTCCTCCCCCAGGTCAGAGGAGAGCACCGGGACCCACGCCAGGCCTCTCAAGGTCTATGACCCTCGGGAGGCGTGTCTGAGGGTCTGGGGGTCAGACAGAGCCTTCATCAGAGGGGCTGACAGGGGCGGGAGCTCGGCTGGCTCCTCTCCTGTGGCCCAGCTGTGTCTTCTGCATGTTTCTTGTCTAGTCTTCGCTGTTTACTTTCCTTGTTCTCAGGAGAGGAAACACTTCGTCTCTATTTCTGCTGCAACAACCTCATCTGTGCGTCCCCAGCCTCCAGCAGGGAGTGAAGCTGTCCTGTCCGGTACCCCCTTTCCTGCTGCGCGCTGGCCCCCATCGAGTTTTGAGCAGCAGTTACTTGCTGGGCACAGTTCCTCACCCATCAAGTCGTCAGTAGCTGCTGAGGCTCCCAGAGGGACAGAAGCCGCCTTTCCAGCCCCAGCCCTGGAGCTGGAGTTCAGCCCTGAGAGTCTGACTCTCTGACGGCTGATGACCAGCCGAGGCGGGCAGTGTTCTGTGCTCTGCGCGCCCACAGGGCGTCAGACCTGCTCTTCAGGCTCACCGCCAACAGAGTGGGTGACGGTGGCGGTTCAAATCACCAACCGTCTTATTTTGACCAGGGAAACAACGCCTTCTACAAAACATTTATAAAAAACCTTTATAAATCTGGGAAATCTGGGTTCTTTCACACCAGAGACATGGATCAAAGAAGCGGGGCGCGTGCAGTTGACCCCAAGTCGTACGTAGTTTCGGGCCCGCCCCTGCGCTCCGGGGGCAACGGCAAAGCCGCCTCGCTTGGTGTCCCCCGACCCTCAGGCTGCAGACGGGGCGGCCTGCGGAGCCAGAAGCCGAGGCGGCCCCGTGTCTCTGTCCGACGGCGCCTCCAGCGGCCGCATCTCCCTGCCTAGGGCTGCCGCTTGGCCGGCCGCTCCGGGAAGCCGCGCCCGCGGGGCAGGTGACGCGCACGGAGGGCACGGCGCCGGGTGGGATCTGGGATCCCGTCACCGCAGGAGCTCTGGGCCCCTGGCCGCCTCTGGAACCCGGGAGCCGGGTGGGCCCCGAGAAGCCGAGAGGCGGCGAGGAGAGAGCAGAGGCGGTCTCCGGGCTCCGGAGACGGTTCCGATCCCCCGCGGGCCGGAAATGCGGAGGACCCGGGGACCCCGCCGGCGGCACAGCGGCCCCTCTGCCGGGCTAAGGGCTTCCGACCGACCGGGCTCGGCCCCGCGGGGAGAAACTGCACACGCTCCCCGCACGCGGCCACCCACGGGGCTGCGCGTCCTCGCCCGCTCGCCTCCCCGGGCCCGACCCTGGGCCTCCGGCCGCTTCAGGAACTGGGAGCGGAGGGCCGGGAGGAGGGGCGCCCGGCACACCCGAGCTCGGTCGCGGGTCCAGGGCTCAGACATGCGGGCGCCCGGGTCCCTCTCCAGGAGAGGACCGGAGCGGGAAGCTCCGGGACTGGGGATCACGGACGAGCCGGGGCGGAAGGAATCTCCTGGGGCTCCGGGCTCAGCAGCGCTGCTGTTTCTCAAGTGCTTCTTGATCTCAGCGGTCCGAACCGCCCTCTGCAGTCCTGCCACGCTGCTGTCACTACGTTGTGCTTTTGTGTTGAATGGACGCTGTAGATCAGGACATCACGGGGTAACTAGGAGTTAAAGAGGGTGGGGCACTTGCACAAATAGGTGGACCCCCACACCCGCAGCCACATCCTGCCCACCCAGCTCCCACACTAATGTCTGAGACTCCTCCTGCCTGAACCCTGCAGAGGCCTAGCTGTCCCTTGGATTCTGTGCCTGTGTTCACCAGGACCTCTCCTGGCTCAGCCCTGTCTATGCAGACCCCACCCACCCTCCCTGACCTCAGGCTTCAGGAAACGACCCCGACAGATGTCACCCAAATACAATCTGATCGTTGTTTCTCGCTGGTGAAAAATTAGGAAAACATTCTTCTAGGCCTGTTTATTGTGACCCACATTATGACCCAATTGTTTTATTAGCTGTATATCATATTTTCGTAGGTGATTATACTCTAAGCTGTTGTGAAGGTAGTTCGCATTTTTTTAAAGTAATTTTCTCTCAAGTTGTGCAGAAAGAATAGTGTGATCAACAGTTTCCCTCCCCCCAAAAGACTTCCGGGTCCTAATCCCCAGAACCTGTGACTATTAACTCACATGGCAAAAGGGACTTGTGTGGGTGTGGTTAAAGAAAGGATCTACACTCGGAGGCCCTCTGGGTTACTGGTGAGGGTGCAATGTAGTCCCAAGGGTCCTCAGAAGTCAGAGAGGGAGTCAGGAGGGTCACAGCTGGTAAAGGAGACGTGAGGACATGAGCCACAGAGGGGCTGAAGTGGCTGCTGGGCCCACAAGCGAGCAGTGCGGTGACCCCTAGAAAGAACACCCCCAGATCCTCCAGAAGGAACCCAGACCCGCCGACACCTCTATGTCCCCACAGCGAGATCCACATTGGACTGCTCAAGATGGATGAGAAAGTGAATTTGTGCTCATTTGTTATACCAGCAGTAAGAAAGGAATACAGGTAGGGAAATGTATCTTTTTTAAAGATACATGGGTCCCTACTGGTAGGAAGAATTTCTTTAACATTTAAAATGTTTTCTTTTAAAAATGTATCTTTTAAAAAGATACACGGCCCCCCTACTGGTAGGAAGAATTTCTTTGTATCAGGGAGTTAGAATGAGGAAAGGTAATTCGATAATATGTATCCTCTGAAAAGCAATTCAGGAGCCACTCTCCTGAGAAAGAGGAAAGGGAAGATGTGCGTAGATATGAAAGGCCCTCCCTGGGGGCAGAAAGGGACTGGGGGCAGAGGAGCCTCAGGGAAACAGCTGGGAGGGTGTGTGCTGCGATCTTACTTCAATCTGGAGATGCTCTGGAGACAGCTGAGCTGAGAGAGGGTGATGCACAAGGGGGCTCCTGGGGCCTTGCACCTGCATCTTGACCACCAGGTGAGCATCCAGAACAGGGGTGGGGTGGGGGGTCCCACTGAAGGGAAAGAGTAGACAGGAAAAAAAAATGACCTTACATCACAACGTGTCCCATGTTAACTTAGCTTTGCATCTTTCTCTTTCTTCTGATACCTAGCTGAAAGTGACAGCAATATGTTATCAAATGCTGAGCTAAGAAGCCAGACATTCTCAGTGCACAAGCCTGAAGTAAACTGTGCTTGTGTGAGTCGGGGGAACAGGAGCTGGCTCTGAGTCACACAAACATCCACATCCTATCACTACCCCTGTCTACTTGTGTGATTTTGGACAGGACACCTAGTGTCTTTAATCACCTGTTTCTTTAATTCTAGGGTGGAAATGACAATCCTATTGCATCATAGAGCTGTGTGGAAAGTTACATGAGATAAGACATGCATTGGCACTTAGATGAGGGTAGCTCAGTTCAGCTCAGTCACGCAGTCATGTCCAACTCTCTGTGACCCCATGGACACCAGGCCTCCCCGTCCATCACCAACTCCCAGAGCTTACTCAGACTCATGTCCATCGAGTCGGGGATGCCATCCAGCCAGTCGTCCCCTTCTCCTGCTTTCAGTCTTTCCCAGCATCAAGGTCTTTTCCAGTGAGTCGGTTCTTCACATCTGTGAGGATAGCTAGCATAGTGAGGGTAGCTAGCAATCCCCCAGACCCCAGGGAATGACTCGTGATACTGAGCACAGGGCGATCATGCTTAGCAGCCTCTGGATTCCTGTCCTCTTTGGATTCTTTCCATCTGTCTGGCCTGTTTCTACTTCTGAATCCCCCTTGGGTCAAAAAGACCTTATTACTCTCAACTTTAAAAATCTACTTTTCACTGTACAAGATTGGAGGAGTTGGTGAGAAGCAGCCTTTCTCTGTGCCCACTCTGAGCCCTTTGAGTTCAGGAAACAAGGTTCTGAGGCAGCTGACAAAACTCAGACTTTGGTACTTTTAGAAATCCAGCCAAGATTAGAGCAACTGAGATTGACCGCCATTCAAATGCAGATGCGTCCTGTCCCTGGGTCTCAGACCCACCAGAGGTCCACTTCCCATTCTACTCAGATTGCCTCAGCAATTGCTTTCGTGTTTCTGACTTTATAGATTTCTTGGGCTTCCGGGGAGGCTCAGCTGTAATAAATCTGCCTGCAGTGCAGGAGATATGGGTTCCATCCCTGAGTCAGGGAGATGCCCTGAAGAAGGAAATGGGAACCCACTCCAGTATTCTTGCCTGGGAAATCCACGGACAGAGGAGCCTAGCGGGCTACAGTCCATGGGTTCACACAGAGTCAGACACAACTTAGTGACGAAACCACCACCACATTATTATCAAAGCAATCTATACTGTATTGTAGCAAACTTTGAAAAATATTGATAACTAGGAAAGAAGACATTTAAATTTACCTGTATACAATTCAGAAAATCTACCTATCAGAGATGATCTCGCTTCATATTTTGGTTTATTTCCTTTCCAATTTAAACATTTCCATGGTGTGAAAGTTGCTATACTTTGTTTAACCAAATCCTTATGCTGAGAGTAAAGATTATTTCTCATTTTACAGTACACATTCTAATAGCCAAATATTTACCTAATTACTTGGTATAAATTCTCAGAAGTAAGACTTAAAATTTCCATGTGAAACATAAATAATTTTTACAGCTTTTTGATCTGTATGTACTTTCAAAGGACCAAACAAGAAGGAATGTTGAATACTTAGATCTGCTAAGGATGATAGCTACAATCTTTGTTAAATGTGTATGCTATTATTTTATGAGCCACTTCTCTCTATTTAATAGAAGACAAAATAATATCTCAGCCTTAATTTGTTGAGGGAAGTTGACTTTTTTTTCTGTGTTCTAACAAGCATTTGTATTTCTTCATATGAACATTTCAGTTTATGGATCTTGCCAAACTTTTTGCTCGATTACTTGTTTTATTGCACACTTATAGGAGCTATGTCTTGGTAATGTCAGACTTTTGTCAAGTGTATTATAGTTTTGAGTTTGTAATTTTCCTTTTACTTTTTGACGTGTATGTGTTTAGCAATGTTGTAGTAAAACCCACGAAGACTTTTCTATGTAGTTTGGCCTTCAATGCAATGCTTATATATTAGTTTGCTGGGGCTCCCATGACAAAATAGCACATCCCCAGAAGCTCGAATGGCAGACACTTGTTTTCTTACAGCTCCAGAGGCTGGACACCCAAGATCACAGTGTGGTTGGGGTAGATTCTCCCAAGGACTTGCTCCTTGACTTGCAGACAATGACTTTCTCTGGGTCCTCACTTGCCCCTTCCTCTGTGTGCACCCTTTCTGGGGTTTCTTTCTGTGTTCAATTTCCTTCTCTAACATAGACAAGAGTCATACTGGATTAGGGCACAACTTAAAGGCCTCAATTTATTTATCTCTTTAAAAACTCCATCTGCAGAAACAGTCACATTCTGAGTCCCTGCAGATTAGAACTTCAACACATCTACCTGAGGGGACACAACCCAGTCCATCTGAGTTTATCAAGGTCTTCCCCATGTCAAGATTGCATACATATTTATACTTTATTCTTAAGGTTTATGGTATCAAATTTTATATTAAATGCCACTTGGAATTTATTTTGATATGTGGCACAAATCTTACTGAGAAATAGATTATACAAAGAAAAGCTTGTAGGTAATATAAGTACATAATTTGCAGAATAATAGTAAAGCAAATTCTCATGTTCTCAACACCTACTCTCATTTAAAAAGATTCTAATTTTTCTGTATATCTCAATTCTATGTCATTCCCTGCCTTTTATTTGAGATTTGCACGTGCATGTGAGTTCCTAAGCAGTAGACAGGCTTTTCCTCTTTTGTCCCTTTATGTCAGTAGAAATCACAGTGATTATCTTTTGTGACATAATATTTAATTTGTGTGTGGTATCGGTTTCTGAGGTTCATTCATTTGTATGCATGCCATTGAGTTACTTTTACTGCTATATAGTAGCCCATACTTTAAATGTACCAGATCTATCCATTCTATTGTTGCTGGATGTTGGCACTGTTTACAGCTCTTTGCTGTTAAGAATATCACTCACATGTATCTACTTCATGAGCTGGGAATTAATGGGAATTAATGAAATTAATGAATTAATGAAACCTAGGGTGTGCACTTGTGCAGCTGTGCTGTGTTACAACAGTTGCCATTCCGATTAACAAGGAATGTCAGCTTCTTCTGTTCCACATCCGAGCCAGCCTTTCATAGTCACTCACAAATGTTGGCTCAACTGTGAGCTGTGAGATGGTGTTTTGTTGCAATTTTATCTAGTATTTAATTTATCACAAATGAAAGTGATCACATTTTAAGTGTTCGTTGGACTTCCATGTGTCACCTTCCATGCAATGCCTATTAACGTGTTTTTGACATCGACTTTAAAAAACTATTTATTGGTGAAAGACCTTTACACTTGTTGCACATGTCACTTCCCACTCCCTGGCCTTTGTTTTCCTCATTTTATGATGTCTTCTGATGAGCAGCAGTTGTTACTTGTAACATGATCATATTTATCCATCTTTTGCTTACCCGTTTGTTTGGCTTTTTAAAGAAGTTCTTCATCCCCCAGACATCCTAATAGCATTCTGTTAGGTATGCTCCAAAAGGTTTCATGTTTTTTGTCTTTCACACTTAATGTTCAATTTATTAACACCTTCAATTTAAGTTTCAATTTACCTGCAGTTTATATTCATGCCTTGTCTCTGAAGAAAAACAGCTTCCTTTCCAGCAAAGCCTGTGGAGAGAAAATACCACCCTACCCTCTCCCTCCCCACAGCCCACAGAGGGAGAGAGCAAGAAAAGAGAGAGAGAGAGAGGGACAAGTGGAAGAGAAGGACGGAGCTGATGCCTTCCTTGTGTGGTGTGGGGTCTCTCCCCCAGGAGGGTAGCATTTAAGTAAAGGCCTGAAGCCAGTGAAGGAATGAGCTGTCTGTCAGTGGAAGAGAAGCATGTTTCAGGGGAATTTCAGAGAGAAGGGAAATGCTCTGTAACTGGGGGGCGTGGGGATTTCAAAGAACAGCCCGGGGTGCCATGTGGTCCAGCACCTGAGAGGAGAAGGTGGGGGGAGGTGGGGGAGGGACGAGATTCATTTTCACAAACGTTCCCGTTCCTCACACTAGCTGCCTCCACCTCCAGGTAAAAAAGTCTCCCTTTTAAAGACTCACCTGAATCTCCCCTCCTTTATGAGACTATCAGGGCCCCCAGATTCCTGGGCAGAATGAGTGGAGTCTCCACTGCCCTGTGGTGGGGATTACTTTCTGCATTACCAGCAGAGAATGAGCTTCTCAAAGAGAGATTTTGTTCTTTATCACTAGTGATAAAAATGTCCAGTAAATATTGGATGCATTTACAAATGAATCCAAGAAGGAATGATGCTAACATGTGCTTCCATCTTCACCTTGGCCCATTAGAAACGGGGTATAGTAGGAACCCTGGGCTTCTGTTAAAAAGAATCTAGTGATGATCAGGTCAGTCTTTAACCTTGTAGGTAGGTCCTAGGAATGAGACTCAGACCAAAGCTTCCTGCCACCTCCCCTCACTGAGAGTTGGTGACCAGTTAGCCCTTCTCTCTGTGTTCTGCCCAGTGGGTGTCAAGGTCTGCAGGCTCCATGGGCTGATCTTCCCCCTGGCTTGGCTCTCCTTGGCCATCCCAGATTCACAAGTGCCCATCTGGTACAGGGACCAAGAAGCTGATGTCATTACCTGCTGTGAGTCACAGCCCTGGGACCCTGGCTGATTTGCATTTGCTTCTGGTGACAAGGCCGCCTGCCTGTCCCTGAACAGAGGGGCTGGCCATGCTGCCCTGGTCAGCTTCCTGCACAGACAGCCTCCTGTCATTTCACCTTGACTCTGCCTGTCCCTTTGCCTTATTGGGACGTCTTGCCTCTCACAGCCACTGCTGTTCCTCACCCTGAATGAGGAAGTAGGTAAGTTCTTATGACCCTGAGAATCCCCGGGTGGTGGGTTATGGGGCCAGCCCTGGCCTTAGCACCCCAGGATGATCAGCGACCTAGCCCACACTGAATGCAGTCGATTCGTTCTGCCTGAGAGAGAGGATGGACTTGGGGTGGGTCCTGAAGGTATTTACTGAGTCAGAGATGCTGAGACCAGGCCTGGTTTTCCTGATGGGGAGTCTGAATCATCATTGAAAGACGGCAGCCTTCCCCAGCAGTCTGGGGGCTCAGGAAGCCCGGCCAGCCTGCGGGTCCTCTGCTGCCCTTGAGTGAGCCCACAGACAGCTGCTCCGGGGTCCACAGGCTGCTCTCCTCTTGGGGCTTTCTGGTGGTTTTGGTTCATTGCTCCCCTCACATCTCCTTGGACTATTCAGCAGAAGTGATGTGTGCCTGTTCCCTGAGACGCTGAACACACTGGGAATTCCTCCTTTTCTGTGACCTGAGTTTTGTAAGCATCCTAAATATCTAACAGAACCAGGTGCAGAATGTCAGAAGAAGAATGAAGATAAAGAGAAATGAAATGTCATTCTTTTTTTTTTTTTTTTTTTGGCTGGACTCAGCCTTTTAAACATTTAACTAATTGATTGATTTCTTTTGGCTGCACCGGGCCGTCACTGCCGCACACCCGCTGTCTGTAGTGTGACCTGCAGAGGCTCCTCTACCGCGGCGCCTGGCTTCTCACTGTGGTGGCTTCCCTTGCTGTGGAGCACCCGCTCCAGGGTGCGCACTTCAGCGGTCGGGGTGCACAGGCTTCGTTGCTCTGTGGCTCGTGGGATCTTCCCAGACCAGAGACCAAACCTGTGTCCCCTGCATTGGCAGGTGGATTCTTAACCACTGCACGTCCAGGGAAGTCCCCGGACTCAGTCTTTCTGAAAGAACTGAATTTAGTTTCAGGAGGGAAGTATAGCAGTGGCAAACGAGGTCAATGGTGGGTGGGGGATCTTTAAAGAACTACTCTAAAGGAAGTCCCAGGATGGCTGGAAAGAGCACTCGTGGTAAAATAAATGAAACCAGAAACCAGACCCAGAATTAGAGCTGCAGGGGACAGAATGGGGTGGTGCTGGGCCTCTGGGCACACTCTTCTCTTTCACATCAGCTGCTGCCCACAGACGTCGTTTAGGACAATAGCCCTGAGCGGGGGAGATTTGGCAGATGAGTTGGGGAGGGAACCCGAGCTTTCTCACCACACTGGGGACAGCTTCTCCCTCTCCTGGGGCCACTAGGTCATCTGAGGTATTTATTTCAAAGGATGAATTTATGGCTGAGGCTTAAGCTCTCTTATGAAGACAAGAGAGTAGGTGGGACTTGTACTCAGAGGAGGCACACCTTTCTGGGAAAATGGGAAACCTGGAGATGAGCAGGGTGAAATGAAACAAATGATTATATTTCTTATCTTTTAAGAAGATGGAGAGTGTCAACTAAATGTCAGAATATGTTTTGAGTGAGCACACAAATTTGTTCAATGAAAAAAGTAATTATTTTAATTTTCCTTCCTTAGAGACAAATACCTTCCTATACAAAAAGTATGAAATGAAGAATGTTTCTGCAAATAATATTGAGCAGGACAGAAATCCATGTAGTATTTCACCATGTCTCTGAAGGTGTCAACTAGATTTCACCCCAAATTAAACTTCCTCTGCATTTGATGAGCGTGTCTGCCCTGTGGGACGGTGACACCCACCAGGGGACTCATGATGTATGTGCTCCTGCTTCTTTCCTGTGCAAGGGGGTTTAAGAGCTTATCTGTGCAACCAGAGTGCCTAACCTTCCACCAAGACATGACCCCTTAGGTTGTTTCACCCACCACTGAAAAGGTTCACAGTGGCTTGGCCACATATCTGAGGCCATGACAGAAGTAAGGTTAGGGCTCCAAAGCTGCCTGATTCCCACATGGGGAGGACTCAAGATGACTGAAGGCACTTGCATCCAGAGGGTCAGGGGAGGGCACAGCAGGAAGGGTGGGGACTCTAAACGACTTCGGTGGGTATCAGAGAACAAAGCCTGATGCATTTGATCAAGAATTAGTTATGGAAATGTTTGAGAGTGGTGTTTGTTCTGTGGAGTCAAGATTCCCCAAATGATGACTGTGAGGGTTTCCTGGGATTTGATGTAAATCATAGGAATTGAATATTAATTAAATAACTCTGAACAAGTAGGTCTAATCAGAGTATAACAGCTCACGACTTTTTTTTTTTTCTGTGTAAAATGGAAATATTGCTACAATTGCAAATAGTTGTTTATGTGGGGAGTAGTCCATAGTGCTCTGACCCCAGAGAGGAGGGTTCCCCATATCTCTGCATGCCTGTGGTTTGGTAGGAGGGGTCTCCCCCAGGTGAGTGGTTGGGGACTCTTGCCTGGAGTATCTAGCAGGGCTTTAGAGGCTTGGCTCTCATGACTTCCTTCCATCTCCTCAGCTTTATCTGGGTTCAACCCCTGCATGAGGATGCAGAGGAGGACAGTGGTGGCTGAGTTCTTGACCTTGAAACAATGAGAGGGATTTGCTCTGGCTCCTGGTTTGATCTGTGTCTTGCCACATTGTCTGGTTTCTCCTTTTGGCCTGGATCTTCTAACACCACCCAGGAAATACTAATGCCAGTAACACCCACCGCTCTGTTAGGCATATGGCAGCTCAGGGGCTGATATGGAAACAGCCTCTTTCTGTCATCCACACCCACTTGTTACAGCGTCCGCAAAGGTTGTGACTTTAGAGGACAGATGGGAGAGCTTTCTATTAAAATAAAAAAAAAAAATACAACCCTCAGGCTCACTAGAGAAAAATCCCCTGATTTACCATGTGAATGGCTACAATGGCCTCAGGTGTGTAGTGAGCATAGAGGATAGTGATGGGGTGAAAGAAGTCTCCAAACCAGGAGAACAGGCGTGTCTATCAGGTGAGCCCAGTGTGACAGAAGCTGGGGCAGAGGTGGTGATGGGTAAGAGGGAGTAATGAGGGATTATTTACTTTTCCTAATTTTAAAAATTATTAAGCTTTTATAGACTATATTTGAACATTTTGGTAGCTACAAAAAAGATAAAAAAATTTTCTTCACTACCTTCTTCACATTAACTCAATTTCTCTCTGTTCTTAAACTTTGTTCAAGTTTGAAAATTGAATGCAATGTGTGTTGATTCTTATTTCTTAATGGTGACTCTGTATTGAGGATAAAGGGTAGAGTGGACCGAATAAAGCGCAGGGCGCTGGACAGCAAACTGAAGACTAGGGCGCCCCAAGCCCGCACTCCCCCACAGTGAAATCAGCAAAGCAACCAGGGTCTGTCAGCCCAGAGGACCCGAGAAGCAGCAAGAATGATCTCTTTTCTGCTCGGACCATTGTCAGCCCTAGCAGGAGTCCAGATTAGCTCCTGGGGTATGTATGTGCCCCTATGTTTGTACGTGTGTGTGTGTGTGTGTGTGTGTGTGTGTGCGGGCGCACGCGCGTGTGTGTGTGTACTTCGTATTTCTTCCTGCCACATAAGTGAGCCTGGATGCTTCAAGTAAGCAATGGCCATGCCATGCAAACAGCACAGTGAAAAGGGTAGTGTCTTTGGGAGTTGAGTGTGCACACACAGTTTGTATAATGGGTCCAGGTGCAAACTTCCGGTTGTTCCCGTGGTTCATACCTGTTTTGTGAGGGGAATGGTCTTCCCTTGGGATATCAGCTCAAAGCTTATGGAGAGAAGGACTACACAGGTGTATGTTAGAGCCAGCAGCTCTGGGCATGGAGGATTGGGCAAACCAAGTGAATTGCTCGGGGCTCCTGACATGAAGGAAGAGACTGTGGACATAGGGATCCCAGGCCTGCAGAGTCAGAGTTCTGATTGCCTGCAGGGGCTCTGGGTGTTAGTGGAGCAGAGAGGTTGAGGGGCTGAGATGCCAGCTGCCTGTCCCAAGACTATAGTAGGAGGGAGCAGAAAAGCACGTAGTGTGGCCCATCTTTGTTTCTGGCACGTCTTGCTGTCCAGACACCAGGTTATAGGGAAGACTTTATTCTTGCTCTTTAAAACCGCTTTAGCTATTATCTTCATTTTTCCACTTCATTTTTTAAAAATAAGATATATATATATATATATCACTGAAAGTGCTAAAACTTTCTGTTTTCACTTGACAGTTTGCCATGGACATCTTTCCAAGTCAATATCTATGAATCTAACTCATTTAAATAACAGCAATAAACCAAAAAGCAAGTTGATAGTCTTGTGTTATGTGAATGCACTGAAAATTTACTTAACTGGGCCCTTGCTGTGTTTTCTAAATATTCTATTATTATGTAATGCTGATATAAACATTCTTAATATCACACACCCATTTCTTGTCATCTGGCTTTGCTTGGTAAACACTAAAAGACAAATTACATAGTCAAGTTTTCAGTCGTTTCCTTTATGGCTTCTGAGACTTGTACTTTTATACTTTAGTAACATCTCAACTCTGAAATTTGGAGAAGGAAATGGCAACCCACTCCAGTGTTCTTGCCTGGAGAATCCCATGGACGGAGAAGCCCGGTGGGCTGCAGTCCATGGGGGCGCACAGAGTCGGACACGACTGAAGCGACTTAGCAGCAGCAGCAGTAACTCTGAAATTACAGAATAAAATGCATTCCGTGCGTTCCTTCTTCCTGTTTTACTTTCGCTGTTTCAGCTCACAGCTCACACAGCCCCGCCCCCTGCAGATCGCCCTTGCTCAGGCTGGCTTACGGCCCTGCAGTCTCGCGGGGAGGTTGCAATCTCTCCGCCGCAGCCTCCCGCGCTCCGCCCGCCCTCGTCTGCCGCCTGGGCCGCTCCGCGACGCCGCGTCGCGCTGTCCCGAGCGGGGAGGCCCCCTCCGAGGCAGAGGCCCCGGGCGAGCTGTGGCGTTAGGGCGGTCGGCGCGGGGGGGCCGGTTGTCGGGCGCCCCTGGCGGCCGCTTTCAGAGCGTTCCTTTCCTTCGGCGACCTTCACAAGGGCTGCGACTCAGCCGGCAAATCCGGCGCAGAGCTCCAGACGGCGGCAGTACTGGCGGCGATAATCCCGGAGTTGTGGAGACTAGGGCACGCCTGCTCCTGCTGAAGATTGGATCTGCAGTTATTCGTGAGGTAACTTGGTGCTACGGCCGTGTTGGGGTGGTTTTCCGCTCGCTCGGGTCGACCAGTATCTCCCTGCGTTCTTCCACCCGCGAAGTCTCGGAGTGAGCAGGGAAAAGTTTTCTGCGACGGAGTGCCTGTGGCTCGGCGGCCAGGCTCACGGATCACCATTAGGGGCGTTCGTCTCCCATCCGCCATCCCCTCACTCCAGGTTCTGGGGCTTGGCCAGCCCGGCCGAGTCCGTGCAAGGAGAGCTCGTTGGCGGGCGCGCCTGGGCTCCGTCTCCGTGCCTGGACGCGTTCTGCTCCCGCTGGACTTAACGTTCATGCTTGCGTGACAAGAACGGGCCGTATCTCTAGAACCTGGAGAACGATTCGTACGTTTCCTCCGGCCGTGGGTCCACCTGGGGTACAGCTTGCGGCCAGGGAAGTGGTGGTGCCCTGAGCGTTGTCCCGTGGCCACATTTTCCGTTTTCCCCGCGTCGGCTGGGCGTGGCCGTGTGGTCGCGGACGGCGCAGACCTCGGACCGGCCATCCCTGGATCCCGGGCGTCCCTCCCCGGAGTGAGGCCTGGCCGTACGCGCGGAAGAAGGCGTCGCTGTGCTGCGCGCCCGGCCCTCGCCGCGGCACCGTGATTCTCGTGCTCGGATCTCCCGGAGCCACGTCCTCGCCGCTTGGAGGCCCAGGTCTTCAGCAGGGCCCGGGAGGTGGGGGAGCTGCTCGCCGATGACCGCTGTCGCGCCACCATGCTCTGCGATCGTCTGAGACTTGGCTGCGTATTCCCCAGGACCTCTTATAGTCTCTTCTGTTCACCTTGCGGGCTCGATGGTTGTGTGCGGCACACACGGGTCCCTCGCCACGGGTGAGAACAGGGAACGCGGCGGGCGAGCAAGGCAATCGCACAATGCGCGGTTCTAGCCCTGCACGGGCTCGTTGGTCAGAGGCGCCAAACAAATATTTGAGACACAAAGTGGCGGGCGCCGTTCGATGAGGGTACCAAGGAGCCTGGCGCGTTGTGTAGTCCTGGAAGAGCCTCTCTGAACACGCGCGGACCGAAGAACGCTTAGGGGAGAGAAATGCAGCCTCCGGCGGAAGCGAGTGCGGAGTGGTAGTGCTGTGCTTTCTCTCCCCTGCGGTCCAGGTTTGTTCCGCTGGCAATCATGCTGTTTGGTTGTAGCTGGGCGGTCACCGCCGACAGGTTGACCAGATGGCCCAGGACAACTTTGGTGCTTTGAAATTTACTAGTTTGGTAGATTAAAATTGAAATTAAATTAATGAAAATTGCTATTACCGCTCGTTGTCACTCGACATTACCGTCATTATTACCATTGTCTGTAATTAATGATAAAGTTTATCCACATAATAGCTAGCTGCTCAGTTGAAGATGACCAAAGAGTATGACCAATATTTTAAAAGCGGAGAAAACTCTACAAACCACGAGGCCCTGCCCCATGCCCCGCAGCAACCATTCTGGAAATCCAGACCCCCAAACTGCAGCAATAGGCCTCAAGGTGCGGTCTTGGTCAGTGACTGTTTCATTTATCCTTTTCAATTAGAAACAAATCGGCGGGAATATGTTCCTCTAAGCAATGCCACGGGCGCACCTGTTCCTTTCAGCCTGCCTCCAACTTCCCTACATCACAAGCTCTGAGCAGGACCTGCTTTCCTGTTTTGCTACCACTCTTAAGCGTACCCCTAGTTTCAGCCTAATGCAAGTGGTGCTGGCTGACCCCTTGCAAAGCAAATAGTAGCTGCTCAATGCACTTACTGGTCTGTATTTTTAAATCTTCATAAACATCATAATGGAAGGATAATATTGAGTTAGGAACATGTGTGACATAGTTAACGATTTCCTTAGTGTTTAGACATTAAATGTAGGGCTCCTTAAAACTTTTCCATTCTAAAACTAAAGCTATTAAGGAGGGGGGTTATATATTAAAAAAAATAAAAAAAAAAATAAAATTCACTAGACTTCATGTAATTGCCATACTTTGAAAAAAAATAATGTGGAAGGAATTGTTTTATTTTTTGCTTATGAGACCACTATTTTATATTTTAGTGTTTTTATTCATTATGGAATCTCACCTGTGTGTCCTCAGATTAATATTCGATAAAGACTCAAAGGGATCATGAAGCAGTTGTGGAACTTTTTCTCTGAGTAGCTCCCTCCTTTTTGATGCTCTGCCACACAGATTACAGCCTCCCTGGCCTCCCAGTTCACCAGTGTCCTCAAATCAGATTTTTGCCAAAGGTTTATGGTTCGTCTGCCTGCAGGCGCGGCGTGAAAACCGCCTGAAGGCAGAGAGCTGCGGAGTCATCAGGTTGATGTGTGTGTGTTCACCTTCACTCGAGGAACCTAGTCCTGGAACCCTAACACTGCCTGCTGTTCAGGGTCTGAGAACAGTTGTTTCATATTTTGTTCAGCTTTCTAATTCCCAATGGGTGAGCAAGTCTAGACACTGTTCCTCTTATCATTGCAGGAAGGGGAACCCTTTCCAGGGTCCTAGAGTGGGCTCACACATGCTGACAAAGCAAGAGACTTGATTGGGAAGGGCACGCAGGGGGACAGCAGCAGGGTGAGGAAGCCCAGGGGACTCCTGTGCCACGTGATGTGCAGTCTCAGATTTTATGGCAATGGGGTTGGTTTCCAGGTTGTCTCTGGCCAAGAATTCTGACTCAGGGCTCATTTCATGTATTTTGTTCACTTTCTAATTACCAGTTAATACTGATGAGGAAGTCCAGACACTCTTTGTATTTTATTTGGGAGCAGAAATCACATTTTATTTTAAGAGAAAATTATTGAATTTAATTTTTTTAAAATTTTTTTTTGCAGGAGAAAATGGACAAAGGAAAGGATCAATGAGGGTGGGAGGGAAATGGGAAGAAAGAAGGGGAGTGATGGTGGGGAGGAGTATATGTAATTTCTTAACCAATGGCTTTCTGTTTTTAATCACAAAGAACACTTAAAAAAATCATGTTGAATTCATCCTATATTAGGAGGTTTGTTCTCGAAATGAAAAGTTCAGGAAACAAAAAGTCCAGTTTGGGTGTCCTCATCTTAGGCACATATTGGTATTTTGTATTGGTAGGTCCATCTTTACCACAATATATTATTTAGGACAGGATCACATTTGTCACTTCTTCCTCCCTACTACCCAAAGTGGTACCAAACCCATAAAATAATCAATAAACCTTGACAGAGTGAACAAATAAGTCTTTTTTTTTTTTTTAACTCTCCTGAATGAACTGAATTTTTTGAGGCTCATAAGTGAATATGTTTTGCTCTTTACTTTGTCTATTACAGCCAGATTATATGAGTGGGGTATTAAAGTCTCCCACTATTATTGTATTGCTGCATATTTCTTCTATCATATTAATTAATGTTTGTCTTAGATATATCAATGCTCCAATGTTGGGTGCATACATATTTATAATTGTTATAACTTCTTTTTGGATTGTTCCTTTAAGTCGTTATGTGTAACCTTCATTGTCTCCTTTTCAGGATCTTTAAAGTCAATTTTATCTGATATAAGTATTGCTACTCCTATTTTCTTATGGTCCATATTTGCATAGAAAATCTTTTTCCAGCCCTTCATTTTCAGTCAGTATATATCCCGTATTTTAAGGTGGTTCTCTTGTAGACAACATATATAGGGGTCTAGTTTTTGTATCCATTTGACCCATTTTAGTCTTTTGGTTGTCTCTTGTAGACAAGGTATGTAGGGGTCTTGTTTTTGTATCGATTCGGCCAGTCTTTGTCTGTTGATTAGGGCATTCAGCCCATAAACGTTTAAAGCAATTATTGATAAATAAGATTTACTTTATTGTTTTGGGTTCGAATTTATACACCCTTTTAGTGATTCCTATCTAGGGAATGTCCTTTAGTTTTTGTTGGAGAAATGGTTTAGTGGTGCAAAATTCTCTCAACTTTTGCTTATCTGTGAAGCTTTTGATTTCTCCTTCATATTTGAATGAGATCCTTGGTGGATACAATAATCTAGGCTGTAAGTTATTTTCTTTCATCACTTTAATTACATCTTGCCATTCCCTCCTGGCTTGGAGAGTTTCTAGTGAAAGATCAGCTGTTATCCTTATGGGAATTCCCTTGTGAGTTATTTGATGTTTTTCCCTAGCTGCTTTTAATATTAGTTCTTTATACTATGCATCAATAATTTAAAATCACCTAACCACACATGCTTGAAAGGTGTCTTTTGTTTCATATTCTTTGTTTTGCTCATGAACATGTTAAAATAAAATGAAATATCAGGAGACACACTTAGATGGCTTTCCCCACCCCCTAGAAGAACTTTATGCCAATAAATCCTGGGTAAGGTCTTAGGAGTCTCTGAATTTGAATCCTTCAGGTATATCAAGTCATTGTGCAATTTTTGCTCCTGTTTTCATAAGATCTGTTAGTGTAATAAGTCACACTAAATTTTCCCACAGCTTATACTGTGGAGAATTTTTTTTTTCCTCCTGAATCCCCAGTGTCCATCTTCTTTTTCAGCCACTAGCAGTTCATTCTGCTCTAAAGTGTGCAGTTCACTATCTCTGGATTGGCTTGAGGTGACCACCTGTGTGACACCTGGCAGCTCACGTCTCATTTCTAATCCATGAATTTGAATTAAAGGGACTTTAAGGCTCTTACATTCATTACTCAATAAATACTTATCAACTGAGAATTGTAATCAATGGAGACACATTAATAAATGGGATAGATAGGGACCCTGCCCTCGTGTGGCTTTCTGGAGTACACGAATTCTTATAAATAAAAATTTTAATTGGGGAAAAATTTTTGATTAGCATTATAAAGAAAAAAACTAAACTTTCCAGGTGACTCAGTGGTAAAGAATCCACCTGCCAAGCAGGAGACATGGGTTCAATCTCTGGGTCAGGAAGATCCCCCGGAGAAGAAAATGGCAACCCACTCCAGGATTCCTGCCTGGGAAATCCCATGGACAGAGGAGCCTGGCAGGCTGCAGTCCCTGGGGTCACAGGAGTCAGACGTGACTTAGTGACTGAACAACAACACTGATGGAAAACATCAGGATCCTGAGGGATGGTAAAGGGGAAGCACCAGCATTAGACACACTGGTCCAAGAATGCCCATCCGAGAGGTTAATATCTGAGCTGCCGTCCCGATGAGCAGAAAACAGCAGCCACTTTAAGGTCTAGGACAACGGCATTCTAGGAGAGGGAAGAGCAGGTACTAGGGCCCTGAGATGGGAACCGACTTGGAGGGTGGAGACACGTGGGGGCTGAGTTGACATGAGTGAGCGCACACGTGGTGAAGGGAAGGGGGGCGGGGGGTGGGGGTGGGGAGGAGGAGCGGGTTGGGGGAGGACGGACGGCGGGGGCAGAGTCAGTGCTAGCTCAGTGCTTTCAGTCGCTGATCCCGGGATTTGATCCTGCTCTGAATACTTCTCACATAAATACAGCACATTAGATGGCACGTGCCCACACAGATGGATGACGCAGGGCCCTGGCAGTCAGACAGAGTGGATGCAGTAGTCAAGGCACCAGCAAGATCACAGGATCTGAGATCAGCAGGACCCTTGATGGTACCACAGAGCCTATTTTAAACTCAGGAGACTGAAGTGCAATTTTTGTAGTCTTGGCCAGTATGGACCAAAATAAATTTATTTCTACAGTTTGCAGAACTGTTGCCTCAAAAAAAAAAAAAAAGAAAGAAAGAAAGTTGGGATTTTCATAAATTTATGGAGAAAAGATGCATATAACCCATGCCTAGAAGTCCTACTTCAATGGGAGAAAGCCACTGGGAAAACTGCTTGGAAAGTTTAAGGAATGTGACTTTTAAATTATAAAAGAGAAAGACACTAAAAGACAAGAAAAGTTCAGAGACAAAGGGGGTTGAACCAAAGCTGCCAGGCTTTGTCCTGGTGAAAAGGTGGCTACCCAGCACCCAGCACACTTCCTCACGTTGCTGGGGTTATTCCCACCATGCTTTCCCAAGACTGTAGCCCATGAGGCTCCTCTGTGCATGGAATTCTCCAGGCAAGAATACTGGAGTGGGTTGCCATTTTCTTCTCCAGGGGATCTTCCTGACCCAGGGATCAAACCTGTGCCTCCGGCATTGCAGGCAGATTCTTTACGACCCGAACCACCAGGGAAGCCATTGCACTTTCCATGGTGCCCATTTAAAATTCAGTTTAAGTCATGTTTTTCAGGTTAAGTGTTCTAAAAAGCTCCCCCTTGATGTTATCTGCACACTGGCACATGTAGTCTGCAAGAACCCCCTCTTCCCTGAAGACCTCCAGTCACCAGCCATTTCCACACTTGTCTCCTATCACGGTGTCCACCGGTGTTGTGGGCTCTCTGCCCGACTCTGCACAGAACTGTTGCTGATGGAACCTCTTTTAGGCACGGAGTCATTCTGTCAGCCATAACCTAAACTTCAATGTCCTCCCATCTAAGGTTGTATTTCTATGTTCCTTAAAAGAACATTTTAACAAAATCTCGATTTGAACATGAATGGGTTTTACCTACCAATTTTTATCTGTCTTTTATTGTATACTATGGTCTGATTCTGTCCTTGGTCTCTCATGAAACAACTTGCCAGGACTTATTAATGACTTCTGATCCCTTTTCCATTTACCACCACTCTTCTGTGGCACATACTTCTATGACGCGTCCTTATTGCCATGACGCTCTCTCCTTCCTTTTGGAATACCCGCTGTTGCCTTCCTGTCTCCACTGCGTCCTTTCCCGTGTGTGTCTCTCCCTGGCACTCACAGCAGGTTCACAGCAGACTCACTCACACGATCTTCCCTTTGGAGTCCCTGCCTCCCATTTTAGCTGTGGTATTTGGGGACAAATTCCCAAGTATGTATCTCCAACCGAGACTCCTGGTCCCACGTGTGGGCTCTGTAGAATCTTCACCTGAATAATTACCATGGATCAAACCTAATATACCTTTCCTTCTCCCCAGTTAACACCCCTTATGGACATTCCCTCTCTCCTGGGCACCAGGCTCCCTGGTTCAGATCATCCATGACCCATTTCTCTACACTCACGGAGTAATCTAGCCACGTCGGCTCCAGCTCTAATGAAGTGAGCTGAGCAGTGATGGACCCAGAGAAGAGTGGAGACAACAGGTATGTACCCGGTGAGGTTGCAACTGCACCGAGAATAAAGGGCAGTGCTGATGATAGGAAAGACTGTAGAGGGTTCTGAAGGTTAGAAAATGTTGGAAAGCAGTTTTAAACACAGGTGGGGGAGTGGTGTGATGGAGAAGTTGCAGTTTAAAGAGAAAGGCTCATTGCTGGCTCAGAAGGATCTTACTGGTAGCATCTTATCAAATGCTCTCGCAGTTACAAGTACTCCAGGTTACAAATCCTTTGGATATATATCCTACACAGTTGCTAGCAGCAGAATAGCACAGGTCACAGTTCTCCATTGCAGCATTGTTCGTAATATAAACAGATTGTTGCATATCAGCATGCATCCCAATGTGGATGGGCAAAGTGTATTATACTACTACATCATCCATTCAGTGCACTGCTCTGCAGGAAATTATGTCCGGATAGAGGACAATTTCCAAGGCACTGTCAAATAAATAAAAGCAACATGTAACAAAACACCATGCTTAATACACCACTATTTGTGTTTTTAATTAGGGCGTGAAACAGAAATATATTTTCATGTTTGCTTATAAAGAACTCTAGAAGGATCCGTAAGAAACAAAATACTACCTGTGGAGGCAGATGGCCCTGGACACACAGGCTAAAGATGGAGGCACAGATTGCTGCTGCGTCACTTCAGTCATGTCCGACTCTGTGCGACCCCATAAACGGCAGCCCACCAGGCTCCCCCGTCCCTGGGATTCTCCAGGCAGGAACACTGGAGTGGGTTGCCATTTCCTTCTCCAATGCATGAAAGTGAAGAGTGAAAGTGAAGTCATTCAGTTGTGTCCGACCCTCAGCGACCCCATGGACTACAGCCTAACAGGGTCCTCTGTCCATGGGATTTTCTAGGCAAAAGTACTGGAGTGGGGTGCCATTGCCTTCTCCGGGAGGCACAGATTTATGATTCTATTCGGTTACACAGATAATTAGGGTATTCTTTTAGACAACGGGGAGTCTAGGTACGACCCCTGGAGCTCTTCTATCCAGGGGGCCTGGTTTTCCAGTTGGCATGTCGTTTCCACAGATACTGGGCATATAGCTCAAAGTCCACGGTCCGACCCGAGATGGAGCCCTGCTTTCAGGACGGAGCCTGTTCTGTCTGTCTCCTCCTTCATTGCCATCTCCTGTTTGATCACTTCCAATGTGCCTTGATTCATGGACCTAACGTTCCAGGTTCCTATGCAATTTTGCTCTTTACAGCATCAAACCTTGCTTCTGAGATCAGTCCCATCCATAACTGGGTGTTGTTTTTGCTTTGGCTCCATATCTTCATTCTTTCTGGAGTTATTTCTCCACTAATCTCCAGTAGTATATTGGGCACCTACCAACCTGGAGAGTTCATCTTTCAGTGTCCTATCTTTTGGCCTTTTCACACTGTTCATGGGGTTCCCTAGGCAAGAATACTGAAGCGGTTTGCCATTCCCTTCTCCAGTGGACCACATTCTGTCAGACCTCTCCGCCATGATCCATCCCTCTTGGGTGGCCCCACACGGCATGGCTCAATTTCATTGAGTTAGACAAGGCTGTGGTGCATGTGATCAGATTGGCTAGTTGTCTGATTGTGGTTTTCAATCTGACTCCCCTCTGATGGAGAAGGATAAGAGGCTTATGGATAAGAGGCTTATCCAGATGGGATAGACTGATTGAGGGGAAAACTGGGTCTAGTTCTGATGGCCAGGGCCATGCTCAGTAAATCTTTAATCCATTTTCCTATTGATGGCTGGTGCTGTGTTCCCTCTCTGCTATTTACCTGGGGCCAAATTGCCAACATCCGCTGGATCATTGAAAAAGCAAGAGAGTTCCAGAAAAAACATGTATTTCTGTTTTATTGACTATGTCAAAGCCTTTGACTGTGTGGATCACAATAAACTGGAAAATTCTGAAAGAGATGGGAATACCAGACCACCTGATCTACCTCTTGAGAAGTCTGTATGCAGGTCAGGAAACAACAGTTAGAACTGGACATGGAACAACAGACTGGTTCCAAGTAGGAAAAGGAATACATCAAGGCTGTATATTGTCACCCTGCTTATTTAACATATATGCAGAGTACATCATGAGAAAGACTGGGCTGGAAGAAGCACAAGCTGGAATCAAGATTGCTGGGAGAAATATCAATAACCTCAGATACGCAGATGACACCACCCTTATGGCAGAAAGTGAAGAGGAACTAAAAAGCCTCTTGATGAAAGTGAAAGAGGAGATGAAGAAGTTGGCTTAAAGCTCAACATTCAGAAAACGAAGATCATGGCATCTGGTCCCATCACTTCATGGGAAATAGATGGGGAAACAGTGTAAACAGTGTCAGACTTTATTTTGGGTGGGCTCCAAAATCACTGTAGTGATTGCAGCCATGAAATTAAAAGACGCTTACTCCTTGGAAGTAAAGTTATGACCAATCTAGACAACATATTAAAAAGCAGAGACATTACTTTACCAACAAATGTCCATCTAGTCAAGGCTATGGTTTTTCCAGTGGTCATGCTTGGATGTGAGAGTTGGACTGTGAAGAAAGCTGAGCATCGAAGAATTGATGCTTTTGAAGTGTGGTGTTGGAGAAGACTCTTGAGAGTCCCTTGGACTGCAAGGAGATCCAACCAGTCCATTCTAAAGGAGATCAGTCCTGGGTGTTCATTGGAAGGAATGATGCTGAAGCTTAAACTCCAGTACTTTGGCCACCTCATGCGAAGAGTTGACTCATTGGAAAAGACTCTGATGCTGGGAGGGATTGGGGGCAGGAGGAGAAGGGGACGACAGAGGATGAGATGGCTGGATGGCATCAGCGATGCGATGGACATGAGTTTGGGTGAACTCAGGGAGTTGGTGATGGACAGGGAGGCCTGGTGTGCTGCAGTTCATGGGGTCGCAAAGAGTTGGACATGACTGAGTGACTGAACTGAACTGACTGAAACTATGGTGGAGGTAATGATGATAATGGTCACCTCTCAAAAGATCCCATGCATATAGTGCTACACTCAATGTCCCCGACCCTGCAGCAGGCCAACACCGATCCACGCCTCCACCGGAGACTCCTGGATACACACAGACATGTCCAGGACAGTCTCTTGTGGGGTCACTGCTCCTTTCTCGTGGGTCCTGGTGCACAAGGTTCTGTTGTGCCATCCAGGGGTCTATTTCCTAGGCCGGTGTAAGTTCTGGCAGCTCTATGGTGGGGTTAATTGCAACATCCTCAAGAGGGCTTATGCCATACCCAAGTCTGCTGAACCCAGAGCCCCTATCCCTCTGGCAGACCACCGCTGACCTGTACATCCACACAAGACGCTCAAACACTGGAGACTGCAACAGTTTTCAAATCATTAATCACATAATCAAACTCTCTTTGGCATACATCTTCAGTATTGTAATACAGTCTTTTATTAGGACCTGACAGCAATCTCCTTTAAGATTGCCTAAGACATCACCACATATTTTTTTTTTTTTTTTTGGGGGGGGAGTGTATTTCACATCAGTCTCTATCATAGTGAACATGTTTGGTTCAGCTTGACTATTTCACATAATATGCCCCCATCTCTGCCTCCTAGAATGAGTACATCTTTTCCAGTGTAATCTTCTTTGCCACTGTCCATGATACCCTGAAAAGTGAAAAATGAAAGTGATTCAGTCATTTCAAACTGTGACCCCATGGACTATACAATCCATGGAATCCTCCAGGCCAGAATGCTGGAGTGGGTAGCCTTTCCCTTCTAGAGGGGATCTTCCCAACCCAGGTCTCCTGCATTGCAGAAGGATTCTTTACCAGCTGAACCACAAGGGAATCCCACAATGATAGCCTGGGGGATATGCCAAATCACTTTCCACCAAATTAACATCCCCATTGAGGATAAGAATATTTCCAAATAGTTTTATTTTTTCATTTTTTATTGAAGGATAATTGCTTTACAGAATGTTGTTGTTTTCTGTCAGATCTCAACATGAATCAGCCATAGATACACATATAACCCCTCCCTTTAGAACCTCCCTCCCATTTCTCACCCCATCTCACCCTTCTAGACTGATACAGTGCCCTTCTTTGAGTTTCCTGAGCCATAGAGCAAATTCCCATTGGTTATCTATTTTATATACTGTAATGTAAGTTTCCATTACCATATGTAATGCATGAAATTCTTCAAGCCAGACTTAAACAATACATGAACTGTGAAATGCCAGATGTTAGAGCTGGATTTAGAAAAGGCAGAAGAACCAGAGATGAAATTGCCAACATCCATTGGATCACTGAAAAAGCAAGAGAGTTCCAGAAAAACATCTACTTCTGCTTTATCAACAACACCAAAGCCTTTGACTGTGTGGATCACAACAAACTTTGGAAAATTCTTTATGAAATGGGAATACCAAACGACCTGATCTGCCTCCTGAGAAATCTGTATGCAGGTCAGGAAGCAACAGTTAGAACTGGACATGGAACAACAGACTGGTTCCAAATCAGGAAAGGAGTACACCTTGCTTATTTAACTTATATGCAGAGTACATCATGAGAAACGTTGGTCTGGATGAAGCACAGGCTGGAATCAAGATTGTTGGAAGAAATATCAGTAACCTCAGATATGCAGATGACACCACCCTTATAGCAGAAAGTGAAGAAGAACTAAGGAGCCTCTTGATGAAAGTGAAAGAGAAGAGTGAAAACGTTGGCTTAAAACTCAACATTCAGAAAACTAAGATCATGGCATCTGATCCCATGACTTCATGGCAAATAGATGGGGAAACAGTGGCAGGCTTTATTTTTGGAGGGTCCAAAATCACTGCAGATTGTGACTGCAGCCATGAAATTAAAAGACGCTTACTCCTTGGAAGAAAAGTTATGACCAACCTAGACAGCATATTAAAATAGAAACATTACTTTGCCAACAAAGGTCTGTCTAGTCAAAGCTATGGTTTTTCAAGTAGTCATGTATGGTTGTGAGAGTTGGACCATAAAGAAAGCTGAGCACTGAAGAATTGATGTTTTTGAATTGTGGTGTTGAAGAAGACTCTTGAGACTGCAAGGAGATTCAACTAGTCCATCCTAAAGGAAATCAGTCCTGAATACTCATTGGAAGGACTGATGTTGAAACTGAAACTCCAATATTTTGGCCACCTGATGTGAAGAACTGACTCATTTGAAAAGACCCTGATGCTGGGAAAGACTGAAGGCTTGAGGAGAAGGGGACGAAAGGATGAGATGATTGGATGGCATCACTGACTCAATGGACATGAGTTTGAGTGAACTCCAGGAGTTGGTGATGGACAGAGAGACCTGGTGTGCTGCAGTCCATGGGGTTGCAAGGAGTCGGACACAACTGAGCAGCAGAACTGAGCTGACTGAATGTACTTTTCCATGTTACTCTTTCCATACATCTTGCCTTTTCCTCCCCTCTCTCCATGTCCATAAGTCTGTTCTCTATGTCTGTTTCTCCATTGTTTTTTTGTTCATAAATTCTTCAGTACCATTTTTCTAGGTTCCATATATATGCATTAGAACACTATATCTATCTTTCTCTTTCTGACTCACTTCACTCTGTATAATAGGTTCTAGGTTCATCCACCTCATCAGCACTGACTCAAATGCATTCCTTTTTATGGCCAAGCAATGTTCCATTGTATATATGTACCACAACTTCTTCATCCATTCATCTGTCGATTATTTCCAAATAGTTTTAAGTGTAAAATTTCAGTGTTCTGATAAGGTGAGTCTTCATCATACACCACGTCTCTATGTCGTAGTCAACCAGGCAGTGGGCCAGTGTCTTTCAACGTCCCCTCCTCAAAATATGGGTGGTAATCACTTCACCAGCTCTGTACTGCCCGCCTCAATTCTTTCATTCTTTCTTATACTTTGTTCAAAAGAGTATAAACTTCTTTGCTTTGCACATCACCATTGTAATGCTGAAAGTCCTGCAACACCAGTTCACAAGGGTAAATTCTCAAAGTGGCAAGGCTGCCATTCTTGTTTGTTGTTCAGTCGCTCAGTCGTGTCTGACTCTGTGCAACCCCCTTGACTATAGTCGGTCAGGCTCCTCTGTCCATGGGGGTTCTCCAGGCAAGAATACTGAAGTGGGTTGCTATGCCCTCCTCCAGGGGACCATCCCAACCTAGAGATCGAACCCAGGCCTCCTGCATTGCAGGCGGATTCTTTACCATCTGAGCCACCAGGGAAGCCCAAGAATACTGGAGAGGATAGCTTATCCCTTCTCCAGGGAATATTCCCAACCCAGGAATTGAACCAGGGTCTCCTGAATTGCAGGTGGATTCTTTACCAGCTGAACTATCAGGGAAGCCCATATATATATGTATATGTACATACATGTGTGTATGAAAACCAAGCTCATTGATACAGAGATGGGTGATTGCCAGAAGTAGGGGGTGGAAAAATGGATAAACTGGGGGGGGGGGGGGGGGGGCGGGGTGTGGAGTTTCGCCACTTTAAATAAATTGAATCTTAAAAGGGAGGAGGGGACATTATCATCCACTTACTATTATGGTTTTCATGCAAGTCTTAGAATTTTTTGGTCCAGTTGATAGATAGATAGACAGATATAATTAGGGAGAGAGAGCTAGAGAGGTTAATTCACACAAATATATATTTACCAAAGAGAGAGAGATTTATTATGAGGAATTGAGTCATGCAACTAGGAGGGCTGAGGAGTCCCAGGATCTACCCTCTGCAGCCTGGAGACTAGGAACACAGATGGTGTGATTCCGACTGAGCCCAAAGGCTCGAGAACCAGGGAAATAGTATTTATGTCATTGTACATGTGCACCACATCTTCCTTATCCGTTCCTTTGTAGACGGACATTTAGGTCGCTTCCATGTCTTGGATATTGTAACTAATTCTGTTATAAACATTGGGGTGCATGTATCTTTGCAAATTGTAGTTTCCTCTGAGTAAATGCCCAGGAGTGAGATTGTAGGATTATATGGTACCTATATTTTTAGTTTTTTAAGGAATGTCCATACAATTCTCCATAGTGGCTGTGCCAATTTACCACCAACAGTGTAGCAGAGTTCCCTTTTCTCCACACCCCCTTCAGATTTTATTCATTGTAGACATTTAAAATATTTTATGTATTTATTTGGCTGCAAGGGGTCTTAGTCGCAGCATTTAGGATCTTTATATTCCTGAATATGAACTCTTACTTGCAGCACGAGGGATCAAGTTGCCTGACTAGGGATTGAAGCTAGGTCCCCTGCATTAAGAGTGTGGAGTCTTAGCCCCTGGACAACCAGAGAAGGTCCTAACAGTAGGCTTTTGGTGATGGCCACTCTGACTGGAGTGAGGTGATATCTCATCATAGTTGTGATTTGCATTTCTCTATAGCGATGTTTAGCATTTTTTATGTGCTTATTGGCCACCTGTATGCCTTCTTTGGAGAAATGTCTATTTAGATCTGTTTAGATTTTTTATTAGGTTGTTTGTTTTTTTTCATATGGAGCTATATGAACTGTTTGTATATTTTGGAAATTAATCCCTTATCAGCCACATCATTTGCAAATATTTTCTCCCAGTCTATAGGTTGTCGTTCTCTTTTGCTCATGGTTTCCTTTGCTGTGTGCACAGGATTCTTTAGAGAGTTTTCAAGTGCATGTTACCCCAGGTGGGCAACCACAGGTGCAGACAAACATCTTAGAAGTTCATTGTGAAGGAGAAGATGTGGGGTCAATGGGAGCTCTTTGTTTTAGATGGAAGCTGGCTTGTATGCTGATGGGAATGGTCCATTAGAAAGGAGATGTCGATGTTAACACGACTGAGAGACTGAACAACAAGGATTAATCTGTCTCCTGGTTAGAATGGGAAACTTTAAGAATCAAACCAAACCACCTCAAATCCACTTTGGAATGAAGAGGGGTATAAATCAGATACAGAAGATGTTGAAACAGCCCTGTTGGCTCCCTGGGAGCTTGCCGAGTCAGTGGAGACCTGGACTAGAAGGCTTGCTCCACCCCCACCCCTTCTGGCCCCTGCTCCCTTTCTGTTGGAATGAGAGAGTGTCAGACTATATACTTGGCCTCCAGTTCAAGCATATAAACCCTCATCTCCTGCGGTAGTGAACCAGGATGAGGTTGAAACTAGTTGAAAGATTTGGCTACTCTAGAACAACAGTTCAGGAAAGAGAATACTTTAATGTTTACTGGAGAAAATGCTCCCATGAATTCCCCCAGAAGAGTATTTCTCTTTGCAAGTTCTGAGCGTTCTGTGGCAAGTCTGCCAAAAATGTGGAAACTATAAATAGGGAAGAGTGGGAAGGAAAAATGGGAACCTGTCATGAGGCCACTGAAAATAGGGAACTAAAAACTTTTCAGAGATTCGAAGTCAAAGGGGGCTCATATTACTTAGAAATGGAGCAGCAGGCACAAGCTCTAGAATCAAATGGAGGGCAGAAGAATGAAATTAGGGAATATAAGACAGAGACTTGAAGATAGAACAATGCTAACGTGAAGTCCAACTCTTGAAAAGGGAACTCATAGGGCCTGGACCCCATCTTAGGCCTGTTCATGCTGATCATGCTCGGCCACCTCTCCTGTGGACTCTAAACTCTGTTCTTAGTACCTATGGAAACGACAATAGAAGGATAAGACCCCTGGCAGACAGGGGAACCTCGGAGATATCCAGGTTACTCATCGCCTAAGAGAAAACATACACTAATCACCCCTGTCTCTGGAAAGGCCATAAATTTTTCTATATCTATCGGAGTGTAACCTCAGGCTTATTGATTATTGGCCAGTTGTTCAACTGTTTGAACACATAACACATGAATGGTGGTATTATTGTGATTGTATTTACCCTTCCTTTGTTTATGTAAGTCTCAAGGAATTTGGATGGTGAGTTCGAACATGTACACATGGGGTATGAAAGACTTTCACAAATGCTGGTCAGGGTCCTTGGCTAAGAGGAGACTTTGCCTTGGGCCCGCCGGTTTAATAAACTGCACTCCACTATCTGCATTGTCCTTCTGAGTGAGTTTGTTTCCCAGAACGCATGGCTACAACATTCTTACAAAAAGTATAGATCAAAGAATTAGGGAAGAAAATTAAGATATACTGACTGCTTACTCCTTGGAAGAAAAGTTATGACCAACCTAGATAGCATATTCAAAAGCAGAGACATTACTTTACCAATAAAGGTCCGTCTAGTCAAGGCTATGGTTTTTCCAGTGGTCATGTATAGATGTGAGAGTTGGACTGTGAAGAAAGCTGAGCACTGAAGAATTGATGCTTTGGAAATGTGGTGTTGGAGAAGACTCTTGAGAGTCCCTTGGACTGCAAGGAGATCCAACCAGTCCATTCTGAAGGAGATCAGCCCTGGGATTTCTTTGGAAGGAATGATGCTAAAGCTGAAACTCCAGTCCTTTGGCCACCTCATGGGAAGAGCTGACTCATTGGAAAAGACTCTGATGCTGGGAGGGATTGGGGGCAGGAGGAGAAGGGGACGACAGAGGATGAGATGGCTGGATGGCATCACTGACATGATGGATGTGAGTCTGAGTGAACTCCGGGAGTTGGTGATGGACAGGGAGGCCTGGTGTGCTGCGATTCATGGGGTTGCAAAGAGTAGGACACGACTGAGCGAATGAATTGAACTGCAGTGATTCTGGAGCCCCCCCCAAAATAAAGTCTGACACTGTTTCCACTGTTTCCCCATCTATTTCCCATGAAGTGATGGGACCAGAGGCCATCATCTTCGTTTTCTGAATGTTGAGCTTTAAGCCAACTTCTTCATCTCCTCTTTCACTTTCATCAAGAGGCTTTTTAGTTCCTCTTCACTTTCTGCCATAAGGGTGGTATCATCTGCATATCTGAGGTGATTGATATTTCTCCTGGTGATCTTGACTCCAGCTTGTGCTTCTTCCAGCCCAGCCTTTCTCATGATGTATTCTGCATATAAGTTAAATAAGCAGGGTGACAATATACAGCCTTGATGTATTCCTTTTCCTATTTGGAAGCAGTCTGTTGTTCCATGTCCAGTTCTAACTGTTGTTTCCTGACCTGCATACAGATTTCTCAAGAGGCAGGTCAGGTGGTCTGGTATTCCCATCTCTTTCAAAATTTTCCACAGTTTATTATGATCTACACAGTCAAAGGCTTTGACATAGTCAATAAAGCAGAAATAGATGTTTTTCTGGAACTCTCTTGCTTTTTTGACAATCCAGCGGATGATGGCAATTTGATCTATGGTTCCTCTGCTTTTTCTAAAACCAGCCTGAACATCAGGAAGTTCACAGTTCACATATTGCTGAAGCCTGGCTTGGAGAATTTTGAGCATTACTTTACTAGCGTGTGAGATGAGAGCAATTGTGCGGTAGTTTGAGCATTCTTTGCCATTGCCTTTCTTAGGAATTGAAATGAAAACAGACCTTTTCCAGTTCTGTGGCCACTGCTGAGTTTTCCAAATTTGCTGACATGAGTGTAGCACTTTCACAGCATCATCTTTCAGGATTTGAAAGAGCTCAACTGGAATTCCATCACCTCCAGTAGCTTTGTTTGTAGTAATGCTTCCTAAGGCCCACTTGACTTCACATTCCAGGATGTCTGGCTCTAGGTGAGTGATCACACCATCATGATTATCTGGGTTGTGAAGATCTTTTTTTGTATAGTTCTGTGTATTCTGGCTGCCTCTTCTTAATATCTTCTGCTTCTGTTAGGTCCATACCATTTCTGTCCTTTATTGAGCCCATCTGTGCATGAAATGTTCCCTTGGTATCTCTAATGTTCTTGAAGATATCTGTATTCTTTCCCATTGTATTGTTTTTCTTTCTTTTTTTTTTAAAATTTTGCTTAACTTTACAATATTGTATTGCTTTTACAATACATCAAGATGGATCCGCCGCCAGTATACAAGTGTTCCCCATCCTGAACCCTCCTCCCTCTCCCCTCCCCACTATTGTTTTTCTCTATTTCTTTGCATTGATCACTAAGGAAGGCTTTTTTTTCTTTGAATTGATCACTGAGGAAGGAGATATGGAATAGTTTCTGCCATATCAATAAACAAAGGATATCACAGTCATCAGCACTTGCAGCCACCATGGAAGGTGAGCTAGTGAGCCCTGAGGGTATTCAGGATGGAAATAGTGCCTACCATCTGCTAGTGCTACTGCTAAGTCACTTCAGTCATGTCCGACTCTGTGCGACCCCACAGACGGCAGCCCACCAGGCTCCCCCATCCCCGAGGTTCTCCAGGCAAGAATAGTGGAGTGGGCTGCCATTTCCTTCTCCGATGCATGAAAGTGAAAAGTGAAAGTGAAGTTGCTCAGTTGTGTCCGACTCTTCGCGACCCCATGGACTGCAGCCCACCAGGCTCCTCCGTCCATGGGATTTTCCAGGCAAGAGTACTGGGGTGGGGTGCCACTGCCTTCTCCGTGCCTACCATCTAGTAGCCATCAAACCGCAGCCATTCCCTATGGTGAGTCCTGAGGAAGCTCAGGACGTGAAAACAGACTACTGGCCCCAGATAGCTGAGAGGCACATCAAAGGAATAATCTCAGCAAACCTAGTCTCTTGCATCTTCCTTTATATAGTAAAGCACTACATTTCTCAACTTGGGATATCTGGTTTTCTTTAAGTTACAAAACATTTTTGACGTTCAGACTACCTACACTTTGTTGCAAAACGTCTATATAACCTGTCCCCACCTCCCTGCCTCCTCAGAGCAGTTCTCTCAGGGTCACTTGAGCTGCTATCTCCCGGACTTGAAGTCCTAAAAATTCTCACCAAATAAAACATAACTCTCAACTTTTAGGTTGTTAATGGTTTTAAGTAGACACTGGCTTAGATTAAAAATAAATATGTATGCACATGTATTTTGTGTGCTGTGTTCTGACTAGGCAGGTGATGAGGTGCTCTTTAAGAAGAGTGAAGACCAAAGTTACTCAAAGGTGCTCCCTTAAGAAGAGTGAAGACCCAAGGTTACTCCGACCTCCCACCTGGATCTGAGCCAGACCCCAGAGCAAGATCAGGGAGAAGATCTTGGAAGAATGCTGCAGGTAAGTTTTTCCCAGTGGAAACAGCCCCAGACTCCTCCAGCCAGTGCTCCTCAGCCTCAGACCTACCTCACCGGGAGCCAGACTGCCCAACCCAGCTTGCCTGCTCTGTAGTGCCGCCCTCCGGCCAACAGAGGCAGCACGACCTGCAGCGCGGTGGCAGCGCCGACCCCACGGCCCTCTTGGCGGCGGCGGGCGGAGGCCGGCCCGCGGAGCCTTCGCTGATTGGCCCGGGCGCGGCCGCTGCCATGTTGGCGGAAGTGGCGCTCTCTGTGCCGCGGAAAGTGGCTGCAGCTGCGGCTTCGGCTGCACGGTCGGTCCGCATAGGGTCTTCCTTCTTCCCCTCGCCCGGGGTTCGCGCTGAGAGGCGGCGTCCGGCGGGATGGAGAAAAGTAGGATGAACCTGCCCAAGGGGCCGGACACTCTGTGCTTCGACAAGGACGAGTTCATGAAGGTGCGCGCCGGGGCTGCGCTCCCCGAGCCGAGGCGGGTGGCCCGCCTTCCTTTTCCTCCGGGGCCTCTTCGGGCTGCTCTTGCTGGGTCCTGGGCCGCGCACGCCCCGGATCAGCTCCCGGCGGGACCTCGCTGCCTTCGCAGTGAGTCTTTTGGCCTCAGGTGTGACCGGGGCAGCCTTCTGTGAGAAGGCACTTCTGTGAAATTGTGCATAGTGACGAAAAGGCCTGAAGTTGTGAGCAAGTGGTTTTGAGCTAGGTGTAAAAGCTCCTGTTATTACACGAGCCCGTTACCATGCAGTGCAGTCGGAATTGCCAGATCCTGGGCAGACAGAAGTTTGTCGACCGCCGCCTTGCACCTAGAAACCCAGTACGAATGTATTGACCAAATCTCTGGGCCCACTTCCCTACCCAGGGATTAGGTGGGTGGTAAAGGCAACCGAAAGTTTTTCCTTAACGTTCGCCTAAAGTTTCTGAATGGGATATTTACAAGATTAGAATCTTATTACTGATTGTGTTGCAGTACAACAAAGCAAAGCATTTTGCTTTTCTAAAGTTACTCTACTTTTTATAAGGTGAACTTGAAGTTGGTCTGCAGGTAAATGTAGGACATAAGGTTACATAAACAGAATTGAAACATTATGGATATTAAACCTTTTATCAGGCGCAGCCTTGAAAATGTCCAAGATTTGAATCAGAGCTGGGAGAAACTTTGCATATTTTTTTGGTGTAATGCTCTGGGACTGTACGTGCACCATCAAGAAATAGAGTTATGCTTTATTTCTAAGGATTGGGGTTTTTGATACCACTTAGCTAAGTCACTTCAGTCGTGTCCGACTCTGTGCGACCCCATAGACGGCAGCCCACCAGGCTCCCCCATCCCCGGGGTTCTCCAGGCAAGAATAGTGGAGTGGGTTGCCATTTCCTTCTCCAATGCATGAAAGTGAAAAGTGAAAGTGAAGTTGCTCAGTTGTGTCCGACTCTTCACGACCCTTCGCTTTCAGTGTTAAAAAGTTAAACGTTTTGGCTCAGTAGACACTTAAACTTTTGAGCAACTAAAGTTAAGTCTTTTTTTGTTTTTTTTTTATGACTTCAAGTCATAGAATGTTTTTTTTTCTTTTTAGCTTCATTAGTTTATCTTTTTGATACTTGCATTCAGTTCACAGTTTCTGGTTTTAAAAAGTATTTACATCTGTTCTTTTTTATAGCTGAGTGGTATGTACCACCGGAGAAGGCAATGGCACCCCACTCCAGTACTCTTGCCTGGAAAGTCCCATGGACGGAGGAGCCTGGTGGGCTGCAGTCCATGGGGTCGCTAAGAGTCGGACACGACTGAGCAACTTCACTTTCACTTTTCACTTTCATGCACTGGAGAAGGAAATGGCAACCCACGCCAGGAGAATCCTGGAGATTCTCCTGGAATGCCTGGAGAATCCCAGGGTCGGGGGAGCGTGGTGGGCTGCCGTCTATGGGGTTGCACAGAGTCAGACATGACTGAAGCGACCCAGCAGCAGCAGCGTGTGCCACATGGACGTGAGCTTGGGCGAACCTGGGGGACGGTGAGGGCCAGGGCAGCCAGGTGTGCTGCGGCCCCTGGGGTCGTGACTTGGGGACTGAACACCACCACATCTTCCTTATCCATTCCTGTGAACTTTGAGATTGTTTCCATGTCCTGGCCATCGCAAATAGTGCTGCAGTGGATGTTAGGGTGCGTGTATCTTTTCAAGTGATGATTTTCTTCAGATATATGCCCAGGAGTGGGGTTGCTGATGATATGGTAGTTCTATATTTAGTTTTTAAAGAAGCTTCTACATTGTTCATAAAAAAGAGCAGAATAATGCCATTTGCAGCTACGTGGATGGACCTAGAGATTATCATACTAAGCGCAGTGAGACAGAGAAAGAAATATCTCATTTACACGTGCACTGTAGTAACAATGACACGCGCACGCACGCTCCGTCCTGAGCAACTCTGAGACCTCATGGGCTGTCGCCTGCCAGGCTCCTCTGTCATGGGCTTCTCCAGGAAAGAATCCTGCAGTAGTTTGCCATTTCTTTATCCAGGGGATATTCTTAACCCAGGGGTGAAACTCATGTCTGCCATGTTTCTTTGCGTTGGCAGGTAGATTATTTACCACAGAGTCACCTGGGAAGCCTGAAAAGTGATAACAAATGAACTTATTTACAAAACAGACTCACAGATCTCAAAATTAAATTTATGGTTCAGTTCAGTTGCTTAGTCGTGTCTGACTCTTTACGACCCCATGGACTGCAGCAAGCCAGGCCTCCCTGTCCCATCGCCAACTCCCAGAGTTTACTCAAACTCATGTCCATTGAGTTGGTGATGCCATCCAACTATCTCATCCTTTGCGTCCCCTTCTCCTCCTGCCTTCAATCTTTCCCAGCATCAGGGTCTTTTCCAATGAGTTAGTTCTTTGCATCAGGTGGCCAAAGTATTGGAGTTTCAGTTTCAGCATCAGTCCTTCCAGAGAATATTCAGGACTGATCTCCTTTAGGATGGACTGGTTGGATCTCCTTACAGTCCAAGGGACTCTCAAGAGTCTTCTCCACACCACAGTTCAAAAGCATCAATTCTTCAGTGCTCAGCTTTCTTTATGATCCAACTCTCACATCCATATATGACCACTGGAAAACCCATAGCCTTGCCTAGATGGAGCTTTATGGTTACCAAAGGGGAAACATGGGGAGAGGTGATAAATTAGGAGATTGGGATTCACATATACACACTACTATATATAAAATAGATTAGCACAGGTTTACTATATAGCACAGAGAACTCTACTCAGCACTCTGTAGTAACCTACATGGCAAAAGAACCCAAAAAAGAGTGGATGCACGTGTGCACACGAGTGACCTGCTTCGCAGCACACCTGGAGCACTCTAGTCAACTCTGCTGCTGCTGCTGCTAAGTCGCTTCAGTCGTGTCCGACTCTGTGCGACCCCATAGACGGCAGCCCACCAGGCTCCGCCGTCCCTGGGATTCTCCAGGCAAGAACACTGGAGTGGGTTGCCATTTCCTTCTCCAATGCATGAAAGTGAAAAGTGAAACTGAAGTCGCTCAGTCGTGTCCGACTCTTAGCGACCCCATGGACTGGAGCCTACCAGGATCTTCCGTCCATGGAATTTTCCAGGCAAAAGTACTGGGGTGGGGTGCCATTGCCTTCCCCGAGTCAACTCTAGTCAACTATAAAAAAACCAAGTGATGTAGTTGGAAAAATAAACATTTCCATCTGGGTCTTCTCCAGTGGGGCTGTGTCATTTTTATTATGCAGGCCATCTAGACCCAGGAATAATGTGCTCTTGTTCTTGTACAGTGATGTTGCTGCTAAACCTCTGTAATGAAGGGCGTGTTTTGAAAGGGAGTACAAAGTGAACTTGCTGATCCACAAACACTTTGTTCCATCTCCTGGCTGAGAACTGTCCTGGAGCAAGGGTAGAAGGAAAGAGCACAATGAGGCGAGGTGAGCTGAAAGAAGCCAAGGCACAAGCAGAGGTTAGGGGCTTTGTTCTGGTCAAGAATCTCAGAATACGGAGAGCTGAACTTGACCAACTTCTGCCTTCAAGGCTTCCTTCAGGCTCAACACCAGCATTCTTTCTGACTTGCTAGCCCCACCATGTTTCTTGCTCTGAACTGATAGAATGCCTTTGGGGAGAGAGGCTTCAGAAAGTAGAAACTTCAAAATAAGTTCTAAAGTAGAATGTGAGGAAGGGGCGAGCACTGGGAGGTGGCTGAGATGGCAGCAGTTTCATATTCTTTCGCGCCTCCGAATGTGCTCTGTAAATTGTAGTGCTAATACATGTGACCACTTCACGTGTAAAAGAAAAACACACGGGACAGCTGCCCTGTGTTAGATGTTGATTTTCTAGGTGAGCCTTGGAGATAAAGGTTCCTTGAAATTTGTGTTTCCTTCAGAGAGACATTTTAAAAGTTTTGGTCACCTGGCAGAAATGATAGGTAGAGAATTTGCCTTTGGGGTTATATTTCTTAAGTCTGTCGGATTCAATGCATCTTGTAATTTGTGTCTGTGAGAAAGTTAGAGAATGTCCGATTTGCATTGGGAGAGTGGAGGTTGCTCAAAAAATCCAGTCATTGGAAACTTTGTCACACATATGATGAGGCCCTGTTAGGACAATGGAAGCAATCATTCATTTAATAAACAGGCACTCATTGATCACCTTGAGAAGGAAATGGCAACCCACTCCAGTACTGCCTGGAGAACCCCATGGACTGAGAAGCCCGGTGGGCTGCAGTCCACGGAGCGGTAGCGCCGGACATGACTGAGTGACTGTCACTTCACTCCATTGATCACCTGCTTTGGGTCTAGACTGGATAGTACAGGGGGAGGTAAGATTTAGGCTTTTGAGTATGGTCACAGAAAGACCACAGTGTATGCTGAGAAACTGGACTTAGTCCACAGAGGCTGGGAGGATGACCAGAATTGAGACGGGAAAAGTAGAAAGACAGCTGGGTGGCCTGCCAGTGGCCCTTGTGTACTGCGCTGGGGGGTTTGCGCTTGATGAGTTATAGTCAGGTGTAAAGCAGGAAATATGTAGTCGTGTGTGCCGCATTGAACCCGAGTTAGAGGATGCTGTGCCACTGGGTACTTCAGGTTAATACTGGGTTGTGTTTCAAGAGGAAATTATGCTGGATTTGAGCTGATGAGCTAGTGTTTTGATTTGGGCCATTCTTGCACGTGTATTTCAGTCCTAACTCAATTAGTGGTATCTCAGACTTTTAGGAAGTTACTTAATAAATGCTTAAGAAACAACCAACTACCTTTCTGAACACAGAGAAAAAACAGGCTACTTAAAATGCTTCAGTGGCCCTTGTAAGATCTAATGAGAAATACAGAGCAGAGGACAGATTTGTGAAAGATGTAGGTGATCAAAAGACAAGAGTGGCAGATGGCAGTAGAGGTACCATCACTGGGGCACCTCTGTCACTTGGTAATAGAGGTGGTGATGACATCATATCATTAGTTTTGTCAGCTTAAAAAATACAAAAATCCTTAGCGAGGGCTGATAGCCAACTAATACATGAAATAGGACATAAGATACTAGCAGTTCGGGAGAGAAGAGGGTGCTAACAAAGGTAAGTTAGACCCATTCACCTAGGTGTGCTGTGGAAATCTGTCCTTCTATCCCAGCATATGACTTCTATCTTATAGAAAAAATAGTGCCATCAGGTGGGAACTTCTTCATCTTCACTGCTGACAACTCCATTCTTGCATGTGTGCCCATCCCCTTTCTCCTCCTCGCCTGTTTGGGAAGGGGTTTCCTTCCCTGAGGTTGGTCCTTCCCACCCCACTCCTCCCCGAGCTTGCAGCCCACACCCCCTGGTGCTTTCCCCAGCCTCTCACTCACCTCTCGTCTGACCTCAGCCCCAGTGGTTTTCACACACGCTCCTGCTTTGGCCTCTTCCTCGGCCCTCCTGCCTCTTAGTCATTTTCATATCACTCTCTTCCATATCACAGCCAAACTCTTGAGTTGTTTTTACTGTCGTATATGCTGATTGGCTATTTGTATATCTTCTTTGGAGAAATGTCTATTCAGATCCTTTACTAATTTTTTAATTGTTCTATTTGTCTTTTAACTGTTGAGTAGTAAGAGTTTTCATACCCTGGATATTAGACCCTTGTCAGATACATGATTTGCAAATATTTTCTCCCATTCACTGGGTTGTCTTTTCACCTTTTAAATAATGTGCTTTGACACACAAGTTTTAATTTTGATTGAGTTCAGTTTATCTTTTACCTTGATGCTTTTTGTATCAATGACTGCCTAATTCAAGGTCACACAGATTTTCACCTGTTTTCTTCTTAGAGTTTTATTGTTTTAACTCGTCTATTTGTCTTTTAATCTATCTTGAGTTAAATTTTTGTGTATAGTGTGAAGTTGGTATCTAAATTCATTCTCTTCCATGTGGATATTTTCTAGATAATATCAATTGCTGGATGTTTAGTAAATCTACAGTATAAAGTGAAACTTTCTGGTAAATGAAATGTGGCGGTTATTATATGCCACTGTGAGTTTGAAGTTGTTTTCTCTCATAGCAAAAGCTGCCTGATCCAATATTCACAGATGTTCTAAGTCATTGTCTCTTGTGTACTGCAACATTTGTTTATCCAAGAACAAATATATAAATGTCAAATTGAGCACTAATATTGTTTAATAGCATTTGTTAGAGCTCAAGTTATATGATTTAGAATGCCATCATGAAGTTCGGAGAAGGCAATGGCACCCCACTCCAGTACTTTTGCCTGGAAAATCCCATGGATGGAGGAGCCTGGTGGGCTGCAGTCCATGGGGTCGCTAAGAGTCGGACATGACTGAGCGACTTCACTTTCACTTTTTCGCTTGCATGCATTGGAGAAGGAAATGGCAACCCACTCCAGTTTTCTTGCCTGGAGAATCCCAGGGGCAGGAGAGCCTGGTGGGCTGACGTCTATGGGGTCACACGGAGTCGGACACGACTGAAGTGACTTAGCAGCAGCAGCAGCATGAAGTTCAGATCTGAACTTCATCCATTTGAAGTTCATACTTTCAAAGTAACAAGCCGAGTGCTCTGCGTAGAGTCAGACGGCTGGTCAGTACCAAGATGTCAGGCTGAGTCCTGCCCCCACATTCTTTCTGTGATTGTTGTGTAACTGTGAGTCTAAGGTATTATCTGAGGTAGTCTCAAGAAGTAAAAGAAACAGACAGTTTTTCACTAGGTGGCTGTGAAATTATAGTTTGGTAAGAAATCTCTTATCTGACACTTTTATAGCAGGTGTATGGGTGATTAGTTAAGAAAGTCAGTTTTTATAAGTACTCTTAGGGAATGGTGCATGTTGTCCTTAACATATGTGTACATTTGTTCTACATTGATGTGGCGTGAAACTCTTTTCTCTGAAAATCTGTCTGTGAATTAGATTGTTTTGTTGTACTTTAAGTTGAATGAGAACCATAAGGCATTTGCAGAGAATCTGGTATAGAATCTTTCAAGATTTGTGTGATCCTCCTTCCCACAACACTACCTGGTTCATGGTCATCTCATATATTTAATATAATTCAACAAAAATCCTACTATCAGTTTCTCGGTATCAGGTCTTTGCAAAGCATCTGCCTTAGTTTTCATGAAAACAGTTATCATTTCGTACTTATGTTTTGTTGGTTTATACAGTGTTTAATAAAATTATGTAATTTTGGTGATAAGTATAAGTGGCCTTAACAAGTTTGGGAATCATCATACCTGATACTTGATAACTAAGCAGCTCAGTTAGTACCGAAGTCACAAGTAGACAATAATTTGCTGTCTGTGTGCCTACCAGGGGCATCAGAATGTTATAAAGGGAAACAGGGCATAATGATTCTGTGAGCAATGCTTGGAAGTTGGTTTTGAAAGATTGTGAACATCTGTTCAGTTGAATACTAAACATCCATATAAAATGTCAATACCAATTAATATGTATTATGAAAAGACATTGAAGTTATATGTAAAAGGAGAAAAATAGAAAAGGTTTAGTAAGATTCTGTGTATGTGTGTGTGTGTGTGCGTGTATGTGTGAACGTAGAAAAAGGTCAAGGTTTTCATTCAAGGAGGATCCTACAACACTTACCTCCTCCCATGGACACATGAAATCAGTAGCTACACATGGAATAGTTTCCTCCTCTGAGCAACTCCTGCACATCTGGCAAACAGCCCACATCAAGTGGATAGGAGAGGCTGAGACATGGTCTCACCATCCACCCCACTCCCAGCATGCTGCTACGCTGCTAAGTCGCTTCAGTCATGTCCGACTCTGTGCGAACCCATAGACGGAAGCTCACCAGGCTCCCCTGTCCCTGGGATTCTCCAGGCAAGAACACTGGAGTGGGTTGCCATTTCCTTCTCCAATGCATGAAAGTGAAAAGTGAAAGTGAAGTCGCTCAGTCGTGTCTGACTCTTAGCGACCCCATGGACTGGAGCCTACCAGCATGGTGACTCACAATTGGAAGGAAGCTACCATCCCCAGCTGCTCCCTCAGAAGTGAAGCGTCTGAACCCTAAGCTTGGCACCCCTCCTTTAAAGACTTGTACCTGGGAGATGAGCCCCCAAACATCTACCTTTGAAAGTCAGTGAAACTGGCATCTGCAAGACCCACCAGTCTCATGATCTGAGAAACAGCTTTTGAAGGGCAGCATGAACTTGGTCACCCTCCTGGGGCCTGGCACAGGGACATTAGCTGAAAAGGGCCCAGACTTTCTGTGAAAGAGGCTTGTTTATTTTAAAGCATCAGCCTGAGGGGCCAGCCTCTAATTTAACAGTCTCTGGGGGCTTGGAGGCTGGCAGGAGCTGTCCTTGCTCTCTCTGCCTCATTCCATCTGGACACTGTCTCCTAGAAAGGAACTTGTTTACTTGTCTGGTGCCCTGATGTTTGCAGTTGCTGCCCAGAGACAACTCTAGGTCGCCTGGCTCTGGTGGCCAGTGAGGCTTACACTCGTAGGTCCCGCGTGCGCACTGCACTATGATTTGCAATAGTCAAGACGTGGAAGCAGGCTTAGTATCCATCGATAGATGAATAGATAAAGAAACCATGATATACACACACCACACACAGAGAGGAATATTATTCAGCCACGAAAAGGAAATAAATCTAGACTCCTCTGGTGGTACTGAAAAGGAAAAGTTAGAATTTTACATCACCTCCTGCTCATTCTACCTCTGCAACTCAGCTTGCTCCTTGCAAAGTCTGGATCACACAGGTCATGTCGTCTCAGAAAGTGGGGACTTAAAATACTAGGGACTGGACCTTATCTCACCACCCTTGTCCTACTCTTTGCGATTCCCCAGCCCCTGTCTGTCTGTGTAAAGGTCAGGCATCCCCCTCCCCATCTTGACTGCTGTTCTCGTGCACACGAAATTGCTTAGTTTAAACCAGCCTATTTGGTTTAAATGAGCTAGTGTTGCCCACTATAGTCTGTCTATGAAAACTCTGTAACCCCTTTGTTTGGGGCTCAGAGCTTAGGGTGTTAACTGCTCTGTCCCCGCTGGCGTAATAAATGTGAGTTCCCCAACTGTCCCAGTGTGGTGCCTGATTTCTCGATACTGGTTTCTACAACAGTGCGATGGCTAAGAGTCTGCCTGCCGATGCCGGGGACGCAGATTTGGTCCCTGGTCCGGGAAGGTTCAGCATGCCACAGCAGATAAGCCTCTGAGCCACAGCTGCTGCACCTGCATTCCAGAGTCCACTGCCCACAACAAGAGAAACCACCTCAATGAGAAGTCTGCCAACCACGACACAGAGCGGCCCTGCTCGCCACAACTAGAGAAAGCCCACACGCGGCAGTGCGGATGCAGCACAGCCAGAAGTCGTGAATACACATATTTTTAAAAAGAAAGAAATCTTTCCATTTGTGGCAACGTGGACGGACCTTGAGGGCGTTAATGCTACATGACATAAGTTAGGGAAAGGTGGTCACGGTCTCACTTTATGTGAAACCTAAAAAACAAAGCAAAAACTAACTCAAAGGCACTGAGAACAGATGGGTAGTCAGAGCAGGGCTTGGGGCATGGACGAAATGGGTGAAGGGGCCAAATGGTACAGACTTCTAGTTAATTAGTTAAATAAGTCATGGGGATGCGGTGTGAAGCATGGTGACTATAGTTAATAATACTGTACTGTATATTTGAACGTTTAAGAGAGTAAATCTTAAAATTTATCATAGCAAGAAACGGAAATTTGTAACTGTGTGATGGATGTTACCTCATCGATCCTCACAGTGAAAATATTTGGGAAAAAAATTCCAGAAAGTTTCAAAACACAAAATTTGAATTTACTGCAACAAATAGTTGGCAACTATTTACATAGTAGATTCAATTATCTATATAACATTTACATTTTATTAGGTATTATGTAATCTAGAGATGATTTAAAGTGTATATAAATACTGTGCCGTTTTATCTTAGAGACTAGGACATACTAGATTTTGGTGTCCTTGGCAGTCCTGTAGACAGGCCCCTATGGATGCTGAGGGATGGCTTTATTTATAGGTTGAAATTGTCACAGTGAATATTTGTTACTTTTAAAACTCAAGGGAAAAGAAACTATTTCTGTCTTGAGAAGAGCCTGTTTAATGTGTGTAGTTAAAAACAAATGAAAGCCCTTTTAGGATTTAGGTAGCAGGAGAGAATGCTCTTGGTCAGGGGCCTCCCTCTTGGCACCTTGATCGTGTGCAAGCACCTTTACGTCCTGTGTGCTCTAAAGTGCTTTCTCCTGACAGCAGTTAACCTTTCCAATGAATAGCATGGTGCTTCTCTGTTATTCTCTCTCCTTTTATTTTTATATGTAAGATGTGATATTGTCGCAGTAATTCCCTTTTTCTGGTTTTATGTTCAGGAAGACTTCGATGTCGACCACTTTGTGTCTGACTGTCGGAAGCGAGTCCAGCTGGAAGCACTTAGAGATGACCTGGAGCTCTACTATAAGCTGCTTAAGACAGCCATGGTCGAGCTCATCAACAAGGACTACGCAGACTTCGTCAACCTGTCAACTAACCTGGTAAACTCGAAATCCACACTTCCTACCTGTCAGTATATTTACACATGTACTGCACACTTTTTTTTCTCAGTCATGTTTATTCTTAACAGCTTTGAGTCTTTTTAGAAACCTTTTAGTTATTTTTTTCCCCCAGAAACTTGAAGGGATTGCTAATCTTATTAATAAAGGAACTAAACTTTCTTTATACACATTTCTTGTTTTTAGGTTAGTTTATTTTTTGAATGACTTATTAAGTGGTAAAAAGTAAAGGATAGCAATACCAAGAATGTTTGTTTTTGTTAGTTGCTAATTGATTACCATGAAATGTCACCAGTTTAGACTAATTTCCGAGAGCAGATATCAACTCTTCTTAAGGAGATGTTTAATTTACTTTCAGGTACATGTGCTAGCCAGAGACAGGATGAGAAAACATTGGCCAATATTGATCATTAAGAAGCCCATTTGTACACATTTTATAAAAATGTAGGAATTGTTTATAAGAAGCATGTCAATTACTTGGAAAAGTTGTTTAGAAATACTTGAGTTTTCATAGTTGTGAAAGTCTTGTTCATATTTTGTTTTTAAGTCTGTTTGTCAAAAGAGGTATGGAAAACAGCCATCTCTATGGGAATTTCAAGAAGCTTGAGAATAATGAGCCATATTTGCTTTTGGGAAATACACCACTAAGATAAATGTTCCAGTAGAATTAGAAACCCTGAAAATTTTATTTCCATCCTATTTAATTTGGATTTTTCTGAAGAGTTGTAATAATGCTTAGAGATATAGTCCATCAGACTTTCATATCAGCTGGTTGAATATCATAAACAACAGAGATAGCTATTTTTCCTGTTAGTTTTTTAAGTCATTTAAAAAATTTCATCCAAAGGCAAATTGTGCATAGGAATTTTTGATTTATTATGACTTTCCTTATTTTTATAGTTCTTATATATCAACAGGTTTCTCACATTCAATGAGCAATACTTATGACAAAGTAACATTTTTGTTATGTAGTTACTAGCAGCATATAATTGTACAGAAAGAATAACCTAAGTCTAATACTGCTGTGATCATTAAGCATAGGCTTCACTGTTAATCCTGGCCCTGATGTGTTTGTGCCAACGTGATTTTGCCTTTAGGTTGGTATGGACAAGGCCCTCAATCAGCTCTCTGTGCCTTTAGGACAGTTACGAGAAGAGGTTCTGGTAAGTCCCCAAATAACAGTAAACAATCTACTGTGAGGCGTATTACACTTGTTTGCCTTCTCCAGGAAGTCTTTTATTAATCTGTTAGATTGTTGTGATTGTCGTCATTGGTGTTTTTTAATGTTCCATGATTATAGTATAATACTTTCAAAATGTAAATGATTTGCATGTCATATTACAACCTAAGAAACACATTTGGTTTGAACATGGCAAATTCTCAAGAGTAGACACTTTTAAATGTCCGGGAGGAGGAGAAGGGTATTTCAAAATTTAAATCTGTTAATACTACCTCACCCATGTGTAAGTGGTCTCCAGCTTAGACCTGGCTTACTTATATTTTAGAATTTGTCATTTTACAAATATTTTCCCAGACAATATTTTATATGTAGTTAGATTTGTGGACCAGTTTATACCAGCCATGTAACCCCTGATGTAACTGAAGGATAAAATGGATGTCGTGTAATGCTTAGTTTCTCTGAGAAATCTCTCCCTTGGGAATGGAACTGTCTGCCTCTAAGCCCTGAGAACAAGGAACAAGAACGGGTGAACAGTGGGGAGGGAGTTTTGGCATCACCTCCGACAGAAAGCTGTGCCGCCTGTCCGCCTCCCCCTCTGGGCTCTGCTGGCACCTGGGCCTCCACTCCGCCTTAGCTCTGAAGCTCTGCGCCCTCTGGGCTCTGCTGGCACCTGGGCCTCCACTCCGCCTTAGCTCTGAAGCTCTGCGCCCTCTGGGCTCTGCTGGCACCTGGGCCTCCACTCCGCCTTAGCTCTGAAGCTCTGCGCCGGCACTTCCGCTTGCGTCAGCACTGGGCCACGCCAGACCAAGTGGCCCTATGCACCATGCCTCAAGACAGCAGCTGGCACATGCTAGGCTCTCAGTAGGTAGTGAAGTACAGAGGTTCTGCTTGGATGAAGCTCTAGGAAATGCAGGACAATGGGAATGTCAGGGCTGACAAGTCCCGAGGAGGGCAGGCAAGAAAAAATTTGTAAAAGAGGTTAAGTTGTGAGCTATGCCTTGAACTAGCAGATTGTTTGAAAGTTTGTGTCTTGTTTGAATTTTACAAAGCTTATTAAAGTGCCTTTTGTTGGAATGGAAGAGAAAGAAGTTTTTGGTCTGCTGCTGGATTCCACACCAGCCTCTGCATGGCCTTCCTGCCTCCTTTTCAGGACTCCTCTTCCTTCTCCCAACGTGTAGCCATGACATTTCCTGAACCCCATCCTTTATTAACCTTCCACTCTTCTCTCTGAACTGTCTCCACTCTACTGACCTGTTCTTGAACTTCCTCGACTGCTCTCATGCGTTCAGGCTCTTGTCCTACACTGCCAGCTGCCAGCACCACCTCCCGTCCCTTACTCTGCAGCTGTCTTTATAACCATCCTTCTCCTCATCAACCATAGACCTCACCTGTCTTTTTAATCTCAACTCAAGAAGCTTCTCTGAGATTCTAAGATCATTGAGGGATAAGACTGTTTCTATCGAATTCCTCATTGTATCCTCATTGGCTGACAGTTAGTAGACATTTCATGTTTACTGAATGAATTAATTCACTTTTCTATAAAGTTTTTGTGATTTGTCTGGTGGTGGTGGTTTAGTCGCTAAGTCGTGTCTGACTCTTGCGACCCCATGGACTGTAGCCTGCCAGGCTCCTCTGTCCGTGGGATTCTCCAGGCAAGAGTACTGGAGTGGGTTGCCATGTCTAGTTTATTCTAATCGTTTCTTTTACCTTTGTTTTGGCCTGATTCTTCATATTTTGTTTAATTTATTAGCTTCTGGACATGTTTCTCCACCTATGAGCTGCCTTTTCCTGGCCATTCTATTCCTTGCTCCTTGATTCGCAATATCCTTAGAACAGCATGGCATCGTGATGTATCAGTGCTTAAGGGTTGTTTAGTTCCTGATAGAATCTAGTCTAAAATTCTCCTAAATAAGCCCCCCACCCGTTTATTTCTACTTCTCTCCGAAACAAAGCCTGCTGTGCATGTGGGTGCACCCTGCAGCCCCGCCTGGGCCCGGTCAGCCGTGCCTCCACCCTCTGTCTTCTAGCGGCTCCTCCCCTCTGCCGTCAGCCTCCACAGGCTCTCCAAGTCAGACTCGAGTTCCATCCCCTGTGCCAGATTTCCCTGTTCTTTGATTCAGCTGATTCTTTCTGTTCTCTGACCACGTATGATGGTGATTGTATATGTATTGGGTTGGACAGCAAGTTCCACTGGTTTTTAAGTAAAACTAAAAGACACAGTTTTCATTTTCACCAAGAACTTTTTTGAACAGTGTATTCACAGTTTTGTTCCACTACCTTCTGCCGTTTTTCTCAGGCAGCTTCATAATTCCATCTTCACAAAACTTTTTATATTTTTGAGCAAAGAACTGTTGCAGGTGTCTTTTATGGTCTTCCAGGGAATTGAAATTTTTCCATTCAGATAATTTTGTAAAGACCAAAATAAGTGAAAATCTGAAGGTGCAATGTCTGGTGACTATGGTGGATGAATCAGAACTTCCCAGCCAAGCTGTAACAGTTTTTGCCTGGTCATCAAAGAAACATGGTCTTGAGTTATCCTGATGCAAGATTATGCGTTTTCAGTTAACTAATTCCAGATGCTTTTCGTCTAGTGCTGCCTTCAGTTTGTCTAGTTGGGAGCAAGTACTTGTTAGAATTAATCATTTGGTTTTCCAGAAGGAGCTCATAATTGAGACTTCCCTTCCAATCCCACCGTATAGTCGGCATCACTTTTGGATGAAGAGCAGCCTTACGTATGATTGTGGTGTTTCATTTTGCTTGCCCACGAGCTCGTCCATCCCACATGGTTGTACAGTGTCCACAGAGGATGAGAGGGATGGATGGCATCGTTGACTCAATGGACATGAGTCTGAGCAAACTCTGGGAGATAGTGAAGGACAGGGAGGCCTGGCGTGCTGCAGTCCACGGGGCTGCAAAGACGGACACAACTGGGCAACCGAGCAACAACAGCAATCTGCTTTTCTCTCTCCTGTCACAATTTGTTTTAAAAATTAAACATTTTTGTTACGTTTAAGTAGAGAATTACCTGTGGAAATATGGTCAAGAAGGTTCTTTTTTCACTTCAGTTTTGTGGAACCCAAATATCAAAACGATTCACAGAACCAAGCTGGTACAAATGGTGTTCAGCAGTTGATTTGAATATTTTGAGTATGTTGGCCATCTCCTGCATGGTTTAATATTGATTGTTCTCAGTTAAGGTCTCAGTTTGATTGCTGTCAACGTCAACTGCTCATTTCAACCGTGGTGAATCTATCCAGTAAGAAGTCTCCAACACAGAACTTTGCAAAGCACTGTGACACTTCAGTCAGTCACAGCACCTTCTCCACACATTGCACAGATCTTACTTTGCATTTCAGTTGTGTTTTTACCTTTCTTGAAATAATAAAGCATAATATGCAGAAAATGTTGATTTTTTTTCTCCTTTAATATTAAAATGACTACACAAAAATTCAGTAGTCATGATTTTTTTTTAAATGCACACTGATATGACAACTGTTGCAATACAGCCTTACAAAATCATTTCTAATGAAATTAAAGACAGCCAAGCACTACTAGAGCCGTCTTATGGTAACAAGTAAACTAAGTTTTTTGCCAGCCCAATATTATTATTCTTTTGGCCGTTAGTCCTGTGTGATCTTGGCTTTATATGTCAGTTTGCTCTCAAATCATGAGTACCCTCAACACCAGTTGTATTTGATATTATGCATTTTTGTCAATACATAATACTGGCCCAAAGATAGTTAAATTACGTGGAATTTAATGTATAAGTTTCGTAATGCCACAAAACAATTTGTGTAATACGTTTTCTTTATTCTTTTAAAGAGTCTTCGGTCATCTGTCAGTGAAGGAATTCGGGCAGTAGATGAACGACTGTCTAAACAAGAGGACATTAGGAAAAAAAAGGTATCCTTGAGTGTCATACCGTTAAACATGGGCTTATGGTAGCACCTTGGCGCTAACGTCACTTTCGTGGATGCGGGGTGATGTACTCCTCTTGGCACCTTTGCAGACAGGAGTGTGGGATCTTCCTTTCTCTTTAGGCATCAGCGTTCAGCTAGGCTCCTGAGGGGTTCAGCCAGAGCTGGAGCCCAGGTCTTCTCATTCCTTGACTGATTAAAGTTCTATTAATAAGAATGGTGTGGTAAAGTAACTAACAAGAAAAAGACAAAGAATATTGCATATTCTTCTTGTGCTTTATTAATGATAGCATTAAACATTTTAAATGTAGATTTCTTATGCTACATGCCAGCTAAAAGCTTCATGTCTTCTCAACTTCTCACCATATGAACCTTTTTTTTTCCTCCCAAAACTGTTTCTATGCTTATAATGTCATGTTAACTATTTGAAATAAAGCAGAATTTTAGAGGTACCCAAATGGACACAAAATTAACATTCCTCAATTTTTCCAGAATAAGAAACGGTAATAATGGGCTCAGTGAAGCATTTTACAGTTTAACAGGCATAAAACTAATTTCTCAGCACTCCTGTAAAGAAGATATTCAAATTTTAGTGATTAGGGAGCAAGCAGGCCTCTAAGGCCAACTCTTGCACTGTTCTTCTGCAGGCTGAACGAGTAGTGTGTCGCCCTCTCATTCTGCCACGTTCACTTTTATTTCCACTTCTTAACTGCACCTCTGCGTGCACTACTTTTAATTTTTAGCAGTCTTATGTTTTGATTTTATTTTCTGACTTTAATGGATATAATAGTACATTATAATATAAGATTATATGTCCATTATATATATATCATAATACTATATAATATATTAATATATATCCATTATTATTGGATATAATAGGATTAGAATTTGAGACAATTTTCAGCTTTTGTCCAGAGATTTCAAGCATGTGGTGCCTTTCTAGAAAGGTTGTCGGCTCTGTGAGAGCAGGGACTCTGCCCATTCCGTTCCCTCGTGTCCTCCCCGTCTGGAACAGTGTCTGGTGTCCAGTAACTATTTACATATTTTATTTTGTCTTTTTGTAAATTAATTTTTACTGGAGTGTGGTTGCTCTATGGTGTCTCTGCTGCACAGCACAGTGAGTCAGTCACACACACACACACACCCTGATTTTCAGATTTCTTCCCCATTTAGGTCACCGCAGAGCACTGAATAGAATTCCCTGTGCTCTACAGTAGGTTCTGCTAACTGTTTAATGAATGACTTTGTATCTTTCTGTTCTTTTAAGGATGGGATTTTTTTTATAATTCTCAACTTCTTTGATAATGTTGTGTCATAATGTCGTTAATGAATTGATGCTTAGGCATATAATGGTGTCATATACATGTAAATAGGATAAAGGTGATCAGAAGCTACAGTTATAACATGAAAAAGGGTCGTAAGAAAATAAACGTAGTACCCGTAGAGAGGTTCATTTAAGATAGAAGAAAGGAATAAAAGTGTGGGAAATGAGAAAACAAGAAGTCTAGTTTTCTTTTTTTACCTATAAACTTGCAGTAGAATATTGAAAATGTACTTCTTCTTAACACCTAAAATTAAGATTTGCATCCTTGGGAATTCAGTTTTATGTACAAGTATTCAAAATATAGAATACCCTACGCACCCCATGACTTTCTGCTTTCTATTTCCCTGTATTTAGAATGGGGAAATAAGATGATTAAGATTAAATATTGTGATAACTTTTTTTTTTGCTTAATTATTATTTTATAGATATGTGTGTTGCGGCTTATACAGGTTATTCGATCAGTTGAGAAAATTGAAAAAATCTTAAATTCTCAACATTCTAAAGAAACATCTACACTAGAAGCAAGCAGGTAAGTATTTTCTTTAGTAAATATTACATAAATTAATACTTCACATCTAGCCTAATTTTTATTTTTTTTTTTTTTAGTTAAAATTCATTTCTGAAAAAGAAGAAAAGCCAAGTCTGTGGTTCAGTGTTTTTGAGTGTAGCTTGTGGAAGTGGAGGGTGTGAGATGGTAAAGTTTATAATACATCCTTATAAAGCCTTTATGGTTGTGGGCCACAGTTCCAATACATCACTTCACAGGGAATCAGAGGAGTGCGCTTTTATTGCAAGAATTTTATCTTTGGAAGTGCCTTATAGAAGCACTGGCAAAATTTTATTGATCTTCAAGATATGAAATAGCTTTCATCTTTCCTAAAGTCATTTAGACCAGAGTAATGCCCAGAGTATTGCCACTTACGTATGTTACCCCAGCATTACATCATTAAGAAACAGGGCAGGCACATTTAGTTAACATTTGTCAACAAGAAAAAAAAAGCTTGTGAAATTAAAGATGACCATTTTCTTTATTACATACTGCAACTGTCTTAACTTTCTAGTCTGAATTTTAAAGCAGTCAGGTAGGTGAGTGACTCAGAAAATGAGTAGCTCATACCAGCGCCGTGGGAAGCACCGTGGTGCCGTGGACAGATTTGTGCTGTATATTCTGTGGGCAGCCTGAGCCGTGGAACTCCACTGCTGGGGTCAGCGACAGTGGAAGGCTAATGGGAACTCCTCCGGCAGGGCTGTCAACACTGAGATACCGTGAGCCCACACCTGGCATGCAGTAGGCCCTCAGTTCAGTTTAGCTGGTCAGTCATGTTCGACTGTTTGTGACCCCATTTGATGGGTCATCCTTTCTGACCCATCCAGGGGAGCTGTTTGTCTCCAGCTGTTCCAAGTCTCTTGCCCTCAGCTGCCTTGGCAGCTCCTGCCAGCTTACCCTCACTTGACATCCTCTATTCCTGCCTTCCTGTTTTCTTTCCAGTCTTGTCCATTCCAGCTCTTGCTTTGATAGAAATGCATCACAACGACTTTTTCTGTAATACTGTTCCTTTGTGATAGTCCATCTCTAATGTAATAGATATTATGCTGTTTCTTGCTCAGAATCACTTTCGAGGACTTTTTAAAAATTCAGATCAGCAACTCTGAGTTGTAGAGGAGAAACAACCAGGGCCGTGTAATGTAAATAACAGGGTAGAGCTAGAGAGTGGGAAAGGAAGTTAAAAATGAAGAAGGCCCTGAGTGGGAGAGACGGGGAGAAGATGCAAACACCCACACTGGCCTGGCCGCTCTTGCTTCTCGGCTGGGCCCCGTGGTCAGGCCTGGTGTCAGGGGCTTGCACTTAACTTTTATAGTTTTCCGCTGTCCTAGAACATGCTGTAAAAGCTCATGGCACAAAGGATGCTACAGCTTCCACCTTATAACAAGGGGGCTATGGCAAAGCACAGTGAAAGCATCAGGATTGCTGATCATGTGATATATTCTTGGAAATTAAAAACCTTTAGGAATTAGCTCTTTTTAATTGTCACCACTAGCCCGCTTTTGACTGGACAAATTTTGGAGAGAATTGCCGCAGAATTTAACCAGTTACAGTTCCACGCTGTTCAGAGCAAAGGCTCGCCTCTTCTGGACAAAATAAGACCCGTAAGTGTGGTTTTAGATCTTCACACGTAGTATTTAGGGATTTGCTAAATAATTCTGATTTTACCTGGTACAGGCAGACCTCGTTTTATTGCCCTTAGATTTATGGTGTTTCACAGATATTGTACTTCTTTTTTTAAGAAAATTGAAGGTTATTGCAGCTCTGCATCACGCAGCTCCATCACCATGCTAGCAGCCTTTTAACAGCACTTGCTCACTTTAAGTGCTGCTATCTCTGTATCTCATTCTGGTAGTTTTCACAGTATTTCAAAGAAAGGGTCACATGACGATTACATTTTTTAGCAATAAAGCATTTTTTAATCAAAGTAATTAAGGTCTATGTCTTGTTTTTTTTTTACACATAATGCTTTTGCAAACTCAGTATACAGTGTGTAGTGCAGTATAAGCATCCCCGTTATATCTGCTGAGAATCCAAGAAGGCCCAGGCCTGCTCATCGTGGTAGCGGCCACTTTCTCGCGCTGGCCTAGAAGCACACCCGCAGTGCCGCCAGGGTGTGCCTGTGTTGTTCTGACAGTTGTTGATCTGCAGGGTTTTGAAACTAGCTTTGAATTTTCTCTTTCAGTTTTTGTTTTTCAGGCCCCTGCCTCCTAAGTGTCACACATTATAGATTTTGTGTAAAGACACAGGCATATTCTCTGAATTATAAGGGTAAAATTAATTGTAAATTTCATGTAACTTGACACGCTGTATGGTTTAGTCAGAATTAATTTATCCAAAACTCTTTTGACTGGACTTGAGAATCATAATGTTTGTTAGATTTACTCTGTAGCTTAAAAGAACCTCCTTCTGAAGTGATATCTAGATCCTCCTTTGATACAGCAAAGATTAACTTACAAAGAGATGTGAGGAGGAGGAGAGATTCATTGTTACTCTCCAGAAAATGTTAATATTTAATTTTACATATCTTCTGTTGGAATAAGAAATTTGTTATGTGTATGTTTGGATCTTTAGAAATTATTACAACTGGAGCTTTTTAACCTGTCTTTCTTGCAGCGTATAGCTGGTATCACAGCCATGTTACAGCAGTCACTGGAAGGCCTCCTATTAGAAGGTCTTCAGACTTCCAGTGTCGATATTATTCGGCACTGCTTACGGACTTACGCCACAATTGACAAGACACGGGATGCAGAGGCCTTAGTTGGTCAAGTCCTCGTGAAACCATACGTAGATGAGGTTTGTGTGCTGTTGACTAAGGTCTTCATTCAGCAGATGTTCCTGGAGCATCTGCTTTGTCTTGGGTTCTTTACTGGGTGTGAGGGGCAGTTTAGAGGCCTTTCTGTAAGGATTCTCAGAGTTACCGTAGTACCGTCAGTTGTAAGAATAGGTTGGTCCCTGGTGGTTACAACTAGCATGCAGGAATCAGGCACCTTCTCACGTGTTTTTTAGTGATGCTGTAGCCCAGGGATCATGTTAATTTAGTGGGAGGAGGGTCTTCCTGGGGAGAAGGAATGTATCAAAACATTTTTAGGTCAGTTTTATGGTGTGTAAATTATTTGCCACTAAATTCTTAAAATGAATTTTTAACTACTGGTGTAGTGGGTAAAATGAAACAAGTAAGCAGATACCAAAGCCGCAGTGTTCCTGGTAAGGGAGCCTGCTGAAACCCTGACCATGGGAAGTCTGTGCTGAAGGTTGTCTTCACAGAGATGTGGTCTAAGTCTTGAATACTGAGGAGTCTCTTAGCCAGGAAGGTGGGAGGGAGGAAATAGTCACTGATGCAGGACTTACATAGGCAAACTAGCAGCATAACACCCTAAGTCCAGAACTTGACTATCCAGTGTCCTGCACCTACAAGGATACAGTTAAACTTTGGAAAGTAAGCACATTCTGCCTCTGAGCAGCCAGAATATAGACTGCACCATATGAAGTTGCCAATACTCAACATTTTCTGACACACAAACGGCAGCTTCATCTGGTTCAAACTGATAAAAGTCACAAGCCCGTCCTCGGTGTCGGCAGACTTCCTTCAGTCTGCTGTGAGTGTGGGTGCTCTTCCTGTCCAGGAAGTACGAAGCCCTGTTCACCATGACTTTGCAATGAAAGTCTCCCAGTTATAAATGGGGGAAATTGAATCTTATTGATAAAAATGAAATGTCAGGATTAACTTCAGTAGTCCTTTCAGCTTTTGTTACTAAAAATAAATGATCTGTCAGTTTCCTCTCTTCCTGTCCTGTTATATTTCATATCTAACTTGATAAGAATGAAAAAGACAAATTACCTACATTATTTATCAGTAAGTAAAAATTGTTAATAACTTATGCCTTGTTTTTCATTGAACTGAACCTAATGTGCTAAATTAGAGAAACAGTTGATGTTTCAGTGGCATATTAAATAAACCAAGGCCACATTGTAATTTTTTTTAATTCGTATGCTTATCTTGTCATTAACCTGTTGACTCTCAACCTTAACACAAAAGATAAAATAACAAAGTAAAATAAAATGTATATTTCCATCTTTCTCTGTCTCACACCTTCCCTGATCTAAAATTATGGTAGAAGAAAAGGCCGAGGTCAGTATAGGGAGGGGCTGTTGTTATGGGAAATTGTCATTTTACTTTGTTTTCAATCTCGGGAGGGGAGGAGGCAAATGTGCTTGGCTTTCCAGCTTCAGGCCAGTCTCCGTCACCCAGCCTGTGTCTTCTGTGGGTCAGAGCTGTGCTTCCAAATCCTGAAACTAGTTCTGAGTATAGCTGTTACTGTTAGAAAACATGTTAGCTGGGGAGGAGGGGGCATGAAGAAGCATACTTTTGAGATTTTCTCTATTTTTCCTGTTGTGTGTAATTCATACCTCTTTTAGATGCTTTTTAAAAAATGCTGTTCATTTAATAGGTGATTCTAGAGCAGATTGTTGATAGTCATCTGAGTGATCTCCAGCTCATGTATGATAAACTCTTGGAGTTCGTTCCCCATCACTGCCGCCTTCTTCGAGAGGTCACAGGAGGAGCCATCTCAAGGTAGTTTAAGCAGCTGATTACTGCTGCCTCATTTGGGTCAGGGTCCATGAATTGTTAGCATGGCACTGTGAGGTGGGTGTGGGTCATCGCCCCAGAGGGAAACTAATGAGTAGGGCGGAGGTAAAGGGAACCTCGTTCTGAATTCACAACCCATACTTTCCCCTGTTCTATACTTTTTCCTAAATTACATGTGAAATAAAAGTTGGTTTCCTTACATTATTCTAATGTTGTAATCTGTTTATAAATATCAATTCAGTTTAATTCAACAAGTTTTATATTAATTGTGGTTAAAGTCATCTAAAGTGTTCCCTCCTCTTGCCTGATTTCCACACTTTTAGCTTCATTTCATAAATACCGGACTGCCTTTCACTATCAGCACTGGCCTGATCTGTGCCTTTGTCATAGTTTTGTCCAGAATAACGGGATGTGCCCACCTCCTCTCCCCGCCTCCACCCTCTCCCGTCTCACCCTCTCCCTCTGCCCTTTGCCTGTCACGTTTACCCATAGCTCTGATACTCAGGCCCTGCCTTCTTCCTAAGCCTTTAGTGGCTCCCTGTTGCCTGTCAGGGACCGTCTAGGCTTCTTGATGCCGACACGAGGCCCTTCGCGCTGGGGCCTCACTGGCCTGGTGCGCAGCACTCTGTGGGCTTCCCTTGCTCCGCTGGTCCCCAGCACACATGTGGCAGGCCTGTGTTTTTCCTGAGTCCTCTGCCTTTCCCTTTCTTTTTGTTGGTCTGTCATTCCATGTGAAACCCCAACTCAGATGCCACTTCCTTCAAGAGACCACCTTTCACCCTGCAGTCTAGCTTTAATCCCGTTCTCTGCAGATGATTGCATGTTGCTTTCACTTCGGTAGAGGACTAATTTCCATCTTAACAGCTTGCTCCCATCCTGTACAACCCATACTCCCCACCCTTGGCACAGTGTCTTAAGACAGCTACTATCCAATGTTTGTGAAATGAAACACTCAGTCAATTTGCAGCATTAGAAACGCAAATAAAGTCCCTTCATGGAGTAAAAATTATTTTTAGTCTTGAGATTTTTTTCTTTGAAAGGAGAAACCTGGGGAATAAATGTGCTGATTGACTGTGAAGTACCCTCTCTGTCTCCACTGGATGATTTCAGATGCAGCTTTGTTTTGCCACTTTTATTTAATAATCATGAAGATTTAGTTGGATTTGGGGTAAGAATTTAATAGAAGTCATCATGTGAGATTAAAGAGACCACAGTAATGAAACAGCCTGTCAGTAGATTTGACAAGCCCAGTCTCGGTCCTGAAATGTCAAGTTTCATGCCTCTCATGTTTGTTCTTTTCCACAATTTTCAGTGTGGCAGAACTCATGTAGAAAGTTCAGAAATTTGAGTATCTAGACTGTACCCTGGTATGTCATCTGCCTTTGCTTCATGCCCTGGACCCTCCCTTGCTCAGCGTCTGCCTTTGGGTGCTCTGTGTACCCGGCAACACCAGTGATGTTCAGGAGTTATTTTCCAGAGAACGTAAATTAGCTTTTCTAATTGTTGATCTTGCATATTTAAATTTTCTTTTTGAGACTTTAACTGTATATTTAGTTTGGAAATGAGGTGATCTTGTGATTCAATGTTGCTCATATTAGTGCATTTGTATTATAAAATCTTCAATTTTGTTCTCCCTATACCTTATTAGAGCTAGTTCTTATTGTGATTAAAAGTATATGATGTGATACGAGGAATTGCGTGTGTGGGACATAGGCATCTCCTTTCCCTCATCGAATATAAAGAAAATCACCTTAACATAGAGCGTGTTAGCAGTGAGCAGAGCGGGCAGGTCAGTGAGATGGTGCTGCCTGAAGGTGTTCACAGATCTTTAAGAGAAACCCGGGGAGCCCGCCTTTCCTTCCTGTGCCACGCCTGTGACACTGCTGACGTAGCACTCACTGTCCACTGGTCGGCGCTGAGTGCTCTACAAGCCGATCACCACCTAAATGCTTCACAAATCGCACTCCATATAACGGCCCTGTGATTCTAAAGACGAGGAAACCAAAGCACAGAGAAGTCAAATGACCCAAGTGAACTCAGGTGCTGTGGCTCCTGAGAGCACGATTTTATCTCAGTGTTCTCTCTCACCTAAGTGTGTGCATTAGAAACTCAGAATTTGGCCTTTTTGCTGACAGTGCAAAATAAAGCACGTGCATATGAAAACCATGAATGTTATCAGTGTTTTTGTATTAAGATTTGTAATCCAGATTTTACATGAAATAGTCATACAACATTAGACCTGAAGATAATCAGAGATAGCTGAGTCACAAAGCTGTTAGTCATTGGTAAATCAGTGTGATTTACAGTGTTTTAGCATTGAGTGGTGTTCAGGTTGAATACAAAGATTGCTTTTCTTGTGGTATTAGATTGCTGCTTTTTTAGGGTGGTGTCTAAACATGGCAGCCCATTTTAGGGGAGAAGACTGCCAGGGCAAGTCCACACACTTTTCCTTTATCCTTGACCCCAGCCGTCTGCTCTGTGATAATTGTAGGAGTCAGGACACAGGGGATATGTCAGGTTCTAGGTGAGAATGAGATCAAGGAGTGAGATAGAAGTTTGGGCCTAAAAACAAAATAATTGACAAATATACTTGTTTTTAAAAGGTTGAAGTAAATTTTAGGCTGAGGAACTTTTATTTTAATAAAACACCACAATGGAATTTTGCTTTTTGTAAGTAGATGTTCCTGGTGTATTTGACTGAAATTTTTTTCCTGTCTTACAGTGAAAAGGGCAATACTGTTCCCGGCTATGATTTTTTGGTGAATTCTGTCTGGCCAGAAATAGTACGAGGATTAGAAGAAAAATTACCATCGCTGTTTAACCCTGGGGATCCTGATGCCTTTCACCAGGTACCTTCCCCTCTGTTGTCTGGACTCTTGACGGTGTTAAGATAATCATGTCTTTTTTGCACAGTCTTGGTTCTGTGGTTTATTGAAAATCCCAATTTGAGTTGCGGAGCCAGCACTTACCTTAAAAATACATACATTGTTTTGTTAATTAACAATTTTATTAACAAGAAATACCACTTATCTGTTCTCTTGGCCCTTGTTACAGTGTGTTGAACCATATAATTAAGTAATATGATTTTCAACAAGTTGTGTGACACTGAGTTTTGTGACTTTATAAAATAGACCTTTATAAATAAATAAAGTAGGGCTTTTAAAAATAGATACCATAAGCAGAATGAAGTAATGGTCTTAAGCATTAGCAATTTAGACCCTTTACATCCCTTTTTAGAGAATCATATTGATCATGTTAGGCTTAGGAGATTTTTCAGCTCAGAAATGAAGCTTCCTAATGAAATGTTGACCTTAGAATTCTAAACCCATACTTAATGTTCATGGCTACATTTCTTGCAAGAGATACTTTCAGTTTTCAGTGTTAATGGGACATGCTTTTGCGAAGAGAGAAGTATTTTTGCATTCCTTTAACATCCATTATATGCAAGGGTATAGTTTTTCCCAAAAGGGATGAGTAATACTTTTCTTTGTCTCAGCTCCTCACATCTAGACCACACTTAGGGAATTCAGTAAGTGTATCTAAGAGTTGGACACGAGTGAGCAAATTCACTTTCACTTTTCACTTTCATGCACTGGGGAAGGAAGTGGCAACCCACTCCAGTGTTCTTGGCATGGAGAATCCCAGGGATGAGGGAGCCTGATGGGCTGCCGTTTATGGGGTCGCACAGAGTCGGACACGACTGAAGTGACTTAGCAGCAGCAGCAGCTCAAAACCAGCTGAAAAGAATTTAACACTATAGTAGTGTTTAAGTGAAAGTGAAAAGTGAAGTCGCTCAGTCGTGTCCAACTCTGTGACCCGTGGACTGTAGCCCACCAGGCTCCTCCGTCCATAGAAGTGTTTACTGTGCTACAGCTCCCATGTAATCACAGACATCGTATTTAGGTGATTGGTTTGGTGACCCAGAGTAGCGCTTCTCTTACGTGAGAAGCACACGGGAGACCCTGCAGTGCTCTCCCTGGAGCCTGGGGATGGAGAGCCCTTGCCAAAGGCTGTGCAGCTGCAGTTTTGCGCTGCTGACTGTCTGGGCTTCTGGTTCCTCTATTTCCTTGCTTTGTTTCTGAGTAAAATTCTCTCTGAGCCTGAGCAGAAGAGGAAATGTCATCTCTATGGGAGATGATAATAAAAGCAGTTAACCTAGTAGTGTAGTTTTCTAGGTTAAATTAAAGAATACAGTTGTAAGCACTATGTCCAGATGATATATGTTAAGTGTTACCTGCTGCTCTTAGTGGTGTTGCTAGATTCCCCTTGTCAGTCTTCATGCTGTCCCATCTATAAAAATGATGTAATTACTCACATGGTTTGAGTAATTTCTTTCCTTTTTTCCCCCTTTTCTTTCCCTTTTTAAAATTTTTACTTCTTCTTGAAAGGCAGTGAAAATTATACCACTTAATCTGTGATCTCTTGTGGTTCCAGTGGACAGTTAGGGGTGCCCTGGAAGATGAGTGAGAGCTGTCACTTGAAGACCACTGGACTTAGAATACCTGGGTGTCTTGATGGGCTTGCCACCTAAGACCTTGAACAAGTCATAGAACCACTTTGGGCATTACTCAGTGTGGGGATCTTCAAAGGAAGATCCTGTAAGGTCCTAACGAGATCTTAAACCTATGATTCTGTGTGTTGATCTTTATCTTGATTTCCATTTTTCAGTATATGATCCCGATTCTGGTTAGTCTACTTAAAGTGAAAATTCTACCTGTTTGTTCTTATTTTAGAAATATACCATAAGTATGGATTTTGTAAGAACATTTGAACGGCAATGTGGATCACAGGCCAGTGTAAAAAGATTAAGAGCACATCCTGCCTATCACAGCTTCAATAATAAGTGGAACTTGCCTGTTTATTTTCAAATAAGGTCAGTAATTTATTCCCATCACCTCCACCCTTCTGAAATAGGATGTGAACACCAGTTCAGATGGACTGAACTCCATCTCACAGCCCCTTCCTGGAGATCATCATATTATTCCTCGGGAAAGAACGTAGAACAGAAATGCGCAGAAAGTGCCATGACTGCCCAAGCTCTGTCTTGTATGACAAAAGGATTAAGCTCCGCTCTTCTGTCCTTAGCAGGCTGAGAGCGCTAGGCTCCCAGGGGGCGAGGCCAGGCCCAGCTCTGTTCCCAGGTGCTACGTCTCCATTCGCCATGAAGAGACAGAGAGCTGGTCACCTAGCAGCTCTGCTTCTGCATTTTCCTCGTTCATCACTTGCTTCACATAGCAGACCTGTGCTTCATCTGCAGCGTTTTTATCCTCAGAGGGAATCAGGAAAAGTATTCTTTCTTGAAATATTCTTTGTAGCTGATTCCATCGGTCAATTTATAAGAATTGTAGTTATTATTCTGGCTTCCTTTATAATCTTGGTGAGTATTCTGGAAAATGGTGACACTTTCCTTCCAGATAGCATAATGATATCACCAGTGTCAGTAAGTGGTCCTGTAGACAGTTTGGGGCAATTTAGGATAAATTCTTAACAATGTATGTTCCCCTAGAAAAATAGATGATAAAATAGCCATTTTTGCAGATTCTCTTGAAAGAGATCACAGTAAGTTCCTCCATAGAATGGTGTTAAGTAGAGCATTTTAGTTAGAATGGTTTTTAAAGACTCGGAAGCTTTTTGTTTAAATTGCTGGATACTTTCATTAATTATGATGCAGTCCTTCCCTGGAGTTCTCAGGAATAATTACAGAGAGTAAAATATATTAAATACCTTGACTTGTAATTACTTGCCATGATCGAAAATCTGTATAATCATTTTTTGATGATGAAATCAAAGCTGTCAGACTGTTAGTATGGTGCTCTTTTACATACAATGCTGAGCTTTATACTTAATTTTCAAGGGTATATTATTATGTAGGTAAGAAATTAAGGATTTTTCTATCTGAGATACTCATGGACTGCATGGGAAGTAATTGTTATGTGATGATCAAGATGTAGCCAGGGCAAGAAGCCCTTTTGGTTTCTGAGAAAATTTTTAAATGGTGAAGCATCGTTTTATAGTGTGAGAGTCAGTAGAGAAATAAGAAGGAAACTTTGCGTGTCTCCTGTAGTTTACGTTTCGGGTTAGATTGCTTTAGATATCTAATAGCCATCACAGCCCACACTCCTGTTTACTGCCTCCAGCGCCTCTTATCTCGTCATTTCCCCGAGCCCCATACCCCACACTTGGTGATCTTGCCCTGTCACATCATTCTGCCTTCTGGAGTCGTGGGCCCTGCAGGGTAGCACAGCCTGGCCTCAGCCCGTTGCTCTCATCATAGGTTCTCTCAAAGCTGGTAATTGAGTCTTAAACTATGCTGAAACTCAGCCAGTCCCATGAAAGACATTTTTAATCTTAATCAGAGTTTAGCCATAAGCATTCAAAGGATTTGCTTAACTTTTCTTTGTAAATAGTTTTATTTAAAATTTATGAAATTTAAAAAGTTACATTTGAGTTACCAAGTGTGGAACCTGTTTTCAGTGCATTTGCTCTTCCACTTAAAAAGAAATTCAAGTCATACTTTATAGAACACCATTCTGTTCATTTTTGTCAGTGGTTGGGTTCTTTATTCTCTGGGATAACAGAATGTTGTGCACACATGGCTAGTGTCAAAGCTGTATTTCTGTCTGATTCACTTCAGGGTCATTTAAAGTAAGCCTAAACGCCAGTAGGGTGGTGATGTTTCAACAAGTTTCTAGGAAGGAGTATCAGTACTAATACTGCACTCTGAGTAGCAATCAGACAGTCCCGGGTCTGACTCTCTGCCTCCATCCCCATCATCTTCAGGAAAGGAGGCACGCCTCCCGCCACCACCGTTCTGTAAGCACACGGGCACCCCTTCTGTCTCGGGTGCCCTGTTGTGCCAGCACTTCATTTGTTCTTACAGGAGTTTTGGAAAGTAGGGTTAGGAATTAGTTTTCATAGAAAGAGATTAAATGCACATGGGCCCCCAGCAGTCTCAAATGGTAGTTCAGTGGCTGCTTGGAAGCTGGATGTTAGCCCCTTAAATGCTGCAGGCAGTGTTATGTCTTTTTTGACTGAACTCTTGCTAGAATGTTGCATGCTCCCAGGATGGTCACGTGTGGTCTCTGTCTGTTCTGTTCAGCACATGCTTCGCAGGGTGTAGCTCCTTCACAGCATGGAGTCCGTGTGGTACTAACATGCCTTCCTTCCCCTCCACCCTCCTAGAGCTGTGCATGGGCAAGGGAGTGTGTGTCTCAGATCATCCCCATACCCAAATGTAAAAGTTTAGGAGTGTTTGTACTTGGAGTTGCCTTTCTTACAAATCCTCTGTCAGGAGTAGAATGGCATCCTATATACATGTGAAAACTCACTTTGTTTATTTTCTAAGAAGTACAACCTAACATTTCAATCCTGGAAGTTACTGGCCAGCAAAGCTACTTGAGGGGCTGGTGCTGGGCTCCTGGAGGGCATGGCTAGGGGGCAACTGGGCCTCAAGGCACAGACAGTTTCAGTTTTAAGGATCTCACACCTGATCACTTGTAACCTGCACCTCTGTTTAAAAGGCATTAATGTTAGGGGTCTGCTGCATTTGTTTCTCGGAGAAGGCAATGGCACCCCACTCCAGTACTCTTGCCTGGAAAATCCCATGGACGGAGGAGCCTGGTAGGCTGCAGTCCATGGGGTCGCTAAGAGTCAGACATGAATGAGCCACTTCACTTTCATTTTTCACTTTCATGCATTGGAGAAGGAAATGGCAGTCCACTCCAGTGTTCTTGCCTAGAGAATCCCAGGGACGGGGGAGCCCATCTTCTATGGGGTCGCACAGAGTCGGACACGACTGAAGCGACTTAGCAGCAGCAGCAGCATTTGTTTCTTGCACTTTCTCGTTTGTATGATTTTCAGATGGTTGTAGCATACAAATAGTTTTATCCTGTGTCTTTTCTTAGACTGAATTGTACCTGTTCCTCTGATGGCCATAGAACTTCAAGCTGACTTCTCTTCACGCTGCATTCAGTAGGAACTGCGCCGCATGTTACAGAAACCTCCCTTCCTTGGGGCTGTGGGCTGCTTCTGGCTTTCCGTGTTCTGAGCAACACTGCATTAGTGTCAGGCCTTTTCTGTGTTGAAGCTTACTTACTGTGTTTTATGTGTTAATAGATTTGGGCAAAAGGTGGGATTAGGGGTCTGAGGGTAATGCAGGAGCTGGTCTGCTCTCTTCACTGCAGAGCAGCCCCCGCCCTCTCCCCTCACTGTGCTCAGGAGTACTGCCTTGTTTGTGGTTCTCCAATGCTCTCTTCTCTTCCTCCACTTCTCTTCTGTCACTTGTTCCCTCTGTGCCTCTGCCTGCTGCTTGGAGAGACTCGCCTTTCGCAGGCTTCGTGGGGCAGTTGCTGAGTTCTTCCCTCCGTGTGGGGAGTGGCCAGCTCCAGCAGTTAGGGTGGCCCAGAGCCCTCTGCTCTCAGCCGCTCATGCCTTTGAGGGCAGGGCCTCTGCTCTTTGTATGAAGCTGCTCCGTCTGCTCTCCAGTTTCCTGAAGATCAGTCTCTGAACTGCTTTTAAAAAGCATATAAGTACTATCAGAAAAACCAAGATCATCGATTAGGCTAATTGATGTTAAGTATGTGTCAGAATTTATTGGTGGCACGGGAACTAGGGGGTGACAAGAATGTATGGTAAAGAATGAACGTGGAGGTTACACAGGTGGGAAGGAGGGTGCTGCACAGGCAGCTAATCAAGGAAATACATACACAGTTCCATTTCACAGTCATAAAGATGTGTCCACATCAGATGATAAAGCAGAAGTCTGTGAGCAGATGTTATGCAATGGCAAATGGCCAGCAGAGAAAACAGAAAACCCATCAGGAAAGCAGACCCTGAGCCTCAGGGTGGGCATGCAGCAGGCATTTGATGAGCGCCAGGCAGAGACTTGTTCTGGTTTAACTGTCTGCTTTCAGTGGTATGTCTCAAGCTGCAAACAAAGATACAGAATATAGCTTCTACATTTCTTAGTTTGAGGGACATTTACTTTCTTTGATAGTGTGGAGGTAAGAGGACTGCAAAATCCAGTCTTATGGCCCTGAAGTGATTACCTGATTATAGGTGGTGGGACCTGCCAGAAATGGCTTCCTGGTCAAGTAATTAAGATAAGTTTATTTCCTGCTCAGTAAGAAAAAAAGTCTGGAGGCCAGGCATCAGGCCTGCTGGGGCATCTCTGAGGCACTGGCCCTACGAGCAAGCAGGAGAAGGGTCCTATTGCCTGGGGCGGGGGAGGTTGGCGGGAGAGGCACCTGAAGCAGAGAAGACACCAGTTTACACTCTTGTTTTTCTCTCAGATTTAGAGAAATAGCAGGATCCTTAGAAGCAGCACTTACAGATGTCCTGGAAGATGCACCAGGTAACATCCTCACAGTGACGAAGGCTATCATTAAGTGGGTTAATTCCATTCACCAAGTCTTCTTGGTGGCCTGAGCGCCCTGGGAGCACTTTGAACTTTGCTATCTTTCAGTAGTGTTACTTGCTCAGTTGTGTCCTACTTTTTGCAACCCCATGGATTGTAGCCTACCGGGCTCCTCTGTCCATGAAATTCTCCAAGCAATATTACTGGAGTGGGCAGCCATTCCTGACCCAGGGATCAAACCCAGGTCTCCTGCATTGCATGCAGATTATTTACCATAGACCCTGAAGATATAGTTTAACTTCTTTTTTAAAAAAAGGTTTATAGAGGTTCCGGCTGTATAGAGACGATGTAAAGGATGCTTTAAGAACATGAGAAGGAGACCATATTTTCATTTCTGAATATAATGTGTCAAGGAGATATAACCCCTGCTGTGCTTAAGTGACAGCCTTTTTTATAGCCATGTGGCCACCCTCCACTTCCCTCTCAAGCTAAGGTAAAGGATCAGAATGACCCTTCCCTCCAGAGGATGACTCAGCCCGGACTGCTGCCTCGGGCCTCCAGAGGCCTTGGGCCAGTCCTGGGACAGTGGGCAGGTGACTGGGGTCAGCCTACACTTTGAAGACATGTTTGCACCTAGTCATGCTTTAGGCGTCCCTGGTGACTGCTCACCTAGGTGGCTGTTCCTGTAGCCACAAAGCTCCACTCCACTGTGCTCCCTTTTGTGCAGCCAAGTTCCATCTAAACTGCGCTCTTTTAGCCTCAGAATTTTATTTTCATCTGTCTTTGCAAAAGTAGCCGTGTGTAATTGACTTCCTATATGCAAATAGCATATTCAGGAATGGAAGAGAAGACAGTACAAGTCCAAAGATTAAACCCTTGTAAGTGACTGCCACTCCAATTCTCATTTGCTGATTTATTATAAAGTACCTGTTAACTGGTTATTTCTGATTGTTGTATATGTTTAATGTGTATCAAATACCTGGGAGGAGTCATGTAAAATTAGAAAACAGCGTTACACGAGAGATGTAGTAACGTGTCCACGTTATGGCGTCTTGGCTGTGCACGCCACCTCCCTAAAGCTTTGCTGACCTCATAGGACTCTTCAGAAGGTCATTGGCTTCACTCTTGGCTTGTCGGCGGAAGATTTTAGCTGTTAGCCCTTCTGCTGCGACTCCTTAACTGTGCGTTTTTACCTCTAGCTGGGAGCTCGTATCGCCTTTTGGCTTCTCATAGGACGTGGAGCAGCCTTCAGAGGTGCTGGTCTGACAAGATGTTCTTGCCACTGCTGGCGCATCGTCTGTGGAGACTGACGCTGCAGATTCTGGCGCGTTTCTCCATATTTGTCAAGGAGGTGAGGGCTGGCTGGTGCTCATCCCTAATCAAGACTGAAATGAATTAAAGATAGGTTAGGAAACGTGCCAAGATTTTTAAAGGCCATGTGGTCGTGAGAGGTTGATGCAGGGCTGTCGTCCACCTTCCCAAGTTCCCGTCCTGTGCACTGGGTTTCCTTGTCACTCTTGTTCCTGTGACCTTTAGGGGCATCAGGTGTCACATACTCATTGCTTCGTCTTTTTGAAAAGCACCGCATTGACTTCATTTTCCCTTAGGAAAACCAGAATCTTTGCATGGTGCCTCCAATACAGAGGCACCATAAAACAGAGATGATCATTTTAATGAAGATGATAAAAATATGCATATTTTTCCCTTAATATTTGGAAATTTAAAAACACCAAATGGCTGAGATTAGAAGGTCGTAAAATTGATTAACCTTCCCTTCATTTTAGAAACCCTTCTCAGCTTGGGTGTATTAAGTATTCACATGCCTGTGATGATTGATTAGTTTTTCTGCATAAAGCCACAGGAATATCCCTGTGGTCCAGTGCTGAGCACCTGGCCCCACCAGGCCCGCTCCAGGTCTCAGAGATGCCTGCATAGACAGCTCAGTGACAGACACAGCCCGGCCAGTGCATGGTGATGCGCGTAAGAGAGCGCAAGCAGAAGTTTGGGAGAGGCGTCATGGAGAAGCCATCGTCCACAGACACGAAAGCACTCTGTCAGCTGGAGGAGAGCTTCAGTGGAAAAAGCACAGGCTTCAGGTCAAAGTCAGACCTGGGCCCTGCTGCGCTTTAATTTTGTGGTCATAGGGAAATTGCTGAATCTCAGATTCTTCATCTGTAAAATAAGAAAACAGCTTCTACATGTGCTTGTTGTGAAGCAAACTGATAATGAAGGTGTCCAGCAGATAATGGTGCTCCATCCATGTTCCTCTCCTCTTCCTCCTTTGCCTCCCTCTACTCAGAGGAGTCTCCGTAGAGCACCCTGCCCTGTGCAACTGTTCACGGAGATCGTGCAGTTCCTGGGACACCATGGACTTGATATGATTCTGTGAGGCCTGGGCTTGCTTCATCACCCCCAGCAAGATGCCGGCCAGTGATTATTCTTACACCTGGAATATTCCATTCTTTTCTCGATGCAAGTGCTCTTCTCTTAGGCGTTTTTTCCCCTTGTAGCAATCCATTATGCAGAGAACATATGCCGTTTGTATTATTTGAAGCATAATTGAGGTTGAGACTTTTATTTTTTACCCTTATGATAATAATTTATCAAGTAAATACAGTAAATTGTTTACTATTTAAAACCTACGAGGTTCCAGATCTTAATTTCCCTTTAGTTTCGGGACCTCTTGCTCTACTTCTGACCGTCACTTACGTCAAGGAGGGAGATGCACATGGGGTCAAAGTGTGCCCTGCTCCTGTCTTTCACACCTGCCTGGAGAGACAGGATGTGGTGTCCTTTCACGAGTTAACTTTCACTTAATGCTTTGTAGACAGCTGGCATTTTATGTTGAGTTACATGCTCATGTATCTTGCAGGTGGAAACATTTTATCACTGAAATCCTTTTTCAGCTTTTACTCAGGCCCATCTCTAGTGAAAGTGCCAAGGATATTAAAAAGCCTTTGGTAACTGGCAGCAAAGACCTTTCTATCACTCAAGGAAGTTGCGAAGACCAAGCAAGTGGCCCTTCTGAAACAAAGCCCGTCGTCTCCATTTCCAGCACTCGGCTTGTCTGTGTGGTCACAGACCTGCACAGGCTTCAGGAGCAGGTAAGCCTGCGTCGCAGAGGATTCCAAGTGTGGGGTTCAGCGTTCTCATTGTCTGGCTCATGGGGTTTAGACTTGTGGGCCCGGGGCCCCTGAGAGAGAGCATCCATTTACTTCCCTTCTGGTGTTGCCTCCACCCCCTGACTGGCATGCTCTCCTCCTTGGGTAGCAGCCTGTCTACAGCGTGCCTGCCTGGAGCCCTGGCTTCCCCTGAGCAGTGATGCCACAGGCAAGGAGCAAGCCAGGCCCTCATTAGCTGAGCTTACTCTGTGGAGCCATGGTGTTTAATGGGTTGGATTCTAATTATTTCTAGTCTACTTACCTAGTACTTATACTTTAAAAGTGCTGAACTATTAAAACGTCTTCCTATTTCCTCCACAGAGGTTTCACGTTCTTGCTTTTACCATTAACAGAACTTTGTTTAAGAACAGAATGTGTTTAAGTGCTGTGATACGTATTTCTGCTTTTTTCAGGTTTAAGTGTTTTGTGGCGCTTGGACAAATACTGTGTGTGTTGAGCAAAAACATGCTCTTCATCATAAGATTTTTTTGGTATTGAGGGGAGCTACAGAATAGTTTAACAGCCATGAAAATACGATTTTCCATGTTCTTGAATTATTTTCTAGTGAAAGCATTAATTAAGAGTTTTGTTTTCTTCCAATGAAAGTTATTGAAAGTTCTGAGTTTAGTTTTATCATTAATTAATAACATTCTAGAGCTGTAGGTGCATGTAGAATTGCCTCCTCCTTTGACTAATAAAAAGTAACTGAATATAAAACGTCCATATTTATTTCAGCTTCCAGAACTCTTAGAAACAATCAAGCCAAAACTTGAAGTGATGGGCTTTAAGAATTTTTCCTCCATCTCAGGTAAAAATGAGTCTTTAGATTCAGCAAATCTTTGAATAAGAAATAACTTAAAATAGAATTTTGGAGACTAGGCTATATTTAATTAACAGTTTTCTCTAGTTGTAAATCCTTGGTTGTTTCTGTTTTCTGTTCTGTGATTTTTAACTTCACTGAATGAGATATTTAAATTCTAATGATTTGATTTGGTTTACTGTATACTCTCTTTAGGCCTGGGCCTGAATAGAGTGATAAAACACATCTTTCCATCTCCGCAGCAGCCCTGGAGGACTCCCAGCTGTCTTTGTCTGCCTGTGTACCCGCCTTGAGTGAGAAAATCACCCAGGACTTAAGTGAGTCTTGCTTTAGTCACCTGAAAAGTGCCCTGGAGGTTCCCAGGCTGTACCGAAGAACCAATAAGGTCAGTGCACTCATTGACAAGGATTTTGAGGTGGGGAAATATGTATCAGAAAGGCCAGAGAGGGAAGAAATGGTTAAGTGAGAACAGAAATAAATTCTCTAGGGGAGACTCCATCTCATTCAATTGTGAGAAGATGGCCAGGGCATGGGCACAAGCATAATTAGGTAGCTGGACTTAGGCAGTGTGGACTTGGGGCCTTAAGGGAAAGTAGTATTTTCAAAGAAAGCATTTTAAAAAGAAATTTAGAAAGCATTTCTTTTGGGCTTCATATTCTATATTTGAGAAGATCTGAATTTACCTTATTTCTTTTATATTGCCATTGGAAGTACCTGCTTCTGTTTTTACTGGATATGGTATAAAAAAGTTACATTAAAAGATATTAAAGTTATTTATAAAGTGAAAACTTGAGCTTATACCGGCACTCAGCGTCACATTCTCCTCTGTCTTCACCTCATAGAGTAGAGCTGGGGACTTTGTTTTCAGCATTGCTTTAGTTTTTCTCTGGAACTCTCATTTTCAAGTGTTTATATTCATTGCATTCTTGCTAGTTCTTATTTTCCTTCTAATTTTCTTTTCTCCTGGTTGTAAAGTTGGATTTTAATTTACAACTAAAATTATTCCCAGGAGCTGTGAAAATGTCCTACAGCACTGTGCTGTTTTGGAATGTCCTGGAGTTTCTACACACACACCCAGTGCGGGGCCTGGTCTGCTATTGGTGCTGCTTCTCCCATGCAGCCCCTGCTCTGGATGCAGGGAGCGGCTGGGCTGCGTCCTGAGACGAGATGAGCTCATCTCTGTGGCTGTTCTCCTTTTCCTTTTAAAACCGAGGACATACAGCAGAATTTCCACCTCTGGGAACATCAGCAAGAGTATCTAATCTCCTGATGTTCTGGTCTGAAGTGGGAGAGACAGACCTATTTTAGTTTGCCAAGTTCATTACTCTTCCTTTAGGAATCTACCAGCTTTCCCTTTGCCATCAGCAGGGTGTTGTTATATTTACCAAGTGCTTGCCTCGTGGGTCAGACACTATACTAAGTGAAGTGAGTGCCAGTGTCCGGATTTACAGACGAAAAGACCAAAGTCAAGAAAAGTCCTAGACCCTCACTTCTTAGATGGTGGTCTGTTAGGCAGCAGCAAATGCTTACCGGTCGGAGCTTGTTATAAATGCATGGCCCCGCTCACCTGCTGCCCAGTACACACACACAAAATCAGACCTAGAATTAACGAAGTGGCCAGGTGATGTGTGTGAACACAGGGTTAGGGAACCTGAGTCCAGTCAGCTCCAGGCGTCACCCTCTGTGGCTCCCTCTTGGTCTCCAGGGTCTTTCTGTAGACAGCATCTGTATGCATCTCAAAACTGGTACCTTAGTAATGTCCTTTTGAACATGAGGTTTGAGTAACTTACTTTCTCTTTTTCTGTTCATCTTTAACCTCTACCAACATTACCCAGGAGGTGCCAGTGACAGCCTCCTCTTACGTGGACAGCGCTCTGAAGCCATTGTACCAGCTTCAGAGCGGGCACAAGGACAAGCTCAAGCAAGCCACGATTCAGCAATGGTTAGAAGCCGCCCTCTCTGCGAGCACACATAAGTGAGTAACTTACAAGTAGACTCTTCTGGACCTTCTTAGAGAAGTCCTAAGTCAGAGATCACTGGGGTCCTAAGTCAGAGGTCACTGGGGTCCTAAGTCAGAGGTCACTGGGGTCCTAAGTCAGAGGTCACTGGGACCGTCACAAGTTGTTGTCTGTGGCCTCATCACTGGACAAGGCTGGATGTGGGTGCCCAGTCTCCTCCCATCTGTGCTCACTCCACCCCAGCCAAGGCTCTGCCTGGCCCACAGCCACGCCAGACCCGCCGCCCACAGCTCTCGCACCCTCCGGGGACCCAGGCATATTCCACAGTGCCCCTGAGCGCGCTGCCTTTGACTGTCCTTCATGTCACTTCATGTGGGGATGTTCTGCAGGTCTAGGCACACTTTCTCCTTTCAGGTCTGTTTCCTTTGTCCATCATGGCTCCAGTCGTGCTGACAATCAGCAGACTTGCACTGGGAAGACTAGGGTAATCGAGGAAGCAAACATGTTCATTGTGAAGTGTAATCATAACTCTTACAGGATTGCTGTCAAATCCTCAAGCTAATGAGACTGGAGGAGGTCTTCAGTCTGGTCGAATGTCTGGTTGAATGTCTCTTCAGTTCTAATTCAACCAACTATTTCCCCCAATCCAGCATTGAGTTACATCAAAATATATATTTGATTTTGTTGTTGAATTTTAATTATTAATTTTGCAAAAATATTTTCTTTCTACTGCTTCTGAATTAAGCAGCATTTGTGAGTTAATTTAGAACACAGCAACGAGTTATAATGCGGTTTCTGTTGGCAAATGTATTCCAAATGCCAAGTAACCAGCTTGTAAATAAAATTTTGAAATATAGCTCATTTATAATTTGGAAATCATTTTGAAGGCAATTAGTTTTATTTAAAATTTTTGAAATACTGTTACTCTTTAGAAAAGATGAGCTGTTCCTAGAACTGATTGTAAATGAATTTGCTAATTACATTTGGGAAATGAGCTGCTGTTCAGCCTTGATATAGGAAAGACTTTGGCCTGTGATTTCTCTTAGTGTTCAGGACAGACATTTGGGACAAAATTCATATACATAGTTCTTTTTAAATTCTGAGGGGATACAATGCTAGAGAGCCAAGACCCTGTTTTTCTTTCAGTCTTAAACATATTTACCATGGCTGATCTTTTATTGGAATTGAATTTTTAACTGAAAAAATCCCTTTTATGGTCCCCAAAGCTCATGGATGTGTTTGGTACTCTGTCTCTTTGACCCCTCTGTCCTATGTTCAAGGTACTATGAGACCGTGTCGGACGTCCTGAACTCTGTGCGGAAGATGGAGGAGAGCCTGAAGAGGCTCAAACAAGCCCGGAGAACCACTCCTGCCAGCCCGGCTGGGCTCAGTGGCGGTGGCATGAGTGATGATGACAAGATCCGACTGCAGTTGGCCTTGGACGTTGCGTATTTAGGAGAGCAGGTGACCAGAGCGCCGCTGCCCTTCCAAGGGGCCTGACTGCATGCCAAGGGCAGCAGGCACCTGGTGATGACTGGGAGGGACCAAAAGTTCATTCCCGGGGCTAGAAAAGAGGACCAGGGCCCCAGACGCTTGAAGGAAAAGGATGTGCACCCAGCGAATATGAGAAGGAAAAAGCAGACTCTTTGAGGTCCAGTGAATTGACATTCTGTTGGCTTGCTGGCATTCCTGCTCCCACAGCTGCTGGGACCTGAGCCTGTGGGCAGAGGTGACGCCCTTTTGGTCCAGTGCCCAGAACATGCTCGATATGGCATTGGCGCTGGGTGGCTGAGGATCCTTTGAGATATTTGTTAGTTTGGCTTTAGAATAACTAGAGAAGCATTAGGCCATTGATTTCTCCATGCGGTGCTTGAGAAATCACCTCAGCACAGTTTCTTTGCCTCCCTGCCTGCGGTTTTTAGGTTTTCTATAAAACACAAATTTTGGTCTCACGCAGTGGGTGGGTGGACACTCAGGTAGGTACCATCACCTACGGGCGAGCGTGGATACCACGCAGGGCCTTCCATCCTTACTGTCAAGCTCTTGAATGTTCAGAAACTGGCTTTCTCAAGTGCTTAGGTTTTCTGTAGCAATAAATCCTCAAGAAAGACCTTTTTAAAAATTGTTTATTTATTTTTGGCGCACTGGGTCTCTTGCTGCTCATGGGCTTTCCCTCACTGTGGAAGCGGAGCTCCTCTTGGTTGCAGTACGTGCTTCGCAGACAGTGGCTTCTCTTGCTGCAGAGCATAGGTTCTGAGGCATGTGGTGCATCAGTAGTTGTGGCTCTGGGCTTAGTTGCTCTGAGGCATGTGGAATCTTCCTGGATCAGAGATTGAACCCATGTCCCTTGCATTGGCAGGCAGATTCTTAACCCCTGGGCCATCAGGAAGACGTTTTTGCTGGAGAAAAAGTGATATAACATTCCCATCAAAAGATGCTTGGTTTTCTAGTCACTCTTTCCTATGGCTCAGTGTCATCACTGAAAATCCAGATTTTTCCCTTTTCAGGTGAATTTGCAGGGACATCCTGGCAGAAAGTCTATTACCTTCTTCTGTTTGCTTACTCTGTTTCACAAGAGAAACTTAAAGTCTTTTTATGGGCAAAAAAGTAGGTCAGAGACAAATGAAGAGCAAGTAAGCAAAACAACAGGGAGATGGGTTCCTCCCAGCCCCCAGACAGGCCACAGCATGCCCGCAGAGGCTGCACAGTCGGTCTGGAGCTTTCCAGACTCCGCTGTGCATGGGTGCGCGTGTGCTTGGTGGTGGTGTTGAGTAAGGGGTGACAGACGCTGTGCTGCATCTCTGCTACCGTATGGTTGGTGTGCCAGCATTGTTTCTAAGAAAAAGTTGTTAACGATATGCTAAGAGATTAAGACCTCAGGCGAGTCATTTTTTGAGAATTCTGCACTTAAAAAGTTCCTTTTCTTAGTGTGCATTTTCTCTTTCAGCCTATAAGAGAGGCTCTTATCCTGGTGAGAGTATGATTTAGTGAATGGAGATAAGTTGACACTGACTTCTTAGAATGACCTCCAGAAATAAATGTTATAATAAGTACACTATTTGAAAGTAAAATATTATTGTACCAGTCTTCAGGAAACTGCCTTTTTCTGGTTTAGTGGCGGGTGAGCTGAGGGTGGATATCTTGTTTTCTGCTTTGTAAGGGTCTCTTCCACATTCAGCTCACTTGATTCATTCCCGTGGCCTTTACAGATAGAAAAGATGGGCCTGCAAACAAAGAACATAAGAAGCTTCCCAGCTCTCGCAGAGCTCGTTGCTGCTGCCAAGGACCAGGCGACGGCGGAGCAGCCTTAGGCATCTTGGAAGAGCCCAGGGGAATAGAAAGTTGGACCTCACGCCTGCAGGGAAGAAAGCGGCTCTGTTCTCTCTCAGGCTGCAACAAGGACGCACGTCCGCTGGTCCCCAGAAGTGCGCCAGGGCAGCTTCCCTCAGCGTCTTTGGGTCTTCTTTCACCCAAAAAAGAATACAAAAGCCTTTTTCCGTTGTATGGAAGATAATTTTAAGATGTTTGAAACTTTCTACTATAGTTTACAGAGCAAATTATTTTATTTTTATTGTAAATCTTAGCGTGAAAGAGATGATTTCTAAGATATGATTGAAGCAAATACATGATGTATGCATATAAAAGTCGCCTCTCTGGTCCTGCAGTCGGAAGTGCTGCAGAGGCGCCTGCACTACGCTAGCACCCTGCTCTGACAACTCGCTGCCTTTCTGGACAGGGCTGTACTCGCGGCTCTCCATTCTCCCTCTGGGTGTTCAGAACAGGGCCCGCCGCCCAGACCTCTGTCAATAGTAAGAAGCAGCAGGGGGATCCGTTTCCTAAATAAAAGAGTCTGCCAAAACATATGCACCTCTTATTTGTGAATTCAGCACAGTCAGATGCCACGTCCCCTCTCCTTTGCATCTGCAGGGTCCTATCCGTCATGGAGTGCCCTTCAGGTATGTGGCAGATCTGGGCTGTGGGAGGGTGACCAAACATACCTTCCCACTGAAGTCAGCAGGACCCCTACTGACTGCGTGTGGGAGAAGGGGGAGTGCTGTGAGGTGGCACTGGAAGCATGTGGTTGCTTTGTTCGCTCCCATATGCACACAGGAGTGCAGAGCACTTGTGCGTGGCTGTGGCTCTGCCCTCAGCCCGACACTGACATGACTGCAGGGGCACCTCCTCCTGTGGCTTAGCTGTTGGGGGAGGAAGAGTCAGTGACAGGGAAGCGAGCAGGCCTGGGAGCCGGCAGGAGCGGTGGGATGGAACTGGAGAAGCGGGAGGGAGAGGAACAGGGCCCCAGAGAGCAGTGAGCAGTGCAGGCGGGGCACGGGCCGGTCCAAGCTGCCGGCCTCCAGCGGGGCGTGCTCCGGCATCTCTGCTCTCTGTTGGAGAACAGGTACTCTCATCTTAGCAGGGAGGGCCCTGCCCTTGAACAGACGTGTGTCTTAGTTTTAGGAAGCTGGTGAGAGGAGCAACACTGAGTGGCAGGAGGGACCTGCCCCAAGGGCATGAGGCCTCTTCTGAGGAGCCAGCTCGCCGGGCTAGGCCGTGCTTCCTTGTGTGGTGTTGGGCGCGTGGGCAGCAGGGGCAGGACAGGGAAGAGAGCTGGGTGTGCAGTGGAGAGCTGCTGAGCTGGCACCTGCGGACTCCGTGGGACGCTGGTCGCCCTGGGACTCCATGTTCAGCCCTGGAGTGCCTGGCACACAGACCTAGGATCTGAATAAGCTAAGGGAAAGGCCTGTGTTGCCCGCAGCCTCGTGCTCCAAGGTGAGCCTGTAACAGCATAACCAGGTGCGTGCACACACTGCATCGCCACATCTTCAAGTCACACGTGTTCCCTGAGGCCACGCCGAGCTGTCTGCACCAGCACAGCCTGCCCCGGCAGCTGTGCCGTCCAGCCTTGGGCAGAGGTGGGCTCCAGCGCTGTCTGTGGCCACTTGACCTCTCTTGATTGTTTCTGAATGTGGCGGACAGCAGTCAGGGGTATCAGCCCCTCATCACCAGCACTGCTCTTCCCAATCTGCAGAAGAGGGAGCAGAAATTAAGCAGTGAAATGAGTAAGAGACTTGGGATCTGATGACGTTCTTCATGGGGCCTTGAGATGAGAGCCCTGGCTGGCCTCAGGCCAGGGCTCGTGCCCACCAGGAATATCAAACTGAAGGTAACCGGCTGCTGGATTATGACCTTATCTACTGGATAAGCACTTTGCAACCCCAGGAAGACACAGGATTTGCTGTGGAAATATTGAAGAGAAATCTCTACGGTTAATATTTTTGTGTTGAATGATCTAGAACGTGCTGCTGTTGAGTGTCCTGACCAACTTTCGTTTTGTCAGAACGAAAGAGCTCCGCCACGAGGGCAGCGAGTGCATTAGTCCACTTCCTGTTGCTTTCTGAAATAAAGTCAAAAACACCAACATTCCTCTTCCTCCTGCTGCCGTGGTAGTACTGTCCCAGGTCTATGCAGACAACTTCAGGACCACAGTTACGACTCAGGATAACTCTTGTCCAGCTGGGTCCCCTCACCCAGCACAAAGCTGGACTTTGAGTGGGCCCCTCACAAATATATGTCAAATGAAGAAAGGCATTTCCTGGGAGGAGATTTTTTGGCAAGCAGCTCTGAATCTAGTAATCACATATTTTGAAAATAACCATTTTTTGTTTGAAGTTGTCTTAGAAATTACAGAAGACACTGCAAAGGTCATGTTTCTGGTTTGAACATGTGTCCCCTTGATATCCTGAATCCAAGAGGTGAGTCCTGACTGGCTGCGGCCACATTCCCTTCTAGAAGCCTGTGTTTGGAGGGGAGCTTTTGAGTGTCACTTACAGCAGTGCTCCCTAAACTCTAGTGTGATCCCTGGGCCTCCTGTAAAGATACACATCTTGCCTCAGGAGGTCTGGGTGGGGCCTGAGGACCTGCATCTCTCACAGGCTCCCAGGGCAGTGCTCCCACGAGCCTCTCTGGGAGGGTCCTGTCCTTGCTTTTCAAGCTGCCTGGGGCTGTGCTCACAACTTGCGCTGTGGCCCCGAGTCACGTATGCTTTCTCCTCTTCCAGTCTCTGTTCCTCCCTCTTAACAATGATGGCTGTGACTGCACTGAGGCCTCACCAGCAGCCCAGGGTCAGCTCCTCTCAAGACCTTGAATCACATCTGCAAAGCCCCTTTTGCCATCTAAGACCATGTTCATGGATGCTAGGGACAGGGGCCTGGCTGTCTTTGTGTGCCATTATTCAGCCCGCCACAGTTGCCCACAGGTAGGCACCCCAACCCCTGCTGTGGTTCTGTGGGACAGGACTTCTGGACAGGGTAGAGGTCTTGAACTCTGTATGGACTAAGGTCCAATGATGTACTGGTGGTTATTATTCATTTATTCACCCAAGCGTTTCCCATTTTACAAATAAGGATGGGGAGGCCCAGAGAGGCGAAATAACTGGATCTGGGTTAGTAAGTTGCAGCTGGACTCCTGCCAGCCCCTGTCTCTGGAACCCCTGCTCCTAAGCAATCCCATGCTGCCCCGTGTGCCCAGTGCAGCAGTCTCAAAGCCTCTGAGGCCCACAGAGCTGGGAAGGACAGCCATCTCCCCTGGCGTTGAAACTAGGCAGAGGGTTTTCAGCTGCAGAAGGGGCACTTGGGTTGTAGGAAGAGAGCCTGAGATGCTGGCCCGCGCTGGCCTTGGTCCAGCTGCAGACCCTGCCTCCATCCTCACAGCTCTCTCTGGACGAGCCAAACCCTTGGAATACCTGCAATGGCCCAGACTGGGCAGATCCTACAAACAGACCGCAGATAGCACCCGTTTCCACCCCTCCAGCCTCCCAGTTCCCCTGTCCCCCTCTCCTGCACCTTGACCCCTGTGACAGTGGCTACACTGCAAGCCTACTCAGTCCTCTGAGGATTCATGGAAGGGAGGGAGGGAATGTACCTTCTGTTCATTTCACAATCGGGAAAACAGCACGGGCCCACCTCCTTCCCAGGATTTAGAAGGTAGGGTCCCACTCTGGGGGACATGTGCCCATGTTCATGGGTGAAGATTTCTCTTTCCATCTTCTGATTCCAGGTGCAGTGTGAACAGCACTCCATGGGTGGGTCCAGGAGGATGAGTGACAGCTGTCCCCCGCCCAGTTTTGCCCAGCGGTGTCTGTGCAGCTGGTCACCACCGCCCAGAACTTCTCCAGACAAGGCTGAGGACAGCCTGTGCCTTCCATGAAAGCCCCATGCAAACAGGGCTCCAGGTCCTAAAAAGCCCTTGTGTTGGTACAGCCTGCTAGCTACCTCACACATATTTGTCCTGCTGCTGCCAAGTGAAAGAATTTTTCTTTTTTGTTTATTGTTGCAAGACATTTATTAGTAACACAGGGATAATCAGCCAGGGATTACAGATTAACATACATTCAGACTCTTGTGTTTTTTTCATATGTTTTTCAGAAACCGCAAGTATCAGGGGAAGGGAGAAGAGAGAAACACAGAGAAAGGAAGGCATGGGGGGACCACTTGCAGGGCATCGTCACTGTCGATAAGCCAAAGGTAAGCCTGGGACAATGAGAAAGGGGTATTTTAACTTTAATGCCCAATTTTGTTCTCAGTGAAAAAGGAAACCATTTTTGGTTTCACAGTCAAGCTGATGTGTTCAAACTCTTATCTGAAGCAGTGGCCCGTGCAAAATAGGGGCTCATGGCCCTGCATCCGGCACCACCACCCAAAGGCTGCTCACGGTACGCGACGCACGTTTCCTGAGGGGCAGCTGCTCTCAGCTTCGGGTGGGGGCGTGACACGCGGGCGGCGGCCTCACTCAGCACTCAGCGGGCAGGACACGCGGCCCAGGAAGTGCAGGGCGCCCGAGCTTCTCTCCAGGACAGCCAACAGGAACGGGCTGTTCAAGGTCACCTCCAAGGCCTCTGGCCCGGCCGGCTGTGGGACGGACTCTGGGGCCTGCTTTCCATCTGCTTTTAGTTCAAACAGAACGCTGTTCAGCACCTGCAAAGCAGTGAGCCCAGGCGTCACTCCTGAAGGCCTGGGCCCCAGGGGGACCATTCTCCAGCCTGCCCACCCTCACGTGACCCAACTCACGGGACACAACAGCTCCTCTCCGAAGTGTCCCTAAAACCCACCCATCTCCACTTTCCCCTGCTGTCCTGGGCAGGCGGAGTCTTTGGCCCCTGGTCCCTGGCCCACCAGAGCTTGCTTCCCGTCTCTGCTAATGGCACAGAGGGCTCCGAGGCCAGGACTGTGAGCCACCCCCACTTCTCACCCTCCCAGCACTAAGACACTTCTCAGCTGTGGGGTTGCATCACCCCTGTGCGCCTGGGACAGTCCGTCCACTGCTGTGTGCTTCCCTGAAGCCAGGAGCTGAGTGCCAGGGCCGGCGGCCAGTCTAAAGGCTCTGCTCTCCAGGCCCTAGTCCTGACCCTGCTGTAGGATCTGGAGAGGACCCAAGGCGAGGCCTGGCTGCGCAGAGCCACGAACACACGCAGGGGAGGGTTTCGCTGCTCTCCAGCTGTCCCTGGGAAGGTCCAGAGAGTGCTGGTCACTTCTCCCCCACCCTTGGCCAACAGCCTCCTGGCCATGCGCTCACACCTCTCCATCCTAACTGCCTCTACCCAACCCCCACCCCACCCCCTCGGTGACACGTCCTCTGTGTCCCTCTTGCCCGTGCCTCCCACTCCACGATCACACAGAGCCCACGGCAGGCATGGATGCCACCCGCCCAGTACCTTTCCAACTCTAAGGTTGGCATCGCTGATTTTGCCCAGGTTTGCCTCGGCGCCCAGCAGGGTAGGCAGCTTGGCCTGGGCAAGCAGGTCCTGCAGGTCATAGGAGGCTTTCAGCGTCAGCTGGGGCATGGTCAGGCGGATGGCCCTGCGGAGGGGACGCACGGTTACCGAGGGCGTCTCAGTGTGAGGCCCTGGGGCTGGGCTCGCACAAGACCCGGGCAGCACGTGCTCCTGAACGAGGGACTGTTGCCATGCTCACTCAGCTAGGGTGTCTTGGGAAAACTTTCAGCAATAAATACACTAAGAAGCTTCCATTTTCGTTGACGTACTATGAGAGGGAGGTTCAAAGCTCAACGGTGGGGCTTGCCGGGGGCTAATGTCAGTAGCTGTCCGGCCTGTCTTCTGTCCCTTTTCCGGTTGGCTGCATTGAAAGCGTGCTCAGTGATTCTCAGGCCTGCTGAGAATTCTCAAATGCTGTCCTCTAAAATATTGTCTCATTACCTTCCAGTGCGGTGGCGAGCTCCCTGTGGGAGCGAAAGGGGCGGGGCAGGCACAAGGTCAGCCTCTGTGTGGGCATCACGCAGGCCAGTCCACCTCCACACAGAGGCCCTGCCTTCCGTGGGCGTCCCTGAGCGCCCGTCGGTGTTCCCACTGACTGTGCGTGGCTGTTGGCACACCATGTCCACAGCAGTCTGTTCACAGCCCCCAAAAGTAGAAGGGACCCAAGCGTCCCATCAGTGGACGGACAGATAGGTGGAAGGTGGCAGATATACACCATGGAATACTATTTAGCCTTAAAAAGGAAGGAAATTCTGACACAAGATACAATATGGATGAGCCTTGAGGACACAATGCTAAGAGAAGTAAACCCAACACAATAGGCCAAATACTACGTGGCATACTACTATTGGAGGTGCCCCGAGGACTCAGCACATGGAGACAGAGAGCAAAAGGGGGCCGTCGGGCTGGGGCAGGGGACATAAGGAGTTAGTGTTTACTGGGCGCAGAGTTCCAGTTTGGGAAGAGTGAAAGTTTCTGAAGATGGATGGTGGATAGCCCCAAAACCTGAAGGTATTGATGTCATGTTGATAAACACTTGCTCAGGTGATCGATTTTATGTTACATGTCTGTCACAGTTTTTTTGAATGACTTAAAAAGTGTTGACCCCAGGAGGCCCCCTGTGCCCCTCAGCGCCTGTCTCAGAGCAGAGCGCCTGTTGGATGTGGGCCTCCCAACCCTGCAGCTCAATGTCAGTACAATAGGGAGTGGATTCATCTTCCCCTACCGCTCCTGCGCCCAGAGAGAGAAGATGAGAAGAGCTGAGTGGGTGCCTGCAGGGGGTGCTTTGTGGGAGTGCCCAACCTCTACTCACCTTTCCCAGCCCCCCGCCCCCCGCCTGCTGGGCGCCCAAGGCTCAGCCGACACTGTGCCCTTGCCCACCCACACGCACCCCGCTCCCTGGGCAGAGCGGCCCACGCAGTGCGCCCTGCCCACCCACGCGCCCCCCGCTCCCTGGGCAGAGCGGCCCACACAGATCGCTGCTCTCCGGGGTGGGGATGCAGCCCAGGAGGGTCCAAGCAGTTTCCTGGAGCCATACCGAGGAGACAGGTTCTTCATTCGGGTCAGGAAGTTGTGCTGGAAGGTGAGGGCCTCCACCTTCCGCAGGTCGGGGGTGTGGTGCGGCTGGATGAGCAGCAGGTAGGTGTTGGCCCTCAGGGGCACGCGGGTCACGGAGAGGTTGTTCTGGCTGTCGCTCCAGTAGTGGAAGATGCCGCTGCCAGCGAGCATGGGCACTGACACCGAGGTGGTGTTGTCCACCCAGAACTCCTTGGGTCCTGGCAGCATGGAGAACCCCTTCATCTGTCCTGCAGACCCAGCAGGAGACAGGAAGGGAAGAGTAAGGCAGAGCACGGGCTCTGGCAGAGCAGAGCGCTGCCCCTAAAGCCTCCACCGCCACCAAAGCCTCCTTCCTGGCTCTCCCTCCCCCTGCCCCAGGCTGCTCTGCCCTTTCCTGGCCCCTCAACTTCACCAGCCCCAGGGCACCCAACAAAGCCTTCCTCCAGCAAAATCCACCAACTGCCAATGTTGAAAACGTAGAACACGCCAGGCCCCAACCTGAGGCCCACAGAGGAAAATCCTACCCCACTATTAACAGACCAGGTAAACTCAGGCCCAGAGCTGTCCTGGCCCCAAGCCTGGGCTCTGCCCTGCTCACTTTAAAAAAAAAAAACAGTATTTTTCAGAGAAGTTTTAGGTTCACACCAAAATTAAGAGGAAAGTGCAGATATTTTCCATATACCCACTACTCCCCAGCCACACACAGCCTCCCCCACCGCACCACCAGCTCCATTAAATGGCACATTTGTTAACACTGATGAACATCATCATCACCCAGAGTCCATGGTTCACATCAGAGTCCACTCTTGGACATTTTACAGGTTTAGACAAACACAATGACGTATCCACCATTATGCCGTTGTAGAGAATTGCTTCACATTTCTTGGTACCCTTCGCTGCTGGAGACCCAGGATGGCCGGTGGGTGTGAGCTGTGTGAGAGGATGGCCAGTGGTGTGAGCTGTGTAAAACCTTTGTGCTGGGCCTTGAGGGGAGGGGCAAGCCCTCCTGTCACCTCGCACCCCTGCCAGCAGGCTGTGGCCTTGGGGTCTCGTGGAGCTGAGCTGCCAGCTGACTCAGATGTTGTTGAGCACATTGTTGAAAGCACTGTCCCTCGGGCTGTCTCCATAGCAGCCTCTGGGCACACAAGCATACCCCCTCCCTCTGCAGCCTTCCCAGCCCCTGAAAGGCCCACTGTGTGGTTGTTCCTGGGAGAACAAGGTGACGTTGAGGGTGAGCCCATCATGGAGTGGCCCCTGGGCACCTGGCGCTGGGAGGTCTGAGCAGAGGTGACTGAATGAGTCAGGGCCGTGAGTTCTCTGAGGAGCGGGAGTAGGGAGCTGGGGAAGGGCGCCCAGGTATTAGGAGTGGCAGGGTCCCCAGCCCCACCTTGTCCTCTAGCCTGGGACCCCTGTGTCTTCAGGCGAGTTCAGCTTGCAGGAGGGCGGCGCACAAGAAGCTGGCCCCCAGGACTGACAGGAGGCTTGTTAGTTTATGGGGAAAAGGAAGCTGCCTCCAGAAAGATACGGAAGTCTGAAGCGAGGGTAGCTGCCACCTACTCTGCTCATCTCACCGCACAGCATCCTGTCCTCATCCAGAGATTAAGAATGTTAGGACACGTTAGGACAACAGGTGTGGCCCATTTCTGGGCCAGTGGCTCTCTCTGACTCTGCCTTTGGGAAGCAGGCCTTTCTCAATGAGCTCTCCTCCTGGGCACCTGTTAGCGACTCTTGGCTCAGCCCAGGGGACCCCTCGGTCTTACATGGGGTGTAGCCACCCCCAGCGACGTGGCCCCTGACTGCACGCTGCTCCCAAGACCTGTCAGTGCCGGGATCTGTGCGATCCTGGGCTGTCACCTTCCTCCTGCTCCTGGGGACAGCCTGCTGCCTCTTCTTGGCAGCTTTTCAGACTTCCAGGTTATTGTCAGAGTAAGAAAACAACTGTCTGGTCAACCTTCCTCTGTCCCCACGTTCTGCCTTCCGGCCGCCAATGTCCTTGTCTCTCAGCTCCACTTGTTGCATATATTGATGGGACCTCACACACAGCTTCCCTGCCCCCCCACCCCCATCCATTCACAGAGCTTCAGAGTCTTGTTCCTGGAACCATTTGCTGAGCAATTGCATAACCTTCCAACCACTCTTCCTGCCTCCAGTCCCCATAGCACAGGCCAGGGACCTCTCAGCAGAATGCCTGGTGCCCAGCTCCCAGCCACCCACAACTCCAACCTCCCATTAGCACATTCAAAGTCTCAAAATCTGGCCTTGACCCATCTCTCTGGCCTTGCCTAACACTGATCCCATTCTCTCCCTCTGAGCTCAGGCCAAACAAAATCGCCCCTGTTCTGGTTCCCCGCCCTGACCTTTGCAGTCTTGCACCATTCCCCAGCCTTCCTTCTGTCCTCTCCCAGGCAACACTCTTCCCCAAGCACTCTGAGCCCCTGGCACCTGCACAAAGCACCTTGCCTTCAGCTCTGTGGCTGAGGCATTGGCCTGTGGGATCCAGCTTTCTGGCTAACCACAGTCAGCAAGCTGAGTCGGGGCTTGTGCAGCCTCCCTATTCTCCCCTCTGAGACACCAGCTCAGAGTCTTGCAAGTAATACATCTTCAATCATTATTTCCGAATGAATGAACAACTTGTGTGTTAGGCATTATTTTGGTAATAACCTTCTCCCAATATGAAAATGATCCCAGCAAACAAGCTGGTTATTTTTGCATGGGACAGTGACCTTCTCAAGGACAAGATCCCTTGACCTCAACAGACAGGAACCCATCTCTTCTGTGTGTGGAGCTGGGCCACAAGATACGTGTTTAGAAACCAGGGCCCTGCTTGTGGCTGTGCCATCAGGAGCGGTCACTTTGTCTGAGTCTTTTTCATCACTGGTAAACAAGGGCAATCATACCTCTTCACCACATCTCAGGGGGGTCCAATGATGAAAGTAAAAGGATTCAGCATAGAAGCTGCACTTAGTAGGGTGGCAGATGGGGAGGCCAGTGCTCAGATAATGCTCATCCAAGGAGCCCAGTGGGGCAGCCACTTGGTACTCTGTAAGGCTGGACCCAGGTACTTGCTCATCTGCCCCACTGCCCATCTCCAGGCATGGCCCTGCTCAACTGAGCTGAGATGCTGGACAGTAAGTTCATACAGAAAGAACTGCCACCCTCCTGCTGTGGCCAGGGGCAGAGCCCCGCCAAGGGCTGACCTTACCTTGGAAGTGGACATAGGCATTGAAGAGCAGGCTGCTGTCTGGGCTGACCGCTGTCAGGGGTCTGCCCATGTTCCACCCCGTCACTGACTGCATGAACCTGTTGATCTTCTCAGCAGCGAGATTTGGGTCCGTGGACAAGTCTAGTGAGCGCGGGAGAGTGATGGGGGCAAAGGAAGAGAGGCTCTGCACAAAGGGCTGCTTCAGGTGCAGGCCAGGGGCTGTGAACAGGCCAACCACCGTGGACAGGCGCAGCCTGGCCTGACTGCTGGCCCCACCCTGGGCGACCAGAAGGCCCTGGATGGTCTGCAGGGAGGACAGGACCTTGTGGCCATCCAGCCGGGAGGTGCAGCCCTGACCGTCCCCAGGGACACCCAGGAATGCCTGTAGTCTGCTGGCCGTGGGGTCTAAGGCCCCCACGTAGAAAGAGGTCAGGGTGCTGAAGAGGGCCACTGGGGAGAACACAGCCCCACTGGCCACACTCCACGTCTCGCTCAGTGTCTTGTACATGTGGAAGCCCATGAAGTTGACCAGCAGCCCCACTTCTGAGGCCCGCAGCCGATCTTCAGCCTCTAGCTTCTCAGTGGCTCGAACCAGCTGTTCCCACAGGGCCTCTTCGTCCACTGCGGATGACTTGGTCTGAATGGGTACAGGTGTGAAAGTTGGGTCTGGAGATGTCTCCACATTGGGTTTCTCCAGCTGGTCACAGTTGCTCTTGCTGTAGACGAGGAGGTGGAAGGGGTGTACGTACACCCGGTCACCAGCAGCCAGGCCAGCCCAGGCCAAGAGGCAAAGGACGGCAGCTCCTAGGCTCAGGCCAGCAGGAGCCATCTCTGACCGGGCACTTGCTTCTGCTATCCTGAAATATTTTGTGAAGAATTAAAGGGGATTATTACGTGTCTTCCAGCAATATTCCCTGCAACCAGTCAGCACATGAGACATCCATCCCTGTCTCTAAATTTCAAAGAGAAGTGGCTCAAAGCTCTGAAAGAATCTGCAGATCTGCTCCAGCTGCAAGTGCACTATCGTGGGCTGACCTGTGCTTTTGTGGGGCTTTATTTCAGGGTTGGGTTTGGGTTTTATTTTATTTAAATTTTAAGGTGGTAAGGATGTCTGAATATTAAGACATTTGTGGATTTTAAAGAAAAATACGAAATGGGGTTATTTTAATGTAAACACATGTTTTCACAAAATATTGCAGGTGTTTTTGTCAAGAATATGTAAGCGGCTGATACATTTTTACCTTTGTTAGTGGTATGATGCTTCAGTCAATAATTACATGTTTAACAAAAGAGAAATATAGAAGCATCTTAATTTATTTTTAAAGGAACGCTTTGAGTAAAAAAAAAAGTATCATGATAGTTGTTATGCAGAAATTTAAAAATTCATATGTCAAAGTTGATGGAAGAAATTTTTACATACTGAAGTATGGAGAAATCATTCTGGTTTATCCAAAACGGTGCTGGTGGCCACTGTGGATGTTGTTTCAGATATGTTCATATATCACTGAGGACTTGAATTTTCTGAATCGTAACAAACTCAAGACCATAGTCCTAGCTGCCAGCTGCAACCTTCAGGTCTCAAGGTCTCCCCTTGTAACTATACAACCGTTTTGAACCCCAACCAATGCCTGCTTAACAAACACTCTTACTTCTTGCCAATTCCAGTCCTAATTCTTGACAAACACCGTACTTAATTTTGTAGTTTTCGCCTTCATAAGCCTCCTCTGTTTTGTTGTCTGGTGGAACACAACTCAAGTGCTTCCTGAATCTGTGTCTCTCTGCGATAGGCCTCAGTTTGGCTCAAATAGAACAGTTGTCTATTCTTATAGATTATTTATTGATTATTTTTGTTAACAAAGTCCTGACTCCTAGTGCCTCAAAATGTGACTGTATTTGGAGACAGTCTTTAAAGAGGTAATTTAGGTTAAATGAGGCCTTTAGGATGGACATTAATCCAGGCTGACCGGTGTCCTTATAAGAAGAGGAGGTCAGGACACTACCGCATGAAATTATGAAGGGAGGTGGCCAGGAGACCACCCGCAAGCCAAGGAAAGAAGCCTCGGAAGAAGCCAACCCTGGCAGCACCTTGTCCATGGACTGCCAGCCTCGAGAATCATGGGAAGACAGATTTCTCCTGTGTAAGACTCCAGTCTGTGGCTCTGTGGTGGCAGCCCATAACACCAATATGCCCACCTGTTCAAGGCTATAAATTTTCCCCAAAGAACAAAATGTGGGGCAGCAGGGATCTTTGTGGGGCTCCAAGCCCTAGCATAGGTGGTAAATCATTTTGGAATACAAGACCAACACACAGAGGTTTCTCCTATGTAACAATTAGCCTGACAAGAAAATAATCCAGCTGTGTGGGGAACGTTCCCCTATTTCCCCAGTTAAGTTGTATAATTCAGAATGGAGGTCTCATATTTGTTTGGCACATGACAGTTCACAAAAGCTCTTTCCCATAGATTATCCAGTCTAACGTGTCACATAAGCTAAGATTGTTTCATTTCTTTGCAGACAGAGAAAGGGGAGTTCTGAGATACAGAGAAACATCCCCAAGCTCATGTTACAGCAAGGATGTAACAGAGATCCGATTCCAACCTACTTTACTCTCATAGGTTATTCTCTATCCCTGTGCTCACAGGACTCATCCAGAAAGCCTGAGAAACTAACAATCTGAGTCTCACCTCCAGAGATGCTAATTAACTGACCCTGGGAAGGGTCTGAGAAAGGCTTTTAGCCTCCCAGTGGTCCTAACATGCAGCTGGAATTAAGCACCATAGACTCAACCTGGGGAAGCCCAGACGTCCCTGCCTGTCTCAACCCCTCACCAGCTCGCACCCGCCCTGCAGAGCAGATCCCTGAGGGACTCCAAGTCATCTGTGCCCAAGCCCATTCATCAACAGCCAGATTTCACTGGTCTGTGCCCAGTTCCGGAGAAGGCAATGGCACCCCAGTCCAGTACTCTTGCCTGGAAAATCCATGGATGGAGGAGCCTGGTAGGCTGCAGTCCATGGGGTCGCTAGGAGTCAGACATGACTGAGCGACTTCACCTTCACTTTTCTCTTTCATGAATTGGAGAAGGAAATGGCAATTCTCTCTTGCCTGGAGAATCCCAGGGACAGCGGAGCCTGGTGGGCTGCTGTCTACGGGGTCGCACAGAGTCGGACATGACTGAAGCGACTTAGTAGTAGTGCCCAGTTCTCCTGGGAGGCACTACAGTGTAGAACCTCCCCCTGCCTCACCTGGGGCAGGTGAGGTGGGACTCGGCACCTCTGCCTCAGCCTCACTTCTAGCCAAGAGAATGGGCATGGGCTGAGCTCCCGGGAGAAAAGGCTGCTGGGTCGGCTCTGCTGGCTTTTTCTGCGATGGTTCTCGCTGAGAGATGAGTATGCTCTTTATGGGTTCATTCAGCTCTAGCAGTTTTCATATGACACCTCCTTCATTTTGAGGTGGGGAGCGCCATACTACCAGGTATGGCTCAGCCTCCCCGTTTCCCGCCTCACTCCCCCCTGCCCGCCCAGAGCCGGCCTGGGGCTCCTCGGAGCTAGGATACATCACCACCAGTTCCAGGTCGCCTTGAAGCCTAGCTGGTTCCTGCACACCCACGCACGCCCGTCGGGTGGGTGACTGCAGCTGCCTGGCCAGGGCCTCTGGCTGATGCGCGTGTGTACTCACTCTGCTCTAAGTGTCAAATTGCCAAGGGAACTCTGACCTCTGATCTTAACCCCCACCTACTCCGCGTCCAAGCTGTTTGACTCCACCCACTATTCCCACAAGGAGTTACACAACACGGAAGAAAAGGACAGAAATTTCTCTCTTTAGAGGCCTTCCTGTCAGGCAGGCCTAAGTTGCCCATTGACACTTCTCTGGGGGAGACTGGCGGGGCCTGAGTGTGGAGAATCCTTGAGGAGCAGGCCTAAGGGGCCTGGGCTGGGGCCCTGCAGGTAACCGCAGCCGCCTCGCAGCTTCCCTCAGGCGCAGGCCCGGTTCAGGAGGTTTACCAGACAGAACTGAGGCTGCTGTTTGCTCTCAGTTGTGGTCTGTCTCACCGGCCTAGGCGCTAAGTCAGCACACAGCTTCCCAGCCCGACAGCCACACCTTGGGTTTTCTCTTCCACCTGCCTATACCTGGCCTCCCCCTCGACCAGCCGCTCCTGCAAGACTTCTTACATCTCAGGTCTTGTGCTCAAGGCTAATGAGGACGGTGGCAAACGCAAGTGCAAGGCTGCTCACGGTTTCAGTGACGTCAGGAGTCAAGTCTGAACCCTCACAGCAGCCTACCTTCCTGTCTGGGCCTCCCCACCACCGATTGCACCCTTCGACGGGCCCTCCGCGCCCGGCACTCTGGACTCACTCCTCCTGCCCTCCTTTCCTTGCCCTGTGGTGCTGGTCACCTGCAGCTCTGATCACTGAGTTACTCATGTGTTTCTTACGTTTGGCATTTATTGCCCGTCTCCTTCCACACGCGTGCAAATCCTGTAAGACTGAGGTTCTTGCTCTGTTTTGCTTACTGATGTGTCCCACGTTCCCCAAAATACAATAAGTGGTGGCCAGGTGATGCTGTCCTGCACATGAAGAGAGCGGTTCGGAGACTTGCTCAAGTTCACACAGCTGCTAAGAGGCAGATCTGGTATTCGAACCCAGAGCCCCTGACTCCATACTCCACACACGTAAGCACTGATCTACACAACTTTTGAACAAGACTGTGCCTCTTTAGTTTACTCTAAAGCTTAGAAAGCACTGTTGGGTTGTGCTGGCACTCTTAATTTATAGCACAGTTCCCGAGAAAGGGAGACCAGGCATTGCTGCTGGTACCATTTTACAGATAAGCAAACCAAAGTTCAGGAGACAGAGTGATGAGCTTGACTGCTCAGACCCGGGCCTTGAACCCAGGACCAGAGCCAGCGCTGCCTCAGAAGAGTGGCAGGAAAGTAGACCACTGCTCCCCTGAGCCCTGTGGGGACACAGCCCCAGGCTCACTGAGCCTGCCCTTCTCCCCAGCTCCACTGCCTGCACAAGCCTTGCTTGTCCTCTGGCTGGAGGAGGACCCAGGGGACTCCTTCTGCGCTGGCCCCCTAGGACCCAGTCCTGCTCAGAGAGAGCGGAGGACCTGGCCAGCCTACCTACTGCTGAAGGGAGCAGTTCCTCTGGTGAGACCCATGATGTGCTCAGGGGAGGGACAGCCCGTGCCTAGGGCAGAGGCACCCTCCGAGTCTGCAGTGGTAATGTCCCTGCAGCCCAGGTCACTGCTGTGCCCTGATTCCTGGGTGCAGTTTAGCCACAGGCTTCCAGCAGCTCTCTCCCATGCCTGTCCACCAGAGCGCCCAGCTTTCTCCTACCAGCAAACAAGGCAGCCGCATGAAGAGAGCTGGGGAAGGGTGTGTGTGGAGAGGCCCCACTCACCTTCTGCTCGTCCTCAAAGCAGGGTGGTCTCTTCCTTTGGCTGTGCTGCCGAGGCCTATTTATGTCTGAGGGGTGGGGATGGAGCGGTTCCCAGAGCGTCCTGTGCTCAGGCCAGGGGGAGGGTGTTTACATGACTTGGCCAGGCCGAGGGGGTGGGGGCCTCAGCAGCCTCCCAACTAGAGGGACAAATGCCAGGTCAGGCGACTCTTAGGCTGGGCCTCCTTCCAGGAATCCAGGGTGATCGATGTACTGTTGCTGCTGACAGTGAACTGGGACACAGTCAAGTTACACATTTACTGACGTTTGCTCGTGTCGGGGCTGCTGTTATGGGACACGGGAGCATCCCTGGTGGGTTGTGATGTGTCTCTCCCCCCGGGTGTGATGGCCAGAGGTCAGCCACCCAAGCCTTGAGACTGAGCCCCCTTGGGGTGTGCTTCTGAGAGGCCCCAAGAACATGTGGGCTCATGGGCCCAGCAGGAAGGGGAAAGCCCTACTCAGGTAGCCTGGGTACCTGACCAATGGCCTTGAGTGACTCATTGGTTGTCCAAATAGCCATTGGGTACCCACTCCATGTAGAGGCCTCTGATGCAGATGGGGAGAAACACACAGCCCAGCAAAGCACACCCTAGAGAATTGTGATTTATCCGGGGAAACCACTAGACACCAACAGCAGGGGACGGGAGGGCACTCACAAATGCTTTCAGATTGTGAGACAGTTTAGTCTGTTAGAGCTGGAGGAGCCTTCAAAGTTCTCTCTGTCATTTGAGTCACACCTTGAAGGATAAATAAGTTGGTTCTTTGAGGTTAAAGACGGGCTTTTCAGAGGTCAAGGCTGATAAGGCAATAGCAGAGGTGGGAAAGCGTGGGGCTTGTCTAGGGGTCACCAGCGGCCCTGGGGCCGAGAGGGAGGTGCAGCGGCAGCAGCAAAGCTGCTTCTGGGCTCCCCCACCTCCCCAGCCGTGACGAGAGGACCCCAGACGCAGAGCCGCAGGCCGGGCTCTGCAGGAAGTAGAGCTTTCGCACAAGATGCCAGGCTGGGTCTGGGCCGTGTAAAGTGAGTGAGGGAAGGAAGGACATTGATTAGTGCCAGACAGCATGTGGGAGGGGAGAGACGATGCTGAGGAAGGGACTGAAGTGCCTGGGTGAGGCGAGGGGCGTGATGCTTGACTTCTGCTTTAAAAAATGTTCTCTGATAACAATACTGTCATGAGGAAAGATGGAGAGGGTCCAGGCACCACATTTCCAAGTTCAGACTCCTGAGAGAATGATAAAACCAATAACCCCGAGAGGGACACCGGAGGTACAAGAACTCTGGCGAAGGACTGTGCAAAGCTGAGTCTGGATGGCATTCTTTCAAGGTGTCTGTTGGAACTCTGTGCTGAATACTTGCTTAGACGTTTCCGGTGCTCAAGAGGGAGATCCAGGCTGGGGACACAGATGTGGAAGGCAAAGGCACCACGGTGTAATCCGAGCCTGTGGGAGGAGGTGTTTACCCAGGGAGAGTCAAAGCAAGGAGAGGAGAGGGGAGGGGAAGAAGGGAGAGGAAAATCTAGGGAGAGAGGGAATGAGAAAGGAGTCGGCCACCACAGGAGGGATCCAAGGGGGCAGTGAAAGAAACAGGAAGTGGTATTCAAGAAGCCAGGAGGTAGTTTTTTTTTTTTTTTTTTTAATTTTATTTTATTTTTTAACTTTACAATATTGTATTGGTTTTGCCATATATCGCAATGAATCTGCCACAGGTATACATGTGTTCCCCATCCTGAACCCTCCTCCCTCCCTCCCTCCCCATACCATCCCTCTGGGTCGTCCCAGTGCACCAGCCCCAAGCATCCAGTATTGTGCATCGAACCTGGACTGGCAAGTCGTTTCATATATGATATTATACACATTTCAATGCCATTCTCCCAAATCATCCCACTCTCTCCCTCTCCCACAGAGTCCAAAAGACTGTTCTATACATCAGTGTCTCTTTTGCTGTCTCATATACAGGGTTATCGTTACCATCTTTCTAAATTCCATATATATGCATTAGTATACTGTATTGGTGTTTTTCTTTCTGGCTTACTTCACTCTGTATAATAGGCTCCAGTTTCATCCACCTCATTAGAACTGATTCAAATGTATTCTTTTTAATGGCTGAGCAATATTCCATTGTGTATATGTATCATAGCTTTCTTATTCATTCGTCTGCTGATGGACATCTAGGTGGCTTCCATGTCCTGGCTATTATAAACAGTGCTGCGATGAACATTGGGGTACACGTGTCTCTCAATTCTGGTTTCCTCATTGTATATGCCGAGCAGTGGGATTGCTGGGTTATAAGGCAGTTCTATTTCCAGTTTTTTAAGGAATCTCCACATTGTTCTCCATAATGGCTGTACTAGTTTGCATTCCCACCAACAGTGTAAGAGGGTTCCCTTTTCTCCACACCCTCTCCAGCATTTATTGCTTGTAGACTTTTGAATCGCAACCATTCTGACTGGTGTGAAATGGTACCTCATAGTGGTTTTGATTTGCATTTCTCTGATAATGAGGACTTAGGGCCTGAAAGAAGTCTTTTGGGCAGAGTTATTAGTACTGAGATATCTCCTCCCAAACTATTTTTGATCAATCATTTACTAACATTTTATTGCTCACCAAAGGCCAAGAGGAGGTGAGTCGAGATCATAGGCAACTTGGAGTGCAGCCTCAGGGAAGGATGCGGGAGGGACCCGGCTGACACAGTTGGATAAGACATCGGAAAGAGAAGCAGGTAGATTGAACAGTGAGCTGCTCTTTATTGAAATGTGGTCATGAAAGAAGAGGATTATTATGTATTTTCAACTTTAAAATAGAAGGATGAAGGAATTAACATTTATTCAGTGGTTGCTACATGCTGGGTATATAAATCTTTCAACATGGCTACGATATAGATTTTACTATACCTCTCAGGGGAAGCACACTGACTGAAACCACCCACCCTGGTCAGGCACCATAGTAACCATTTGCATGAGTTGTTTTACGACAGGAGGTCCTGGTAAGGGACGCGGAACTAATAAACCACCACCCACCAGGGGAGTTCAGGAAAGGTCTAACACTGTGTGGCCAACCACCTCTGAGTCCTTCTTGCTGGTGTCCATCTTGGCTGAACAAGGCTTGCACCACCAGGAAGGACTGAGTCAGAATGACTGGCCAGGGACGACCTGGGAACTGATCCCGTCACCATAACACCCAAGACTGCGAGCCACATGTCAGGGCTCTTCTCCTGGGCTCCCTTACCTACTGCTCTCCACCCAGGTGCCCTTTCCCAATAAAATCTCTTGGTTTGTCAGCACATGTGTCTCCTCCGACAATTCATTCTGAGTGTTAGGCAAGAGCCCACTTTCAGGCCCTGGAAGGGGTCCCCCTTCCTGCAACATACCCACTTTCCAGGGAGAGAAAACTCAGGTCCTAAGAGGCTCAGCTACTTTCTAAATGTCACCCAGAATGAGTCCAGGTTTGCCTGAAGCCAACACTCATTCTTTTCATATAACTTTTGTTCATTTGTTCATCAACTATTTATTGAAAACCCATTACATGCCAAGATTGGAATTCATCTCTGAGGTGACAACTGGAGACAAATCAGGCATGATCACCACCCTCATGAAATGTACAGTTTTGCAAGGTGTTAGGATTAATCAATAGTCACATAAATAATGATTTATTTGCAGTTTGGATAAATGTTAGGAAGAAAAAGAATTGTGAGCAACATGAGGATGTAACAGTAAGCCTGGTCTAGCCTGTACAGTCAGGAAGACTCTCTTGAGAAAGAAGTCAGGACAAGACCTTGAGGATAAGTGGAGTGGTCCCAGGAGCAGTGCTGATGGGGCTGGGCCCGCACTGCCGGGGTTGGCCTGGACCCACAGCTAACAGTCAATGATTTGTTTCAGTTTTTACTTTATATTGGGGTATAGTCAATTAACAACATCATGATGGTTTCAGGTGAACAGTGAGGGGACTTAGCCATCCTTGTACATGTATCCATTCTCCCCCAAACTCTCCTCCCATCCAGGCTACCGCATAACACTGAGCAGAGTTCCATGTGCTAAATGGGAGGTCCTTGTTGGTTACCCATTTTAAAAACAGCAGTGAATACATGTCCAAACTCCTTAACCACCCCTCCCCCCATCCTTCCTCCCCGGAACCATCAGTTCGTTCTCTAAGTCTGTGATAACAGCCTGTGATTCTTGCAGAGATGAGACAGACTAAGGGATGACATAGTCCCCTACTGTCCTGGGCAGGTGTCTATCCTGCTGGGCTGTGAGTGTTTTCTCACTCCTCTCTCTGCCCTGAGTGACATGAGTGCCTTTCTAGCCCTAGGACTCCCTTACTGTCTGTTTAGTAAACTCACCTGGCCCTGCATCTTGAGAAAAAGATGCACTCAGCCCAAGGGAGGGTCTTGGCTGAGAAAGGTGCTCTCCCACTTGGCAGTCTGCTTTCCCTTTAGGCACTTGGTTTGGGCATCACAAATACAATTTAGATTGTGCTCGTCAATGTAGAATTGAAATGAGTCTTAGCCTAGCTCTCAAAAGGGCCAGAATGTGTCACAAAAATGACAGTATTGGGTTGTGGGGGGATATCTTCTATCTAGACAAATCATAATGCACACATGTTTATTGAACTAGTGAATGTGTGGAAGGGCCTTGAACCCCAAATATGTGTATAACTAGATTTTGCTGCATCATTTCAAAATGGCTCAATAGCAGTGGGGAAACTGAATCCCGAAGAGTTGAATCTTGGGACCAGAACTAGAAAAGGCCTACCAAAAGTTCTACCCTTAGACCGCACAAGCCGCTCTCCAGGCACATTCCTCTAAATGTTCTAAGTTCTCTGACTCCTGGGACCTGTGGAGTGGGAGGACCATGACCTGTGTGGTCCCTGGTTCCTGTCTCTCCCCTTCAGGGCACTCATTCTTCAAATGGTACCAGGGTTGATCATATGTCCAGGTAGCTCTGAGACTCGTGCCTATAGAACATCTCAGTTAGAGAAAGGCTATCTACTCATGAGATCACTCTTGCTGGCTGGCACAAGGTTGGTTTCACGGTCTGTGTGTAGCAGGGTGTGGGGGGTGTGTGTGTGTGTGCAGATGAGTGGTATGTATGGTGTCATGTGTGTATTTCTGTTTGGGTGTGGAGGTACTGTCGTGTGCGATGGTTTATGTGTGTGATGTGGTATGAGTGATGAGGTGTGCGTGTGTATGTGATGTATGTGTATGGTGCAGGACGGTGTGTGTATGTACGTGTGTGAGGGGAAGTGATGTGTTCGTGGTATGTGTATATCTGTGTGGAGGGCTATGCATGTGTATATGTGTGTAGTATGGTATGTGTAGAAGCAGGAGATATTAGGAAGAGGTAGCAAAAATACACAGAAGGACTATACAAGAATGATCTTAATGACCCAGATAACCACGATGGTGTGATCACTCACCTAGAGCCAGACATTCTGGAATGAGAAGTCAGGTGGGCTTTATGAAGCTTCACTACAAACAAAGCTGGTGGAGGTGATGGAATTCCAGTTGAGCTATTTCAAATCCTAAAAGAGGATGGTGTAAAAGTGGTGCATTCAATATACCAGCAAATTTGGAAAACTCTACAGTGGCCACAGGCTGGAAAAGATCAGTTTTCATTCCAATCTCAAAGAAAGGCAATGCCAAAGAATGTTCAAACTACTACACAATTGCATTCATCTCACATGCTTGCAAAATAATGTTGGAAATTCTCCAAGCTCAGCTTCAACAGTACATGAACTGAGAAACTTCGAGATATTCAAGCCGGATTTAGAAAAGGCAGAGGAAACGGAGATCAAATTGCAAACATTCATTGGATCATAGAAAAAGCAAGAGAATTTCAGAAAAACATCTACTGATGTTTTATTGTCTGTGCCAAAGTCTGTGACTGCATGGATTGCAACAAACCATGGGAAATTCTTAAAGAGCTGGGAATACCAGACCACCTTACCTGCCTCCTGATAAATCTGTATGCAGGTCAAGAAGCAACAGTTAGAACCAGACGTGGAACAACGGACTGGTTCCAAATTGGTGAAGGAGTATGTCAAGGCTGTATATTATCACACTTATTTAACTTATATACAGAGTACATCATGTGAAACGCTGGGCTGGTTGAAGCACAAGCTGGAATCAAGATTGCAGGGAGAAATATCAATAACCTCAGATAGGCAGGTGACAACACCCAGATGACAGAAAGAGAAGAAGAATTAAAGACACTCTTGATGAAAATGAAAGAGGAGAGGGAATGAGAAAGCTGGCTTAGAACTCAACATTCAGAAAATTAAGATCATGGCATCCTGTCCCATCACTTCATGACAGATAGATAGGGAAATAATGGAAACAGTGAGAGATTTAATTTTGGGAGACTCCAAAATCACTGCAGATGGTGACTGCAGCCATGAAATTAAAAGATGCTTGCTGCTTGGAAGAAAAGCTATGACCAACCTAGACAACATATTAAAAAGTAGAGACATTACTTTGCTGACAATACTTTGACATAGTCAAAGCTATGGTTTTTCCAGTAGTCATGTATGTGAGAGAGTTGTGAGAGAGGTGTGAGAGTTGGCCTGTAGAGGAGGCTGAGTGACAAAGAATTGAACTTTTGAACTGTGGTGTTGGACTCTTGAGAGTCCCTTTGGACTGCAAGGAGAACAAACCAATCAATCCTGAAGGAAATTCGTCCTGAATATTCACTGGAAGGACTGATGCTGAAGCTGAAGCTCCAATACTTTGACCACCTGGTGAGAACTGGCTCATTGGAAGAGGGTATGTGGTGCACAGCTGAGCAACTGAACTTACTGACTGATGCTACGTGTATGCAAGTGTGGTAGGGTGTGATGTGTGTGTGTGGTGTAAATGTATATGTACAGGGTACATGTATATACATATGGGGTATATGTGTGTGTGTGTGTGTGGTGGCATGTATGTGTGTGTGTGTGTGTGTAATATATCTATCTATGTGTGTATGTATGTGGTGGCGGTGGTGGTGGTGGTTAATCACTAGGTCGTGTCTGACTCCTGTGACCTCATGGACTGCAGCCTGCCAGGCTCCTCTGTCCATGGGATTCTCCAGGCAAGAATACTGGAGTGGATTGCCATTTCCTTCTCCAGGGGATCTTCCCAACCCAGGAATCAAACAATCGAACCCAGGTCTCCTGCACTGAAGGCAGATTCTTTACCGACTGAGCTATGAGGGAAGCCCTGTATGTGTGTGGTGGGATATATATATGTTTGTGGTGTATTCTGTGTGTGTTTATGTGCAGTAGGTAGTGTGTTTGTTTGTGCTGTATATGTATGTTTTTGTGTGTATGTACATGTGTGGTAGGGAGTGTATGTGTGTGTGATGTGGTATATATATATATAAGTGTGCAGTAAAGGGTTTCTGTGGTGTGCTGTGTGTCTGTATGTATGTGGTGGGGTATGTGTAGTGGTGGGGAGCTGGGCATATTGCTAATAGTTCCCCACCCACACAAACATCGTGTGGCTCTTCTGTGAACCCACTCCTCCCCGGATGACTCACCCAGATGTTTGGCTCCTGGCTTTTCACCCAGTTCTCTCTAAACTGGAGGAGGATAAGCACCATCTTTACTCCCAAAGAATATCCAATTCCTTCCTCTGTTCTCCAGTCTTTCCCTGAGTCCAGGAGTTGCTGGTCCTGACCCCTTCTACCCATCTTCTTGGGGATTCACTGGTTCCCCAGTTCATGCCCAGGTTAGCCCCTGACTCTGATGGATGGCCACTCCTTTGTGGGCTCAGCTCAAAGGCTCTCCTCCCCATCTCTAGCCTTGGCCATGACCACCACACGCAGGTTACCTCCATCTCCTCTGGGAGCTTCTGCAAGCCCTACCCTTGAGTAATTCTCCTTGGAGAGTCCCGCTCACTCTCAGCTGGGAGGGAGCCTGCCCATGATCATACATCTTTTAGTATATTTGAAGCAGCTTCTCAGGGATCACAACTCATACCAAAGTTCATTCCAGCTTTGTCATGATGAGAGAGGCTCTAAACCAATGAAGAAGCTTCTGTCTTGGTAATGATATGTTATTGGGGAAAAATAAGGAAATAATCATTGTCAGGTAGAACACAATAAATTATATCTGCTTACACTTTCTGCAGGATTGGTTCAAGTCCCTTGATCAACTTTCAAGGGTGACTATCAGCTGGATGGGTTTCCTATGTGAGGCTTTTAAACTCATTAAAATAAATCAGAAAACTGCTAGAGCACTTTATCAAGAATGTAAATTATCCTTGGCTGCTACTGCTGCTAAGTCGCTTCAGTCATGTCCGACTCTGTGCGACCCCATAGACAGCAGCCCACCAGGCTCCCTGTCCCTGGGATTCTCCAGGCAAGAACACTGGAGTGGGTTGCCATTTCCTTCTCCAATGCATGAAAGTGAAAAGTGAAAGTGAAGTCGCTCAGTTGGTTCCAACTCTTAGCGACCCCATGGACTGCGGCCCACCAGGCTCCTCTGATCTATGGGATTTTCCAGGCAAGAGTGCTGGAGTGGGGTGCCATTGCCTTGGAGCACCTATTCCAACAAAGCACAGAATTTTGACGCAGTCAGATTTAGGACAGGTGGTGCTAGTGGTAAAGAACCCTGCTACCAATGTAGGAGACACAAGAGACACGAGTTCCATCTCTGGGTCGGGAAGATCCCCTGGGGAAGAGCATGGCAACCAGCTCCAGTATTCTTGCCTGGAGAATCCCATGGACAGAGCAGCCTCGCGGGCCATAGTCCATGTGGTCCCAAAGAGTCAGACAACTGAAGCAACTTAGCGTGCATGACTTAGGGCGACTTCTTTCCGGTAGGTGCTATTTCCTGTGCTTTCACTGCAGCAGTGGACGTTAGGGACAGCTTGTCTCTGGGTGATAAAGATTTGAATGAAAGTAAGTGGTGGCTGTGGAGGACTTCACCTAGAGTTGGATCCTCAGACCCAGAGTGGGCCCAGGCAGCAGTCGTGGGCTGCAGTGACGTGGTGGTGGTGAAAGATGTCCCTCAGGCTGAAGACTTTCAGGTCTTTGTGCATCAAGTCTGTTCTGTGCTTGTGAGATGAGCCTTGATCTAAAGCAGAGCTCCAGCTTTCCCAGCTCCTGGCCAAACATCCTGCCGGGGATGGGACAGACACACAGAACCACTGTGCAGTGAGACGGCCAATCCAGGGGAAAAAGGGGGAGACGTGATTGATTCACATGTGTGAGGCAATCCCACTTGGAACCAGCTTGCAGGAGGTCAGGAAACAAAGAAGGGTAAACACAAGAATGGGTTTCTATTTTTACACCCAGGACAAAGCTGATTGTTTCACAGAGGATTTGTGTCTGCCTGAATCAGCCAGTTTTACTATGCTTTGTTCAAAACACATAAGCACTAAACTCATTATTTACTGGAACCAGGGGATGGGGAGAAGCTCCCTGTCCTACATCCAAGCTTTTCTGTTTGTGATGAGGACACTCCCACCCTCTCTGAGTCCTCAGTGCTGCTCACCGTCATCGAGTGAGCTGGGACAGACCCGAAGGTCTGCCTTTGCAAAAAAGGCTCATCAGGGGAAAGTCCATTTCTTTACAATAAAGAGCACTCACATATTAATACAAAGAGTTTTCTCAGTTGTCTCAATGAGCTTTAGATTTCTGGTAAATAAAACAAAATAGTCCCAGCCTCCCATTTCCCCAGGAGGAATCTGTAGGGGGAGAAGACAGTTCATCATCCATAAAATGATGCTTGGGGCTGCACCTGCAGACTGCTGTACGCAGCCTTTACTGGCAGAAGTGTGGCTGCTGCTTCGGATGCAGCAAGCCATGGACTGGAGAAAATAGTAATTTGGCATAGCAAGTTCTGGGAAATGTGATTGGATCATGTTTCAAGAGTTATAGCCAAACTGATGGCTTTTCTTGGTCATCGAGTGCAGTTGTATAAATAAGAAGTGGTTTATCTGTCCCTATTAATTTTAACATTAGATGACAAAATTGATGAATTCAGTTCCACTTTCTTGTGAAAAGTGGTGATAAACTTTATGCCAAATACAAATGGATACTGAGTCCTCCTCCTACACTTTTCTCCTTTGTCCACGTCCATGTAGAAATGGAGAAGAACAAGCACTCACTTCCTAGCCTCCTCTGTAACCATCAGTAGCCAAGTAAGAGACTTGTGGCCAATGGGAAATACACAGAAATCTGCCGCGGGCTTCTGGAAGTGTTTCTGCCTTCCTTTTATCAGCAGAGTCAGTGGCTCAGACTCTACCTACCCCTTCTTCCTCCCTCAGATGTTGATGAACTGTCTGGAGACAGAGCCGTCATCTTGCAGCCATAAAACGACACACCTAAGGACCGAGGCCAACGAGAGCGCTAGGGTGGAGGGACGGAGAAGCCCGGGCACTCGACCGACGCGTAGAGCTGCCAAACTAGTACCAACAATCGCTCGTCTCTAACATCTACTTGTCTGGACACAATTAGGAGCATTTTTAGATGGTTACATGAAGCTGAAAACATCCGTAAATAATTAAATAACAAAAATTTTAATCCCATCCAGAGGCCAGAAGAGCATTTTTTAAAAATTCAAAATTTCATTGATATAGTATATTTCCTGTCAAATTTCAACCTCTTTGTAATGGGTTTTCCATTTTACATTGTTTCAGTTGGTTTTATTTTAAAGGGAGAACGCAAAATATAAAGTATAGCACCTTCCCAATTAAGTTCAGAACTTAATCTGCTATGCCTAGATGAGGTTAATGACTCTAAACCTTGAATGAATAACAAGGTTAGTGTTATACCTTGCTTTGCTATTAGTTTTTATTTTAGCATATAATATGCTTCATCCATAATTAGCCCTGTGATGAGGGTCTGGACAATATTTCTGCCTCCATTTTCAGTAAGATTGGAAAATGATTATCATCCCTATATCCATTCACAGGAGGTTTATCGTTCTTAATGTACTGCTGCAAGGTTTTGAGTTCTTCAAAGAGAGCTAGGTATGACTTTCATGATACACACATTGTTGGTGTACAATGTTTCAATCACAGCTGCCATCCTGAATGACTAGGTGAAAAGAAACCATCTCTAATGTGTATTCTAGGAGCTCCCTATTTATAGTCATCTAGCCCTGGGATTTCTTTGGAAGGAATATTGGTAAAGCTGAAACTCCAGTACATTGGCTACCTCATGCGAAGAGTTGACTCTTTGGAAAAGACTCTGATGCTGGGAGGGATTGGGGGGCAGGAGAAGAAGGGGACGACAGAGGATGAAATGGCTGGATGGCATCACTGACTCGATGGACATGAGTCTGAGTGAACTCCGGGAGTTGGTGATGGACAGGGAGGCCCGGCGCACTGTGATTCATGGGGTCACAAAGAGTCGGACACGACTGAGCGACTGAACTGAACTGAACTGAAGTGATGTTCAATCCTGGAAAAGGCAACGGCACCCCACTCCAGTACTCTTGCCTGAAAAAGCCCATGGACGGAAGAGCCTGGTTGGCTGCAGACCATGGGGTCACTAAGAGTAGGGCACGACTGAGCGACTTCACTTTCACTTTTCATTTTCATGCATTGGAGAAAGGAATGGCAACCCACTCCAGTATTCTTGCCTGGAGAATCCCGGGGACGGAGCCTGGTGGGCTGCCGCATGGGGTTGCACAGAGTCGGACACGACTGAAGCGACTTAGCAGCAGTAGCAGCATGGTCAATCCTGGCAAGTAAAGGATACTTTTATAAAACAAATAGAATGAACATCCATTCCAGGAATTTGCAAACTATAGCCCATGGGCCAAATCTGGACCATGTGCAAATAAAGTTTTATTGGAACACAATCATGCTCATTAGTTTTCATACAGTCTATGACTGCCTTCAAGCTACTACAGCAGAGATGACTGGTTGCCACAGAAAACATATGACCTGCAAAGTCTAAAATATTTATTACCTGGTCCTTTTTAGAAAAAGCTTGTTGACTCTAACCTAATCTGTTAATTCAGATTGCCAATAAAAGACTTGTATATTCTCTCCTTTTAGTTAAAAATTAGCTTTGTAAACGTATACTATATTTATAGCCCTTATTTAATGTATAATTCACATCATTTCATTTCTAGATGAAGAGATTACTAACCAGAAAATTCTGAATATAATGACACAAACAAAAGACAGATAACATAATGAATATGACAGGTAGAAATAGTCTACATAGCCTATTCACAGAGAATGGCTAGAACATCATGTTATAAACTTAGTTACCAGATGAAATTTGATTTTAAAAAATACAGTTGGTAAAATTTAGAGCTGAAAAATTTAAGCCTTGGATACTAGATTTGACCAAAGTGGGGAAACAAAGAAAAATGAAAGGAAATTGTGTATCTGGCCATAAAAGAAAACTTTCAATCGCAGAAGCTATTATCAGGAAAACTGAATGATGACAGGACCCAAGGGATTAACCAGCTCTTCATTACAAACTCTAAATGGAAAAGGTTTCCTTATGAAAGGCACTTCTGAGAAATAAAAATGGAAAATGTTTCATTAATTAATGTTAGAAAAATAAAAATGATTTAACCACAGTATATAGAAATTGATTAAGGAATTAAATTGGCTTGTGAAGTGAAAGTCGTTCAGTCATGTCTGACTCTTTGTGTCGGACACTATACAGCCCATGGAACTCTCCAGGCCAGAATACTGGAGTGGATAGTCTTTCCCTTCTCCAGGGGATCTTCCCAATCCAGGGATCGAACGCAGGTCTCCTGCATTGCAGGTGGATTCTTTACCAGCTGAGCCAGAAGGGAAGCCCAAGAGTACTGGGGTGAGTAGCCTATCCCTTCTCCAGTGGATCTTCCCAACCCAGGAATTGAACCAGGGTCTCCTGCATTGCAGGCAGATTCTTTACCAATTGAGCTGTGAGGGAATTTATTTCAGAAAATGCTTTTTTCAATGAAAATTCATTAGGAGTCATATAATTGTGAATACAGTGTTACTTAAAATGGCACATTCTCATGTATCCTGTTTGTTTTGTGGCTGACTCCCTAGTTCAGAAATGGCCCTGAACAGACCTGAAGAAACTTTTCTGTGTCAGTAGAGTGACGTGCTGTGAAAGCAGATACAGAAATACTATTTCCAAGTCTATTTTTCCATTCAGACTCTCTTGCCCTTACCCTACTGCAAGTGAGGTGGCTGAACTCCACGTGTTTGTTTTGGCACTCACGCAATTGGGAAAAGTCTACCAAGGACAGTTCTGCTCACCATTTAATAAGTTTAGATAAGAAGCGGCCGTCGAAATGGAAAAATGTTATCACCCTTTTCCCACTGAAGCCCAGCATTGTGATGATAGAAATTCTGTGCTTGTGGGCATGAGATGCTATCTCTTATGAAAACCAAGCTCCAGAAATATTTATTTAATGATCAGCTTCTCTTCTTTGAGAATCATGGCAGAGAAATTTGGAAAGAAAAAAATTAATGTCTTTCTACTGTAAATGAGAAGGAGCAGAGGACTCAGAACTGGGGGATCTGACACTGCCGGACTGCGGGGAAGACCTCCAGGACACCAGCAGGAGTCTGGGTCCCTCACACCCCACGCCCAGTTTTGTGCAGAGAGCGGAATAGCCCCTCCTGTCTGAACATCTGTGTGAGAAGTGACCACGAGAGTCGCTGTGGTCATCTTCACCATAAGAGGGGCCAGCTGCCTTATAACCGGTTCAATGGCAGATGGTCAAGCTAACTGGACATAAGACTTGGCCTTACATGTCACACTACTAGCTAAGGTGAGAGAGAGCTCTATTTGGTTTGTACTTGCAATATTTTAAATAATGACACAAAATAAAAAAGGTTTAATTGACTACTTATATTACTTTATTATATCCTTAATCAATAGTAGACGATGTGACTCTCTTCTGGCATCGTTTCTAAATATCCTTGTTCCATAATTCAGTAAAGAGTCATCTGTATATATTTTTCAACCTGGAAGACTCACAAAGGCCCAGACGACCCGGGTCAGCCATCCCATCCTTCCTCAGTCTTCAGATTGTTTTCACTCCCCAGCTCTCAACAGGGCCTCACTGAGCCCAGGTACCATGCTCCCGACCCTTCTCTTCCCACCTCACCGTTCCCTTGGATCTCAAAATATTTTCCAAGAAGACACCAGGGCTATTTGAGTAAGGAATAAGGAATTTGGATGAAAAACCCAGAAGTCTTCCCTTCTCCTTCTCTTCTAGATAATCATGTCTTGGTGTCCTTCTCAAGTCAAAGTTCCCATCTCATAATCATAGTCATATCTCTACTATGATTGATGAGTAGTGGGAGTTTCTGGCACCCCAGCAGGCCTTGGGGAGCCCTAAACTCATACCAGTGGTACCCAGGTGTGACTCTGATGCTCAGAAAAGACTATTTCTCATCCTCAAGATTCTAGGCAAGAGGAAAATACAACCTCCCTTAGCTCTCTGCTCCAGATATTAGAGATCCCCTGTGCCAGGAACTGATTCTCATATGTGAATCCAATTGGGTGACCCACCAGGTCAGGGCAGAGAGAGCATCTCGTAACACCAAGCAACCAAACTGGGAATCCCAGATGTCTTCATCAGGATGCAGATATCCAACTGCACTCACTGGGGTTATTCCACAGCCATAACCTGAAACTATCAATCAACTGTCAACAAGTATTTACTAAGCACACATGAACAGACCAGTTTCAGGGGAAATCAGAAAAACTGAGAAGGAATTCTAAATTTAGCTCTAAGCCATGAAGGGGGAAAACCTAAGTGGCATGCATAACCCATATAATTAACACAAGTTCAAGATGGAATAGAAATCCTAAGTGAATGAGCAGAACATAAAACGTTCAGTCAAAATTCTCCCCTTTTAAGACACCATGCTGGAGTGGGAAAATGACAAGTTCTCTCCACTTGTAAAGAACCAATAATTCTCATCTTTTGTGAATCATTATTGAGCACCTACTCTCTATGTTAGGTCTTGACCTAGTGCTAGGAGACATACAAAAATAGGAAATTCTCCAGCCTTCTCCTGTCTTATGCCAAGCTGAAAAGGTAATATTTATACACATGAAAATATAACCAGTGAAATATTAGCAACAATAATAAGATGCTGTTGTTTACTAGGCACTTTTGATATCCTGACATCTTTATCAAACAGTTTACATCTACTTCTTAATTTCATTCTCCATCATACAGTATGTAGCACAGGGTGGCAAGTACTATTTGCACTGTGGTTCTTTCGGTGCAGAAATTATTTTTGCTCTTGCATCATATATTCTTTAGATAAAGTCAAAGAACATATCTGGTGCATTTTGGCATTTCATGAAATCCCCAGGAGAAAAATTCCTGTTCCATGGTTTATTGTGAGGATAAATTTAGTTAACATATGCCAGGGTTTGGAAGAGGGCCTGGCTTGCAGTGAGTGTAGTTTAAGCATTAGCTGAGCTGCACTTACTCATTAGAGGTCATCTGATGGCCTGATTCTCAGCCAGCAAGCTGGGGAAAGAGAGGAGATCCCCCCAGAGCTAACTTGTCTAGGCTCACAGCAACAGCAATGCATAGGCAGGCTGACACTCTCCTGACCTGCAGCCCACTGCCTCTGCAATTTCTCCACCAACTACCTTGCAGACCCCACTGCCCTTTGGCCAACACTTTCCACCTGCTCCCTGGACTTTCACCTACACTCAGCAAGAGCCTGATTATGCCTGCCCTCTGCTCTTCTGGGCTTCCAACACACAGTGGACCCTGTGTAAGGACAGATATAAGTCTAAAATCCTTCCTGTTAAGGTGGGAAAGAGATTCCCTTCCCATCCTTCTTCTCAGAGCATCCATCTCAGAAAATGCCTCACTATAAGTGCTTTCTCTTCCTTTTTAAATATAAACATTAAATGAGACAGTACCCTAACTCCCAGTTCAGTGGGCACCTGGCTCCAAGTTGCAAAACCACCTCCTGTCATAAATATGTGAGTTTGTTTTTCCACTGCTCTGTCATAGTGAAGGGACTTGAGTAACTCGATAAAGTTGTGAGCCATGCCATGCAGGGCCACCCAAGATGGATGGGTCATAGCTGATGGTTCTGACAAAACGTGATTCATGGAAGGATGGCAAGCCACCCCAGTATATTTGCCGTGAGAACCTCATGAACTGTATCAAAAAAGATATGACACCGAGAGATGAGTCCCACAGGTTTGAAAGTGTCCAATATGCTACTGGGGAAGAGCAGAAGAGAACTACTAATAACTCAGAAAGAATGAAGTGGCTGGGCCAAAGCAGATACAGCTCTCAGTTGTGGATGTGTCTGGTGATGGAAGTAAAATCTGATGCTGCAAAAAACAATATTGCATAGGAAGCTGGAATGTTAGGTCCATGAATCAAGGTAAGTTGGACGTGGTCAAGCAGGAGATGGTAAGAATAAAGATCGACGTCTTATGAATCAGTGAACTAAAATGGATGAGAATGAGTGCACTTCATTCAGATGACCATTATATCTACTACTGTGGACAAGAATCCCGTAGAAGAAACAGGGTAGCCCTCATAATTGACAAAAAGAGTCTGAAATGCAGTACTTGGATGTACCCTCAAAAATGACGAATGATTTGGGTTCATTTCCAAGGCAGTTCATTCAACATCACAGTAATCCAAGTCTGTGCCCCTACCATCAATGTCAAAGAAGCCAAAGTTGATCAGCTCTACCTAAAAGACCTCTTAGAACTAACACCAGAAAAAGATGTTCTATTCATCATTGGAGATTGGAATGCAAAAGTAGGAGTAACAGGCAAGTTTGGCCTTGGAGAACAAATGAGGCAGGGCAAAAGCTAACTGAATTCTGCCAAGAGAACGCATCAGACATAACAAATATCCTTTCCAACAACACAAGACATGACTTTACACATAGACATCACCAAATGAACAATAGTGAAATCAAATTAATTACGTTCTTTGTAGCTGCAGATAGAGAAGATGTATTCAGTCAGCAAAAACAAGACATGGAGCTGACTGTAGCTCAGATCATCAGCTTCTCATAGCAAAATTCAGGCCTAAACTAAAGAAAGTGGGGAAAACCACTAGGCCAGCCAAGTGTAACTTAAATCAAATCCCCTATGAATATGCAGTAGAGGTAATGAATAGATTTAAGGGATTAGAACTTGTAAACAGTGTGCCTGAAGAATTATGGATAGAGGTCTGTAATACTGTATAGAAGGCAGAGAACAAAGCCATCCCAAAGAAAAAGAAAAGCAAAAGGGCAAACTGGCTGTCTGAGGAGGCCTTACAAATAGTTAAAGAAAGAAAAGAAATGAAAAGCAATGGAGAAAAAGAAAGGTATGTCCAACTAAACACAGATTTCCAAAGAACAGCACAGAGAGACAAGAAGCCATCTTCAATGATCAGTGTACAAAACTAGAAGAAAACAACAGAAGGGGAAAGACTAGAGATCTCTTCAGAAAAATTGGAGATATCAAGGGAAGATTTTGCCCACAGATAGGCACAATAGAGGATATAAATGGTAGAGACTCAGTAGATGCTGACGAGATCAAGAAGAGATGGGAAGAATACATGGAAGAACTGTACAAAAAATCCAAATGAACCAGATTGCTACAACGGTGTGGTCAGCCACCCAGAGCCAGACATTCTGAAGAGTGACTGTCTGGTGGGCCTTCAGAAGCACTGCTGTTAATAAAGCTAGTGGATGTGATGGAATTCCAGTAGAACAATTCAAAACCAGAAAGGATGATGCCATCAAGGTGTTGCATTCAGTATGTAAGCAAATCTGGAAGACCCAGCAATCGCCACATGACTGGAAAAGGTTGATCCTCATCCCAGTTCCCAAGAAGGGTAGTACTAAAGAATGTTCTAACCATCGGACAATTGCACTCATCTCCCATGCTAGTAAAGTCATGCTTAAAATCTTTCATGCTAGGCTTCAGCGTTATGTGAGCCAAGAACTTCCAGATGTCCAGGCTGGGTTTAGAAAAGGAAGAGGAACCAGAGATCAAATTGCCAAACTTCACCGGATCATAGAGAAAGCTAGGGAATTCCAGAAAAACATCTATCTCTGTTTCATTGATTATGCCAAAGCCTTTAACTGTGTGGATCATAATAAACTGTGGAAAGCTCTTAAAGAGATGGGAATACCAGACCATATTACCCATCTCCTGAGAAACCTATATGCAGGTCAAGAAGCAACAGTTAGAACCCTGAACAACTGATTGGTTCAAGATTGAGAAAGGAGTATGACAGGGCTGTCTGCTGTCACTCTGTTTGTTTAACCTCTATGCTGAGCTCATCATGAGAAAAGCCAGGCTGGATGAGTTACAAGCTGGAATCAATGTAGGTGGGAGAAACATCAACAACCTCAGGTATGTAGATGAAACCACTCTAATGGTAGAAAGTTAAGAGGAACTAAGGACCCTCTTGATGAGGGTAAAGGAGGAAAGTGAAAGAGCCAGCTTAAAACTAAATATTAAAAAAACCCTTAGATTGTGGCATCCAGTCCCATTACTTCATGACAAATAGAGGGTGAAAAGGTGGAAGTAGTGACAGATTTCCTCTTTGGGGGCTCTAAAATCACTGCAGATGGTGACTGCAGCCATGAAATCAGAAGACATTTTGTTTCTTGGCAGGAAAGCTATGACAAACTTAGACAGTGTGCTGAAAAGCAGAGAAGTTACTCTGCCAACAAAGGTCTGTATCGTCAAGGCTATGGTCTTCCCAGTGGTCTCCTATGGTTGTGAGAGCTGGGCCACAAAGAAGGTGGAGCACCAGACAATTGATGCCTTTGAACTGTGGTGCTGGAGAAGACTTCTGAGAGTTTCCTGGACAGCAAGGAGATCAAACCAGTCAATCTTAAGGGAAATCGACCCTGAATACTCATTGGAAGGATGATGCTGAAGTTGAAACTGAAGTATTTTGGTCATCTGATGGGAAGAACTGACTCATTGGAAAAGTCCCTGATGCTAGTAAAGATTGAGGGTAGAAGGAGAAAAGGGCATCAGGGGATGAGATGGCTGGATGGCATCACTGATGCAATGGACATGAACTTGGGCAAACTTGGAGATGGTGAGAGACAGAGAGGCAGTCCATGGGGTCTCAGAAGAGTCGGACATGACTGGGCAACAATAGCAAGGCCAAGTGGCCAACACAAATGGTTCCCCAATTACCAAGTAAAGCTGGGATGAACTCTGTATGACCAAGATGCAATCAAGTCTGTTCACATGAGGTCTGATTACTGTTTATCATGAGAACATATATGGGATTGGTTATATTTGCTTGTCTGTAGAAAAAGGGCAAGGTTGCTTCTTGTTTTTGAAGTCCCTTAGTAGATTTCCAGTACTCTTGCCTGGAAAATCCCATGGATGGAGGAGCCTGGTGGGCTGCAGTCCATGGGGTCACTAAGAGTCGGACACGACTGAGTGACTTCGCTTTCACTTTTCACTTTCATGCATTGGAGAAGGAAATGGCATCCCACTCCAGTGTTCTTGCCTGGAGAATCCCAGGGACGCGGGAGCCTGGTGGCTGCCGTCTATGGGGTCACACAGAGTTGGACATGACTGAAGTGACTTAGCATAGCATAGCATAGTAGATTTCCTGTGATACCCACAACATTCTGGTGTAATGCTTATTCAGTAACAAAAGTGTTTGCTTTCCCAGCTACTTTGTGGAGAGGATTTTGGGGGTTGGGAGATGACTGTGGCCCCAGCAGTGCCCTATAACTGAAAGGTTGTTGCTGAACTCACGAAAAGACGCCTGGATTCTTGGCCTCTGGAGGAGAAGAATTCAATCTGGGGCCAGAGACGAGGCTTGATTGCTCAGAGCTTTTGGAGAAAGACACGGGCCCGGACCACAGAAGCACACGCCAGGCCTCCCTGTCCATCACCAGCCCCAACCCAGCCATCCATCCTCTGTGTCCCCTTCTCCTCCTCCCCTCACCCCCCAGATCAGAGTCTTCTCATGTCAAGTATGGAAAGGAGAGGACTCCAGAAGGAGTTGATCTTCTTGCAGTCCACAGCCTCCAACACCACAGTTCAAAAGCATCAATTCTTCGGCGCTCAGCCTCTCACAGTCCAGCTCTCACATCCAACATGACCACAGGAAAGACCATAGCCTTGACTAGGGAACCTTGTTGGTAAAGTAATGTCTCTGCTTTTGAATATGCTATCTAGGTTGGTCATAACTTTCCTTCCAAGGAGCAAGCGTTTTTTTTGCGTCACCACGCAGTGATTTTGGAGCCCAGAAAAAAAAAGCAATGGAGTTATATACTCTCAAATTAGGTATTACAGTGAATCAAAAGAATGTCTGGAGGTTGTAAAGACCTCACCAGACCTATTCCCCTAATTTACATTTTGAGATAACAGAATTAGCCAGAAAGTTTTTTCCAGAGACTGTCCTCAAGCAGGATACATTATTGTTATATAATCCTAAGGAATGTAGAGGGGAAAAAAGTTTGTCCTTTCTTCCTCCTTGAGCATTCCAGCCCCCTTTCTCCTTGGGGACCCCTAGACTTCCTATCAACCTGCCTAGGAAATGAGTCTCTCGTAACTCTGTCTGCTGTGTGCACGGCTCCTTCCACAGGCCTTCTGTGCTGTCCCTTCCATCTATTATTTACGTGGCTCTCAGTGGAAATCAAATCACATCAGAGAGTGAGAGTATATAACTCCATTGCTAATGCTAGCAGGGGGCACTCTTTCTGCCCCCTTCTGATGTCTATGTCAGAAGCTTTCTCTATCCCTTTTATACTTTAATGAAACTCCATTGCACAAAAGCTCTGAGCAATCAAGCCTCCCAGAGTTAAAGTCCCCAAAGGGCAGCTCTCCCATGAGCCAGCTGCTGCCTGTCTCTGCGCCTCACCCTGAGCCCATGCCTGTCCTCTGGACTCCGGCCATGCTTTCTCTGTCCCCTGAACACAGACTCTCAGTGCTGCGCATCTCCCCACCCCTCCATGCCCCTCCCCACCCCACCACAGCACGCAGCGGCTCCTCAGGACTCAAGTCTCAGTTTCTTTGCTTGTGAGGGTGTGCTTTGCTGGGCAGTGTACCTGGGGCAAGCTATTTTTGGAGCACCCCAGAGGCCAGGCTGTTAACTTCAAACTGGAGTATTTTCAGAGTTTGCATACTGGTTTTTAACTCTTGTTCTGTTACTATGGAAAGATTTAAGATTACTGTTTCCAATTCACAACCTCTGAAGTTTGGAAGCAAGATCTTCAACGCTGAAAAGAACTTGGAATTGTGATACACAAGCGGATTTTCTACAGTTTCTTAACTGGCACAATTATATGGCACCGACGTCATGAACAAAGAAGCCCAGGTTTGTAACTCGGTTGGCATTTGGGGTGAAGGATTTGGTGACAGAAGAAGCCAAGTGCCCCAGTCTGTGCTGTCCAGACCATTGAGATGGGAATGCTTTAACTAGTTTCCACATAAAAATTTTTACAAAGTGTGGTTTGTCAACAAGTTTAGAATGGAATTTGTAATTTCCAGGGTCTGGAGCATTCTATGGCCTTTGTCATTGGTATCCCCAGACCTCCGTTTCCAGTGTGCTTCCGCCAATATTTGAGAACAAAACATATTTGCAAAAGAGCTGGTACAGGAGGCCTGTCATTTGGTTTTGGTAGATGTACGGTTTGGTTCTTTCACTTACCCACATAAATCCAGATTTTTGTTCCACCCATATATAGTCTGGGTATTGGTCAACTTAATTATTCGAGGTAGGTACAGTTCCTCCAGGTTATACAAGGATGGTTTATGAGCCCTTCAGAACATGTGATTTGGCAGACATTTGTGCCAAAAAGGGTGGTGATGGAGTTGCTGACATCTTTATTGAGAGGTTTGAGGACACCACCCATGGGCTCAAACCGCAGGGTCTGATTGCAATGTCGCCCCGGAATGTCACACTAGACAGGGCCAGTGTCACGTTTGTTTTCAGTGAGAAGGGAAAGTTTCTACTGTCCTTATCTGAGTGAGTGACGGACAGTCCTAGGGCTTCTGTGGAGTTTTCTGGGGCCCAAATGACACTCCAGAGAGAAGACAAAACATGACCCTGGACCATTCCTGGAGTGAGTTTTCTTCTAAAGGCCCTGTTGTACACCCAGGCTCCTGGTCTAAAGGGATGGAAGCCTTGGCAGTCAATGGAAGACACACCCCATTTACCTGCTGGCAATGTTAGGCTTCAGCTACAGTTGTTAGTTCTTATATCTAGAGAGTCATAGCATCAATTGTTCACTTAAGTCTCCATGATGTTCATTTAATCCCAGAATGGCAGGTTTACAGATGCCAGAAGGCATTGGTTGTCCAAATACTAGTTCAAAAGACATCAATTCATGTTCCCTATTTGGAGTATTACAGATCACCGAAAACTAATCAAACTAATCAAATGGATCACAACCTTGTCTAACTATGAGCTGTGACAGGCACAGCCACCCAAGACAGACAGGTTACAGTGGAGAGTTCTGATAATACGTGCTCCACTGGAGAAGGGAATGGCAAACCACTTCAGTATTCTTGCCTTGTGAACCCCACAAACACTATGAAAAGACAAAAAGACATGACACAGAAAAATAGATATGGCATACACGCACGCGCACAAAAAGATACGACACAGAAAAGCCTCCCCAGGTCGGTGGGTGCACAGCATGCTGCCGGAGAAGAGCGGGGACGCAGCCCCAGAAGCAACGCGGAGGCCGAGCGAAGGGAGGAACAGCACCCTCACACGAGTGCTGTGTCTCCTGGTGAATGTAAAGTCCATGCTGTACAGAGCAACACTGCACTGGAACCTGGAATGTTAGGGCCATGAATCATGATAAATTGGAAGTGACCAAACAGGAAATGGCAAGAGTGAACACCAACATTTTAGGAATCAGCGAACTAAGATGGACCCGACTGGGTGAATTTAATTCAGACGAACATTGTATCTGCTGCTGTGGACAAGAATCCCTTAGAAGAAATGGAGCAGCCCTCGTAGTCCTCAGTGGTGTCCGACTCTTCGCGACCCCATGGACTGCAGCCCACCAGGCTCCTCCGTCCACGGGATTTTCCAGGCAAGAGTACTGGAGTGGGGTGCCACTGCCTTCTCCATCGTAGTCAACAAAAGGGTCCAAATGCAGTACTTGGGTGCAATCTCAAAAACAACAGGACGATCTCTGTTCATTTTCAAGACAAACCGTTCAGTATCACAGTAATCCAAGTCCATACCCCAAACACTAATGCTGAAGGAGCTGAGGCTGACTGGTTCTATAAAGACCTACAGGAGCTTCTAGAACTAAACAAACAAACAAAAAAAGATGTCTTTTTCATTATAGGGAACTGGAGTGCAAAATTAGCAAGCCAAGAGATATCTGGAGTAACAGGCAAGTTTGGCCTTGGAGTACAAAATGAAGCAGAGCAAAGGCTAACAGAGTTTTGTCAAGAGAATGCACTGGTCATAGAAAACACCCACTTCCAACAACACAAGAGATGACTCCACACATGGACATAACCAGATGGCCAATACCAAAATTAGATTGTTTATATTCTTTGCAGCCAAAGATGGAGAGGCTCTATAGATTCAGCAAAAATAAGAAAGGGAGCTGACTGTGGCTCAGATTATGAACTCTTTATTGCAAAAGTCAGATTAAATTGAAGAAAGTAGGGAAAACTATGAGACCATTCAGCTAAATAAGCTAAAAAATGAGCTAAATCAAATCACTTACAATTATACAGTGGAAGTGAGAAATAGATTCAAGAGATTAGATCTGATAGACATAGTGCCTGAAGAACTATGGATGGAGATTTGTGACATTGCACAGGAGGTCATGATCAAACCGTCCCCAAGAAAAAGAAATGCAAAAATGCAAAATGGTTGCCTGAGGAGGCCTTACAGATAGCTAAGAAAAGAAGAGAAGGTAAAGGCAAAGGAGAAAAGGAAATATATACCCATCTGAATGCAGAGTTTAGAAAGAATAGCAAGGAGGGATAAGAAAACCTTCCTAAGTGATCAGTGCAAAGAAATAGAGATTAAAAATAGGATAGGAAAGACTAGACATCTCTTCAAGAAAGTTAGAGATACAAAGGGGACATTTCATGCCAAGATGGGCACAATAAAGGACAGAAATGGTATAGACCTGTTACAGAAGATATTAAGAAGAGGTGGCAACAATACACAGAAGAACTATACCAAAAAGATCTTAATGACGCAGATAACCATGATGATGTGATCACTCACCTAGAGCCAGACATCTTGGAGTAAAAAGTCAAGAAGGATGACTATGAACAAAGCTAGTGGAAGTGATGGAATTCCAGGTGAGCTATTTCAAATCCTAGAAGATGATGCTGGCTGTGAAAATGCTGCACTCAGTATGCAAGCAAATTTGGAAAGCTCAACAGTGGCCACAGGACTGGAAAAGGTCAGTTTTCATCCCAATCCCAAAGAAAAGCAATGCCAAAGAATGCTCAAACTACTGCACAATTACCCTCATCTCAAACACTAGCAAAGAAATGCTCAAAATTCTCTGAGAGCAGCTTCAACAGTACATAAACTGAGAACTTCTCAGTTCATCTACATCCAGATGTTCAAGCTGGATTTAGAGAAGGCAGAGGAATCAGAGATCAAATTGCCAACATCCTTTGGATCATTGAAAAAGCAAAAGAATTCCAGAAAAAACATCTACTTCTGCTTCATTGATTATGCTAAAGCCTGTGACTCTGTGGACCACAACAAACTGTGGAAAATTCTTAAAGAGATAGGAATACCAGATGACATGGCCTGCCTCCTGAGAAATCTGTATGCCGGTCAAGTAGCAACAGTTAGAACCAGACATGGACTGGTTCCAAACTGGGAAAGGGGTATGGTAAGGCAGTATATTGTCGCCTGGTTTATTTAACTTATATGCAGAGTATATCATGTGAAATGCCAGGCTGGATGAAGCGCAAGCTGGAGTCAAGATTTCCAGGAGAAATATCAATAACCTCAGATATGCAGATGATACCACCCTTCTGGCAGAAAGCAAAGAGGAAGAGTATCTTGGTGAAGGTGAAAAAAGAGAGTGAAAAGGCTGGCTTAAAACTCAAGATTAGAAAAACTAAGATCTTGACATCTGGTCCCATCACTTTATGGCAAATAGATGGGGAAACAATGGAAACAGTGGCAGAATTTATTTCCTTGGGTTCCAATAACTCTGCAGATGGTGACTGCAGCCATGAAATTAAAAGATGCTTGCTCCTTGGAAGAAAAGCTATGACAAATCTAGACAGCATATTAAAAAGTAGACATTAATTTCCCAACAAATGTCTGTATGGTCAAAGCTATAGTTTTTCCAGTAGTCATGTACAGATGTGACAGTTGTACCATAAAGAAAGCTGAGTGCCAAAGAATTCCTGCTTTGAATTGTGGTTCTGGAGAAGACTGTTAGAATCCCTTGGACTGCAAGGAGATCAAACCAGTCAATCCTAAAGGAAATCAACTCTGAATTTCATTGGAAGGACTGATGCTGAAGCTGAAACTCCAATACTTTGGCCACCTGATGCAAAGAACTGACTCAATGGAAAAAGCCCTGATACTGGAAAAGATTGAAGGCACAAGGAGAAGGGGCAGCAGAGGATGAGATGATTAGACAGCATCACCAACTCAGTAGACATGAATTTCAGCAAACTCCAGGAGAGACTGAAGGACGGAACAGCCTGGCACACTGCGGTCTATAGTGTCGCAAAGAGCCAGACAAATTCAGCAACTGAACAGCAACACAGATGAGGAAGTTTGTCAAAATTAGGTAAGTTGAGAGCTGGGGGTGTGGATAAAGCTTATTTTAAGTTTTCAAAGGATGTCCATGTCTCTGGAGGTCAGGAAATGGGCTCTGGGGTGGTCTCTGGGAGGCATCCATGCAGAGGCTTAGCAAAGGCTGCAAAATTAGAATTCCATTGGCAGCAATAGCAATGGCTGATGGCTACTAACATTTAAGAATTCTGAATCACTACACTGTACACTTGTAACATATAATATTGTACATCAATTCTACTTCAGTTTAAAAAAATAAAGAAGAGGAGAGTCTATATAGGTTCAATTCCTGGCTTTGCATCCCTCAGATCAGATCAGATCAGTCGCTCAGTTGTGTCCGATTCTTTGCGACCCCATGAACCGCAGCACGCCAGGCCTCCCTATCCATCACCAGCTCTCGGAGGTCACTCAGACTCACATTCATCGAGTCAGTGATGCCATCCAGCCATCTCATCCTCTGTCGTCCCCTTCTCCTCCTGCCCCCAATCCCTCCCAGCATCAGAGTTTTCTCCAATGAGTCAACTCTTCGCATGAGGTGGCCAAAATACTGGAGTTTCAGCTTGAGCATCATTCCCTCCAAAGAAATCCCAGGGCTGATCTCCTTCAGAATGGACCGGTTGGATCTCCTTGCAGTCCAAGGGACTCTCAAGAGTCTTCTCCAACACCACACTTCAAAAGCATCAATTCTTCGGCGCTCAGCCTTCTTCACAGTCCAGCTCTCACATCCATACATGACCACAGGAAAGACCATAGCCTTGACTAGGCGAACCTTTGTTGGCAAAGTGATGTCTCTGCTTTTGAATATGCTATCTAGGATAGATAGATTGGTCATAACCTTCCTTCCAAGGAGTAAGCGTCTTTTAATTTCATGGCTGCAGTCACCATCTGCAGTGATTTTGGAGCCCAGAAAAAGAAAGTCTGACACTGTTTTCACTGTTTCTCCATCTATTTCCCATGTAGTGATGGGACCAGATGCCATGATCTTCGTTTTCTGAATGTTGACCTTTAAGCCAACCTTTTCACTCTCCACTTTCACTTTCATCAAGAGGCTTTTGAGTTCCTCTTCACTTTCTGCCATAAGGGTGGTATCATCTGCATATCTGAGGTTATTGATATTTCTCCCGGCAATCTTGATTCCAGCTTGTGTTTCCTCCAGTCCAGCATTTCTCATGATGTACTCTGCATATAAGTTAAATAAACATGGTGACAATATACAGCCTTGACATACTCCTTTTCCTATTTGGAACCAGTCTGTTGTTCCATGACCAGTTCTAACTGTTGCTTCCTGACCTGCATACAAATTTCTCAAGAGGCAGATCAGGTGGTCTGGTATTCCCATTTCTCTCAGAATTTTCCACAGTTTATTGTGATCTACACAGTCAAAGGCTTTGGCATAGTCAATAAAGTAGAAATAGATGTTTTTCTGGAACTCTCTTGCTTTTTCGATAATCCAGCGGATGTTGGCAATTTGATCTCTCATTCCTCTGCCTTTTCTAAATCCAGCTTGAACATCAGGAAGTTCACGGTTCACATATTGCTGAAGCCTGGCTTGGAGAATTTTGAGCATTACTTTACTAGCGTGTGAGATGAGTGCAATTGTGCGGTAGTTTGAGCACTCTTTGGCATTGCCTTTCTTTGGGATTGCGATGAAAACTGACCTTTTCCAATCTTGTGGCCACTGCTGAGTTTTCCAAATTTGCTGGCATATTGAGTGCAGCACTTTCACAGCATCATCTTTCAGGATTTGGAATAGCTCCACTGGAATTCCCTCACCTCCACTAGCTTTGTTCCTAGTGATGCTTTCTAAGGCCCACTTGACTTCACATTCCAGGATGTCTGGCTCTAGGTCATCCCTAGAGAGGATTGAACTACACTTGGAAATGGTCTCTTCTTTTTTTAGTAGCGTGAATATGTTCTGCACTCAGTAACAATCCTACTTCATTTGCTTGTGAAGCCCAGAGTCTAACCAGGACAATTTTTTTATTTTTAAAGAACTCATCTCTTCAGAGACGTTTAAGTCAAGATGAGTTTCTAGTAAGGAAAGTAGAAGATTTGAGATTTGGTCTGAGAGCAAGGATGAAAAAATGCTTTTATGATTACAATGTACAGTGGCATTAAATTTACACAACAAATCTGTGCTGAAAAGATTTACTGGTGAGCAATTAGAAAGTAGAAAGGTGGGTGCTCAGAGGACCTGACATTGTGGGGAAGAGCTGAGGTGTGTGCAGGGACACAGCCTAGAGGCTCCGACAGCTCAGATTGTATCAGAAGTGACAAGTGGAGAGAAATCCTCTGAGCAAAAAGAAAGTCACACCAGTGTCAACTGCTCTATCCAGTCCCTGGGCCTCCATCTTAAATCGAATGGCAGGCTCTGGGCTTTGACCGAGGATCTGCTGACACCCTCACTTTGGAGAAAACTGTCCCTCAGGTGGTGAAAATGAAAATTCTGGGAATGCTGAGGCCTAGGAGGGTTTTTCTTTAAACTTTCCTTTCTTGTAAATTCAGGACAATTTCTCTCCCAAGGTTCTGCCTTCTTGAAAACCGGTAATTGCCTGCAGGTACACGGGGAGGGCACTGCCTGACCTTTAAATTATCCTCAGAGTCATACTTCTTTTTCCTAAGGATTCAAGTTGCAAATCAGGAATGTGTGTGTATGTGTGCTCAGTCGTGTCTGACTCTGTTACCCCAAGGACTGTATGCAGCCTGCCAGCCCCCTCTGTTTATGGGATTTTCCCAAGCAAGAATACTGGAGTGGGTTTCCATTTCCTTCTCCAGGAGATCTTCCCAACTCAGGGATCAAACCTGCATCTCCTGCATTGGTAGGGGGATTCTTAATTATTAGGGCCACCTGGGAAGCCACCTGAAAGCAGAGCAAGAATGGTCGCTTTTAAGTTCTTTTCCTTCCTGCTTTCCTATAAGCTGTTTTCAAAGAATCATGTGGCAGCCTCCACTATCATGTTTAATGGCTGTCCTGACTAATTAACCATGCTATTTTGAATTTGTTTTCTTATTATCAAGGAGAGAATTTCCTACTAAGTAGAAATTAGGAGACTAATTTCTGACACCTCTACTAGGGCTTCTAGATTTAAATGCAGTGAGACTTTGAAAAGTGTGTACAAAAGGTTCAACAAATAAAATTTTAAAAAGTTCAACAAAAGGTTTTGAATGTTCTCTTTTCAAAGTACACAATTTCAATCTCTGACCAATTAACTTCAGGAGGAAATGCCTCTGAAATTTCCCCTACTAAGCTATGGTTTTTCCAGTAGCCATGTATGGATGTGAGAGTTGAACCATAAATAAAGCTGAGCACCGAAGAATGATGCTTTTGAACTGTGGTGTTGGAGAAGACTCTTGAGAGTCCCTTGGACTGCAAGGACCAGTCAATCCTGAAGGAAATCAGTCCTGAATATTCATTGGAGGACTGATGCTGAAGCTGAAACTCCAATAACTGGGCCACCTGATGTGAAGAACTGGCTCATTGGAAAAAGACCCTGATGCTGGGAGAGATTAAAGGCAGGAGGAGAAGGGGACAACAGAGGATGAGATGGTAGGATGTCACCACCGACTAGATGGACATGAGTTTGAGCGAACTCTAGGAGTTGGTGACGGACAGGGAAGCCTGGTGTGCTGCAGTCCATGGGATTGCAAAGAGTTGGACATGACTAAGCCACGGAACTGAATTGAAACCTTGAATGTGCGTCCAGCTATTCTTGCTGGGCTGAGTGGAGTGGGGCTCAGAGCACAGGGACACAGCCCTAAGTCGGAGCAACAAGCTCTGCTGAGTGCCTGTGCCTGCGACACGGTGAGGGGAGGGAGGGGGGAAAGGCGGCCACTCTCTCCTAGGGACCCTCCCAGCAGCCCCTTGCAGGGGCAGGCAAGCAGGCCTGCTGGGTGGAGTCCTGGCAGCAGGCCTGTCCCTTGCACTGCGAGGACAATGGTCCTAGAGAGCCAGGGGGCGGGATGACCTGTAGTGGGCTAGGGCATTGCTCAGTCCTTTTAGTGAATTTCCCACTCTCGGGCATTTTCCTTTAGTCACAAATGACAATGCAGTCTCTGATTACCTAAGATAAGCTTTAAATAAAAAGATGAGTTCATCCAGTCCACAGGAGAGGCCAACATGGAAGGGCAGGACCCTTCACCTGGAGAGTTAGGGACACTGTATTCAGACACACATTCCTAGCGCCTGGGGAGCGTCCAGTATGCCGAAACCCTTTATGACATTGAGATTGTGCTGAATTTCACTTCAAGGTCCTTTCTCCCAGTCGTGGGGAGGGGGGTGGTTTGAAGGGGAAATTCTGAAAAATCTGGGCTGATGATCATTTCCTAGACCAAGGTGTCACCGGAAATGAATGACACTGTCCACCCTTGCATCTGTCTCCCTGGCTCTCCTCCGTCACCTGGAGACAGAGATGCCTGACAGGACGCCGGCAGCCCTACCATCTTAGTCCAGAATCCTTTACTGTCTGGGCAAAGAAATGGAAGAAGTCTTATTAGAGGCAGCAAAGGACTCAGGAGGGCGTTCTGAGAGCTGGTGTCTAGGACGGGGCAGGGGCAGACGGCTCAGGGGAAGAGGCACCTGCGGCCCCGAACAGCCCACACACTGCTGGCTGCTCTGCTCCCAGCCACACACCTCAGCCCTCAGAGTCGCCTGTTGTCCAATTCACTGCAGAACTGGGGACAGAGGGGTCTTGCCCAGGGTCACCTCAGGCGAACCTGGGCCTTCAACACGGATGTCCGCAGCTTCAGTGTCTGTACATCCCCAAGGACTGTATGCAGGATTCATTTGACAGAAAGTGTGTGAAGTCAAGTGAACGTTCCTGGGAATGGGGGGAGGGGGGTCATATGGAAACTCATGCCACAGCTTTCTAAGCACAGCTATTACTCCAGACACCTCGACTCCACGGGGTAAAGAGCTTAGAAGCCCAGGGTTTCACACGGCAGCTGAGATTTTTATTAAACTGCTGCCACTGACCATCATTTCTTCTCAAATGTGAGAGCCTTTTGCAGAGTTTGGCAGGGGAAGGAATTTCATTAATGCAACGTCTGTCTTTGCAGCTGTTTTCCAAGCCCAGCTGCAGGGGATGATGGAGACAGAAGAATCCACGTCCTGGGAGTGGGGAGGTGGACGGATGTCACCTGCAAGCGGACCCACATCAGGGCCAGAGCCACCCAGCTCCGGGCGGACGACAGTCGGCCCTTCTGCGGGGTAAGCCGAGTCGGCGTGGCCACAGCCCCGCTCTGGCATCCACACAGCGTCGTGGCCGCGTGGGCTCCACAGCCCGAAGCTGGGTAGTTGAGCACAGGCCGCACGGCCCACCAAGCCAGAAAGATTTACTCTCCGGTTCTTCATGGAAAAAGTTCGCCAGCCCTGCTCTACATCCAAGTGTGAGACTACGAGTAATCCATGTACCGTGGACTACTGTGACCACTGAGACCCCCTTCGCCAGCAGAACTCCACGACCGTCTGATTTAAGAGGTGAGTCAAGATCGCCTGGCGCCCTCTCCGCACAGGAAAGCCAGCTCTGCCGCCCCCTGCTGGAGCAAGGTGGTACTGCACGCTCCTTCTCCAGGAAGCAGGCTCTCCCCGCCAGGTCTCCGCCTTCACTAAGCAGAGAGCACTGCCCCCGCCCAGGGCTGGCCCAGCCTCAGGGCTCCTGTGCGCCTCGGCAGCCTCCGGGAGGGCAGAGGGCTCTGGGACAGTTTGCCATCAGGGTGTGCCCCATTTCCGTCTAACGGGGAGGTTCCCAGAAAAGCAGGGGGAGGTCAAGGGCCAGTCAGCCGGCGCCGCCGCGCTGACCCCTTTCGCCTGGCACACACATCTCATCTCTGCCCATCCATCACCGAGCCCGAGCCCGTGGCCTGAGGACAGCCACGCCTTACCTCTACCGGGCCTCAGGGCCTCAGGAGCCTGCCACCCCCCAAAATGCCCACATCACCTACTCTTGGGGCCAGAGCTTCGAGGAGCTGACCGTGCCTGGAGAAGGGCGTCCTGTTTGAGGATGTGGACTTCCCAGCCAACAGCACCCCTCTATTCTACAGCGAGGGGCCCCAGATCCCCTTTGTGTGGAAACGGCCAGGGGTGAGTGCTGACAGGAGGGGTCAGGGCAACAGAGAGAGGTGTGCAGTTCGGTGCCCCGGATGGCACAGCAAGGAGAGGATGGGCAAGGGGATGGGCTTGAGAAACCTATATGCAGGTTAGGAAGCAATATTTGTAGGTCAGGATCTCCTTGCAGTCCAAGGGACTCTCAAGAGTCTTTTCCAACACCACAGTTGAAAAGCATCAATTCTTTGGCACTCAGCTTTCATTATAGTCCAACTCTCACATCCATACATGACCACTGGAAAAACCATAGCCTTGACTAGACGGACCTTTGTTGGCAAAGTAATGTCTCTGCTTTTTAATATGCTGTCTAGGTTGGTCATAACTTTTCTTCCAAGGAGTAAGTGTCTTTTTATTTCATGGCTGCAGTCAGCACTCCATCTGCAGTGATTTGGGAGCCCCCAAAATAAAGTCTGACACTGTTTCCACTGTTTCCCCATCTACCAGCCATGGAGTGACGGGACTGGATGCCATGATCTTAGTTTCTGAATGTTGAGCTTTAAGCCAACTTTTTCATCTCCTCTTTCACTTTCATCAAGAGGCTTTTTAGTTCCTCTTCACTTTCTGCCACAAGGGTGGTGTCATCTGCATATCTGAAATTATTGATATTTCTCCTGGCAGTCTTGACTCCAGCTTGTGCTTCCTCCAGCCTAGCATTTCTCATGATGTACTCTGCATATAAGTTAAATAAGCAGGGTGACAACATACAGCCTTGACGTACTCCTTTTCCTATATTTGGACCCAGTCTGTTGTTCCATGTCCAGTTCTAACTGCTGCTTTCTGACCTGTCGTAGGTTTCTCAAGACACAGGTCAGGTGGTCTGGTATTCCCATCTCTTTCAGAATTTTCCACAGTTGATTGTGATCCACATAGTCAAAGGCTTTGGTATAGTCAATAAGGCAGAAATAGATGTTTCTCTGGAATTCCCTTGCTTTTTCGATGATCCAGTGGATGCTGGGAATTTGATCTCTGGTTCCTCTGCCTTTTCTAAAACCAGCTTGTCTTTTAAACTTAATTTTTATGAGCGTTTCCCCAGGTCATTATATATGCTTCAAAGCTTCTTCTTAAGTATTGTGTAATAATCCATCCTGTGGGTATAACCTAACTATTGTCCATACCCTTCCATTGGTCATTTACATCATTTCTAAGTTTTTGCCATTACAAGTAACCTGATGATAACAATTTATATTTTTTGGTTGGGATTCTTAAAACTCAAATAAAGGATGGAAAGATATCCCCATTTTAAAGCTTTTTTCATGTTTTAAATATTCTCCTCCCCAAAGGTTATGTTCTACTCTCGCCAGTATCTTAGGGGTGACCACATCACCACCCTCACCTCCCCATACCTAACCAACCTATTGGAGGACTTTCGGTGGATGGGGATAGGTTTACCTTATCAGGAGTCAACTGAATTCTGCTTTCTTTTGTGATTTCAGAAAAGGACATAAAATTCAAGAAGCTAAGCCTGATTTCCTGTAAAAACATCATTTCTCTAATGGATGAATCCTTCCAAATATGTGGCCACAAATAGATGTTAAGAATTATTCTCTAATATGGACTTCCCTAGAATGTGGATAGTCTTCTTCACAGAAAATCACCAAAGCCTGGTGGCGCTGGTGCCAGAAGTGGAACAAAATCAAGAGGCACAGACTGGCCAGGGGGGAAATGTTTGTGTAGGGACTTGGGGATCTTGGTGCCACTTTGAGATCCTATCGAAGGGAATGGGAGTTTTGTGTGCATGTGTGTTGTGTGTGTTTTCACCTGTTCTGTTGCCATCCCCCTTCACCGCTGCCATAATCCCTCTTCAGAGATTCATGGCTTAATAATTAAACTGCCTCTCTCAGAGCCCTGGATCTATGTTGGTCATATCACCCATGCCAGCCCATTGCCTTCCCCCTCTGCAGCCTCAGGAGCATGGGTTGAAATGATGCTTAGGTCTTCCTTTCTTTCTTAATGGACTTGGCACAGACCAGTGGCAATGTGAAGCTAGAGCTTGGTGAATTCAAAGTCTTCTGGGACAAGTTGAAGTAGTGGACAGTGTGTAATTAGTAGGTGGTGGGGAGACTATACAAGCCTAGAGCTGTGCTGCCAGCCAGAATGGTGTTTGAAAGGGTAGAAGTGAGGAAGTCAAGGTGGAATTCCAATACTTACTTCTAGTACTTACGGAAGGACCACAGTGCTTCCACCCTGAAAAAGGAAAACAAAGAGACCCACATATGTGGAGGCCCTTAGCCGAGCATTGCCCTTTCTCTCCTGATGAGGAATCTCCCTCCTGCGTGGGCCCCGCTAGTGCCATCAAGAGAGCCTCAGTGGAGGCTTCTGCATGCTCTTCCTTCTCAGCACCTCTGCTTTCTCCCTGCAGAACCTTTTCCTTCAGTTTGATGCTGACAAATCTGGCGCCATGTCCTCCTATGAGCTGCGGATTGCCCTGAAAGCAGCAGGTAAAGAAAAGCCTGGGCTGCCAACTTCAAGCTGACTGCAGGTCGGGTACTGTCTGTGGAAGCCACATGCCTCTCATGGCCCAGAACAGAGGCTGGACTTTGACCTGAATTGATGCTTCAGCCCAGCCTCAGCTTCAGGACACACTTACTCTCATCAGAGCACATGTTTTAAATCACTGCACAATATTGGCAGGGATCTTTAAAGTGTATCCATTAAGGATGAACTTAGCCTAACCCCTGGAGGCCTCAGCCTCTGGCCAACTTTCTGGCCAAGCAGACTTATATATGACTTTGGTGGCAAGCTCCCAAACCTCTAATTTTGGCTTTCAGATGGCAGTTAACACAGAAGAGGCAGGGCATGTTCATCCCATGTTTTGGAGTCAGGGTTAGGGTACACAGAGTTTATGTACCCCCTGTCACTGGGGCCCTGTCTCTGGCTTTCTCACCAGTAGACTGCCCCCATACCAGTGAGTCCATTTCCTTCATGAAGGAGAGGCTCCAGGTGACATTCCTAACCCTCTGGCTATCACTACCAGGACACTTTGAGTCTTTACGGCTCAGCTGTCCTTTGCACATGATGGCCACTATTTGGGTTCAGATCAGATCAGATCAGATCAGTTGCTCAGTCGTGTCCGACTCTTTGCAACCCCATGAATCGCAGCACGCCAGGCCTCCCTGTCCATCACCAACTCCCGGAGTTCACTCAGACTCACATCCATCAAGTCAGTGATGCCATCCAGCCATCTCATCCTCTGTCGTCCCCTTCTCCTCTTACCCCCAGTCCCTCACAACATCAGAGTCTTCTCCAATGAGTCAACTCTTGACATGAGGTGGCCAAAATACTGGAGTTTCAGCTTTAGCATCATTCCTTCCAAAGAAATCCCAGGGCTGATCTCCTTCAGAATGGACTGGTTGGATCTCCTTGCAGTCCAAGGGACTCTCAAGAGTCTTCTCCAACACCACACTTCAAAAGCATCAATTCTTCAGCGCTCAGCCTTCTTCACAGTCCAGCTCTCACACATACATGACCACAAGAAAAACCTTAGCTTTGACTAGGCGAACCTTTGTTGGCAAAGTAATGTCTCTGCTTTTGAATATGTGATCTAGGTTGGTCATAGCTTTCCTTCCAAGGAGCAAGCGTCTTTTAATTTAATGGCTGCAGTCACTATCTGCAGTGATTTTGGAGCCCAGAAAAATAAAGTCTGACACTGTTTCCACTGTTTCTCCATCTATTTCCCATGAAGTTATGGGACTAGATGCCATGATCTTCATTTTCTGAATGTTGAGCTTTAAGCCAACTTTTTCACTCTCCACTTTCACTTTCATCAAGAGGCTTTTTAGTTCCTCTTCACTTTCTGCCATAAGGGTGGTGTCATCTGCACATCTGAGGTTATTGATATTTCTCCCAGCAATCTTGATTCCAGCTTGTGTTTCTTCCAGTCCAGCATTTCTCATGATGTACACTGCACATAAGTTAAATAAGCAGGGTGACAATATACAGCCTTGACGTACTCCTTTTCCTATTTGGAACCAGTCTGTTGTTCCATGTCCAGTTCTAACTGCTGCTTCCTGACCTGCATACAAATTTCTCAAGAGCCAGATCAGGTGGTCTGGTATTCCCATCTCTTTCAGAATTTTCCATAGTTTATTGGGATCCACACAGTCAAAGGCTTTGGCATAGTCGATAAAGCAGAAATAGATGTTTTTCTGGAACTCTCTTACTTTTTTGATGATCCAGCGGATGTTGGCAATTTGATCTCTGGTTCCTCTGCCTTTTCTAAAACCAGCTTGAACATCAGGAAGTTCACAGTTCACATATTGCTGAAGCCTGGCTTGGAGAATTTTGAGCATTACTTTACTAGTGTGTGAGATGAGTGCAACTGTGCGGTAGTTTGAGCATTCTTTGGCATTGCCTTTCTTTGAGATTGGAATGAAAACTGACCTTTTCCAGTCCTGTGGCCACTGCTGAGTTTTCCAAATTTGCTGGCATATTGAGTGCAGCACTTTCACAGCCTCATCTTTCAGGATCTGGAGTAGCTCAACTGGAATTCCATCATCTCCACTAGCTTTGTTCCTAGTGATGCTTTCTAAGGCCCACTTGACTTCACATTGCAGAGTGTCTGGCTCTAGGTTTAATTGTTCTCAACATAGAGGAGCCTTTACATTTAAATTACCATAGCCTGATATTAACTACATAAATCCATCCCATAATTATGGGAGGTTTTATTCCTTGGTTGAAATTTTGTTTGTTTCTCTGATTGAACTTGAGTAATAGAGAAAAACTTATATTTATGGCCAAGATCAGAGAAGGAATTATTAATTGGTTGAGTGAGGGGATCTCATCTAGTAATACCAATAGTGGCCTGAATATGACTATAATTTTTCTTATTAAGATACATTTCCTAAGGGTCAACCAATTAGAGCCTTGGAGTGAAGAAATCAAGCAAGGTAACCCAGAAGTGCTAGACTATTTAATTAGCCACAAACCCATTAGACTGATTTTTAAAACTAGCATAGGATCATGTCTATGATAGAAAAATGTTTGATAAATATGCAAAGGTCAAAGAAGTGAAAAAATGTTATAAAGAGTCATACAAATCAGGTCAGGATCTTTGGCAAGTTGTCTACTTCTGATGTCAACTTTTTATTCTTATGTGAGTGTAATTTTTCCTCTAAGTGTTGTTTTAAGGTGGTTTTGAGATCAGCAGTACTCTCTATAGGTTAGTCCACAGCAGGGACCTTTTTTGAGGGGAAATCAATCCCAGAGTTACCTTCCTTCAGCTTCACTGCGTGTGAGCTAGTTCAGAGTACCTGATAAGGGTCCTTCTGTCTGGGCTGGTGATGGTGATAGCTGATACTGAACCGTGTCAGAGTCCTGATCTCTGAAGAAGACAATTTGGCTTTGGGACCAGAGATAAGGCTTCAGGCACTCAAAGCTTTGTGTGGCAAAAGTTTTATTACTGTGATAAAGGGATGGAGAAAGCTTCTGACATAGAAATCAGAAGGGGGGCAAAGAAAGTATTATCAAGGCCTTATATACTTTTGCAATTGATTAGTACCAATAGAAAGGTCTTAACCGACGCACTCCCACTCTGTTATCTTAAGATAACAGAATTAGTGAGAAGGTTCTTAAGAAGGAGAAACACGTCCTCAAGCAAGATACTTTGTTGTTGTATAACCATTAGTATAACCAAACCAAACTATTAATAACCCAAAGAAAGGCAATGCCAAAGCATACTCAAACTACCGCACAATTGCACTCATCTCACACACTAGTAAAGTAATGCTCAAAATTCTCCAAGCCAGGCTTCAGCAATATGTGAACTGTGAACTTCCAGATGTTCAAGCTGGTTTTAGAAAAGCCAGAGGAACCAGAGATCGAATTGCCAACATTCGATGGATCATCAAAAAAGCAAGAGAGTTCCAGAAAAACATCTATTTCTGCTTTATTGACTATGCCAAAGCCTTTGACTGTGTGGATCACAATCAACTGTGGAAAATTCTGAAAGAGATGGGACTACCAGACCACCTGATCTCCCTCTTGAGAAACCCTATATGCAGGTCAGGAAGCAGCAGTTAGAACTGGACATGGAACAACAGACTGGTTCCAAATAGGAAAAAGAGTATGTCAAGGCTGTATACTGTCACCCTGCTTATTTAACTTATATGCAGAGTACATCATGAGAAACACTGGGCTGGAAGAAGCACCAGCTGGAATCAAGATTGCCGGGAGAAATATCAATAACCTCAGATATGCAGATGACACCACCCTTGTGGCAGAAAAGTGAAGAGGAACTAAAGAGCCTCTTGATGAAAGTGAAAGAGAAGAGTGAAAAAGTTGGCTTTAAGCTCAACATTCAGAAAATGAAGATCATGGCATCTGGTCCCATCGCTTCATGGGAAATAGATGGGAAACAGTGGAAACAGTGTCAGACTTTATTTGGGGGGCTCCAAAATCACTGCAGATGGTGACTGCAGCCATGAAATTAAAAGACGCTTACTCCTTGGAAGGAAAGTTATGACCAACCTAGAGAGCATATCAAAAAGCAGAGACATTACTTTGTCAACAAAGGTCCATCTAGTCACGGCTATGGTTTTTCCAGTGGTCATGTATGGATGTGAGAGTTGGACTTTGAAGAAGGATGATCGCCAAAGAATTGATGCTTTTGAACTGTGGTGTTGGAGAAGACTCTTGAGAGTCCCTTGGACTGAAAGGAGATCCAGCAAGTCCATCCTAAAGGAGACCAATCCTGGGTGTTCATTGGAGGGACTGATGCTGAAGCTGAAAGTTCAATACTTTGGCCACCTGATGCGATGAGTTGACTCATTTGAAAAGTTCCTGATGCTGGGAGGGATTGGGGGCAGGAGGAGAAGGGGACGACAGAGGATGAGATGGCTGGATGGCATCACCAACTCGATGGACATGAGTTTGGGTAAACTCAGGGAGTTGGTGATGGACAGAGAGGCCTGGCGTGCTGAAATTCATGGGGTTGCAAAGAGTCAGACATGACTGAGTGACTGAACTTAACTGAAAGAAAAACTTACCCTTGAGCAAGATGTGTTGATTTGTTGTATAATCATTAGCTCTGGGCTTAAAGAAGTTCATTTTAAGGATGGTTGTCATAACAACTCAAAACATAAGAAAAAACCTTTTATGTGACTAACACAAAGGAATACAGGGGGAAAAAATTGTCCTTTTCTCCTCCTGGAGAGCCCCAGACCCCTTTCTCTTCTTCTAGGGTCCTGGACTCTGTATCAACCTACCTAAGAATAAACTCTCTTAATAGTCCTTTGAATTCTTTCTTTTCCAGAATGTATAATCCTTTCGTGGCAGGTTACAAGGCATCTGATGTTCATCCAAAAATAGATTGCTGATATAAACTTTAGAAATAAACTTAAGAGTGTCCCTTAATAGATTGGTTAAACTTTTTAGCAACATAATGTAACAGCAAGGAACTAACTGGAAAGTGAGACTTGGCAAACACAGACCTTAATTAACAAAACCAGAATGTAATATTTAGTGAAACATAAAATAATTTTTTTTCCATTGTGAGAGCATTAATACTGCAGCCAAGGAAGGCTTTATCCCATAAAATAAAAGAGGTTTGTCAGGGGGCCAGGAAAACCCAAGTGAATTTTTCATAACCCTGACTGATTTACAGCTATTGTTTACCCATTTTACATTCCCTGATTTGGGAGTAGACTGCTGCCATGTTTTAAGGACATCAGAATAGCAAAAGTGTGACAATGAGGGGTTAATTTTTTTAATTAATTATTTTAATTGGAGGCTAATTACTTTACAATACTGTAGTGGTTTTTGCCATACATTGACATGAATCAGCCATGGGTGTACATGTGTCCCCCATCCTGAACCCCCCTCCCATCTCTTTCCCCATCCCATCCCTCAGGGTCATCCCAGTGTACCAGGCCTGAGTACCTTGTCTCATAAATCAAACCCTGATGGGCAATCTATTTCACATATGATAATAAACATGTTTCAATGCTATTCTCTCAAATCATCCCACCCTCACCTTCTCCCAGAGTCCAAAAGGCTGTTCTTTACATATTGCTGTCTCGTATACAGGGTTATTGTTACCATCTTTCTAAATTCCATATATATGCGTTAGTATACTGTATTGGTGTTTTTCTTTCTGGCTTACTTTACTCTGTATAATAGGCTCCAGTTTCATCCACGTCATTAGAACTGATTCAAATGCATTCTTTTTAATGGCTGAGCAATATTCCATCGTGTATATGTACCACAGCTTTCTTATCCATTCATCTGCTGATGGACATCTAGGTTGCTTCCATGTCCTGGCTATTATAAACAGTGCTGCGATGAACATTGGGGTACACGTGTCTGTTTCAATTCTGGTTTCCTTGGTGTGTATGCCCAGCAGTGGGATTGCTGGGTCGTATGGCAGTTCTATTTCCAGTTTTTCAAGGAATCTCCACACTGTTCTCCATAGTGGCTGTACTAGTTTGCATTCCCACCAACAGTGTAAGAGGGTTCCCTTTTCTCCGCACCCTCTCCAGCATTTATTGCTTGTAGACATTTTGATAGCAGCCATTCTGACTGGTGTGAGATGGTACCTCATTGTGGTTTTGACTTGCATTTCTCTGATAATGAGTGATGCTGAGCATCTTTTCATGTGTTTGTTAGCCATCTGTATGTCTTCTTTGGAGAAATGTCTGTTTAGTTCTTTGGCCCACTTTTTTTTCTTATTGGGTTATTTATTTTTCTGGAATTGAGCTGCAGGAAGTACTTGTATATTTTTGAGATTAATTTTTTGTCAGTTTCTTAATTGCTATTATTTTCTCCCATTCTGAAGGCTGTCTTTTCACCTTGCTTATAGTTTCCTTCGTTGTGCAAAATCTTTTAAGTTTAATTAGGTCCGATTTGTTTACTTTTGCTTTTATTTCCATTCCTCTGGGAGCTGGGTCATAGAGGATCCTGCTGTAACTTATGTCAGAGAGTGTTTTGCCTATGTTTTCCTCTAGGAATTTTATAGTTTCTGGCCTTACATTTAGATCTTTAATCCATTTTGAGTTTATTTTTGTGTATGGTGTTACAAAGTGTTCTAGTTTCATTCTTATACAAGTGGTTGACCAGTTTTCTCAGCACCACTTGTTGAAGAGATTGTCTTTTCTCCATTCTATATTCTTGCCTCCTTTGTCAAAGGTAAGGTTTCCATAGGTGCATGGATTTATCTCTGGGTTTTCTATTTTGTCCCATTGATCTATATTTCTGTCTTGTGCCAGTACCATACTGTCTTAATGACTGTAGCTTTGTAGTATAGTCTGAATCAGGCAGGTTGATTCCTCCAGTTCCATTCTTCTTTCTCAAGATTGTTTTGGCTATTCAAGGTTTTTTGTATTTCCATACAAATTGTCAAATTATTTGTTCTAATTCTCTGAAAAATACCGTTGGTAGCTTGATAGGGATTGCATTGAATCTATAGACTGCTTTGGGTAGTATACTTATTTTAACTATATTGATTCTTACAATCCATGAACATGGTATATTTCTCCATCTATTTGTGTCCTCTTTGATTTCTTTCACCAGTGTTTTATAGTTTTCTATATATAGGTCTTTTGTTTCTTTAAGTAGGTTTATTCCTAAGTATTTTATTCTTTTCATTGCCATGGTGAATGGAATTGTTTCCTTAATTTCTCTTTCTGTTTTCTCATTGTTAGTGTATAGGAATACAAGGGATTTCTGTGTGTTAATTTTATATCCTGAAACTTTACTATATTCATTGATTAGCTCTAGTAATTTTCTGGTGGAGTCTTTAGGGTTTTCTATGTAGAATCATGTCATCTGCAAACAGTGAGAGTTGTACTTCTTCTTTTTCCAATCTGCTGCTGCTGCTGCTAAGTCGCTTCAGTCGTGTCCGACTCTGTGCGACCCCATAAACGAAAGCTCACCAGGCTCCCCCGTCCCTGGGATTCTCCAGGCAAGAACACTGGAGTGGGTTGCCATTTCCTTCTCCAATGCATGAAAGTGAAAAGTGAAAGCAAAGTCACTCAGTCGTGTCCGACTCTTAGCGACCCCATGGACTGGAGCCTACCAGGCTCCTCTGTCCATGGGATTTTCCAGGCAAAAGTACTGGGGTGGGGTGCCATTGCTTTCCAATCTGGATTCCTTTTATTTCTTTTTCTTCTCTGACTGCTGTGGCTAAAACTTTCAAAACTATGTTGCATAGTAGTGGTGAGAGTGGGCACCTTTGTCTTGTTCCTGACTTTAGGGGAAATGCGTTCAGTTTTTCACCATTGAGGATAATGTTTGTTGTGGGTTTGTCATATATGGCTTTTATTATGTTGAGCTATGTTCCTTCTATGCCTACTTTCTGGAGAGTTTTTTTTTTTTTTTTTTTTTTATCATAAATGGATGTTGAATTTTGTCAAATTTTTTCTCTACATCTGTTGAGATAATCATATGGTTTTTATCTTTCAGTTTGTTAATTGCTGTATCACATTGACTAATTTGCAAATATTGGGTTAATTTTTGTAGAAGTAGAATAAGCTTCTTCTATGTGCGCCATAATCTTTATAGATCATTATGAAATAATATTTGTTTACTATATCAAAGTAACAAAAGATTTTAAAAACAAATATAAATCACTCAAAGGCAAAGAAATTCATTCTGTTATAAAAAGCCGCACTACAAGAAAACCTTGTTCTCTTAACAAAGAGAGAAAACCAGATTCCAGTTTGGTGTCAGCTTATTGTTAATACAAAATTTGTTTACCTAGTTAATTTCAATTTAATCTTGCAAAACATATTTTAAAAATAAATCTTGAAGAAGTAATACTTTTGCAAAGGCATCAGAGATTAAACCATAGTCATCTGTAATAATAGGCTTAAGAAGACACATTTGAAATCTGATTACAATGCAATAGCTTGGTTACTGCTGTGACATATAAAACTTTAAAATAGCACTTGGAATTATGACTGGTAACATTTGCCAGGAAATATCAGACCTTTATGAATTTCATCTAATTGTTAAAACATCTGCATTAGTGATAACTACCACACAGCATTCACTGTGAAACAATAGTTATTCACTTAGCCTAAGTAACAAAAACTTGTATCATGTACAGAACTCATTTCTCAGTTTCCACTTTCCACAAACCTTCCTTTTACTTTCTATATCCATCAACTTTCCCAGTTTTCAGAAACAGTCATCTGTAAGTCAGACCTACTTCCTTTTTCCTTAATAAAATGTAATTCCATTTCTCATTTACCAAAAACATGCAACTTACTCTTTTTAAGCAACCATGAACTGTCCTTTATTAGCTCTCTATGCTATGCTATGCTATGCTAAGTCACTTCAGTCGTGTCCGACTCTGTGCGACCCCATAGACGGTAGCCCACCAGGCTCCCCGTCCCTGGGATTCTCCAGGCAAGAACACTGGAGTGGGTTGCCATTTCCTTCTCCAATATTAGCTCTCTATAGATTGTTAAACAGAGATCACCTAAAGTTCTTATTTTATTTGTATTTTTTTCTTAAAAGTCTCTTCACATCAAATTACTTTCCTTGGTGACAATTTGTAACAAATATAACATCCTATGAGTGCATATTAAACCTAGGCATAATAAAAGTATTACACAGTGTTGATGACTGAAGACATGTCTCTATTAATTAGATCAAGCAATCAGAATAGAGTTCATTTACAAATTCACTCTTGCCATCTCCTGTTAGACAACTTCCAGCGTACCTTTTTTTCATGGACCTAACAATCCAGGTTGTTGTGCAATATTGTTCTTTATCACATCAGACTTTACTTCCACCACCAGACATATCCACAACTGGACATTATTTCTGCTTTGGCTCAGCCTCTTCATTCCTTCTGGAGCCATTTCTCCACTCTTCTCCAGTAGCACATTGGGCACCTCCTGACCTGGGGAGTTCATCTTTCAGTGTCACATCCTTTTACCTTTTCATACTGTTCAGGAGATTATCAAGGCAAGAATGCTGAAGTGGTTTGCCATTCCCTTTTCCAGTGGACCAGAACTCTCCACCGCATGACCCATCTGTCTTGGGTAGCCCTACCAGGCATGGCTCATAGTTTCATTGATTTAGACAAGGTTGTGATCCATGTGATCCATTAGTTTTCTGTGAGTGTGGTTTTCATTCCATCTGCCCTCTGATGGATGAGGATAAGAGGCTTGTGGAAGCTTCCTAGTAGGAGGACTGAAGAAGTGAGGTCAAGTCACTCAGTCGTGTCCGACTCCTTGTGACCCCATGGACTGTAGCCCACCAGGCTCCTCCATCATGGAATTTTCCAGGGAAGAGTAATGGAGTGGGTTGCCATTTCCTTCTCCAGGGGATTTTCCTGACCCAGGGATCGAATCTGGGTCTTCTGCATTGCAGGCAGACGTTTTACTGTCTGAGCCACCAGGGAAGCCCTGATTGTGGGTAAAACTGGGGCTTGTTCTGGTGGGCAAGGCCATACTCAGTAAATCTTTAATCCAATTTTCCACTGATGGTGTGGCTGTGTTTCTTCCCTGTAGTTTGGTAATGGAGGTAACAGCGGCCTCCTTCAGGAGAACTTACACCAGCATGCTGCAGCTCCTAGGATGGTTGTAGTCAGTGCCCCTGATGCTGCGGCAGGACACTCTTAACCCACACCTCCACCAGAGACTCCTGGGCACTCACAGGCAAATGTAGCTCAGTCTCTTGTGGGGTCACTGCTCCTTTATCCTGGGTCCTGCTGTGCACAAGGTTTTCTTTATGCCCTCCAAGAGTCTGTTTCCCTGAGGGTTCTCAGTCCTTTGCCAGATACCTAGCTTGGAAAATCTGTTGTGAGCCCTAGAAATTTTGCAACAATGGGAGAACTTCTTTGATACAATTGTTCTCCAGTTTGCTAGTCATCTGCTCAGCAGCTGTGTAGTGGAGCTAACGGTGACCTCCTCCGAGAGCACCTATGCCACATGCCACGCCTCCCAGCTCTGCTGCAGCCCGAGCCCCGTCCCCGGGCTGGGTCACTGCTGACCGTGGCTCCACAGAGGACACTCAGAGTCAGCTGTGGTGCAGTCTGCTGGGGGCGGGGGGTGGGGGGTCGCTGCTCCTCTCTCTTGGTGTGTAAGATTTTGTTTTCTCCCTCCAGGTGTCTCTGGTGGGTCTGAGATTGACTTTTAAACATGACTGTGCCCCTCCTACCATCTTGTTGCTGCTTCTCCTTTGCCCTTGAATGTGGGGTATCTTTTTTGGTGGGATCCAACAATCTCCTGTCAATGGTTGTTCAGCAGCTAGTTGCGATTTTGGTGTTCTCAGAGAAGAAGATGAGTTCAGGTCCTTCTACTCCACCATCTTGAAAAAAAAGATGTAGGAATCAGTGAACTAAAATGGACCAGAAAGGGTGAATTTAATTCATATGACCATTATTTCTACTACTGTGGGCAAGAATCCCTTAGAAGAAATGGAGCCACCCTCATAGACAACAAAAGAGTCCAAAATGCAATACTTGAGTGCAGTCTCAAAAATGATAGAATGATCTCTGTTCATTTCCAAGACAAATCATTCAATATCACACTAATCCAAGCTTATGATGCAACAACTGTGGAAGAAGCTGAGGCTAACTGGTTCTCTGAAGACCTGCAAGAACTTCTAGAAGTAACACACCCTCAAAAAAGATGCCCTTTTCATTACAGAGGACTGGAATGCAAAAGTATGAAGCTAAGAGACACCTAGAGTAACAAGCAACTTTGGCCTTGGAGTACAAAATGAAGCTGGGCAAAGGCTACCAAGGGAACATTTCATTTAAAAATGGGTACAACAAAGGACAGAAATGGTCTGGACCTCACAGAAGCAGAAGAGATTAAGAAGAGGTGGCAAGAATACAGAGAAGAACTATACAAAAAAGATCTTAATGACCCAGATAGTCATGATGGTGTGACTACTCACCTACAGCCAGACATCTTGGAGTGTCAAGTCAAGTGGACCTCAGGAAGCGTCACTAAGAACAAAGCTAGTGGAGGTGATGGAATTTCAGCTGACTATTTAAAATTCTTAAAGATGATGCTGTGAAAGTGCTTCACTCACAAATTTGTTGCTGACACAAATTTGTCAGCAAATTTGGAAAACTCAACAGTGGCCACAGGACTGGAAAATGCCAGTTTTCATTCCAAACCCAAAGAATGGCAGTGCCAAAGAATGTTCAAACTAACACACAATTGCACTCATTTCACATGCCAGCAAGATGATACTCAAAATTCTCCATGCCATGCTTCAACAGTAGGTGAACTGAGAACTTCCAGATGTACATGCTGGACTTTAGAAAAGGCATAGGAATCACAGGTTAAATTGCTATATCTGTTGGATCATAGATAAAGCAAGATAATTCTACAAAAACATCTACTTCTGCTTCATTGACTATGCTAAAGCCTTTGACTGCATGGATCACAACAAACTGTGGGAAATTCTTAAAGAGATAGGAATACCAGACCACCTTTCGTGCCTCCTAAGAAACCTGAATGCAGATCAAGAAGCAACAGTTAGAGCTGGACATGGAGCAACAGACTGTATAAATGTATAAATTTGCACACAATTACACCTGTCCTTTTTTACTTGTCCTTCCTCCTGTTGAGTCACAGAATCAGCTTTAAAATAGAAAAGCTATATTTATTTTGCATAATACTGCTACAGCAATGACTAAAAATAACTCTGATATGTTCTTAATAATTAAGGCTGCATACCTTGTTCTAATTGAGAAGTAATTCATAAACTAATTTAGATATCTGGGAACTAGTAACATGCAATAGATCCTTCTTTCTTATTTTTATTTCCCTTTCATCCTTCTGTATACTGTTTTAAAAGGCAAAACTCTGTGAAGTGATAACAGACCCTAAGTAAATGAAAATGGTTTGAAGGAAAAAATTACACATGTAGCTTTCTTCATATATAATTCATTAAAATCTTGATTTACAGGAGATATAAGCTAGGAGATATTCAGATTATAATTTATTTCTTGTCAGATCAGATCAGATCAGTTGCTCAGTCGTGTCCGACTCTCTGCGACCCCATGAATCGCAGCACGCCAGGCCTCCCTGTCCATCACCAACTCCCGGAGTTCACCCAGACTCATGTCTATCGAGTCAGTGATGCCATCCAGCCATCTCATCCTCTGTCGTCCCCTTCTCCTCTTGCTCCCAATCCCTCCCCAAAGCATCAGTCTTTTCCAATGAGTCAACTCTTCTCATGAGGTGGCCAAAGTACTGGAGTTTCAGCTTTAGCATCATTCCCTCCAAAGAAATCCCAGGGCTGATCTCCTTCAGAATGGACTGGTTGGATCTCCTTGCAGTCCAAGGGACTCAATTAATTGTTATACTTCTATAATTTGTGTGTGTTTAGGAGTCCAGAATTACATCTATTCCTCGTGCTAAACCTATTTGATGATTGCTCTTGTTGTAGCTGTATTATTTATCGACTATAATTAGAAAAGCAGCACTGCTTTCTCTTAGAAATCTTTTTTGTCCAGGTGACATCTGTATATCTGACTCTGTTATTCACCAGGGAATTGTCTTGGTCTCTGACTGCTGCTGCTGTTTATTGGTGCTGCCTTCAGCTTTACCACTGTGCAAGTACCAATAAACCATGATCCCTGCATGATGAACATCATCTATATGTTCCCAAATTTTACATGGTTCTTGTATAACTGTCCCTTCCACACATAACTGTCCCTTCTATTGGCAAATGACACTTTTAACAGGTAGTTGATTTTTTCTATGGGGTCAAATTTGTATATAAATAATTTGTGCAGAACTAATCTTTTTACATTTTTTATCTCCTTCTTTTTCTCCCTCCCTCCATCTGTCCTTCAATCATGTTCAATGTATCAATACTATGCTAATACTATAGGGAACAGAAAGAAGCATAAGACTTAATCTTGTCCTCAAGTATAGTTTACCATTGGGACTTCCTTGGTGGTCCAGTGGTTAGGAGTCCATGCTCGCAGTGCAGTGGCCCCAGGTTCCATCTCTCTTTAGGGAACTAGATCCTGCATGCCACAACTGAAAGAAAAAAACAAACAAACCCTATATTCTGCAACTAAAAAGATCCTACATGCTGCAACTAAGATCTGCAGCCAAAACAAATACATACTTTTTAAAAGTATGGCTTACCATCTATTGAGGGGAAAAATGTGCATATGTGCACACAAAAGATGAACAACCAGAACGCTGTGTGATGTGTCACATGTAACCAGCACAAATCGTACAGTCTAGAAGACCGAAGGAAGGTATCCGGGGCTGGGATGACGTGATGTGTGGACTGAGTCTGGGGAATAGTCTGATATCAAGGGAAAAGCACAATAAATCAGAAGACCAGGTGTTCACTCCCACAACCGACTATTGTAACCTGAACTTAATTTCTCTCATCTGTAAGTTGGGAACCATGATTATAATAATACTTCTCTTCTACTTCAGTTTGTGAATCATACAATCAAATACGATTATATAAAGATGTTCTGGAAACATTAAAAAAATTCCAACCTAAGGGTGTGGTGTTTTAATTTTTTATCACCTACTATGGTAGGTGTTTATGTTCAAACATCACTAATAATTAAGAAATGTTAAAAGTTCAATAGGAAGAGGGGAGCAATGCTGATATATATGTAATTTAATTGGGAGAGAAAATGACAAAATAAAATACAGGGCTGTCATACAAATATGACTTTTTTAGGTACAATCCATAGTATATTATGCCTATACTTAATTAAAAGTTAATAACTGTTATGAATAATGTCGGGATAATGATAGGAAATACTTACTGAACTTTTACTATGTGCCAGGGGCTGTGCTAAGAACTTTTTATGTACTGTCTAATTTAATCTTCATAACAATCCTAACAATCTATCATCATTGTTCCCATTTCAGAGAGGGGGAAACCCTGGGTCAAAGAGATTTTCATTTGGCAAAGTCACACAGCTAGTAACAAGCACAGGGTTTGAATCTAGATCTGTCTAACTTCTAAGCCTCTATTTTTTAAAATTATTTATTTACTTTTGGCTGTTCTGGGTCTTTGTTGCTGCCTGGGCTGCTCCCTAGCTGTGGCTAGCTCTAGCTGTGGCTCGGGGCTGTCTCTTGTTCCTCTAGGCTGAGGGTTTCAATAGTTGTGGAAGGCGGGCTCCGTAGTTGCGGCTCCCCGGCTCTACGGCACAGGCTCAGTGGTTGTGGCACTCAGGCTCAGCAGCTCCGCGGAATGTGGGATCTTCCCAGGTCAGGGATTGAACCCACGACTCCTGCATTGGCAGGTGGATCTGTATCACTGAGCCACCGGGGAAGCCCTAAGCCTGTATTCTTATCCAGTAATTTTCATAACTTTGGCATGTCACACAAAAGGCAATGATAAAGTCAGAACCAAACTGAAGTGCTCTGATGTATTTATTAAACCAGATAGGAAATGGATATTTAAATAATAAATTATTACAAGCAAAGGTGAAGTGAGGAATGAAGCTTTAGACGGAAGAGAAAGGCCACTGAATAGATGACCTAATTTGCCATGTATGACAACTTAAATTTGATTCTGTGTGTAATAAGGAACCACAGAAGGTTTTAAGTACAGAAATGTGATCACTGCCTGCCTGGCATAGTGTTGGTGCTCCATACACACTTCATGAACAAATGAATGAATGGGATTTGCCTTTCAGAAAGACTGACCTAATGACATTGTGAAATATGGTTTGGAGGAAATTAAGACTGAAAGTAGACTACCTCCTGTAAAAGTCTGGGAAAAGACAGCAGAGCTGTACTGGAGCTGACCAGCACTGGTTTGAAGAGGCAATCATGTATACTTCTTCCCAACTTCAGGTACAGTGACATTCAGCTCATGGTTTGAAACCAGCCCTGGTGGGGTTATCTACACCACAGATCTCAGCAAACACTACAAATCAGGGCTCTCTTCTTGGAGAGCAGATTTACCAACACACAACTGGCCTGAACAAAAGCTACAGAAATGGGACAGAAGAGGAAAAAATACTTACCAGAGGGGTTAATAAAGTAGAATCAGCAATACTTATCATTAGTTGATTGATGGGTGATGAGGGTCAGTGAGGGAGATTACACAACGGTTTATCAGGTTATTGGGTTGCATGATTCCAACAGGATACTGGTGCCTCTTACCAAGAAGAGGAGTTCAAGATAGGCAAAAGATAGTGAATTCTGTTCAGGAAAAACTGAGGTATTTGTGAAACATGATGGTGAAGATGTCCAGAAGACGGTGGCTATACAGACGTGAGAGTAAAGGGAGAGGTACGGATTCAATATGAAATATGGGACCATGAGGGTGGGACTGACAGTGGAGGTCAGTTGGAACTGAAACACTGGGAGTAGATGAACTTTTAAAGCAAAATAAAGGGACAGAACCCTGAAAAACGCTGTGGTAAGTCTTCAAATTTTATAAAGTAAATATACATAAAGCCACATGCTCTTTTGTACAAAGACAGTTTGGGTAAGTAGGTAGAATTATATTTTCTGTATAATACTGAATTTGGAATAAAATTATCACAGCAATGTATATGAGTCTTGAAGAATATTCACATCTGATGAAAACAGATTTATAGATCAGATTTATAAGAACTTTATAGCAAGATTTATCAAAATGATACTTTAAAACAACAAAAAGACTTTAAATATTCGAAACAGTTTAACTTTATATCAAACATCTGAAAGAAGAAAAACACTCTAGAAAAATGTAAAGAAAAGTTGTTGCAGAAATCAGCTAAAATGTAATTATAAGGCATTCTATCCTATACTTTTAGCTTAACATTGTAATGTAACTGTTCATTTCTTTGCCTCTGCCACTACAGTTCACTGGCAGTGAGAAGGCTTTTGTTTTTTTTTTTTATCAAAGTCTGTGGTCGTGTACATAATGTGTACACATAATGTGTACATAATGTGTACTCAGAAAATAATCAAACAGAATCCAACCCTGTTTCTTCCAGGCCAGAGTGAGAGATTTGGACAGACGATCTAAAAGGTCCTTTTCAATCCTGAGAATTTTTGAAAAGGGAGTGGTGATAGTTGCTTACAGCTTAAAAGTGGGCTTGGTGGTCGCGCCAAAGGGCTAGTGGAAGACTCTCAGCTCAATATGACCCTAGTAAGAACTTTCTTACGAACCTATCCATCAGAGAAGAAGCTGTTTCAGGAAGTGGCTCTTTGAAATAAATGGAACGTGACAGCTAGAAGGGTCCTTAGATAACTATAGATTCTGATCAGATCAGATCAGTGGCTCAGTCGTGTCCGACTCTTTGCGACCCCATGAACCGCAGCACGCCAGGCCTCCCTGTCCATCACCAACTCCCAGAGTTCACTCAGACTCACATCCATCGAGTCAGTGATGCCATCCAGCCATCTCATCCTCTGTCGTCCCCTTCTCCTCCTGCCCCCAATCCCACCCAGCATCAGAGTCTTCTCCAATGAGTCAACTCTTCGCATGAGGTGGCCAAAATACTGGAGTTTAGGTTTTCCCAATCTTTTTTCATGCCATTGTCCACATGGAAAATGGCGGTACTGCACATCGATCAATATCTCAAGGCATAACTGTCACACGTTCTCAGAGCTTTGGTTGGGAAGACTGATCTGGTCCAACATCCTCGTCTGCAGTGGGGGAAATTAAATCTTACAGCGGAGAAGTGACATTTCCAGATCAAGACGTTCATGTAAATGATGGGGTTAGAACTCTAGCCTCCGGCCCTAGTCAATCTCCCCACAAAGCAAGCAGGGTTGGATGTCAAGCTCGACGATTAGGTCAGCGATAGTCTCAGTGGATGGGGCCATGGTCTGGATCTGTGTTGCTTCAAATGTGGTCCCATAACCACTGGCATCAGAGCTTGTTAAACCTTGAGGAACTTGTTTAAAAAGCTGAGACATGGGACCCACACAAACACTGAATCAAGGCTCTGCGGCACGGCCCGGGAATGTGCATTTTAAGGTTAGAAACTGATCCACCCCACCTCCTCTACGGTAATTGTGGACTATGCGCTCCGACTTGAACTGAGGCACTCTGCCGGGCGCATATCGCCCAGCAACCTGCCCTCAGAGCAGCGCGGGCGGCACAGCCACCGCCGTTCTGGCGGTGCGGTGTCTGTTACGTACCCGCCCTTCCAGCCGTCACAGACCACCCGGGGCGCTATCCGTGCGAGGACACCGCGCGCCTCCATCAGCCTCCGGGCGGCGGAGCAGGCTGCGGGGGGTGGGGGGTGGGGTGGGACAGCCGGGGCTCAGCTTCGCCCCCTCGAGGCCAGGTCCCTCCGCAGGCGAGCCGCGCTGCAGGGTCCCTTCTCCGCCTCCGAGCGCCGCTTTCTTCGTAGTCCCGCCCGCCTAGGAAGCCCGTACTGCGCCTGCGCCTTCTGCCTTGCCCCGCCTCCTACCTAATCGGAATTAGCCGATTTCCCATAGTGCCTCGCGGGTGGCGGGCGTGATAGTAAGTTCGGTAGGCTCTCTCGCGGGTTTAGGTCGGCTTTGTTGCGATATCTCTTGTGCCAGGGCGCTGTAGGGAATTGGCGCCTGGTCAGTGCTTTGTCTGCGGATGCAATGGCGCTTCTCCGGGGCGTATGGGGCATGCTGAATGCACTGGGAAAGTCAGGAGCGGATCTCTGCGCGGGCTGTGGCAGTCGACTGCGCTCTCCCTTTAGGTAAGCCTGCTTGCCTGCACCTTCGGAGGCGGAAGGTTCAGGACGCCTTGGGGTTAGAATGTAGCCGCTGTTCTCCGCTTTCTGTCCCCTCTAAAATGGTCAGGACTGACTTGGCCCTGTGATTCCGACCTCGACCTTGCCAAGGGGTCGTGGTCCCTTCGCAGTGCCTTTAAGACCAGGCCTTACTGCATCAGGACCCCTTGCCTTCCTTCCGGCCACCTTTCCCCTCCTCCCGTCTGTCCTCACTCTCATACCTTGGAGCACCGGGTTCGGCGTCCTCTGGGAAGTAGCCCCAAGAGTCTCCTGCCTTCATCTAGCCATTGAGGCAAGGCCCAGGAGCTGGAGATACATGCTCTCTGCCCTTGCTAGGAGGTTAGGGCTTTGAGACTTTAGTTTTGCAAGCTCTTTCCCCTGGATAGGACAGGATTTTAAATATCATTACTTCACTTTCACTTTTCACTTTCATGCATTGGAGGAGGAAATGGCAACCCACTCCAGTGTTCTTGCCTGGAGAATCCCAGGGACGGTGGGGCCTGGTGGGCTGCCGTCTATGGGGTCGCACAGAGTCGGACACGACTGAGGAGACTTGGCAGCAGCAGCAGTGTTCTTGCCGAAGGTGTTGGGTGTCAGATATGTAGCATCTTGATACCTTGCTTGGCATCTGTGTTCACATAATTATGAATACGGGTACTTAAATGTTTAACATTGGTTATTTTCTTTTTATTTATATGTAGTTTTGCGTATGTTCCAAAATGGTTTTCATCCAGCTTGAGTGGTTATCCAAAGAAGCCTATGACTTCATACGTTCGATTTTCTAAAGAACAGCTGCCCATATTTAAAGCTCAGAACCCAGGTAAGGAGTTTGGGTTATATACTCTTGTCTGATGTAGTAAAGATGCCACTAAGCCGTTAAATTGCAGACTTGATTTTCATTATCAAGGCGTCTGTTGAATGCAGAAACATAACCATTCTGTTTGATGGCCTGTAAAATAGATATAACATGGGCTTGCCTGAAAGCCACCTGCCAGTGCAGGAGACATAGGAGTCGTAGGTTCAATCCCTGCGTAGGGGAGATCCCCTGGAAAAGGGAATGGTGACCCGCTCCTTTATTCTTGCCTGGAAAACTATGGACAGAGGAGCCTGGCAGGCCACAGTCCATGGATTTGCAGAGTCAGACACGACTGAAGCGACCTAGCAGGCATGCATAAGAAGTCATTGTAAGCACAGCAGTAAGGTAATTTTACCAAATAAAAATGCTTTAAATGTAATTGAGAACTGGTGAAAGATATTTTAAAAATAGTATGTAGAATGGAAAGTACTCAGGAAAGAGGATGAAAAAGCTGAATTTGGGGCCTTGTGGCCATTGGCCCAGGGACCATTGATGAATCATTTTACCTCTTGCTTAGCTCCTGCTTCTGCCACTGTGAATTATTAATAAAGTTGCAGTGAAATAATTTATTTGGATATGTTGCATAAACTTTAAAGCTGAATACAGATTATTGTTAATTTTAAGAGCTTTTTGACTGAAAGCCAGTTCTTGAATTTCTGAAAGATTTCCAGTTAGGTTTGTTGACTCCCTAGAAAGACTGGGTCCTTATTGGGGCTATAGTGTAAAGATAGTGACCAAATTAGTAATTGCTGAGCTTTTCTTATAATTTCTAAAGCTTTTTCATATGCATTACATCACAGGGCACTTATGAAAATCATATGAGATGTAATAGTCACATAAAGAACTGGTTTAAGAGACATGCTTCAGTACTCACATCTTTTGAAATGTAGGAGTTGAAACTAACAAGTGGTTTGTTAAATCATTTATACCTTGTCATACAAGTTAAGATGGGAAGGAAATGGAGAAAAATGATTTGGTTTTAGAATAATTTAGCTTGTTTGCAAACAGTATTTCTGTAATTGAAATACAGGGTGGTGTTATATGAACCAAAACTATATTTTGTTGTTTAGTCAGATTTTATGAACTTGGTCATTCCTGAAAGACTTGAAAAAAATGCTTTTGATTGAAATATGAAGTAGAAAACTTGTAGACACTGATTCCCCAATTGCTTTAACTTAGTAATCAATTCCTAAGGACCATTTTGGTGGTAGGTGATGCTATTCCTTAATTTAATTATTAGATAATAGACTTTAACAATGTTAGATAAAATATTAAATTATTTATTGTACTTAAATTAGTTGGTTAAAGAAAAGCTAAATCATTTTAAGTTGTGTGTGGTAAAATGTCTGTAAAAATACTTAATTTTAGAGCTAATGGATTATGCTTTCCTGAAAGGCTTTAGAAATTGATCCTGAGATGTAAAATGGTGATATCAATTTTTATTTCATTTCATAGATGCAAAAAATTCAGAACTAATTAAAAAAATCGCCAAGCTATGGAGGGAACTTCCTGATTCAGAGAAAAAGGTAAGCATATAAATTTTCAACATTGCTGACCAGTTATTTTGCAGGTAGGGACAACTGTCGTGTCCTTTAAGGAACCAGATGACCCAGTTTTTTTTTTTTTTTAACGTTTGTTACCTCAAAGGAATGTCATACTTTCTCATCCACATAAATGATGAGAATATGGATAAATGGCAGTGGTGATGAAGGGTTGGTTTTTGAAGCAATTTGAAGTTGGAGGCCAGTTGCTAGACCTTCACTTTGGATAACATATTTGAAGAACACGTGATTTATAAGTGGGATTTCAGAGTACATTTTCCACTTGGTGGTTCGGTCCGTTTCCTGAAGTTATGCAGTTGTCCTTCCTGTCAGGTGTGCTACGTTTAATTAGCCAGCAATAGTTTATTAACTTCTTATTTGGATTTTATATTTATAGATATATGAAGATGCTTACAGGGCAGACTGGGAGGTATACAAGGAAGAGATAAACAGAATTCAAGAACAACTAACTCCAAGTCAAATGGTGTCTTTGGAAAAAGAAATCATGCAGAAACGTTTAAAAAAGAAAGCGTTAATAAAAAGAGAGTGAGTATGGTTGAAATAGTCTTTTCCTTTGGCAAAAAACTGAAATTTATATATCTATAAATACAGGTTTGTTTTTTTCCTTTATTTTGATGATGTGGTAGAGAATGTACTTCATTTAGGAAAAAATAGGATAGTTTCCTTCTGCCACTAGGACCACGTGCCTTTGAGTATATTGTAAACCGTTTTTGCTCCTTTTGGATGTGCCTGAGTTTGAGATACATAATTAGGACTGGTGTGAAAGCTGTAGGAACAGAGTTAGGAAACAGGAAAATCAGGAATAGCAAGTCTTGCTTCTGGATCTTTTCTAGAGTAACTTACTGATTTGAATTGTTCTATAGGTGATGGTGAATTTGATTCTGAATATTGCTGAATTGACTGAATTCATTAACTTATCAATGTTTTAAAAGTACCTATTGTAGCTAATAAAGTGCCTTTAGGATGAAATTCGATTTTTCCTCATTAAAAATCCCACATGGTTCAAAATTAGTGGCTTTCAGTTTAAGGTATTAGTCCATGTAAATCCTACTGTTTGACAGACTACGTCTTTCCATACAATTAGGTGTGAGGTGGTGAACTTGCTGGTCTAGTATATATATACCATAAAAATGGTCATCAGAGCAAAAACTTACTTCTCTGAAAAAGTAGATTCCAGCCTTTACTGTGAAGTGATGGGATCTCTCTTCCTGATCGCTGTGTCTTAAGCCCTCCTAGCTCTTGAGTTGGGGGAAGGCAATGGCACCCCACCCCAGACTTGCCTGGAAAATCCCATGGACGGAGGATCCTGGTGGGCTCCGGTCCATGGGGTCGCTAGAGTCAGACACGACGACTCCCTTTCACTTTTCACTTTCATGCATTGGAGAAGGAAAAGGCAACCCACTCCAGTGTTCTTGCCTGGAGAATCCCAGGGACGGGGGAGCCTGGTGGGCTTCCGTCTGTGGGGTCGCACAGAGTCAGACACGACTGAAGCGACTAGCAGCAGCAGCAGCAGCTCTTGAGTTGAGGACTCACCCAGTTTCAAGTCCGTGATAGTAAACTGAGACTGCTAATCCAATTAGTAAAAGGAAGCCAGAAAAGACAGGGATAGTATTTGGAGGGTGGAAAACTAGGGTTTATTCTCTCTCTTGAGCTCTCCCTTGCTCTTTAATGCCCCCAACTAGTAGTTGGAGTGGGGAGGACCAGAAATGAGGCTTGAGCAGATATAAGGAGTTTCTTATTCAGGTATTTCTGTTCCAGTTCAGTTTAGTTGCTCGGTTGTGTCCGACTCTTTGGGACCCCATGGACTGCAGCACGCCAGGCCTCCCTGTCCATTACCAACTCCCGGAGGTTACTCAAACTCATGTCCATTGAGTTGGTGACGCCATCCATCCATCTCATCCTCTGTCATCCCCTTCTACCTTCAATCAGGCCCTTTCCAGTGAGTCAGTTCTTTGTACCAGATGGCCAAAGTGTTGGAGTTTCAGCTTCAGCATCAGTCCTTCCAGTGAATATTCAGGAATGATTTCCTTTAGGATGGACTGGTTGGATCTCCTTGCAGTCCAAGGGACTCTCAAGAGTCTTCTCCAACACCACAGTTCAAGACATCAGTTCTTCAGCGCTCAGCTTTCTTTATGACCAACTCACATCCATATATGACTACTGGAAAAACCTTAGCCTTGACTAGACGGACCTTTGTTGGCAAAGTAATGTCTCTGCTTTTTAATATGCTGTCTAGGTTGGTCATAACTTTCCTTCCAAGGAGCAAACATCTTTTAATTTCATGGCTACAGTCACCATCTGCAGTGATTTTGGAGCCCAAAAAAATAAAGTCTCTACTGTTTCCACTGTTTCCCCATCTTAGTTTTCTGAATGTTGAGTTTTAAGCCAACTTTTTCACTCTACTCTTTCACTTTCATCAAGAGGCTCTTTAGTTCTTTACTTTCTGCCATAAGAGTGTTCTCATTGGCATATCTGAGGTTATTGATATTTCCCCCAGCAGTCTTGATTCCAGCCTGTGCTCCCTCCAGCCCAGCGCTTCTCTTGCACGTGTGCTGTACCTGTTGTAGTTGTCCGGGAATGGTTAGGTGTTCTTTTTTTTTTTCCTCTTCAGTCTTTGTTCTCTTTAGTTTCGGATTTTCGAGGATTTTTTTTTTTTTAGCCATGCTATGTGGCTTTTGGGATCTTAGTCCCTTGACCAGGGGTTGAATGTGTGCCCCCTGCAGTGGAATCTTGGAGTCCTAACCACTGGATGCCAGGGAATTCCCTTTATCGCTGGCACGTCTTTTGGGTTCTTTCTTATGATCTCCCTCTCTGCTTACAATGCCTGCTCTTGCAGGCTGTCTGGAATCCTTACCAAATTAATCACAGTTGTTTTAAAATCCTGGTCTGATAATTTTGTATCCCTGCCAGTTCTGATGCTTGTTTTGTTTCTTTACGTTAGGCTTTTTGTCTTTTAGTATGCTGTGGGATTTTTTCTTGATAGACATACGACGTGCTGGGTAAAAGGAACTACTGTATACGGGCCTTGGTAATGTGGTGAGGCATGGGGCAGGGGAAGCATTCTTCAATCTTATGATTAGGTCTCGGTCCTTTAATAAAGGGCTTCCTTGGTGACTCATTGGTAAAGAATCCACCTGCCAATGCAGAAGGTCAGTCAGGAAGATCCCCTGGAGAAGGAGATGGCTACCCACTCTATTATTCTTGCCTGGGAAATCCCATAGACAGAGGAGCCTGGTGGGCTACAGTCCATGGGGTTGCAAAAGAGTCAGATATGAGTTAGCAATTAAAACACAAAAAAACCTTTAATGAGCCTGTGGCTTTGCGCTTAGGTGGTACAGGATGGCTAAAGTAAGCTGTAGTCTAGTATTTCCTTTCATTGAAGTATAGTATAACAGCAGGTTAGGTTCTTAATGTTTATGTGTTTATTTTTTATTTGATTGCACCAGATCATTAGTTGCAACACATGGGATCTAGTGCCCCAACCATAGGTTGAATCCCAACCCCCTGTATTGGGAGCACAGTCTTAACCGGTAAACCACCAGGGAAGCCCCAGCAGATTAGGTTCTGATTAACTAGTTTCCCTTGAGGGCAGGCCTTGTTAAGAATAATAAAGTACTCTGGCATTTCGAAATGATTCCTTTTCTTCCTGCTGAAGCCAAGAGGGTTTTTTTTTTTCCTTGATATTTACTGTGGGAATCTGGTCAAGTTCCTGGAGAAAAACCTCACAGTATTATGAGGCTTTCCTATGAGTGGTGGTAGCTCTCAGAGTTGTCCACATGGAGCTTCCAGCAGTTAGTCAGCTGTGGTTCAGTTTGCTCCACACCACTGGTTTCCATTCCTCTATCTGTTCAGTAAGTCTCGACTCCCTGTGTTCACCTGTCTGTGTCTGTCTCTCCAATCTTGGGAGCAGCAATTCACCCTGTGTCCCTTCTTCAGTGGATCCAAGAGAGTTGATTTTGCAGTCTGATCAGCTTTTTACTTATTGGATGGAGTGGTGACTTCCAAACTCCTTACATGTAGAACCAGAAACTTGAAAGTCTGAGTGATTTTTCCCTAAGACTTCCATTTGCTCTCCCTGTTGGAATTTTTCTTCCCATTAGATTCCCAGTTCCAACTGCTTACAGTTTAGGTGAGAGGTGTGGGGACCAGGAAGTTGCACCTAGAAGAAATACCTAGCAGTAGCTCTAGAAACAAGGGGAAATGCCTCCTCCTCTGAGAGGTTCAGAGCTGAGAAAGTGGTCTCTATATGTAAATCAGAGGAGCCCTGCTTATGAATGAAAGTTGGGTTTGTTATTGACTGTAAACCAAATTGCCATTAAAACCCCCATCATTTTATGAATTTCTAAGTTCAGAAACTCGGTAGGTTAGGATGATGCAGCGTCCTTCATTAGATAATGCAGCAAATACATTAATGTTCTTGAGTTGTCAAGTGGAGGTGCTTGTGCTTTGTCCAAGGAGAAGTAGTGCCTTACAAGAATAGAACAGTTTTTTTTAATGTTTAAAAAGATTTTGTACATACTGCTCATTTATTCAGTTCATGGAGACCATGAAAATAATATGTAAAGGAAATGTTTCTGTATGAAAAGTAACTCATAAAATCTATTAAAATGTTCAAAACAATACTATCAAAAATTCTGATCCCAAGAGGGAACGATCGCATACTCATAACGTTCATTTTAAAGAATATTCTATAATTCATGGTAGTGAATGAAGTTTCTCTAGGTAAAGTTAAGTATCATAGAGTTTAAAACTTGATCTCATCTTTCGTTTTTTTACTCAGGAGTTAACAATGCTTGGAAAACCGAAAAGACCTCGCTCAGCTTATAACATTTTTATAGCTGAATGTTTTCAGGAAGCTAGGGATGGCACATCACAGGTAAAACAAAACTCTGTATGTTTTAAAAATGTTTATTCTAATTTTTAAAATAATATAGACAGGAAACTTTAGGGGTGCAACCTGTTAAGTGGTGAAAAAAAGTGGTAAATTGCTATAAAGAAATAGTATATATAAATAAGACCTAAAAATCCTTTTTCTTACCACATAAAATGTTTAAAATTTGAATGTGTATATATACATATTCAGCCATGTATATACATAGTCAACTTTTTAAATTAGAAAACAAAATTTTCACCTTTATAGGAGTGTTCAAGTTCTGGAGACTTTTCTTCTCCAGCACTTTTGAATGGTTTTACAATGACTGGGAAAGAATGAGAGTTAGAGGGATAATGTTTCATGCTGGGATTTGAGTGTAACCTGTGGCTTCATGTTACGTCCTTTAAACATTTTTGGTTATACCCATGGGGATGTATTATATTACACATATGAATGGCATCTATGATGCAGAAAGAAGAAAAAAGCTTGTCATTCTTGCTGTGGCTTAGTGTTTCCTTTATTTCCTTTTTAGAGGCTCCAAATTATCAGTTGTATTATTCCTCTTATAATATGCCATGGTAAGAAAAGTTGTCTGCTCGGATTCCTAATTCTTGTCAATGTGAGATGAAGGTTTTTGCCACTCTGATTCTTTGGGTTATTTAGATCTGTAGTTCATTTCACAAATCCTGTTGGACATATGATTAAATGATGTGTATATGTAATGCTTTTTTCTGGCTATGTATGATTTCACTGATTACTTCCCTTGGGATTTTATTTTTCTTTTGAAAAGTAGTACTGTTTTATTTAGTGTTGTAGGACACCGTAGGTTACTTCTGAAAAACAAAAAGGGGATCTTCTGGGTCAGGGATTGAGCCCATGTCTCCTGCACTGGCAGGTGGATTCTTACCACCGAGCCATCAGGGAAGCCCTGGATTTTAAATTTAGCTTCCATGGCCCTACATTACTAAAACAGCAAGCCTGTTTATTTTTTAGTTGGAATTTGCTCAGTCACTAACTTAGCTTGGATTTAGTTTTATTAGTATAAGAAGGTTTTGTGTCAGAGAATCCTTCTGAATCAGTAGTTCTCAACTCTGACTGCATCTTGGAATCACCTCAGAAGCTTCATGGCTGGCCTTTATCTCTGAAAATTAAAATTAATTTAATTATATCATTTTTATTCATGTAAGAAAGTACATACTCATAGTTTTAAAGAATCAAAATAAGACTTGTTATGAAAGATACAGGTGTTGCTGTGCTCTCATCTTCCTTGCTCCAGAAGCAAGTGCACTCTGTTTTAGTTGATTCTTGTGGTATTAGCCTCCATACCTCTAAGTAATGTTCTTACATTGTTACTTCCTGATTTTTCTAAAATTCTAAGCATGACCTGTATTTTAGGCATTATCTCTCACTATGTAAGATGAACATTTAACTCTGTCTCATTCCACTGTTCACTCTTCTATCAACCTACCTCCCAATATAGTTACCATAATTTTGGTTAGATCAGTATTGAGTACTTAATACTATTATGTATGCATGCTAATTTGCTTTAGTCATATCCGACTCTTTGTGACCCTGTGGACTGTAGCCTTCCAGGCTCCTCTGTCCATGGGATTCTCCAGACAATACTGGAGTGGGTTGCCATGCCCTCCTCCAGGGGATCTTCCTGACCCAAGGATCAAACCAGTGTCTCTTAAATCTTCTGCATTGGCAGGTGGATTCTTTACCACTAGCACCATCTGGGGAAGCTCAGTGGCTCAGCCGTTAAAGAATCTGCCTGGGAGAGGAGAGCCCGGGTTTGATCCCTGGGGGTGTCCTGGAGAATCCGCGGCCTGGGGCAAAGGACTGGCTGCCACCCCAGTGGATTCTTGCCTGGGAGAATGCCATGGACAGAGGACCCTGGGGAAAGGAAGGCTGTACCCCATAGGGTCCAGTGCATGGACAACAGCCTGAAGCTGTGGTACAGGGCCATCACTTTCCGCACTTAGAGCTTGGGATTAGCTGTGCTTTTCTGCACCAAGTGCTATGTTGGTAGTGTCCTTTCCTATTGTCTTTGTCACTGTGGGGTTTATGCCTTTAGAAATTTTAGTTGTTTAATTTAAAAAAATAAATCACAGAAGTGAATTGCTTACAGTTCTGAAGGTTAAAACTCCACAATCAAGGCCCACATGATGGTGAGGGCCCTCTTCTGGTTCATAGCTGACACCTTCTCTCACTGTGTCCTCACATGGTGTGAGTGCTCATTTAATGTGATTTTAGGTAGCACCAGAAGTAAATACCTTCCCATCCCTTTAATTTTTTTTTCCATGAATTAGTTTTTTAGGTGAAAGATTATTTATGCATGCAGCTTCATAAATTATTGTTTAACACACTGAATATGAAACTTATGGATTAAATATAAGCAAAAAGATACGTTATGAAAGAACTAAAAGCATGAAAGCAATTCTTTCTAAATCTAAGAGAGCAGTTATTTAATGAGTAACTATCCCTGAATATACTAGATGTATTTATAAAGGTAAGCTTAAAATACTCAAAATAGGCTCAGATACTACCTGGGTACCTCACTTTTTGTTGATAGGAAAACAAAATTCAGTGAAAGTTCTGGTCAGAATAGTGAAGTTAATAGTTTTAACTCTACTTCTTAAAATCACTGATGATATCCTCCTGCCTTTAGTAGGCACTTTTCACCCCCTCTCCCTTACATTCTCCGCCTGTCTCTCTCTCTCTCTCCTCTGCTCCTCATTCTCCACCCGCCCCTTTTCCTCTTCAGTCTTTGCTCTCTGGTAGCAACACCACAGGCTGTGTGAGGTGTACTCACTGTCTCTCTGCCTCTCCTCCAACTGTGGGATTCCTGCATCCCTTTAATTTTGTAAATTAAAGCTCCCAAACCTAAGGGAGGTCATAGCACTTTTTCCAGGTCACGTAGTTAAGCTCAGCTGTGAAGAAGACTCGGTGCTGTGTTGTTCTTGTGACGACAGCTAAAGCAGTGGCACAGACATTAGAGTTAAGTGAGCGTTTAAGGCACAGAGGAGACAAGACAGGATTTGAAGCTAGTCTGTGACAGAGTAGCTTATATTTGAATATTAATATCCTTGAATTCAAAAAGATAAATATCTGCACAAACAAAGGAACCATCAACAAAATGAAAAGTAATCCTACCAAATGGGAGAAAATAATTTGCAAATAATGTAGAGAACTCATATGACTCATTCCCCCACCCAGAAGAAAAAAAAACTGATTAAAAAATGGGCAAAGGACCCGAATAGATATTCTCCCAAAGAAGACATGGAGATGGCTAACAAGTATATGAAAAGGTGCTCAACATCATTATCAGGGAAATGTAAATCAAAATTACAATGAAATCCTACCTCTTATTTGTTAGAATGGCTATTATAAAAAAACAAGTATTACTGAAGATGCAGTAGAAGGGGAAGTTACTGTTTTGTGCTAAAACAGTAACTCAAAGAGCATATAGACACAGGGAACACTTTGATATTGCCCAAGTTGCTGGGGTAGGAGGGTGAAATGGGTAAAGGTGGTCGGAAGGCACCAACTTCCAGGAGTCACCGCACTGCACACCTGAAAGTATTGCTATCTGTCAGTCATAGCTCAGACGTTTGGAGTCTTTGCCTGTGATTCTTGATATCTGAGTGTGTGTTGTTGGAATGAATGATAAAACAGCATCTGTCTTTAATCACTGAACTCCCTGTATCTGGTACTTAAATGTATATTGTTTTATAGGTAAAGCTGAAAGCTATAAATGAAAACTGGAAAAATCTCTCTAATTCTCAAAAGCAAGTAAGTAGTATGGTTTTAGCCCCAAGTGCCTAGTTAGAATATCTGTGAGAATATATTAGGGCAAGGCTTGATTCATGTGAAAACAACTTTATGTTACACAGTGTTTTAAAATCATTGTCATATTCTTGGAACCAGTTTGGCTTTTTTCTTTTGGTAGTTTTTGATTCCATATCAAACTGGTATTTAAAACAATGTCCCTCGTAACTTAGTGTCATCATGTCTAGTGATGGTCATGCCCTGCCCCTGTTGCCTTTCCACACTCCAAACCCTGAAATTGTAGCAACTTCATTAATACTTAAAAACCTTTATCTCTTATCTGTTACTCATCTAATTTTTATCTCACAAGAATATTTCTTTCCAGCCCCCCTTTAACATATAGAATATTTTTGGAGAGCATCCCAGAAATTAACTGCAAAGATTCCTCTAAAGAAATCATTTTAACAATTACACTCTTTCTCAGGTATATATTCAGCTTGCTAAAGATGATAAAATTCGTTATGACAACGAAATGAAATCTTGGGAGGAACAAATGCTGGAAGTTGGACGAGAAGATCTTGTGCGCCGCTCAATGAAGTACCCAGCAAAAAATGACCCTGAGGAGTTTTAAAATCGAAGACTGAGTTATGTTCATTATGGATAGACATAAGAAACCAAACTAGGTCTCAATACCTGAAGCTGTTGTAAAATTAGAACGGATAAAGTTGGTGAACATTTATATTTGATTCCTTTTCTGTAGCCCATGGACTTGTACCAGCCAATTCAATACATTTTGTATTGGTGTCTTGCTTTTGAAAACCCAAACAGATAAGAGTTCATGTGGAATTTATTTTGTGTTTAGGAACTACTGAGCATCAAAATAATCCATGAAAGGTAGCAGTGAATCATTTTACCTTTGATAAAGGTAAATCCGACTGTGAAGTTTTTTTATACTTGGTGATTATGGGAAAAAATATTCTTGTTTCCTTATATTATGGAAGCAGGAGTTTCCTATTCGTAAGTATCTCAAAGTTTGTAGAAGCCATAGTGTTCTATGATATAACTGCATTTTTAAAAGAGCATCCAGAGCTCATGCTGATAAATTCCAAATCCTGGGTATAATTCATATTGTAATCAGAGTTGATGGTTGTATATGTGAGGAACTTCTGGTGTCAGTTGCAGCTTTTATAAAAGGGATAGATTTATAAACCTTTTCCTCATTATCTTTTTCCTAAATTAAAAACTAAAAAATTATGTACCAAATCTATGCATATTGTTTTATATTGCATAGAATAAAAATTATGTGTTTCCTAATTATGTTTTAAGGTGAAACATTCATTTTATAGCTTTCTGGGATTTTTGTTTGTTTTTTTAAACAAAGTAGGAGTTTGTATACTGAATTATTTTTTCTCTTTTGTAAATATATTTATCCAGAAAGTAGAGAACTTATTTGGTATAAGTTTTAAAATGAGAGATCTAAAAAAATCATGTCTCAAAAGTCTCTCAAATTGGAACCTATAATTTTTAAACATTTGCATAACGTATAAAAACCTGTATACTAATTAATAGCCAGTTCTAGCCTTATGCCCACATCCAGCCCACTGCCTGCTTTTCATGGCCTTGTCAACTAAGAATTGTTCACAGTTTTAAATAGTTAAAAAAAAAAAGCGTACTTCAAGACACATGAAAATTAGTATGAATTCAGTTTCCATAAAAACATGTTTTATTGGAACACGCCACACTCACTGTTTATGGCTGTTTTTGTACAACAGTGCAGTTGACTTAGTTGCTGCAGAGAGGTGAGCCTGCAAAGCCTGACCGGGTGGTGTGGACTGAGACGCTCTGAAGTTACTCGCTGTGGCTCAGTAAAGTACACCTCAACACTTTTCCAATCAGCATTTAAACCTTCCATCTTCCAGCATTTGATTATCGTATTAACAAGAGTCAAAGGTATTCAAAATCCACACCACTTTTTTGAGGAAAATGTTCAACTGTCATCGTCAGTTCACATGAATTTATAACTCAAAACTTATATATTTGCAAAAAAAATTAATTTTCTTAATTATCTGCATATTTGCAAAATATGCAAAAAAAAAGTGTGTATTCTAGAAATCCAGAAAGAAGATTTTTGCAGTTTGTGGCTAGAAGTAAAAGAATCACTAAAAAATGACTTGTTATGTACTGAACTTGGCAAAAGTCAGGACCGTAGAGAAAACTACAACTTTAAGAGGACTAGCCTAAGATTTAAATATATGAAGTTGTTTGAAGTTTTCAAACAACTTTCCTCTGTGAATGGTAATGCAGGACAAAGTCTGCCATTATGTAAATGACCTTTGGTCTGAGGCTAGAGTTTTCTGGGGAGGAGGAGATAGGGAAGAAAATGACATTTGCTAGTGTCTGTTGTAAGCTTTCTCAATTAGGTTTCCAGAAGAGAATTAAGCCCTAATTCCCTATGGCATCTAGAATGGTACTGATTTTGTACCAGCCTTAGGAACATGGAGAAAATAGTCACTCAAATAATTTACTGTGTTCTGTGCTTCAGATGAGCCCAGGGAGCACATGGGAGTCAGTGTTTATAATAAATATGATAGAATGGGTAAGGAAGAGGAGCGAATTATAAACTCCAGTAGCACAAATGTATAGAACACATCTTCGTACCTGCCTTCTGAGCTCTAGGCATTTAGCTGCCTGTACTGTTTCACACCGAACACATTCACATATCTTCCTGAATATACTGGGAAGTTCAGTGTCTACTAAGTTCTCATGTATATACTTCTTAATATAGGGAGGAAAGGTATGAAACAGTGAAAGGAGCTATAGCAAAACTGTTTTGTTTCTAAAAGGTTATCATTGTTAATACTTTAAATATTCGGATAATCTGATTTCACACCTTTCTTAATAAACCTCAGTACATGGCATACCATGTATTAAATGCCATCCAATTTAACAGTATATACAAATACTCTGTTACGAAGAATGAGATCTTATATCAATAACCAGTGGCTAGGTGTGTAACCGGTCACCATTCTTAAATTGACTGAACAAGAAACTAAAAGCTAAAGAATTGTGACCAGGGAAAAGATGCTTAAGTGAAAACAGTGTTTATGCTGTCTGAGCAGTCAGTCACAGAGACGCTTATGTTCACTAGAGTACCAATATTAGATTTTATAAAATAATTTGACAAGGGTGTGTGTGTAATTATTTTCTGTGTTTATAGTATATGTGCAGATTCAGCCTACTGTAATAATGTAATTTTGCTATTGCTTTTGGCTAACTCCTTTCTTGGAAGTGCCATTTTTTTTTTTAATAAGGTATATGCTTTTTTAAATAGTTGGCCATGAACGTGTATATTTACATTTCTGAATTAAAATGGAGTTAAAGTAGCAAATTTTATTGATATTTATGACATTTACTGTACCTAAAATAAATTAATCACCAAATTGTGCTAAAGCAGCAGGAACTTCTTATATAGGTAAGTAATTAATTTCCATTATTTCTCTTAATTTTACCAATCTTTTTACTGTAAGACTACTCCAACAACAACAAAAAAATACTCTCTCTTCCTTTTCTGTCCTCACAGCCACTATTCCTTTTCCCTTTCAAAGCACCAAACTCTTAACAAATGTGAAAATGTTACAAGTGCAGATAATATGTTTTGAAATTTTAAAGCAGTAATTTGGGAAGAATAAGAAATGAACATATTTATTATTATTTTCAATTTGTAAAAGTTTCCAAATAGTAAAACTGTACAAAGTTAGTATCATCATTCTCTCACATTGTTCACAAATAAAATATTTTTGGTAATTAAATCATTGATTATATTTGATGGGAAATACATAAAACATGAAACTATCTTCTAGCACATTAAAAATACTTTAAAAATTTTTACTGGCTAAGAAACTACATACTTAAAATTGACTGTAAACAAAAATTTTAAATAGGCTAAACATTTAAAAATTACCCTAATGGCAAAAAGTAAAGAAGAACTAAAGAGCCTCTTGAAGGTGAAAGAGGAGAGTGAAAAAGCTGGCTTGAAACTCAACATTCAGTAAACTAAGGTAATTGCATCTGTTCCCATCACTTTATGGCAAATAGAAGGGGAAAAATTGGAAGCAGCGACATGTTATTTTCTTGGATTCCAAAATCACTGTGGACAGTGACTACAGCCATGAGATTAAAAGACACTCCTTGGAAGGAAAGCTATGACAAACCTAGACAGTGTATTAAAAAGCAGAGACATTACTTTGCTGACGAAAGTGTGTATAGTCAAGGCTGTTTTCCCAGTAGTCAGGTACAGAAGTGAGAGCTGGACCATAAAGGAGGCTGAGCACTGAAGAGTTGATGCTTTCAAACTGTGGTCCTGGAAAAGACTCTTGAGAGTCCCTTGGACTGCAAGGAGATCAAATCATTCAGTCCTAAAGGAAATCAACCCTGAATATTCATTGAAAGGACTCATGCTAAAGCTGAAGCTCCAATACTTTGGCCACCTGATGTGAAGACCTGACTCATTGGAGAAGACCCTGATGCTGGAAAAAATTGAAAGCAAAAGGAGAAGGGGGTGGTAGAGGATGAAATGGTTAGAAACCAAACTGTGTCAGATGAAATTCATCACCTCTGAGCCCTGCAAAGGATTGCCTGTTGAGTATAGTGCTGTTGCATTTTATGGGAATATAAATTATGCAAATTTAAAATAATATGAATAAATATTTGAAAGTTGTATATTTTGCATGATGTTTGAAATAGTGCAATATTAAAAATTTTTAAAATGGCTTGGAGTCAGAATTTCAAAACACTCTTGAACAGCAAAGTGAGGGTAGTGTTTGATATTACTACATGCAGTCACCTTTAACACAAAATTTAACTTTATCATGTGTCAGTTTCCTATATATGTTGTGTATGTGCTTTGAAAGTTTTGTAAATGATCTGCTGACTTGTACTGCTATTTTAATATTCAGTGTTGTTATAATTCAAAAAAATTTTTTTAAAAATTCAGCTAACCCAAATATTCATTTAGAAGTGGTGGTAATGCTTGTGCTGTAAAACATTTCTAAAAACTGGTAACTCTGGAACAGAATCATGTTTGTAATAAAATTTAATTCTGATGCACTGTTAGTTGGATTGATAGATAATAGCTTGGGATACTTAGAACCTATGGAGCAGATTAAAGCAAAACTTCTCTATCCTATTTGTAGATCTATGATGTTTTTAATACAAATTTAATTGAAGGCTAATTACTTTACAGTATAGTAATTGTAATTAATATTGGTTTTGCCATACATCAACGTGAATCCGCCACACATGTACACGTGTTCCCCATCCTGAACTCTCCTCCCACCTCCCTCCCCATACCATCCCTCTGGGTCATCCCAATGCACCAGCCCTGAACATCCTGTATCATGCATCGAACCTGGACTGGTGATTCGTTTCACATAGGATATTATACGTGTTTCAATGATGGACTCTGTGGGAGAGGGTGAGAGTAGATCTATGATTTTTAAGAATTCTCTCTCTGGAACCCTCCTGACAGTCCAGTGGTCAAGACTCTACAGTTCCATTGCACAGGGCATGGGTTTGATCTTGACCTGAACTAGGCTCCTGCATTCTGCCTGGCACAGCCAAAAACAAAAAGACAACAAAGGAATACCCTCTTTGCACTTTTTTCCAATGGGAAAACTAGTACTTGATGAGTGAATCTTGTCCACTCCACTACTGTGTATTATATAATAATGGGTTTGTTGAATCTTGGTTTAAAAAAGACAGCTTCAAAAACCTAACACAACCTCTGTAAGACACTCTTAGGATGAGGCACTTAGAATATGGACTTCGTATTAGATGCTTTTTACGGTTAAATTTTATAGGTGGGATAATGGTATTGTGATTATGTAAAAGTATGTCCTTAGAAGATATAGGATGACACATTTAGGGCTCAAGTTTCATCACAAGTAAAGACATCTAGATAGAGCCATAGAAAGATACTGCTGCTGTTGCTAAGTCGCTTCAGTCGTGTCCGACTCTGCGACCCCATAGACGGAAGCTCACCAGGCTCCCCTGTCCCTGGGATTCTCCAGGCAAGAGCACTGGAGTGGGTTGCCATTTCCTTCTCCAATGCATGAAAGTGAAAAGTGAAAGTGAAGTCGCTCAGTCGTGTCCGACTCTTAGCAACCCCATGGACTGGAGCCTACCAGGATCCTCCGTCCATGGGATTTTCCAGGCAAAAGTACTGGGGTGGGGTGCCATTGCCTTCCCCGATAGAAAGATACTAACATCTGTTTATTCCAGATGAAGTATGCCGGCTCACTGAATCTTCTAAAATTTGTTTGAAATTGTTGAAATATTTGGACAATTTTAAATATATTGGGAAATATATTGAACAATAAAATGTTTATATTGCTTACTGAAATTCTTATGGCTTGGAAATCCCATTTGGGTAAAACATCAAATGGTTGTGCATGTCATCTAGGAGAGATGATACTTTTTTCAGTTGTGCATTTTCACTCATCGAACAGTTTTGTGTATTGCCAACGTCAACCGAAAAAGAATGCACAACCTAAAACATGAGAGTTGTTTTATACAACATACATTCTTAGGACTTCAGGCCTGGGAGACAGCCTCCCAAGCAACCTTGGGAAAGTTGCTACAAGGAGGCGAGGGGGTTAGCTAGGATACACAGGGGTTTTGCAACAAAGAGTAGATAGTCTGAATGACACAAAATTATTGTAAATTAAATGAAAACTAAACATCTCAAGGAATTTAGCACTTCTCTACGCATGGGAAGATAGAAGAGTCTGGGCTCAAACCAATCCTTTGATACATGCCTTGGCTATCGGTCAGTATCCTGAGCTTCCTCAGGGCGCACCATGGGGTGTGGTCGCAATCTGAAGGCTGCCAGAAGGCAGGTATTCCTTGTTTCCTTTCTAAATTTCCTTCAGTTCAGTTCAGTTCAGTCGCTCAGTCATGTCCGACTCTTTGCGACCCCATGAATTGCAGCACGCCAGGCCTCCCTGTTCATCAAAAACTCTGGGAGTTCACTGAAACTCATGTCAATCGAGTCAGTGATGCCATCCAGCCATCTCATCCTCTGTCGTCCCCTTCTCCTCCTGCCCCCAATCCCTCCCAGCATCAGTCTTCTCCAATGAGTCAACTCTTCGCATGAGGTGGCCAAAGTACTGGAGTTGCAGCTTTAGCATCATTCCTTCCAAAGAAACCCCAGGGCTGATCTCCTTCAGGATGGACTGGTTGGATCTCCTTGCAGCCCAAGGGACTCTCAAGAGTCTTCTCCAACACCACAGTTCAAAAGCATCAATTCTTCGGCGCTCAGCCTTCTTCACAGTCCAGCTCTCACATCCATACATTACCACGGCAAAGACCATAGCCTTGACTAGGCGAACCTTTGTTGGCAAAGTAATGTCTCTGCTTTTGAATATGCCATCTAGGTTGGTCATAACTTTTCTTCCAAGGAGTAAGCGTCTTTTAATTTCATGGCTGCAGTCAGCAACTGCAGTGATTTTGGAGCCCAGAAAAATAAAGTCTGACACTGTTTCCACTGTTTCCCCATCTATTTCCCATGAAGTGATGGGACCAGATGCCATGATCTTCGTTTTCTGAATGTTGAGCTTTAAGCCAACTTTTTCACTCTCCTCTTTCACTTTCATCAAGAGGCTTTTTAGTTCCTCTTCACTTTCTGCCATACGGGTGGTATCATGTGCATATCTGAGGTTATTGATATTTCTCCCAGCAATCTTGATTCCAGCTTGTGTTTCTTCCAGCCCAGGGTTTCTCATGATGTACTCTGCATATAAGTTAAATAAACTGGGTGACAATATACAGCCTTGACGTACTCCTTTTCCTATTTGGAACCAGTCTGTTGTTCCATGTCCAGTTCTAACTGTTGCTTCCTGACCTGCATATAGGTTTCTCAAGAGGCAAATCAGGTGGTCTGGTATTCCAATCTCTTTCAGAATTTTCCACAGTTGATTGTGATCCACACAGTCAAAGGCTTTGGCATAGTCAATAAAGCAGAAATATATGTTTTTCTGGAACTCTCTTGCTTTTTCCATGATCCAGCAGATGTTGGCAATTTGATCTCTGGTTCCTCTGCCTTTTCTAAAACCAGCTTGAACATCTGGAAGTCCACGGTTCATGCATTGCTGAAGCCTGGCTTGGAGAATTTTGAGCATTACTTTACTACCATGTCTGATGAGTGCAATTATGCTGTAGTTTGAGCATTCTTTGGCATTGCCTTTCTTTGGGATTGGAATGAAAACAGACCTTTTCCAGTCCTGTGGCCACTGTTGAGTTTTCCAAATTTGTTGGCATATTGAGTATAGCACTTTCACAGCATCATCTTTCAGGATTTGAAATAGCTCCACTGGAATTCCATCACCTCCACAAGCTTTGTTCCTAGTGATGCTTTCTAAGGCCCACTTGAGTTCACATTCCAGGATGTCTGGCTCTAGGTCAGTGATCACACCATCATGATTATCTTGGTCATGAAGATCTTTTTTATACAGTTCTTCTGTATATTCTTGCCACCTCTTCTTAATATCTTTTTAAAGTTCCTGTGTCCCCTTAGGGCTCACCAATTAATGCTTAAAGGTGGCCACAACCACGGATGACTACCGACAACCTTTGTTTACTGATATGGCAGGCGGTATTCCATTTCTCACAAGTAATTCTGAGAAGCTGGCATCATATTTTATCATGATTACTACAACTGTGAAGAACACCACCACACTGAACTGCTGTGCCTCCTGGGAGAAGCCCTACTGTCAACAGGTTTTCAAACTTTGCATTCTAGGTCTCCTCTCCCATCATTTCTTCCCCCTGCGTCAGGATCTCAGCTAGCGAAGCAGCCACCTCACATCCCCGTCCCTACTCTGATCGAGGGTTTAGGTCTCACTGCCAGCTGGCACCCCACTCCAGTACTTTTGCCTGGAAAATCCCATGGATGGATGAGCCTGGTAGGCTGCAGTCCATGGGGTCACGAAGAGTCGGACGTGACTGAGCGACTTCACTTTCACTTTCCACTTTCATGCATTGGAGAAGGACATGGCAACCCACTCCAGTGTTCTTGCCTGGAGAACCCCAGGGACAGGGGAGCCTGGTGGGCTGCCGTCTATGGGGTCGCACAGAGTCGGACATGACTTTAGTGACTTAGCAGCAGTAGCAGCAGCCAGCTTGTGACCAGGACACCGCCTGTAGGCCAGATGTGGACGTGCCCTTCAAGTCGGACAGGCGCTCTGGCGCATGCACCACGTGGCGCGCAGCCTCAGTCGGGTGCGGCGGGAATGAAGCGCTCTTGGGGCGTGGCCGGTGCAAGGGCAGGTCGAGCTTGCGTGAGGGCCTGCTTAGGCCTTCCCTTTCCACTCTAATAGGTCAGGAAAGATTCAGAGAGGCCAGCTAGTGCCTCAAAACCGCACCAGCAGCGGGAGACAGTGCTAGGATGCATATCTAGGTTAGTTTCCTCCCCACAAAACCATCTGCTTAGTCTGGCGTTGTATCCGTCCCTGCACTGAGCCAGAGGACATCGCTTGCAGTACAACGTGGACTCTCACCATGGGGCATTTGTATTTCTGGGTTTTGGGGTGTCCCTTAAGGGCTCTGGGATCACAATTCATAATGAGTTATGGGCCTGGCCTGATGTGTCCAGCCTGTGTGTTTTCCTAAGTCCTGATTTGAATTTATTGAAAGACCTGAGATTTGGGGGCTCTGGAAGTTGGAATCCTCAAGCAGGTTCCAACTGAAATGATTTTGTCCCTTAGGTTCAGCTCCTGGTTCCCAGGAACAAAGCCAATCTTGTAAGGTTAAGAGGAATCTCACCTGCAAAGTGGCTCATCCGAGTGGAGACCTCCCACCAGGACCGCAGAACCCATGAGGAACAAGGCCAAGAAAGAGCAGATCCTAGATTTGCACAACGGATAGCACAAAGCAACCCTTGTGTTCTCCAAGCCTCCCTTCAGGCTGTGACGACTTGTTGGAACTGGAGAGGAGAGATGAACTGGGCTAAGGCAAGGGGCAAATTTGCCTAGGACATTACACTTTTGAGGGTTTGAGAGAGCATCAGATCAGATCAGATCAGTCGCTCAGTCGTGTCTGACTCTTGGCAACCCCATGAATCACAGCACGCCAGGCCTCCCTGTCCATCACCAACTCCCAGAGTTCACTCAGACTCACGTCCATCGAGTCAGTGATGCCATCCAGCCATCTCATCCTCTGTCATCCCCTTCTCCTCTTGCCTCCAATCCCTCCCAGCATCAGAGTCTTCTCCAATGAGTCAACTCTTCGCATGAGGTGGCCAAAGTACTGGAGTTGCAGCTTTAGCATCATTCCTTCCAAAGAAATCCCAGGGCTGATCTCCTTCAGAATGGACTGGTTGGATCTCCTTGCAGTCCAAGGGACTCTCAAGAGTCTTCTCCAACACCACAGTTCAAAAGCATCAATTCTTCGGCGCTCAGCCTTCTTCACAGTCCAGCTCTCACATCCATACATGACCACAGGAAAGACCATAGCCTTGACTAGATGAACCTTTGTTGGCAAAGTTATGTCTCTGCTTTTGAACATGCTATCTAGGTTAGTCATAACTTTCCTTCCAAGGATTAAGCATCTTTTAATTTCCTGGCTGCAGTCACCATCTGCAGTGATTTTGGAGCCCCCCAAAATAAAGTCTGACACTGTTTCCACTGTTTGCCCATCTATTTCCCATGAAGTGATGGGATCGGATGTCATGATCTTCATTTTCTGAATGTTGAGCTTTAAGCCAACCTTTTCATTCTCCACTTTCACTTTCATCAAGAGGCTTTTTAGTTGCTCTTCACCTTCTGCCATAAGGGTGGTGTCATGTGCATATCTGAGGTTATTGATATTTCTCCCAGCAATCTTGATTTCAGCTTGTGTTTCTTCCAGTCCAGCATTTCTCATGATGTACTCTGCATATAAGTTAAATAAGCAGGGTGACAATATACAGCTTTGATGAACTCCTTTTCCTATCTGGAACCAGTCTGTTGTTCCATGTCCAGTTCTAACTGTTGCTTCCTGACCTGCATACAGATTTCTCAAGAGGGAGATCAGGTGGTCTGGTATTCCCATCTCTTTCAGAATTTCCCACAGTTTATTGTGATCCACAGAGTCAAAGGCTTTGGCATAGTCAATAAAGCAGAAATAGATGTTTTTCTGGAACTCTCTTGCTTTTTCCATGATCCAGTAGATGTTGGCAATTTGATCTCTGGTTCCTCTGCCTTTTCTAAAACCAGCTTGTGGCGGAAAGATATACCACCTACCACTAAGAAAATGTTATCTCAGACATTCTTAGAAGCCTTTGACTTATTTCAGATTCTCCACTCTTTCCAGTTCCTGTGGAGGCCTCACAACATGCCCCTTATCACTTGGGGCACTGAGAGCTGTGTGTGCTCCCTTCATCCTCACTTCACAGGCACAGGGAATGAGTGAAGGAAAGAGCTTCATGCATTACTTGTTTCTGCCTAGCACGAAAGATGAAGAAAACTCAGCCCCAGAGGATGAATGTCCAGGTCATTCCATTCTTAGCAGCCTAGCCGGTAGTCAGATTTTCAGACACAGTTAAGTCAAACTTAGTTTCTATCAAAAGACTGAGAAACTACTGCCAAGGTAGTTAAGCACCAAAAGATGTTTCTAAGGAGGACATTTCATCTAGCTAGTGTACAGAGCGTATAGGTAAGAGAATCAGGAAATGCAAGGCAGATCAGATCTCTTGTGATCTATTCTTTCTCCTCCAGCCCCCCTCTTGTTCTCTACGTGTAGTGTCCTTGATCCCACAGAAAATAACAGATCTAAAGTGAGGTATTCTTTTCCTCCTTCGTTTAGTGTCTTATATGAGACTTTTTAGGGCTAGTAAGTTAGAATGGAAATACAGAAATAGATGAAAACCAACTTCAAGGATAATATACAGGAACACATCAGTACCAGGATGAAGTAATATGCAGAAAGACGCAGGTTCTATGCTGTTACTGTTCTGTGCTATTGTTGACCCAGTTTGCGTTTTCTTATAATCATAGCAAAAATGCAAATATTGTTATATGATTTGTGTTGGCCCTTAAATAAATCATCATGCTAATTCCTCATGAGATGGTAAGAATCCTAAAAAACAGTTTCTTTCCTAATCTTCCTGCAGGTATTACAATAAATAATCTTCAGTGACTATGGGAAATGGGTGCAACCTGCTGCCTGCAACTGCTCCTCCGGGAAGCAGCACTTTGTGTTGAAGGAGAATTCAGTCAGTTCAGGTTTCTAGGGGATGCAAGACTGGTCTTGCAGACCTCTTTGGCTTTGGTATGTAGGCAATGTTGGCTCCTAAAATAAGTTGGATTGGGTTTATTCCTAGAAGAGTTCATATAGATTGTTACTATGTCTTCCATAAATGTTTGGCAGAATTCACTTGTACCGTCTGGCCTGTACTTTGTGTGGGAGGTTGTCCGCTACAAATATTAGTTTAATAGGGCTATTCAGTTTTCTCTTTCTTCTTGAGTGAGCTTTGGTAGTTTGTACCTTTCAACAACTTTTTATATTTCAACTAAGTTGTTGGATTTATTGGCATAATTAATAAAATTTTATGCTACTTTAGCCACACCCCACACATTGTTATAATTCAAAATATTTTTTCAGATTTTCATTGTTATTTTCTCTTTATCCCATGGCTTATTTAGGAGTCATTAAATGTTTGGTGACTCTATATCTTTCTGTTAGCAATTTCTAATTAAGTTGTATTCTGGTCAGAGTGTATCTTGTATGATTTCCATTCTTTTGTTTGCAACTTTTTTTTTTTTTTCCCATAACATGTACACTTGGAAAGAATGTGTTTTATGCTGTTGTTGGAGTATTCTATAAATGTTAGTCAAGTTGGTTGATAATCTTATATATCCTAACTGATTTTCTGTCCATTTGTGCTATCAATTACCAAGTGTTGAGATTGATAATTTGCCTACAGCTATTTCAATTTTGTTTTTATTTCATGCATTGTGAAGCTCTGTTATAAATGTATTGGAACTAGAAGGTAACTGTTTTTCTGTTGGACTCACAAAAGTAGAATGAAGGTCTATCCCTAAAGGCCATTTGATTTCTACAAAGAAATTTCTCATCTTTTGCTGGTTGACAGTGCACATGGATTAGGGGAGGAGGACAAGTGTGTTTGGAGTGAGGGGAATAGTTGTCCTTCATATTTCAGTTTTTATTGAGACCTCCTGTTTACTAGTGGTTTTTCTCTTGTTCCCTTCATTGCTGTGGTTTTATAAATGTAAAGTTTCTAGCATTTAGAATTCTAGTTCATTCTGTTCAGAGAGATGTTCAACACAGCACATTTTCTAGTCCTTTCCCCTTACCCTTTTGCTTAGCTGACCAAACCCTGAATGACTTCTGTAGCGGCTGGAATCAGCTGCCGCACACTCCCCATGTATTAGCTTTTCCCAGCTCTATGTCTTGAAGCTGCTTGTCAGTATCACCTACTCTCAGGTACCACTCCAATGCCAGTTTTACTCTCACAATTACTTTAGGCATGTTGCTTTGGACTTTCCCTGGCTCTCATTACCTACTTTGCCTTCATGCTCAGTCATGACTCTTGTCTGCCAATGAAAGTACATTAAGAAAGGTCATGAAGCTGTGGATGTGAACTTCCAAATTTCGCTCTGGCTGTGCTGGGTCTCTGTTGCTGCACAGTCTTTCTCTAGTTGCAGTGAGGGGGCTTCTCATGATGGCTTTTCTTGTTGCGGGGCATAGGCTTGAGAGAGAGTGGACTTCAGTAGTTGCGGTATACACGCTTAACTGCCCCTCGGCATGTGGAATCTTCCCAGACCGGGGATCAAACCCTGTCCCCTGCATTGGTGGGCAGATTCTTAACCACTGGATCACCAGGGAAGTATCCCATTTCTTTTTATCCCCTAACTCTGGCTGTCAGTGGTTTAAAAGATTATAATTTAGAAGTGTAACTGCAAGAAGTGATCATATATTCACCAGTATTTTGAACTTAAGATCTTAAACAATCCATATAGAAAGTAAAAACACCTACTGAGTAGGTAAGAATTTTAAGAATTTAATCTATAACCTAGATTCTTTGCCAAATTTGTGATGGAATTATCAATCAAATACAATTATTGAGATTTTCCAAAGGTCTTTGTTCAGGTACCAGTAAAGGACCAATCTTAGGACAACCCTTGAATTCTGAAAAAGAACCATTTTGCAACACATCTTTTTTTTTTTTTTTTTCACATGTCTGAAGTTGGGATGTCTTAAAAATTAATAGTGTTTTCTCTTTGTCAACCTATGACATCTTTAAGACTTCATGAAATGTGAGACATGCCCTGTTCTTCCTGCATTTTCTTTTTTAAATAATTTTCTTTACTTGTGGCTGTGCTGGGTCTTTGTTGCTATGTGGGCTTTTCTCTAGTTGCAGTGAGTAGAGGCTACTCTTTAGTTGCAGTTCGAAGGTTTCTCATTTGCTGTGGCTTCTCTTGTTGAAGAACACAGGCAATAGGGCATGCAGGCTTCAGTAGTTGGGGCTCCTGGGCTCTAGAGCACAGGCTTAGTTGGTCCAAGCCATGTGGGATATTTTCAGATCAGGGATCGAATTCATGTCTCCTGCATTGGCAGGTGGATTCTCTATCACTGAGCCATCAGGAAGGCTCCTTTTCCTGCATTTTCATGCACAAGTTCCTTTTTCTGACTTTCCCTCCAAACTTCCTTACCACAATCAGCAAAATGCTTCCCAAGGACTCTGACCACATTTCAATTTTTTAAGAAAACTAATGCTTAAAAGAGAACAATAAAAGCTAAACAGAGTTAAAAACATTGCTAAATTAAGGTATGTATAAAAGGAGACTTGGACTTTAGATCTACTCTCTGGACTCACTACACATGGATTCTTATGATCATATTTGGCTTTAAGTCCCAAACAGATTATATATATCAGCCAATTAGAAGACATATGTGACAAACCAGAGTCAAATCCAGAAGAGATGTTCACATATAATCTTATGAGGCCAGGAGGAACTGGGAGGGATTCATAATTCCAGTGCTCACCAAAGCAGAATCACATCAGTTGTGATACCATCTTATGGTATCCAAACCAGTGAGGGTGTTATGCAATGCCAAAGCACAGATGCTCGGTCACTACCCTAATCATTCTGTGTGGGCTCCTCTGAGTTGGAGTCCAGTACTCTGGGATTACCTCTTGAAGGAAAGCAAGTCTCAATCTGTCACCTTCCTCCATTTCTTATTAGACATTAGCTACATTTCCTCTAAATTTAACATGTCACTTTCCTGTTACCCATGTCCAGTTAACTGTTTCAGGTTAACTTTGATCAGGATGTATCAGTTATAACCCACCTCCTCAAGGTAATAAATATTGCATCTATATTTCCCCCACCATTTTTTCATGTATGGATACTAGTCACTGGTGAATAACTAAACTATAGGTGACCAGGGAGCCTCTTAAGCATCACTTGGGGAATCAGTCATTGTTTAGAAAATCAGGGTTGCAATTAGTTCATTGTATAGTAACTTCTGCTTTACTTATGTATTCACTAAAAAACAATCAATTTTCTCTCAACTATTTTAAAAGCTTATTGTTTTAACTTCTAGGAGATGATCCTTAACCCTCTGAGGTGTCCTAGCTCCACACCCCAATTGAATTATGTGTGATAGAGTGCATATTTTAAGCCTTGTCATCTCAAAACATACTCTCCAAGCCTTCCTCAAGTTCCAAAGTGTAAATTTAATCAGTGAAGAGAGAAAATACAGAAAGAAAGGAAAAAAGCCAAGCAAAACAAAACAAGAATAGTTTAGCCATTAAGTGAAGCAAGGATCTGTAATTCCTCTAGAATATAGATAATATTCTGAGCCATGTCCTTTGAGCTGTTTTGCAGACACTGAAACTGCCACCAGATGCAAGTTGTTTGTTGCCCATAAGCAAGCAGACCCCAGATGGGTTAGAAACAGAAGGTTGATGATATTGACTCTTAATTGCCTCACCATCAACCAACGAGAAGAATGTCCATGAGCTGATCATGCACCCCACAGTCCCCTGTTCCTCACCTTATGCTTCTCTGAAAGCCATCAGTTTGGGTCTGATGAGCACAGCTGCCTGGACTCCTTTGGTGCCCTGCAATAAATGGTGCACTTCCTTTACCACCCAGTGTCAGCAGACTGGCTTTACTCTGCTTGGCCAAGAAGACCCAAGTGTGGCTCAGTAACAATGTTGCAAAAGCCAACGACGTTGGGGTTATAGCAGATATTAGAACATATTGTGCAATCATAATTTAAAGAGGGCTACTCTAGGGCTGGAAGGAAATATGAAAAACACAAGGCACACGATTTGAAGAGAAAGCCAAAGTCCCAGATTCTCAGAGAGTGAACAAAGGAAACGCGTTCTGCTTAGACAAATATAAGGTTCTTGCACTTAGAAATGCTGGGTAGGATATGTAGCTCTAGTAACACTGGGTGAATGGCAAAGTGCAGACGTTTTCACTCTACCCATCTAAGCAACAAGAACAATCAATTCACTGTGTAGCATAACAAAGTGCTTGGTACTTAAATACCTTGAGTGAATGACCTTCAGTGAGGGAACACATCTGAATAACTCTTACTATATCCTGAGAATGTGAAAGTAAGAGTGATGGTAGAAATACTGAAGTCTTTGGAGTAAGAGCATGTGATTGAAGACCTCATTTAATGGGGATCTTTCCTGTGGACCCGCTGGTGGATGTGGAGGTTGGAGCTCTGGCTGAAGCCCTTCCCACATTTGTTGCACTCGTAGGGCTTCTCTCCAGTGTGGACTCTCTGGTGGATGAGGAGTTTGGAGCTCTGGCTGAAGCCCTTCCCACACTTGCCACAGTGGTAGGGCTTCTCCCCAGTGTGGACTCTCAGGTGGATGCGGAGGTCTGAGCTCTGGCTGAAGCCCTTGCCACACTCGTAGCACTGGTAAGGCTTCTCCCCCGTGTGTGAACAGCGGTGGATGTGTAGGTTTGAACTCTGGCTGAAGCCCTTGCCGCACTCCGCACACTTGTAGGGCCTCTCCCCAGTGTGGATGCGCTGGTGGATGTGCAGGTTGGAGCGCTGACTGAAGCTCATGCCGCACTCCCCACACTCGTAGGGCTTCTCCCCGGTGTGCACGCGCTGGTGGATGTGCAGTTTGGAGCTCTGAGTAAAGCCCTTCCCGCACTTGTCGCATTTATAAGGCTTCTCACCTGTGTGGACTGAGTGATGAATGAGCAGACTTGAACTCCTAGTGAAGCCCTTCCCACACTTATCGCACTTATAAGGCTTCTCATCTGCATGGACTTCTCGGTGGATGAGGAGACTTGAGCTCCTGGTGAAGCCCTTCCCGCACTGATCGCATCTGTAGGGCTTTTCTTCCGTGTGGTCCCTCTGATGAAGGACTAGATCTGAGCGCTCACTGAAGTCCCTACCACACTGACTACATTTGTACACTTTCTCTGAAGGGCGGATTTTCTCACCAGGGTGACCACCTGGGCTGGCGGTACATGTTTTCCCACAGTCTTGATGGCTACAGGGCTTCTCCTCTGTATGAGCTCTCTGATAACGATGACTGGCCACCTGGGATTTCCAACCGCAAACGTCTTTGTGGTTATAGTCAAAGGGCTCCAAGGATTCTTTCAACTGGCCAATATGGCAGGCTGTCTCCCCTTTGAACAATGGCAAGACCACTTCTTTTACATCAGCCACAAGTTTATCTTGAAGGTTCTCTGAACAATGCTCAGTGGGAAGACTTTTTCCCCCTGTCAGTTTTCTCTCAGTGCTTTCTTCAGTTACGAACAGACTTCTGCTTTCCTGAGGGTCCTGGGGCTCATTCTTACACAATGAGGAGTCCTGGGTGGCCATCTGGACTGGGACTTTCAAAGATGAATATTCTTCACTCTCCATGTTTTTTTAAATCATCACTCTGAAGAGTCACCACACTGCTTTAGTTCCTGGAAATATTAGAAGATATTTTTCTCCACTTCTGACAAGTAGAAAGATCCAGTTCAGGGTTACTTACACCTCCCTGTGAATATTCACAATTTAATTCTGATTCCTCGTTACTGTACTAAGCCACCTCTTCCAAAATTTGCCAGCAGGAAAGCTTGAGGTAATAGATAATGTAAGTACTTTATCTTCATTTTCCACAAAATTTTCATTCAAGTCTCCTAGGAAACAAAGGGAATTCAGTGATAACAAACAAAATTTCAAGATTTCAGAGCTGCCTAAGGTAACTAGCAAAAAGTTCAGTCTTGTCTTTTACTCATGTCCTTTGGGTTAATGTCAGGAAGGGAGAGGGCTTGGGTACACAAGACAGAAATCTTGTCTCTGCTTTTAAGTACTGCCAATAAAAGCATTTGTACCCTAGCCTTGTAGAAGGCTACGAATCCCACATCCTTGTTATCCCACAATTAACATTTCATTCCATTTTACCAATTAAATGTCAATTAAAATGAAGTACTTGACTTTAATAAGTGCTTGGGATACAAAGAAGAAAACACAAATCCTTTTGCTTGATAAGCTAGAAGCTACTGAGAAAGAGAAATAGGTCAACAATAATGCCACGTAAGTGTTCCTATACAGATGCATGCACAGCTAGTCATGGGGACGCAGAAGGAAGGGCAGTTGGCTCAGACCATGGGGAAGATTCTGGGAGCAAGTGTAAGGGAAAAAAGTGGAATGTGGAGAGAAAATATGACATGTTCTGGAAAAGTGTAAGTAGTTTCTTGTGAAGAAAATAAAACAGGTAACAGTGGTAAAGACTACGCCTGGAGAGGAAGACAAGAGCCAGAACGAAGGGCTCGGTGTGTAGCTAGAGACCCCCCAGAGATGTAAAGCTAGTAAGGATTACAGCTGTGAGTGAAACGACTGACTCTGTGATTAAAATACCGTCATAAATGAGCAAGACTTTAAGGTGGAGAGAGAGCTGCTGTAGCAAATCAGAAGAGTGATGAGGAGGAAGGGAGAGATTTGTTCTAAATCACAGGATGACTGACTAAACTCAAAAGGGAAAGAAGGCCCCGAGCATGACCCTCAAGTCCCCTGAATGAGTGACTAGGTATGGGTTACTATATCATAAGACAGGGGATCTTAATCTCCAAGCCTACATTAGGGAAGGGGACAGAAAACAAACTCGGAATCTCACTTTTTAAATTTGTGGTGCTGGTGGAATATTCTGTTCAGTAAGTGAAACATGTGGGTTCTGGAGCTCCTGGGAGAGAACTGTGCTAGGAACATAGATTATAGACTTACTATAGATGGTCCCTGACTTACGATGGCTTCACTTACAAATTTTTGACTTTATGGTGGTGTGACAGTGATATGCCTTTGAATTTTGGTCTTCTCCTGGGCTAGCAATATACTGGACAAACCTCCCTCATGATGATGGGCAATGGCAGCAGCTGCAGCTCCAAACAGCATCCTTACAACCACTGTCTTTCACTTTCAGTACGGTGTTCAATGAACTGCATGAGAGAGTCAACACTGTTATAAAACAGGCTTTGTGTTAGATGATTTTCCCAACTTTAGGCCAGTGTAAATGTTCTGAGCATAATTAAGGCACATTAGGCTAAGCTATGATGTTCAGTAGATTAGGTGTATTAAAGGCATTTTTGACTTAAAAGTATTTTTAAATTTACAGTGAGTTTATGGGGATATAACCCAACTATAAAGAGAAGACTCTATATGTGGACATCACCAGATGGTCAACATTGAAATCAGACTGATTCTATTCTTTGCAGTCAAAGATGGAGAAGCTCTATACAGTCAGCAAAAACAAGACCAGGAGCTGACTGTAGCTTAGACCATGAACTCCTTATTGCCAAATTCAGACTGAAATTGAAGAAAGTAGGGAAAACCACTAGACCATTCAGGTATGACCTAAATCAAATCCCTTATGATTATACAGTGGAAATGAGAAATAGATTTAAGGCCCTAGATCTGATAGATAGAGTGCCTGATGAACTATGGAATGAGGTTTGTGACATTCTACAGGAGACAGGGATCAAGACCATCCCCATGGAAAAGAAATGCAAAAAAGCAAAATGGCTGCCTGGGGAGGCCTTACAAATAGCTGTGAAAAGAAGAAAAGTGAAAAGCAAAGGAGAAAAAGAAAGATATAGGCATCTGAATGCAGAGTTCCAAAGAATAGCAAGAAGAGATAAGAAAGCATTCTTCAGCAATCAATGCAAAGAAACAGAGGAAAACAACAGAATGGGAAAGACTAGAGATCTCGTCAAGAAAATCAGAGATGCCAAAGGAAAATTTCATGCAAAGATGGGCACAATAAAGGACAGAAATGGTATGGACCTAACAGAAGCAGAAGATATTAGGAAGAGATGGCAAGAATACACAGAAGAACTGTACAAAAAAGAGCTTCACGACCCAGATAATCATGATGGTGTGATCACTGACCTAGAGCCAGACATCCTGGAATGTGAAGTCAAGTGGGCCTTAGAAAGCATCACTACGAACAAAGCTAGTAGAGGTGATGGAATTCCAGTGGAACTATTCCAGATCCTGAAAGAGGATGCTGTGAAAGTGCTGCACTCAATATGCCAGCAAATTTGGAAAACTCAGCAGTGGCCACAGGACTGGAAAAGGTCTGTTTTCATTCCAATCCCAAAGAAAGGTAATGCCAAAGAATGCTCAAACTACCGCACAATTGCACTCATCTCACACGCTAGTAAAGTAATGCTCAAAATTCTCCAAGCCAGGCTTTAGCAATATGTGAACCGTGGACTTCCAGATGTTCAAGCTGGTTTTAGAAAAGGCAGAGGAACCAGAGATCAAATTGCCAACATCCACTGGATCATTGAAAAAGCAAGAGTTCCAGAAAAACATCTATTTCTGCTTTATTGACTATGCCAAAGCCTGTGATTGTGTGGATCACAATAAACTGTGGGAAATTCTGAAAGAGATGGGAATACCAGACCACATGATGTGCCTCTTGAGAAATCTGTATGCAGGTCAGGAAGCAACAGTTAGAACTGGACATGGAACAACAGACTGGTTCCAAATAGGAAAAGGAGTACGTCAAGGCTGTGTATTGTCACCCTGTTTATTTAACTTATATGTAGAGTACATCATGAGAAACGTTGGACTGGAAGAAACACAAGCTGGAATCAAGATTGCTGGGAGAAATATCAATAACCTCAGATATGCAGATGACACCACCCTTATGAGAGAAAGTGAAGAGGAACTAAAAAGCCTCTTGATGAGAGTGAAAGTGGGGAATGAAAAAGTCGGCTTAAAGCTCAACATTCAGAAAACGAAGATCATGACATCCGGTCCCATCACTTCATGGGAAATAGATGGGCAAACAGTGGAAACAGTGTCAGACTTTATTTTTCTGGGCTCCAAAATCACTACAGATGGTGACTGCAGCCATGAAATTAAAAGACACTTACTCCTTGGAAGGAAAGTTATGACCAACATAGATGGCATATTCAAAAGCAGAGACATTACTTTGCCAACAAAGTTCGTCTAGTCAAGGCTATGGTTTTTCCTGTGGTCATGTATGGATGTGAGTTGGACTGTGAAGAAGGCTGAGCGCTGAAGAATTGATGCTTTTGAAGTGTGATGTTGGGAGAAGACTCTTGAGAGTCCCTTGGACTGCAAGGAGATCCAACTGGTCCATTCTCAAGGAGATCACCCTGGGTGTTCTTTGGAAGGAATGATGCTAAAGCTGAAACTCCAGTACTTTGGCCATCTCATGTGAAGAGTTGAGTCATTGGAAAAGACTCTGATGCTGGGAGGGATTGCGGGCAGCAGGAGAAGGTGAAGACAGAGGATGAGATGGCTGGATGGCATCACTGACTCGATGGGCGTGAGTCTGAGTGACCTCCGGGAGTTGTTGATGGACAGGGAGGCCTGGCGTGCTGCGATTCATGGGGTTGCAAAGAGTCGGACACGACTGAGCGACTGATTTGATAAGGAAGATCTGTAGTATGTATGTTAGTCAAAACAATTAGGGTAAAGATCCTTATATTATACCGAAATGACCAAAATAAGAAAATGCACAATGGTCTTGGAAAAAAAAGAAAGACTGCCATTACTAGAATAAAATTGCTAGGGAACTCCTTGTGACAAAGTGCAGATGGATGAGGTCTAATGGGGAAACAGACAAACAAACAAAAAACAAATGCACAGCTCAAATTACATACAGAAAAAGGCTCCTGAAGAAGCAGGAGAACGTCTGAAGAAGTCCGAGAAATTAAAATTCCAAGCTCAGCATCAACTATTCTGAAGTAAGAGAGTTTTGTTCTGGAAATAGGTTTATTATATCACGTCGGGCATTTGTAATGTCTTGACTAGTTGTTGCCATTAGCAGCGGCACTGTCCCAATTACCCTCTTCCCCCCAAAAATGAAAAACTAGGAGGTTAAGGGTAGTGGCCCCATATAAAGCTTCAAAAACAAACTGTTTGCAAAGAAGGACTCCTAATAGTATGATTTGGGCTGAAGACAGCAGCATAAGTTGAGGTAACGCCAAACCTGCACAGTGATAGGGCTGAGGTGCAAAAAGAAGCCACCAGCGCCACATGTGCCCAGGATAAAGCCGCAAGCTAATCTGTGAGGCAGAATTTCTGACAAGAAGGACATCCCAGAGCTGGAAACTGAAGCAAGGCATGTCCCAGGTAACATACTGGCCTTCAGAGGCAATCTCAAAAAAGGGTCTACATTGGAACTCACCATCTGGATTCTTATTAGATTCATGGCAAGCCCAGTCAGCAGAGGTGTCCCCTGTGAGCTGAATACACGTGCACCAAGAAAGGGCTGAGCATCAGCTGAGGCTGGTGCGCTCCAGTATCATGCTGCAAACATAGGACTTTTGAAGAAAAAAAAAGAGACAAGAAACATAAGGAAACAGACAAGAAAGGTAGAAACGAATGACAGTAAAGAGAGGCACAAACTATGAGACAATAACAGAGGCAACAGAGTTTAAAGGTTCATAATGGACATCCCAGAGAGATCTGAGGGGAGAGCACATCTAAAAAACTACAACCTAATAATAAAATATAAACACACTGCTCTAAAGAATAATTAGAATTTTTCTAAATTAATAAAAAGATTGAAAACAATGGTAATCATAATATTTGAGACTTGTTGTTCAGACACTGAGTTGTGATTGTGTCTTTACCACCCAAGGACTGCAGCATGCCAGGCTTCCCTGTCCTTCACTATCTCCCAGAGTTTGCTTAAACTCATGTCCATTGAGTTGGTGATGCCATCCAACATTTAAGATTTACTGTCCTCATTTGGAGCACTCAGAAAGCAGATGCATGATCCTATGTGACAAAATCTATTAGGACACTCACTGTACACTGGAAGAACCAAGGTTAAAATGATCGAGTAATCTGTGTCATAGCTACTGTCAGGCAGTCTGATTTTAAGGTCTGCAATCTAGATGGGCTGAATAGCTAAATGAATATCCACCTAAAATGAAGACTGAGAGGTACTCAATGCAAAGTTAAGGTAACAGATGGAATGACAGAAGCCTATCTTGTGTGAGTTCAATGAATATAGTGGAGGTAGAATGAAGAGAAAGAAATGATCAAAGAATTAACAGGGAAAAAAATTTTTCTTAGAATTCAGGAGTCAGGGCTCACTAAATGTTAAAAATGTGAAACCTCAGGACTTCAACTAAACAAAAAAAACTCAAAAAAACAAAAAAAAAAAAAACCCAGAAGAGACAGAAAAGCCAAGTTATGTGCAAAGACAAATGAGGATTCTATTGACAGTGAACTACACAACAGCAGTGTTGTACACCTGGAGACAAGTGAGCAGTGTCTTCTAATTTAGGAAGTAAACTGACTGTAATATTAGCCTTCTATCTCATACCCAAGTCAATCAGTAGACTGGCTAGACACTTTTTCAGGAAAGAAAGGATTTAAAAAATTACTGAGACAATTATTCAACAGTGTACTGTAGTAAAAACTTTTAAATTAAGAAAAAGATGACATAAGAAATAGCAGTGAGCATTAAGAAATCAGTAAAATAGACACGCTGAATCAACTGTTGATATATAAGAGAAAACGGTAATTAACCACATCAACTAAAATGCTCTAGAAACAGAATGGAAAGGGAAAAACCTCAAATTAAAGCAAAAATTAGTTGTAGCAAAGGGAAAAAACAAAAAGAGGAACTGTAATCTATGTATACTATTTGACTCTGCAGGAACAAGAGTAATGAAGTCAAAGCAATGTAAGTATTAATCACTGATGTGACTCTGACATAAACTCTTGGGATGATGGGCATGTTGGGGGAAATAATGAAGTCAATACAAAATGTCAAATATTGATAAACTGAAAAAATAGCAGTATATCATAATATAATAAGTTAAAATTAAAACTGCCTGTTAACACTGGTTAAAAACCCAAAGCCCGCTGACACATGTTACTTGTGAGTGTAAATTGGTACCACCCCTCAAGAAGGACATTTTAACAATTATGTATCAAAATCACAAATCTATGCACTCAGCAGTCCAGCTCAGGGGTTTTATTCTTCAGATTTCTTGGCACAGTTGTGAGTGCTACTTGCACAAGACTTATTCACTGCAGACAGCTTGTGACAGCAAATGATCAGAATTCTAAGAATAGACCCTTCCTTTACTTTCACCTCTCTGCAAACCAGTCTCTATCAAGCAGTCCCAGTGATACTGGGTAAATCAGTTCATGCCATTGTGTTGTCTCAACGGCTTCCCACTGAACTCAACACAAATTCACATTTGTTTGCCAATGCCTTCGATGCCACGGATCAATAAACCCCCTCTCTGTTCTTCCCAGATGTTTCCTGTGTTCTAGCCACAGTCCTTCTTTTAGGTGTCTGGGTCTCCTCGTGAACTAGTCTCTTACCTGGAATATTCTTCCCCTACCCAGTCACCTGCTTAATGCCCATTAATGCTTTAGGTCTCAGTTTAAACACCACTTCAGAGGCTTTCCTTGAACCTCTCAACAATACATTCATCACTCTCATCCCATCCCATGCCCTCATTCTCTCAGAACACAATTCTCCATCCTTCACAGGACTTAATGAATTCACAGTAACACACTGTGTTTACTATCATGTCTCTTTCACAAGACTATAAGACATATTTCTTTGCTGCTAAACTCCACAGCAGTCAATTTTTAAATCTTGATTCCCTGGTGGCTCAGACTATAAAGAATCTGCCTGCAGTGTGGGAGACCTGGGTTTGATTCCCTGGGTCGGGAAGATCCTCTGGAGAAGGGAATGGCAACCCCCTCCAGTATTCTTGCCTGGAGAATTCCACGGGCAGAGGAGCCTGGAGCGCTATAGTGCATGGGGTTTCAAAGAGTCGGACTCGACGGAGCGACTCACACACACACACACACACACGTACATAAAGCAGTGCAGTGTTAGATACACTGCTTTCCCTCCAGAAAGCTGGTTGGAACCAAAGAAGATAAATCAGACTTGCAGATCTAATGGTTAAAATAAAAGTATACAAAAAAATATGTAATCTGGTATGAGCCTGTGCGAAGAGCTGACTCATTGGAAAAGACTCTGATGCTGGGAGGATTGGGGGCAGGAGGAGAAGGGGACGACAGAGGATGAGATAACTGGATGGCATCACCGACTCGATGGACGTGAGTCTGAGTGAACTCCGGGAGTTGGTGACAGACAGGGAGGCCTGGCGTGCTGCGGTTCACGGGGGTCGCAGAGTCGGACACGACTGAGCGACTGGACTGAACTGAACTGATGAGCCTGTGAGATATAAGTTGAAAGTTCCGAGAAAAGAAGGAGACTGAGGACTTCCCTGTTTGGTACAGTGGATGCGAATCTGCCTGCCAACGCAGGTGATACAGGTGTGATCCCTGGTCCGGGAAGATTCCACATGCCACGGAGCAACCAAGCCATGCGCCACAACTAATGAGCCCACGTGCTCTAGGGCCTGTGCTCCACAGCAAGGGACGCCACGGCAACGAGAAGCCTCCTCACCACAAAGAGTCGTCCCTGCTCTCTGCAACTGGAAAAAAGCTGGCACACAGCGATGAAGAGCCAGCATAGCCAAAGATAGACAAAATTAATAGAGAAAAAAAAAAAGGGAAAAAAGAAGGAGATTGAATGGGGGGTGGTCAAAGGTCTCACACAGGTAAATTACTTCAAATAAACTCTTAACAGACAGAATTCACGAGAAACCAGAGCATGGTAATCAAGGGCCCCAGAGCAAGGAAGCATGGAGACCTCAGGAAAACAGGCTTAGCTGGAAAGGAGGGCGACTGAAAAGTAGAGCTTGAAAGGCTCTGAAAGCGAGGGGGAGTTTAGAGGCTCTACACCAGCAACTAAAGGTGATGGGCATGGAGAACGCTCCATTATACTATAATCCTCAACTTGCTCCAACTGAGAGAGCACATCTGAGACACACAGGTGTGGGTGACTATGCCAAAAAAAAAAGCGGTCTCAAACTCTGGCTTATAAAGGATGGACCACATACAGTTTCTTGGACAATTCTCCAAGTAAGGCTACCATTCTCCAGTTCTCACCAAGTAAAGCTCTTTAGGGTTTTCCAGGTGGCGCAGTGGTGAAGAACTCACCTGCCAGTGCAGGAGATGCCAAAAACATGGGTTCGACCCCTGGGTCAGGAAGATCCCCTGGGGCAGGAAATGGCAACGCACTCCAGTATTCTTGCCTGAATAATTCCACCGATAGAGGAGCCTGGCAAGCTACAGTCCATGGGGTCACAAAAAGCTGGACATGACTGAGCATACACACACAAAGTTCTTTAGCTGCTTAGAATAATCAAAAACATCCTTTTCTGCCAAAAGAAATGAAGAAAGTGATTCCTCAACTATAGCTCCTGGGGCCCCATCGATATTTAAAACCGAAGAAACAGACTCCCGGGCACCAGTGTTCAAGTTCATGTTCTTACCCACCGAGACCAAGTGGCCGTAGTTCTCCAGAATCACAGCTCTGTGCAGCTTCCTCTCAACAGAGTCCAGCAGCCCCACTCTTTCTTGGTGAAGTCCGCAGAGGCATCCTTGAATGCTACTGGTTCCTAAAACATTAAGCACATTCCTCTTCAGCTGACAACCATCTGAACAAATGCCCCAGAAGGAAGGTGAGGTTGGGAGCATTGGAAGAGGGGAGAAGGATGCAGAGGAGTGTGCAGTTCAGGCTGATCTCAGTCTGGTTTGCACGGAGAGCCTTTCCTTTCTCATTTCCTTGCTGAGCTGGCCTTCTGCCCCGTTCCTACTATTATCCTGATAACCTTAACACTCAGGAGAACGATTTACCCAAGATGCTAACCTCACATTTCTTCATCTCTTTAATGCCAATGATCTTTGCCTCATTTCAAACTCAGGAATCACAATTAGGGCCATTTCACTATTTGGATCACTCTGTTTTTGAAATATTATCTCAAAATTCACACCTTAAAAACATCTTCCTATTTTTTCTTCTCTTCTTCCTCCCTCACATCTATTTTACCAAGATCATCATCCTTCACTCCTTCCTTTTCCCTCTCAGCCAAAGTATACTTCTTATATCAATTTCTCCCCTAGTCATATAAATCATATGTCCTTTCTTGTTCTAAACTAAGTAGCTGAACATTCCTAGAAAAAATAAAATGGCACATTTACCCACAACCATAAAACACTCTCCTTAGGTATTCCCAAACATTTATCTCTAGTCCTAACCTTTCTTCTCAATTCCAGGCTCCAACTTCCCACCTACATCTACACTTGGACGTCTAAAAGGCACTTAAAACATATCAAGCCCCAAGAGAATTTTTTTTTTAATCTCTTGGCTGTGCCGCATTGCATGTAGGGATCTTAGTTCCCTGACATGCCCCTGCTTTGGCACTTAGGAACCTGAACCACTGGGCCACCAGCTAAGTCACCCCAACAGAATCCTCGCCCCCACAGTCTCCATCAGTATCTGCTCTTCCCTGTTGTCCCCCGAGTGCCACACAACCTACTAAATTGCTCAAGCCCAAATCCCAGAAGTCCTTTTCATTTTCTTCCCACTTCCTCACATTTTATTCATCACCAAGTCATCTCAACTCTGCCTGTAAAACATATCTGAAGCCACCCACTTCTTTCCAGCTTGCACTATTACCATTACAAGTCCCAGCTGTCGTTAACTTTCCACCTACACCAACCTCCTAAATTTGTCTTCCCCCACATGATGAATCTTCCACACAGCAGAGAGGGTGATCTCTTAAAACATGTACCACGCCAGGCATGAAACTCTCCAAAGGCTTTTCCATGCACATGGAATAAACTCCAGACTCTTCATGCTGGTCGGCAAGGCTTTACAGACTGGGGTCCTGTCAATTCTTCAAGCTCAGCCTGCGTCCTTCCCCCCTTACATTTCACCTGGCTTCTGCGACCACACTCAACTAATCTTTAAATCCTCAGCAAACAGCATGCCTGACTCAAAATCTAAATGACAAATATTTATGTATAAATTCACAGTTAAAATCATGAAATGACACAAGTAAAAGAGAAATCTCGAGATCATCCAATTCGGCACTCAATTTACAGATGAGAAAACTAAGGTTCATAACTGCAAAGTGACTCATTCAAAGTCACAGAGGAAGAGAAGGGTTAAACGCGACTCCTACCTTTCAGCAGACTCAAGGACAAGGTCTGGTATACAGAAAACAATAAGTACTGATAGAATGAAGTCCTTTCTTTAAATTAAAAAAATTATTAACATAGGCCAGGATCTCAAAATGTCGCTGTTCTAGCAATCCCCAACTTCATCACAGTGCGTAAGCATTAGGAAAGAGATAGAAGGAAAAAAAAAAAAAAGAGCACAGGTTTTTACTTATGTCAATCTTTGCTGAAGTTTTCAATTATATTCAAGGTACAAAGATATCACGCTTTCAATATTTTGAGGCAGCTTACTGTCCTCTAAACACACTGATTTTTATAAGAACTCATGGTACCTTTCTATAGATGTGGATGTGTGGGTGGTTTTTGCCAACCAAAAAGGTGGTCTTGCTGGTGGTGCTGTTAAGAATTAGTTCATTTTTTTTTCCCCCTTAAAATCCAGCCTGTATGCCTGAAACACTGTATGCCTGAATCAACTATACTTCAATTTATATCATCCAATATATATATATAAAAAAAAAAAACCCAGCCTGATATTTTATTCAAATAACTCCTGGTGTAATGACCTGTTTAGTTACAGAGAAGAAACAGCACAAAGTTAGAAAACACGGGGTTGACTTCTGACTTTGCCGTTCTCTGCAATAAAACACACGATAGTTCCCTTCTGCTCCCTCAGAATGAGAGCTCTCCTCTGTAAGATGAAGGCACAAAGGCAGAGAGCCAAGAGGGGCTTCCCTGGTGGCGGGCTAATCCCTTCCTTTTCAAACGTTCTATGATACTAAGTGTCAGTCCTGAGGTAGCTTTCTAGAAGTGGTTTTGTGCAGACAAATGGCAAGCTTTTTAAAAAAGCCTACACGGTAATTCAACAATTCATTGTACCAATTAAAATGTAGATACGTCGATAAAGGGAACAAAAGAAGCAGAACTCAGAAGATGAGCAACCCATCCTATCTACCTTAGTGACGCTCACATCAAGGATGCAGACAAATACTTCACAATAAATGCAAATCTTTGGGTTGTACAAAGATCAAAGAGATAAAAAAAAGGAGTGAAATTCTCCTTTCAGGTGGTCTAGGGGAATGTTGCTTAGGAACCTTTAAGTTTTAAAGACCACAGATAATTCTGATGCACAGCCTGGCAGAGGAGGATTTCTGGGAGTGACATGGTAATTACTGAGCTGTTATGTAACACATTTTCTCATGTCTTTAACTCAAGTTTAATAAATGATTACTGTTAACGTGCATACTTTTTTCCACACACATCACATGCTCATGAAGAAAAGCACCGCGGTTTATAATCCTATTTGCTTTCCTGAGACCACTTAGCACTAGATTGAACATGTAATAGCTTTGGATGACTTTCAATGTGAGAGAAATGTCTCGCAGGAAAAGGCATGTTTCCAGAGATCAGACCAAACATGCTGTGTGAAGTCTTTCAATAAAAGAGCATAGCCCAGTCCTCTGAGGAGTGAATCAAACTCAAGGAGGCAGGGTAGTTCAGTGAAAACAGGGGTAGAATTTAAAGTCAGCAGACTGTGCAGACCCTGGTGACATCATTTGATAGCTATATGCTCTTAGTATCTTAATGTTCCTATACTCACATTGATAAACACTATATGTCTCACTCTGAAGTCCGACAAAGTAAAAAAAAAAAAAAAAAACAGAACCAAGACAGGACCTGACACCAGATACACACTCAGTTAATGCTGATGTCCTTCCCAAAAAAAGAAAGGATATTTCCATTCTCAGAGAAGAGAAACCCCAACTCACCTGGAACTTGGTCATTTTCTCCTTTCAGGAAGCACAGATTCCTGGAAAAGTGGAGTTAAGGGAAGCGAAAAAGCCGTGAAAATCAGGTCCACTTTGCTGGACACAGACTAGCCAGTCCAGCAAGGCTGCGGGGGGAAAAACGTTATCAGGTCCCGTTACCTTTACACACCCTCTCCTGGGATGCTTTTGCTGTCTCTTCACGCTGCGCCTCCGTCACCTCTCTCCACGGGGCTTTGGATCAAATAGGCCAAGCCTCCCTCGCAAACCCACGAAAGTAAGAAAACCCCACTGCCCCCAGCAGCTCTAAGATGTGCCTACTTCCCCGGCCTTTGCCCTAAAGTTCTAGTTAGGGCAGTAGCTCTCTGGATAAATGTGTCGCCTCTCGGAGATGTTTCGGCTGCCCGAGACGCCTGAAAGTGACTCTATCGGGGATGCAGGGGCTCTGACGCAATCTCTTTTCAGCGAGGGCAGGACTGTGGGGATGGGAAGGTTGGTCCCTCACAGGAGCCCCTCTCGGTCCCCTGACGTTCACCGAAAACCTCCTTCGAATAAGGCCAGTCACCGGCGTGTAAAAGGCCGGTGTGGCCAACCGCGAAGCTCCCAGGCCGGCCAAGGCCGAAGCTCGGGCAGTAGAGAGGAGGTCCCCTCGGAGCCACTGCCGGCTCGGCGCTTGGGTCCGCCTGGTCTCAGCTGATCACCGCTAGGTCTGGGCAACGCAGCGCCGGCCGCGGCGCGCGGACACACGTGCGGCCCCTGATCGCACCTCCGCCGGGACGCGCGCCCTCCCACGGCCGCCCGCCAGGCTTCCGGCCCCCGCAGCCCAGCGCCTCCCCCGGCGACACTCCCACGACGCAAACGCCAGACGCCTCGCGGCCGGCTACGCAGGCTGCGCTGCTCGCCAGGCCTGTCTCACCTCTCACGTGGAATCCGATACCTGGAGGCGCAGGACTCGTGACACTGACCCGCGCCGGCGCCGAGGGCCCCGAACTACGAGTCCCAGAAAGCCGCGGGAGGCCACGCCCACTTCCGGCGCCATTCCCGGGCCCTGCCAGAAGCTGCGCTCCAGGGTATGGCGCGGTTCCCTGAGAAGTGCTCTTTGAGATTCGCAACTAGTTCCTTCAAGTTATCCTCATATGTGGTGTTTTATTCCTTTCTTGTATTTATTTTAGGAATACCCGTTAACATGCTTTTCATTTTGTTAAAGTGCTACTGGGGGAAAAGAACGGAAATATCACCCGTAATTTCTTTCTCTTTAAAAACATTCTGAAATGAGTATCCCCCTTCTCACCTCTGAAGTTAGTTCATTTAGCAAACATTTGAGGCCCTGCTATGTTCCAGGAACTGTCCAAGACGCTTACGCAAAAAAATCACCGTGGATGTTAAATTCTAGTGAGATCTCCCGCTAGAGCAGTATACGATTTTCATAAAAGGTGACTTCTATGCAGAGTACATCATGAGAAACGCTGGGCCGGAAGAAGCACAAGCTGGAATCAAGATTGCCGGGAGAAATATCAATAACCTCAGATATGCAGATGACACCACCCTTATGGCAGAAAGTGAAGAGGAACTAAAAATTCTTTTGATGAAGGTGAAAGAGGAGAGTGAAAAAGTTGGCTTAAAGCTCAACATTCAGAAAACGAAGATCATGGCATCTGGTCCCATCACTTCATGGGAAATAGATGGGGAAACGAAACCGTGTCAGACTTTATTTGGGGGTGCTCCAAAATCACTGCAGATGGTGACTACAGCCATGAAATTAAAAGATGCTTACTCCTTGGAAGGAAAGTTATGACCATCCTAGATAGCATATTGAAAAGCAGAGACATTACTTTGCCAACAAAGGTCTGTCTAGTCAAGGCTATGGTCTTTCCTGTGGTCATGTATGGATGTGAGAGTTGAACTGTGAAGAAAGCTAAGCAGCAAAGAATTGATGCTTTTGAAGTGTGGTGTTGGAGAAGACTCTTGAGAGTCCCTTGGACTGCAAGGAGATCCAACCAGTCCATTCTGAAGGAGATCAGCCCTGGGATTTCTTTGGAAGGAATGATGCTAAAGCTGAAACTCCAGTACTTTGGCCACCTCATGTCAAGAGTTGACTCATTAGAAAAAACTCTGATGCTGGGAGGGACTAGGGGCAGGAGGAGAAGGGGACGACAGAGGATGATATGGCTGGATGGCATCACTGACTCGATGGATGTGAGTCTGGGTGAACTCCAGGAGTTGTTGATGGACAGGGAGGCCTGGCGTGCTGCGATTCATGGAGTTGCAAAGAGCCAGACATGACTGAGTGACTGATCTGAGCTGAACTGATAGTGTGTTATGAAAGTTATATGTGTTACGGAAAAAGCAGAGTTGAGTCAGGGGATTGAAGGTGTTGGGGGGGTGTGGATTGAGACATGCTGGAACAAAGACTGAGGAGAGAAGGAAATCAGTCAGTTGTGTAATACTCAGGGGTTCGAACTCTTTCCTAAATGTACACAGACATGATTGTACAAACATACACTTTTTAAACAAAAATGGGTCTGTGTATTGTAGTACACAGTATGTGTAGTACTGTGTATGGTAGTATTGTGTATCATTGATTTACATGGAAACCTTGCTGCCTGAGACCCTTTTAGTGTTCATGCCGTCACAGGAACGGCACCATAATTCTCCCCAGTGGTGTCTCCATTATTTTCACTCCTCACTGAGTGACACAGGGCCTCTCAGTCTCTCTGGAATATTTTCTCTGCAGATTTATCCTGGGGGTGAAAGAGCTGTTGCCTAGACCTCTCCTCTATACCTTTCCCCTTCCTGATGTATTAGCTTCCAATTGCTAGTGTAATAAGTTACCACACATTTAGTGACATACAACAAACACAAGTTTATTCTCTTACAGTTATGGAGGTCAGATGTCTGAAATCAGTTTCACTGAGCTGAAGTCAAGATGTGGGAACGGTTGGCTCCTGGAGGCTGCAGAGGAGGATCTGCTTCCTTGCTTCTTTCAGGATAGGTTGTGGCCTATATTCCTTGGCTTGTGGCCTCTTGCTCCGTCTTCAAAGCACGTGACTCCAGTCTCTGCTTCTGTCAACACAGTATCATCAGGGCTGATTCTTCCTGTGTCTCTCTTTTGAGGACTGATGTGATTTACATTAGGCCCACCTGGTCAGTTCAAGATAAATTTCTCCAATTCACAACCTTTAATCACATTTGCGAAGTTCCTTTTGCCGTATAAGGTAACAATCACAGTTTCTGGGGATTGGGACGTGGAGACACTTTTGGGAGGCCCATGACATGTGGAGAGGCTCCTCCTCAGGGATACTCTCCTACTTTTTGTTTGAGGAACACAAACTATCTCCCCAGGACTCACTGCTTGCTGATTCATTGATTCTATCACTCTTGCTCTGATGCTCATGCCTTCATGTTCTTACATCCCTCCTAACCCAGTTTAAAGATAATGGCCCATCATTATGATCAGTCTTTTGCCCCATCTTACCTAGTTTTATTCTCCTGATAAAACATCGAATCGAGTTGAATCCAGCTCCCTGCCTATTCCATACTTGTACCTGTGTAGCAGATGTGGCCTGAGAAAAATGCAAGGCTCTGATGATTGGTCTCACTTTCCGTTTATGAGTGCTGAAGTCAAGTGGGCCTTAATGCTGTCAAACTATCCTATTACGTCTTCTTAGTCCATCCATTGTTGGGGGCCAGCGTGAGACGCTCCACCCATGGCAAAGGTCATGAGGAAGGAGGCTCGACATATGCAAATGTGAGATCTAGCCTCAGGAGTCCCCCTGGAAATTCTCGAGCATCTACCCCCATAACCAGAGCCTGCCTACTTTACTACTTTGTGCTCTCACCTACACCTCTGACTTTACGGGTGTGGCTGTCCCCCACCACCTCTTTTGGAGAAAGATTTAACTTAGAGTTCCAGTTAATAATAATTCCTGGGCGTGACAGGAGTGTTCCAAACTTACAAACTCCTCTGAAGGTTCTATAGCCTGCCTGACAGGCTTATCCAGCCACATGTGATTACTCACAGCCTCCCAATCATGAGATGCACAAGATGCTTTAAACCTTCTAAAAACAGGTTCCTTAGAGAAGTTAGAAAACTATTAGTATAAGTATAGTGGGCTGATTAGAAATTGTATTGGTGAAGGGTTTTTCATTTGTTGAGCCAATGTTTGCTGCTAAGTCTCCACATCCCCTGCCCTTACACACATTAATGAATATATAGAAGAAATAAGTATTAACCTTTGATATTAGTCACGTTAGACCTTAGGCTAAGTAAATTCTTTCCTTAATTAAAACCCACAACACCCTCACCGTATAGGAATGTAACTTTATCTGGTACCTTCGGAAGGTGGTGTCTGTTTTAAGAATAATCACCCCTGGAGAAATAAGTGTCCTGGTTGACTGACCACTGTCACAAGGAGAGGGTCATAAATTGTCAGCAGACCCTCTGGCCAGAAGATGATGTAACACGCCTAAGACCTCTATATACGTTTGTATGAAGCACCAGACTTTGATAAAAGTCAGGACTGCTGACCCCGCGTGACTTTTGCATAACATCTCAGTGTATAAAAACAGACCCTGGAAAATAAAGAATGGGATCAGTTCTTCGAAAGACTGGTCTTCCCATGTTGTTCTCTCTCTCAAACTCTGGCTGAGTTTCCATCTGGAGCGCGGAGTCCACCAAGCTTACTAATTATGCCTGGGCTTCTAAGATCCGACCGGGGAGGCCTCAGTGTCTCCTCTCCTTCAGGAGAACGGAAGGATGCCCGCGGCCTACGTAAGTGGTGCAAACTTCTTGTCTTGAAGTTTTATTGGTTTCCTGTGTAAACCAAGCTACTCAGCCTCTTTTCTCCACTGAATTTTCCTGCTGAGCTATCCTCATTCTATTACTCTTTATATCTTTAATTAATATTAAATTAAAGCTATTGTATCCTGATCGCCGAAGCCGTTTCCCCTTCAAACTCCCTGGATCAGCTCGGGCTGGACCGCGGCACATCCTCCTCAATGACTATCTCACAGTTTTTCTTCTTTCTTCATACCTCCAACAACTGCTTCTTCTATCTCGCTCACAACTGATGACTTGCTTTCTATGGGAAAAGAGAATTTTATACCCTCACACAAGTGCATTTACCCACATCTCTCCATTGGAGCCTGTATGCTCTACTTTCCATTCTGAATGAACAGCCCCCCATTTCTGTTTAAGAAAACCCCTCTGTTTGTCCCTGAATCTTATCCCATTTCTTACACATGAAGGCATTCTCCTCTCTCATCTATATTAACAGTTTTCATTCTATAAAAATTTGGGAGGTCTTAATTTGTGGCTTACCTCTTATGCATGTTAAGGTCTTGGGATCTGGAGAAGCACTAGTTAGGGAGCACCTGAGGCTTTAGATCTTATCTGGGGAGCCCTTGGGTGACACACAGAAAGAAAGGTGGAGACACGTCCATTTCCTTCGGGGTGACCTACTCTGGGCTTGCAGTCCAGTGTTCATCCTTGCCTATGAGCAGCACTGTGGAGTAAGGGTTCTTCGTCACTCTTAAGATGAAGTCACAGAGGATGAGAGAAAGAGAGGAAGTGACTTGCCCAAGATTCTGCTTCTGGCAAATGGCCAAAGCCAGGGAGCAAACTCAGCACACTGAGTACTGAACTGGGGTCACGTTCACCATAGCATGACTGTCACCTCATCTTTTCAGGGTATCACAATTGGAACAGGTCAGGTGAGAGGTGAAGAAAGGAGTTTAGGACCCCTTGGGCCCTGCCTCCAGTCCAACCTGCTGGGGGATTACTCCAGCACAGAAAAGCACCAGATGAAGGTGGGTGGTGGCAGATGCAAGTCTGCCATGCTGGACTGCTTGGAAAGCTGGAGAAACCACAATTGGAGCTGGAAAGGGGAGTCCAGGTTTCCTATGTAGATATGAGCCCTGTCCCCAGCAGGCTGGCTCCTGACTGGAGCAAGGGCACACAGAGCTCCCTCCTTCCAGATCTTTGTAAGTTCAAAAAATGTCTCCAGCTCTAGTACCCAAACTGTTGTTAGGATGTTCTCAAGAGCTGTGGAAATGGGGAGGGTGATAAGGAGGGTCTCATCCAGTCATCTTCAGTTTTCAGACTGAAAGCTGAGGCCCAAAGAAAAGAAGAGACTTGTTCAAGGGCACCCAGGCAGGCAGCAGGGGCAGCAGGAGAGAAGTCAATCTTGCCCAGTAATAAAGGGCTCTTGGTGCTGCCCTGTGAGGAGTCCAGGGAAGATGGCCTCAGGGCCTCGAAGCCCACTGTTACAGTGTGCATGCTGCTAGAAGCAGCTCACAGCATTCCTGCATTTACTCATCCGAATGCACTCAGTGAGTATATTCAGTGTGTCCAGTCACGTGAAAGTCTTCTCTCCACAGTGCTTGCTCCACCAGCGATGGGAATGAGGAGAGTTTCAGTGGTTTTCAGCATTATGAATCCTCTCTCCTCCCCCATCAGCCTCTTCTCCCTGACTGGGCTGTTACTTCATTTCTCACCTTTATTCATAGTCCACTTGTCCACTTTTTGAAAGATGCTGGGCACAGCCAACTCAGTCCACTAATAAGTAGGTAACAACTTAAAGGGTGTCCCCCTCAATCCAAGGTTAAATGTATCATAGGGTATCCTAAAATATCTAGAAATCTGAAAACCAAAAAAACTGTGGCTTTTTAGATATTGTATTAGGATAAGAGAGATTTTTTTTAGAAAAGATCTATATGGAATGAATAGGGTTGGGTTGCCAGATTTAGCAAATAAAAATATAGTATGCCTAGGTAAATTTGAATTTCAGATAAACAATGAGCAATTTTTACGAAAATATGTGCCCCTGCAGTGTTTTTTCTGAAATTCAAATGTTACTGGGTGTCCTGTATTTCATCTGGCAACTCTAGAGGAGTGGTATGCTTCCCAAAACTCCTGTAAAGACTAACTAGGTAATTGACCTCCTGTAAGCCAATCCAACGGAGAAGGCAATGGCACCCAACTCCAGTACTCTTGCCTGGAAAATCGCATAGGCAGAGGAGCCTGGTAGGCTGCAGTCCATGGGGTGGCGAAGAGTCAGACACGACAGAAACAACTTATAGCAGCATCAGCAGATCAGATCAGACCAGATCAGTCGCTCAGTCGTGTCCGACTCTTTGCGACCCCATGAACCGCAGCACGCCAGGCCTCCCTGTCCATCACCAGCTCCCGGAGGTCACTCAGACTCGCATCCATCGAGTCAGTGATGCCATCCAGCCATCTCATCCTCTGTCCTCCCCTTCTCCTCTTGCCCCCAATCCCTCCCAGCATCAGAGTCTTCTGCAATGAGTCAACTCTTCGCATGAGGTGGCCAAAGTACTGGAGTTGCAGCTTTAGCATCATTCCTTCCAAAGAAATCCCAGGATTGATCTCCTTCAGAATGGACTGGTTGGATCTCCTTGCAGTCCAAGGGACTCTCAAGAGTCTTCTCCAACACCACAGTTCAAAAGCATCAATTCTTCAGTGCTCAGCCATCTTCACAGTCCAGCTCTCACATGCATACATGACCACAGGAAAAAACATAGCCTTGACTAGGTGAACCTTTATTGGTAAAGTAATGTCTCTGCTTTTGAATATGCCATCTAGGTTGGTCATAACTTTCCTTCCAAAGAGTAAGCATCTTTTAATTTCATGGCTGCAGTCACCATCTGTAGTGATTTTGGAGCCCAGAAAAATAAAGTCTGACACTGTTTCCACTGTTTCTCCATCTATTTCCCATGAAGTGATGGGACTGGATGCCATGATATTCATTTTCTGAATGTTGAGCTTTAAGCCAACTTTTTCACTCTCCACTTTCACTTTCATTAAGAGGCTTTTTAGTTCCTCTTCACTTTTTGCCATAAGGGTGGTGTCATCTGCATATCTGAGGTTATTGATATTTCTCCTGGCAATCTTGATTCCAGCTTGTGTTTCTTCCAGGCCAGCGTTTCTTATGATGTACTCTGCATATAAGTTAAATAAACTGGGTGACAATATACAGCCTTGATGTACTCCTTTTCCTATTTGGAACCAGTCTGTTGTTCCATGTCCAGTTCTAACTGTTGCTTCCTGACCTGCATACAAATTTCTCAAGAGGCACATCAGGTGGTCTGGTATCCCCATCTCTTTCAGAATTTTCCACAGTTGATTGGGATCTACACAGTCAAAGGCTTTGGCATAGTCAATAAAGCAGAAATAGATGTTTTTCTGGAACTCTCTTGCTTTTTCCATGATCCAGCGGATGTTGGCAATTTGATCTCTGGTTCCTCTGCCTTTTCTAAAACCAGCTTGAACATCAGGAAGTTCACAGTTCACATATTGCTGAAGCCTGGCTTGGAGAATTTTGAGCATTACTTTATTAGCATGTGAGATGAGTGCAATTGTGCAGTAGTTTGAGCATTCTTTGGCATTGCCTTTCTTTGGGATTGGAATGAAAACTGACCTTTTCCAGTCCTGTGGCCACTGCTGAGTTTTCCAAATTTGCTGGCATATTGAGTGCAGCACTTTCACAGCATCCTCTTTCAGGATTTGAAATAGCTCAACTGGAATTCCAACACCTCCACTAGCTTTGTTCGTAGTGATGCTTTCTAAGGCCCACTTGACTTCACATTCCAGGATGTCTGGCTCTAGGTCAGTGATCACACCATCGTGATTATCTGGGTCGTGAAGCTCTTTTTTGTACAGTTCTTCTGTGTATTCTTGCCATCTCTTCCTAATATCTTCTGCTTCTGTTAGGTCCATACCATTTCTGTCCTTTATCGAGCCCATCTTTGCATGAAATGTTCCTTTGGTATCTCTGATTTTCTTGACAAGATCTCTAGTCTTTCCCATTCTGTTGTTTTCCTCTATTTCTTTGCATTGATCGCTGAGGCAGGTTTTCCTATCTCTTCTTGCTATTCTTTGGAATTCTGCATTCAGATGCTTATATCTTTCCTTTTCTCCTTTGCTTTTCGCTTCTCTTCTTTTCGCAGCTATTTTCAAGGCCTCCCCAGACAGCCATTTTGCTTTTTTGCATTTCTTTTCCATGGGGATGGTCTTGATCCCTGTCTCCTGTACAATGTCACAAACCTCATTCCATAGTTCATCAGGCACTCTATCTATAATATCTAGGCCCTTAAATCTATTTCTCACTTCCACTGTATAATCATAAGGGATTTGATTTAGGTCATACCTGAATGGTCTAGTGGTTTTCCCTACTTTCTTCAATTTCAGTCTGAATTTGGCAATAAGGAGTTCATGGTCTGAGCCACAGTCAGCTCCTGGTCTTGTTTTTGCTGACTGTATAGAGCTTCTCCATCTTTGGCTGCAAAGAATATAATCAATCTGATTTCAGTGTTGACCATCTGGTGATGTCCATGTATACAGTCTTCTCTTATGTTGTTGGAAGAGGGTGTTTGTTATGACTCGTGCATTTTCTTGGCAAAACTCTGTTAGTCTTTGCCCTGCTTCATTCCTTATTCCAAGGCCAAATTTGCCTGTTACTCCAGGTGTTTCTTGACTTCCTACTTTTGCATTCTAGTCCCCTATAATGAAAAGGACATCTTTTTTGGGTGTTAGTTCTAAAAGGTCTTGTAGGTCTTCATAGAACCGTTCAACTGCAGCTTCTTCAGCATTACTGGTTGGGGCATAGACTTGGATTACTGTGACATTGAATGGTTTGCCTTGGAAACGAACAGAGATCATTCTGTCGTTTTTGAGATTGCATCCAAGTACTGCATTTCGGACTCTTGTTGACCATCATGGCCACTCCATTTCTTCTGAGGGATTCCTGCCCACAGTAGTAGATATAATGGTCCTCTGAATTAAATTCACCCATTCCAGTCCATTTGAGTTCGCTGATGCCTAAAATGTCGACATTCACTCTGGCCATCTCTTGTTTGACCACTTCCAATTTGCCTTGATTCATGGACCTGACATTCCAGGTTCCTATGCAATATTGCTCTTTGCAGCATTGGATCTTGCTTCTATCACCAGACACATCCACAGCTGGGTATTCTTTTTGCTTTGGCTTCATCCCTTCATTCTGACCTGGGGTTTCTCTTTCAGTATCCTATCATTTTGCCTTTTCATACTGTTCATGGGGTTCTCAAGGCAAGAATACTGAAGTGGTTTGCCATTCCCTTCTCCAGCGGACCACATCCTGTCCGATCTCTCCACCATGACCCGCACATCCTGGGTTGCCCCCCGGGCATGGCTTAGTTTCATTGAGTTAGACAAGGCTGTGGTCCTAGTGTGATTAGATTGACTAGTTTTCTGTGAGTATGGTTTCAGTGTGTTTGCCCACTGATGACTTCTTGCAACACCTACCGTCTTACTTGGATTTATCTTACCTTGGGTGTAGGATATCTCTTCCCGGCTGCTCCAGCAAAGCACAGCCATCGCTCCTTACCTTGGACGAAGGGTCTCTCCTCACCGCCGCCCTTCCTGACCTTCAACGTGGGATAGCTCCTCCCTTCTGCGCCCAAGCAGCCAGGGTTCCTTGGATGTGGGGTTGGTCCTCTCGGTCATTGCCCCTGGCCTCGGGTGTGGGATTGCTCCTCCCAGCTGCCGCCCTTGGCCTCCGGCGTCGGGGCGCAGGGTAGCTCCTCCTGCCCGCTGCCACTGGCCTGGGGCTTGGGGTGTAGTGTATGTCCTCGAGCCGCCGCCCCTGACCTCGGACACGGGATAACTCCTCTCGGCCGTTCCTGCGCCGTCGCAGTCTGGTACTCTCGGCCGCTGCCCCTGACCTTGGATGTGGGGTGGCTCCTCTAGGCTGCGCTTTAGCGCGCCCGCCAGCAGCCGCCTGCACTTTAGCTTACAGCAGCAGCAAGCCAACCCAAAAGATGTGCTAAGCCCTGCCTTCAACTCAGTCACATACTACAGAGAAAGAGGATCTGAGGCTAGCTGCGCAAAGCCCGTCAACAGGAGGAGACCTAACCAGCCTCTTCTGGCTCACCCTGTCCTCTGTCCTCTCTTCATATTTAGTGAAAATTCACACCTTCATTTCAGGAGCCAACCCAGAGCAGCTAAAGGGAGGGGGTGTGGATGAGACAGTCTGGGTTCAAATACAGGTTCTGCCAAGAGAAAACTGCAGCATCATGAACAAGTTTATCAGTCACTAAGCCCTGATTTCTTGCTCTTTAAAATGAGGCTCACAACACTCGCCATTCTGGCTGTGGCGAGGACTGCATAAAATAACGTGTAAGGTACTTACCGACATGCGTGCTCAGTCCCTTCAGTTACGTCCGACCTTTGCAACTCCGTGGATTGTAACCCAGGGGACTCCTCTGTCCCTGGGGATTCTCCAGGAAAGAATACTGGAGTGGATTGTCACGCCCTTCTCCAGGGGATCTTCCCAACCCAGGATTGAACCTGTGTCTTTTATGTCTCCTGCATCGGCGGCGGGTTCTTTACCATTAGCACCACCTGGGAAAACCGCTTATCAGCGACCTTGACAGGAAAAGTTAGCTGGGCTATTCTCTTTATTGGCCTCCAGGTGGCAGCAGTCACTAGGGACATGCCCTTGGATGTTTTGCTCACAATTCAGGCCTTGCTTGTCATGTGAAAATACGTAGTGGAGAGAAGCTGTTTCCTGAGCCAAGACTAAGTGTTCTGAAATTAGAGTTCTGAGACAAGGAGCAAATATTTCAAACGAAGTCTGTGGGAGAAGAGAATTTGAAACACCACTGGAGAATTCCAAGACGTAGTGTCGGAGAAGGCAATGGCACCCCACTCCAGTCCTCTTGCCTAGAAAGTCCCATGGATGGAGGAGCCTGGTGGGCTGCAGTCCATGGGGTCGCTAAGAGTCGGACAGAACTGAGCGACTTCACTTTCACTTTTCTCTGTCATGCATTGGAGAAGGAAATGGCAATCCACTCCAGTGTTCTTGCCTGGAGAATCCCAGGGACGGGGGAGCCTGGTGGGCTGCCGTCTATGGGGTCGCACAGAGTCGGACACGACTGAAGTGACTTAGCAGCAGCAGCAGCTATGTAGCAAGTGAAAGGAATGAGGCAGAGCTCTATTTACAATCATAGAACTATCTACATGATACCTTGTTAAGTTAAAAAAGCAAGTTGCAAAGAATTAATATTGTATAAAAATGGCCATACTACCCAAAGTAGTCTACAGATTTAATGCAATCTCTACCAAATTACCCATGACATTGTTCATAGAATTAGAACAAGTAATCCTAAAATTTACATACAACCACCACAGACTCAGAATTGTGAAAGCAATCTTGAGGAAAAAGAACAAAGTTGGAGGTATAATCCTCCCAGACTTCATCAGATCAGATCAGATCAGTCGCTCAGTCGTGTCCGACTCTTTGCGACCCCATGAATCGCAACACGCCAGGCCTCCCTGTACATCACCAACTCCCGGAGTCCACTCAGACTCATACCCATCGAGTCAGTGATGCCATCCAGCCATCTCATCCTCTGTCGTCCCCTTCTCCTCCTGCCCCCAATCCCTCCCAGCATCAGAGTCTTTTCCAATGAGTCAGTTCTTTGCATGAGGTGGCCAAAGTACTGGAGTTTCAGCTTTAGCATCATTCCTTCCAAAGAAACCCCAGGGCTGATCTCCTTCAGAATGGACTGGTTGGATCTCCTTGCAGTCCAAGGGACTCTCAAGAGTCTTCTCCAACACCACACTTCAAAAGCATCAATTCTTCGGCGCTCAGCCTTCTTCACAGTCCAGCTCTCACATCCATACATGACCACAGGAAAGACCATAGCCTTGACTAGACGAACCTTTGCTGGCAAAGTAATGTCTCTGCTTTTGAATATGCTATCTAGGTTGGTCATAACTTTCCTTCCAAGGAGTAAGCGTCTTTTAATTTCATGGCTACAGTCACCATCTGCAGTGATTTTGGAGCCCAGAAAAATAAAGTCTGACACTGTTTCCACTGTTTGCCCATCTATTTCCCATGAAGTGATGGGACCGGATGCCATGATCTTCATTTTCTGAATGTTGAGCTTTAAGCCAACCTTTCACTCTCCACTTTCACTTTCATCAAGAGGCTTTTTAGTTCCTCTTCACTTTCTGCCATAAGGGTGGTGTCATCTGCATATCTGAGGTTATTGATATTTCTCCCGGCAATCTTGATTCCAACTTGTGTTTCTTCCAGTCCAGCGTTTCTCATGATGTACTCTGCATATAAGTTAAATAAACTGGGTGACAATATACAGCCTTGACGTACTCCTTTTCTTATTTGGAACCAGTCTGTTGTTCCATGTCCAGTTCTAACGGTTGCTTCCTGACCTGCATACAAATTTCTCAAGAGGCACATCATGTGGTCTGGTATTCCCATCTCTTTCAGAATTTTCCACAGTTTATTGTGATCTACACAGTCAAAGGCTTTGGCATAGTCAATCAAACAGAAATAGATGTTTTACTGGAACTCTCTTGCTTTTTCCATGATCCAGCGGATGTTGGCAATTTGATCTCTGGTTCCTCTGCCTTTTCTAAAACCAGCTTGAACATCAGGAAGTTCACGGTTCACATATTGCTGAAGCCTGGCTTGGAGAATTTTGAGCATTACTTTACTAGCGTGTGAGATGAGTGCAATTGTGCAGTAGTTTAGCATTCTTTGGCATTGCCTTTCTTTGGGATTGGGATGAAAACTGACCTTTTCCAATCCTGTGGCCACTGCTGAGTTTTCCAAATTTGCTGGCATATTGAGTGCAGCACTTTCACAGCATCCTCTTTCAGGATTTGGAATAGCTCCACTGGAATTCCATCACCTCCACTAGCTTTGTTCGTAGTGATGCTTTCTAAGGCCCACTTGACTTCACATTCCAGGATGTCTGGCTCTAGGTCAGTGATCACACCATCGTGATTATCTGGGTCGTGAAGCTCTTTTTTGTACAGTTCTTCTGTGTATTCTTGCCATCTCTTCCTAATATCTTCTGCTTCTGTTAGGTCCATACCATTTCTGTCCTTTATCGAGCCCATCTTTGCATGAAATGTTCCTTTGGTATCTCTGATTTTCCTGAAGAGATCCCTAGTCTTTCCCATTCTGTTGTTTTCCTCTATTTCTTTGCATTGATTGCTGAAGAAGGCTTTCTTATCTCTTCTTGCTATTCTTTGGAATTCTGCATTCAGATGCTTATATCTTTCCTTTTCTCCTTTGCTTTTCGCTTCTCTTCTTTTTCACAGCTATTTGTAAGGCCTCCCCAGGCAGCCATTTTGCTTTTTTGCATTTCTTTTCCATGGGGATGGTCTTGATCCCTGTCTCCTGTACAATGTCATGAACCTCATTCCATAGTTCATCAGGTACTCTACCTATCAGATCTAGGCCCTTAAATCTATTTCTCACTTCCACTGTATAATCATAAGGGATTTGATTTAGGTCATACCTGAATGGTCTAGTGGTTTTCCCTACTTTCTTCAATTTCAGTCTGAATTTGGCAATAAAGAGTTCATGGTCCGAGCCACAGTCAGCTCCTGGTCTTGTTTTTGCTGACTGTATAGAGCTTCTCCATCTTTGGCTGCAAAGAATATAATCAATCTGATTTCAGTGTTGACCATCTGGTGATGTCCATGTATAGAGTCTTCTCTTGTGTTGTTGGAAGAGGGTATTTGCTATGACCAGTGCCTTTTCTTGGCAAAACTCTGTTAGTCTTTGCCCTGCTTCATTCTGTATTCCAAGGCCAAATTTGCCTGTTACTCCAGGTGTTTCTTGACTTCCTACTTTTGCATTCCAGTCCCCTATAATGAAAAGGACATCTTTTTTGGGTGTTAGTTCTAAAAGGTCTTGTAGGTCTTCATAGAACCGTTCAACTTCAGCTTCTTCGGCGTTACTGGTTGGGGCATCGACTTGGATTACTGTGACATTGAATGGTTTGCCTTGGAAACGAACAGAGATCGTTCTGTCGTTTTTGAGATTGCATCCAAGTACTGCATTTCGGACTCTTTTGTTGACCATGATGGCCACTCCATTTCTTCTGAGGGATTCCTGCCCACAGTAGTAGATATAATGGTCCTCTGAATTAAATTCACCCATTCCAGTCCATTTGAGTTCGCTGATTCCTAGAATGTCGACATTCACTCTGGCCATCTCTTGTTTGACCACTTCCAATTTGCCTTGATTCATGGACCTGACATTCCAGGTTCCTATGCAATATTGCTCTTTACAGCATCGAACTTTGCTTCTACCACCAGACACATCCACAGCTGGGTATTCTTTTTTCTTTGGCTTCATCCTTTCATTCTTTCTGGAGTTATTTCTCCACTGATCTCCAGTAGCATATTGGGCCCCTACTGACCTGGGGAGTTTCTCTTTCAGTATCCTATCATTTTGCCTTTTCATACTGTTCATGGGGTTCTCAAGGCAAGAATACTGAAGTGGTTTGCCATTCCTTTCTCCAGTGGACCACATCCCGTCAGATCTCTCCACCATGACCTGCCCATCCTGGGTTGCCCCACGGGCATGGCTTAGTTTCATTGAGTTAGACAAGGGTGTGGTCCTAGTGTGATTAGATTGAGTAGTTTTCTGTGAGTCTGGTTTCAGTGTGTTTGCCCTCTGATGCCCTTTTCCAACACCTACCGTCTTACTTGGGTTTCTCCTACCTTGGGGTATCTCCTCCCGGCTGCTCCAGCGAAGCACAGCCATCGCACCTTACTTTGAACAAGGAGTCACTCCTCACCGCTGCCCCTCCTGACCTTGGAGGAGGGGTCTCTCCTCACCGCCGACCTTCCTGACCTAGATCGTGGGGTAGCTCCTGTCGGCCATGCTTAGTGTGCCGGTCGCAGCCGCCCAGGCGCGCTCAGTGTGCTACAAAGCTACAGTAATCAGCACAGAACGGTGTTGGCACAAAAACAGACAGGGATCAGTGGAACAGACTAGTGAGCCTGGAAATAAACCAACACAAGTATTGTCAATTAACCTTTAACAAAGGAAAGAAGAATGTACAGTGGAGAAAAGAAAGCCTCTTTAACCAGTGGTGTTGACCAAGCAGCACAGTCGCATGCAAATCAATGGAGTTAGAGCACTCCCTCATACTATACACAGTAATAAACTCAAAATGGCTTAGAGACTTCGATGTAAGACCTAAGATCTTAAAAATCCCAGAAAACAACATAGGCAAAACATTCTCTGATATAAATCATAATATTTTCTTAGGTCAGTCCTCCAAGGAAAAAGAAATAAAAGGAAAAACAAGCAAATGGAATCTAATGAAACTTTTCACAGTAAAGGAAACTAAACAAATGGAAAAAACAATCCATAGACGGGGAGAAAATACGCAACCAACGTGACCAACAGGGGCTTAATTTCCAAATATATGAACAGTTTATACAGCTCAATAAAAAGTAAAAGCCCAATCAAGAAAATGGACAGGAAACCTAAATAGCTATTTCTCCAGAGAAGACATCTAGATGGACAGTAGGCACGAAAAGATGCTCAGCATTGCCATTTATTAGAGAAGTGCAAATCAAAAGTACTGTATATACATATATACATGATAAGTGAATCACTTTTGTTGTACAAAGCAGGAAATCTCTAGCATGAAACCACAATCCACTTTGGACACAGCTGGTCACAGCATCTCCATACACTGTACAATTTTTTGTTTGCATTTCAATTTCATTTTTACCGTTCTTGAAATAATAAAGCATAAGATGCTGAAAAATATTGCTTTTTTCCTTCTATCTTCAATATTAAAATGGCTACACAAAAATTCATTGATGTTGACAAGTTTTTAGAAAATGCATACTGATATGACAGCTATCACAATACAGTCTAATAAAATTGTTTTGAATGAAGTTACAGACAACCAAAACACTACTAGATCCATCTTATGGGAAAAACCAAACGAACTTTTTGGCCACCCCAAACTTCTTTGTTTTGTAACTTGGATTGCATCTGTGTTAGCTGATCTAAACCTTACCTCCTGTTTTATCAAAGGGAATGTTTATTTTTAAACCTTAAGCTTTCCTGTGAACCATAAAACATAGTTTCCTGTTTTTATTTAATCAGTATTAAGTTGCTCCCCAGATTTTTCATTTTTTCAAAAGTTTATCCTTAAGAAATACCTTAATATTGCTATATAGCAAATAAACCTGAAAATTTAGTGGTGTGAAACATAACCTTTAATTTTTTGCATGATTTTGTGTGTTTGGAAGTTGGCCAGAAAGTTCTAACTAGCGGGTTTCTCATCTAGTTTTCATGAGATGTCATCTGGGGCTTTGGTCCCTCTGTAGATTCTCCTGGGCAGGCATCTACTATGGCTCGCTCACATGGCTGAGAGTTGATGCTGAGTGTTGGCAAGTAAGGCGATCCTGTCCACTGGAGCACTTACATATTGCTTGTCCAGCAGAGCGGCCTTGAGACAGTTGGGAGTTTTTTACTTGGCACCTGGGTGTCTCCAGAGTAGATGTCCTGAGAATCATGCAGGACTTTGCAGACTTTTAAAGGGCTTTTTAGACCTGTTCTGGGAAGTCATGTAGCATCACTTCTACCGTGTTTCATTGTTTGAAGCTGCCACAGGCCTACCTGGATTTAAAGGGAGATGATATGGACATGAGATGGGTATCACAGAACTTCTGGGCAGTGTTTTAAATTATTTCATTGTTAAACTTTACATACACTATACTTTATCTATAAAGTGTACTTTACATATCTACATATGTGCATAGGTTCTAAATGTTAAGTTCAACCAGTTTTGACAGCTGTATACACCCATGCATCCATCACCTGAAGGATAGAATATTTTTTCTTTGTGAGCTTGCCTTGTGCTTCTTTCAGGTAAGTGCCCTCCCTCCATGTCCATAGAGGCAACCACTGTTTGACGTGTTTTAACACAGATTAGTTTTTTTTTCTATTCTGTGAAATCATATAAATGGAATTATGTATTTTTGTGTGTATGTTTGGGTTCTTTCACTCAACACAAATTTTTGAGATTTTTTTTTCTATGTTATTGCATTTATCAGTTTTTAAATTGCTGAGTGGTATTTTATTATATGACTGTACCATAGTTTACTACCTTGCCTGTTATTGGACCTTTGGGCTGTTTTCAGTTATAAATAAATGAGGATGATATCAACATTTTTATATGCATCTTCAAATATTATCAGGGTACTTTAGGAGCAATATTGTATTACTATTGAAACCCAAGGGGTGTCCTTGGTGATTCAATGGTAAAGAATCCACCTGCCAGTGCAGGAGATATGTGTTTGACCCCTGGATCAGGAACATCCCCTAGAGAAGGAAATGGCAATGGTATTCTTGCTTGGGCAATTCCATGGACAGGGGAGCCTGGTGGGCTACAGTCCTTAAGGTTGCAAAAGAGTCGGACATGACTGAGAGACTAACAATTCAAACCCATAGTGTTTCTACGTTCAAAGATCTTTTGATAAAATTTACCCATTTTCTGTCAAGTTTCTTGGGATTAAGGAGCCTCCAGCCTACTAGGATCTACTAGAGAAGGCTGAGCGCCGAAGAATTGATGCTTTTGAACTGTGGTGTTGGAGAAGACTCTTGAGAGTCCCTTGGACTGCAAGGAGATCCAACCAGGCCATTCTGAAGGAGATCAGCCCTGGGATTTCTTTAGAAGGAATGATGCTAAAGCTGAAACTCCAGTATTTTGGCCACCTCATGCAAAGAGTTGACTCATTGGAGAAGACTCTGATGCTGGGAGGGATTGGGGGCAGGAGGAGAAGGAGAAGGGGACGACAGAGGATGAGATGGCTGGATGGCATCACTGACTCGATGGATGTGAGTCTGAGTGACCTCCGGGAGTTGGTGATGGACAGGGAGGCCTGGCGTGTTGCGATTCATGGGGTCGCAAAGAGTCGGACACGAGAGACTAATCTGATCTGATCTGATCTGATCTGAGAGGAAATCTATAGTTGATAAAAACCTACAGTTTATAGGATAAAGAAAGATCATCTTATCAAGAAAACCATTCTATTTACATCATTCATAATTTTAATTACATAAAAGCTCACAATGAAAATTTAGAGATAGCTAAAGTTAAAAAATAAAAATGGAAATTCTCCCTTAAAAGTAACTTCTCTAATATTCCTCAAATCTCATCTACCAGAGGTTAACAAAAGTTAATAGATTATCCTTCCAAGTTTTCCTCCATTGTGTCCATGTGTGTGTGCAGGTAGAGGACTGTGCTGTTGGAGGACTGGATCTTCATTACTGACTACAAATCAGCTCAGTAAGGAGGACACTTAGGCCCTTACTGGGCTTCCCAGGTGGCCTAGTTGGAAAGAATCTGCCTGCCAATGCGGGAGATGCAAGAGTCATAGGTTTGATCCCTGTGTTGGGAAGATCTCCTGAAGGAGGAAATGGCAACTCGCTCCAGTATTCTTGCTTGGAAAATTCCAAGGACAGAGGAGACTGGCAGGCTACAGTCCCAGGGGTCGCAGAGTCGGACACAACCGATTGACTAAGTGCACACACACGGCCGTACTGGGTGGTTCTGAGATATTGCTGCTGCTGCCCAAAGCGGGTGAAAGTCATCGTATCTCTTCCCAACCTTTAGATACTTTTCTGCTCTTTGGCTATAGGCAAGTAATCTCTATCCTAGTTAGGAGTGGAAGACTGACGTGATCCACAGTGCAGACTTAGAAAGGACCCTGTTTTGTAAGGAAAGGTTAGAGCCTCTGCTATGAACATGGGTGATTTGTTAGAATATGCTCTGGAGGCTATCATCCAGATAATACAGTGTTCAATATGAGGAATTATTAAATTTGCCTCATAAATTCTGCCCACTGGTCTTGGTAAAACAAAATTAATTTGAACATGCAGAGAAGAAAAGAATCTTGGGATTGGTAAGGGGCTGGATTTTTTGAATAGGCCAGTGGTGTCAATTGCAAATATAAAACCTGTATCTGCTACACAAATCTCCAACTGTGTACTAAACTAATGGAGGTACCTTAGGAAATCAAGGCAAAATAAATGAACAGAAATTACGAACCATACGTGATAATGATAATAAACAAGACATTTATTTTTCATACTCATTTGGGGGGAAAAAGAAAACTCAGTTTGCTCTACCCAGTGATGGTCTTTCTGAAGGAGTCTCCATTCATTCCATAAAATTGGATAGGCTGTTTAATCTCAGACGATTTTATGCTGTTAATTCATAAAGAGAACTTCCTCTGAAGAGAGTGGTTACAGGGTGAGCCTTTGTGAGCAGCTTCGCTGGTGCACAGCCAGACTCCCTCTCTGAGTGAAGCTTTTCCCACACTGGCCACACAGATAGGGTGTCTCTCCTGTGTGGATTTTGCCATGCAGAACACAATTCCCCCTGGTGTGGAAACTCTTCCTGCACTGTGCACAGGCATAGGGTTTCAGGCCTGTGTGGACTCTGATATGAACAATTAAGCTTCCTTTCTGACTGAAGGCTTTTCCACACTGATCACATCTATAGGGCTTCTCACCACTATGAACTCTTCTGTGAACAGCAAGGTTACTTTGATTCCTGAAGCTTCTCTGACAAATAGCACACTCATAGGGTTTCTGTCCCGTGTGGAGTCTTTCATGAACGGCCAGACTACCTCGTTGACTAAAGCTTTTCCCACACTCCTTGCACTGATAGGGCTTCTCTCCTGTGTGTATTCGTTGATGTGTAACAAGATTGCCTTTGGCCCTAAAGCTTTTTCCACAATGAGTACACTCAAAGGGCTTCTGACCAGTGTGGATCCTCTCATGTAATGTTAGACTACCCTTCTGCCTGAAGGATTTTCCACATTCCTGGCACTCATAGACCCTCTGTCTCACTCCAGGTGAATCTTCCTGTAGTGTCTTAGAATCTGGGGATTTTTGTTCCAGCTTCTCTCTTCTGAAAGAACTCTGGAAATCCCAGCTTGAGGATCCTGTGGCCTCAGACTGATCATATTTGTGGTGGGCTTCTGTCATCACATCTGGTAAAATGAGAGGGAAGTCATGTAAGATGCACCAATATGCTGAGTGAGAAGAACAGGGAAAAAAGAAACAATGCTTTGAGTGCTCATTATGTGCCATATATTATACTATAAACTTTGCATAGATAATTTAATCCTGAAAACAATTTTTTGTTACAGTTAAGGAAATGAACGTATAGGGAGGTTGTCAAAGATCACTTGGCTAGGTAAGCACAGAATTAGGATTCAGACACAGGCATGCTCTGTAGCAGTGTACTGCCTCTAAATTTAGTTTAGCTTCCCAAATAGTCTTGTGTATAGACATGATTATCTCCATTTTACAGATAAGAAAACAAGCCAAAAAAATAAAACTATATAAGATCACACTTAGTCCCATACCAAAGTTTTATCTGACACCAAGACAGGTGTGGATCTAGGTTGTATGGGGCCTAAAGTTTTAAATTTCGGAGATTCCCATTAAAAAGCAGTATAAAAGTAGGAATAGGACCTTGAAGAGACCAGTGTAAGGTCTCCTGAAGCTTAAGTTTGGTAGGCTTCATGAGAAATCTGCTTCTGCTCTAGTCTGCTCTCCCTAACAGTGGAGTAAAATAAGCCTACGCTGTCAGGATATATGTAGCAAAATCCTAGGTACTTTACATCTATTAATTTTAATCACTGCAAACCTGCAAGATAGAGCTTATTGTCCCATTTTGCAGATGAAGAGCCTGGAGCTCAAGAAGGTTAAATAACTTGTCTGATACCACAGATCCAGTCATGGCAATCATAGAATTTGATCCAAGGAATTTTTCCCTTAAAATCCATGCTGTTTCAATCTGCTAAGCTATGGTGAAACTGAAGTCAGTTTTGGTTTGGAAGTTTTTCTCAACCCTTCCTATGCAGATATTGACAGTACTTCCCAACACTGCCCTGTATATGAGCCTCCTACTGCACTTTAAATATGAGTTCATTCATCACTAATAAGTTTTCTTGGAGTCATCCTAGGTAGATTTCAACTTGTTCCTCTGTCTTACCATTTCTCATTCAGTGACTGTGCTGAAATTTAAAACTGCTCATTCATTTTCTCAGATACCACCTCCATATCAAGACTGTTCCCTTGCTGTTTCTAACTCAAGCTTGTAGGCTTTCCCTGTAACCCCTAAAAATAGTGAGCTTCACCAAAGGAACATCTTCTCTGCATCCTCAGCCTGCTGTCCAGTGCTGAGAACAGGGACACTGACTATTGTGACTTGGCGTCCCAGCAGCCAGCAGACTCACTGACCCCCAGCCTGCTGTCCAGTGCTGAGGACAGGTACACTAACTATTGCGGCTTGGCATCCCAGCAGCCAGCAGACTCACTGAGAAAGGCTACATTCTGGGCGTATCTTCCATGGCAGTCCAGCAGGGCAGCTGTTGGAAATCCAAACATGTCCACTCCTGCTGTATGCGCTTAATCACCACCTCTTCGTATGACTCTTCCATGGGCTGTACTTGAGTACCTAGGGAGGGAAAAACAAAAACAGGAATGGATAAGAGAACTGATAAGTGAGAACAGTCAAGAGGAGCTCTGGTTTGGGGTATGAGTGAATGGAGGAAATCTTGTTTGCCTGATATAATACCAGTCATCTATAACTGCAAAATGGGCCAGGAGGTACCATACTGCTACTGCTACTGCTAAGTCACTTCAGTCGTGTCCGACTCTGTGCGACCCCATAGACGGCAGCCCACCAGGCTCCCCTGTCCCTGGGATTCTCCAGGCAAGAACACTGGAGTGGATTGCCATTTCTTCTCCAATGCATGAAAGTGAAAAGTGAAAGTGAATTCGCTCAGTCGTGCCCAACTCTTAGCGACCCCATGAACTACAGCCCACCAGGCTCCTCTGTCCACGGGATTTTCCAGGCAAGAGTACTGGAGTGGGGTGCCATTGCCTTCTCCGAAGAGGTACCATAGCTACTTATAAATGAGTCCAGGAGGAAGCAAGAGGTGCAAAAGCAGAGAAGACAAAAAGCAAACATGTTTCTCTTCCTGCCAATGCCAAGAAAATGGTCCTTACTATTTGTACCTTAGCTTTCGCATGGGATTGCAATCTTTCACTTCCTTCCCCCACATAACTGCCTGCTATTTTATCCTCTAAGCTTCCAGAGGAATTCAGAATATAAAAAACAACATTTCAGCCTTAATAATTGGTTCTGTGATTGAAATGTCTGACTCTCCTCTCCAGTCCCCTCTAGATTATTAGGACAGAACAAGAGCTTTCATATTTCCTTTTAGCACTTGTTTGGAGGCTCTTCAAGATATGAGAATACTGGTTCTGAGGAGGCATGCTACTTGTCAATTCTTGGAAAAAGAAGAACTACTCCAGATTCCAAATCCAAGTAACTTCCTCCAAGTCCCAGAGCCAGTATGGAGTCAAGGTGGAGCAAAGGTTCAAATACAAGACTTCTTGGATCCAAAGCCTATGTCTAGACAATTCTTTACTTTCTCATCACTAAAAAGTGAATGGAAGAGAGCTTGACCAGACTTTACTATTCTTCCAGATCCTAGGAATCCTCCTGCTCCATATTATCATTTTCTATTTGGGGGGGAATATTCTTATTTCTGGACCCTAATTACTGAATTCTTATACTTAATGCAGTGGTTCAGTGTGTATACTCTTTGTTATGGCACCCCACCCCAGTACTCTTGCCTGGAAAATCCCGTGGACGGAGGACCCTGGTGGGCCGCAGTCCATGGGGTCGCTAAGAATCGGACACGACTGAGCAACTTCACTTTCACTTTTCACTTTTATGCATTGGAGAGGGAAATGGCAACCCACTCCAGTGTTCTTGCCTGGAGAATCCCAGGGACGGGGGGCCTAGTGGGCTGCCGTCTATGGGGTCGCACAGAGTCGGACACGACTGAAGCGACTTAGCAGCAGCAGCAACCTATCCCATGAACACACTGGCCTCCTGATTTAATGAAATTAGCAGTGTGATGCTACAGTTCTTTGTTAACCCAAGGATCTGGTCTTCTTGACAGCTGCACTTTCTGTTACATGTTGTGATGACTGTAGAGGCATTAAAAACTCTTATTTGAAAGACTCAGCTCCAGTTTGCATTGCAAGCCACAAAGCAATGTCCTATTGGTGTCAGGACATCATAACACCATTCACTTGGAAGTCTTAGGTGTTAACTGATCAACCACACATCCACCAAGAGTCACTGAAAAGTCCATAGGTACCTGCTGCCCGAGGCTGGACCCTGTCCTTGGTGAGTCAGCAAATAGTTTGCTCAGAACACCTTGGATAGAATTTTCAGCTGTGCCTCTCCACATGCTGTGAGATATTCAAGTAACAGCTCAGCTATGTTTCAAGAACCTCCTGATTAATGAAGGGAAATTGCCATATTTTTCTCCATAGATTCCACAGGTGTGCGGAATCAAATTCTTGAAGATTCTGTAGAAAGACACTTTATAATAGAAAATAGTGCTTTTTCCTATCAAGAAAGCCCTTATATCCTACTCACAATGAGGCCATGAGAGACGAATCCTACCCTCTGTCTCCCCTTACCCGACACTGGGGAAGTAACCAAACAGCCCAGACCTATTCACTTACTTAATAAATGCTGTAATATCAAGTAGCTTCTGGGAGACTCAGAGAGTCAAACGTGAAGGGCCTCTGACATGACCTCACAGACTAAGGCCTAAAGTTGCGAGTCCTCAGTGAAGGACCAGGACAGGGGGAACTCTGCTGTACCCGGGCATAGTTTCAGGACTAGGAGATTCTGGGGAGGGGTGATTCTTTTCCCCGCACACCGGAATTCACTCTGTCCTTTCCCACTTCCCCACTCAAGAGGAATCTGTCCGTTCTTTCACCCAGCCTAGAGACTGCACTTCCCGTCTCCATCTCCTGAAGCCCTCCCCGCGGGCCCAGAGGCACACCTGCCCGCGGTCCGTCCCGCGTCTCCAGGTGCGCGGCCTTCCCGCACTCCCCGGCCCGCCAGGCGGAAGAGGGGCCCCTGCTCCTCCCGACAGACTCTCTGCCGTTCCCGCCTCACGATCTCCCCACCCGGGCCCGCGCCGGACTCAGCACCCCGCTCTCCGGTCCGGCTAGAGCATTTTGCGGGCCGCAGACCTCTCGCCTCGCAGCTGGCCTGCTCAGGGACGCGAGGGGGTGGGGGTCGGAGGCGGCGGCCTGAAGGCGGGGCCCTGCCTCGCCTGGGTGTACTGACCCAGCCAGCGGCCTCACTCACCACAGCCGCGCGCGCCCGCAGACAGACAAAGGCCGGCACCGAGCCCTTAGGAACGCCGGCGCGAGCGGGCCGGACTACAACTCCCAGGAGGCTCCGCGCGAGCCCCAGCCCCGTGCCTTGGCGGCCCCGGCTTCCCCGAGCACTGTGGGAAACGTAGTTCGGCGATGCGACCCGCCGCTCGGGCTCGGCGGGTCTAGGCGAGCGCTGGGCGCTCAGGTCACTCCTGTTTGGACCGAGTCAGAGGCGCCGACTTGTTCGCGGTCGTAGAACGACGACCAAGAGCGCCAAATGGCAACTCAGATTAGCCAGGCATGGGATGGCAGCTTGGTGAAGCCATCCTCCGAGCCAGGGTTCTTGCATGGCATTGTGGAAGGGAAGCGTTGGGAAGAAATGAGTTGATCAAGCCCGGGGTACTTAGGATATTGTGTCGAGCAGTTTCCTGAGCCAAGACTAAGTATTCTGAAATTAGAATTATGAGGCAAGGAGCAAATATTTCAAACGAAGTCTGTGGGAGAAGAGAATTTGAAACATCACTGGAAAATTCCAAGATGTAGTGTCGGAGAAGGCAATAGTACCCCACTCCAGTACTCTTGCCTGGAAAGTCCCATGGGTGGAGGGGCCTGGTAGGCTGCTGTCCATGGGGTCGCTAAGAGTCGGACAGGACTGAGTGACTTCACTTTTACTTTTCACTTTCATGCATTGGAGAAGGAAATGGCAACCCACTCCAGTGTTCTTGCCTGGAGAATCCCAGGGACGGGGGAGCCTGGTGGGCTGCCGTCTATGGGGTCGCACAGAGTCGGACACCACTGAAGCGACTTAGCAGCAGCAGCATGGCAAAGATAATACAAGCTGGATTGCTGGGAGAAATATCAATAACCTCAGATATGCAGATAACACCACTCGTATGGCAGAAAGTGAAGAGAAACTAAAGAACCTTTTGGTAAAAGTGAAAGAGGAGAGTGAAAAAAGTTGGCTTAAACTAAACATTCAGAAAACTTAAATCATGGAATCCAGTCCCATCACTTCATGGTAAATAGATGGGGAAGCAATGAAAACAGTGAAAGACTATTTTTTGAGGCTCCAAAATCACTGCAGATGGTGACTGCAGCCATGACATTAAAAGACGCTTGCTCCTTGGAAGAAAAGCTATGACCAACCTAGACACCATATTAAAAAGCAGAGACATTACTTTGGCAACAAAGGTCTGTCTAGTCAAAGCTGTGGTTTTACCAGTAGTCATGTATGGATGTGAAAGTTGGACTATAAAGAAAGCTAAGTGCCGAAGAATTGATGCTTTTGAACTGTGGTGTTGGAGAAGACTCTTGAGAGTCCCTTACTGCAAGGAGATCCAACCAGTCCATCTTAAAGGAAATCAGTCCTGAATATTCATTGAAAGTACTGATGCTGAAGCTGAAGCTTCAATACTATGGCCACCTGATGTGAAGAACTGACTCATTGGAAAAGACCCTGATGCTGGGAAAGATTGAAGGCAGGAGGAGAAGGGGATGACAGAGGATGAGATTGTTGGATGGAATAATTGACTCGATGGACATGAATTTGAGTAAGCTCTGGGAGTTGGTGATGGACAGGGAGGCTTTGCGTGCTGCAATCCATGGGGTTGCAAAGAGTCCAACACGACTAAGTGACTGAACTGAACTGAACAGATATTTTGGGGTCTTTCTTTGGTTTCACTTATGACCACCAGAGGGCATAATAAAATAAAATTTTTTTCCCCTTTCCCTTTTCTTTGCTGAGAAGTTCTGGATGAGTTCTGGGTTGTTTATTTGACAGGCGATTCATGGGGTCGTAAAGAGTCGGACATGATTGAGCAACTGAACTGAGCTGAACTGATGGGGTTTGTGGTGGTGGGGATGGTGGAGTGGAGGAAGAGCCAGGCTGCTTAAATGTTAGTTTCAGAAGGGATCGAGGAGATTTGGGTTTGCCCGCCTTCCATTGGACCTAGTGTATGAGTGCTTGGTGGTGTTTGACTGTTTGTGACTCCATGGACTGTAGCCCAACAGGCTTCTCTGTCCATGGAATTTTCCAGGCAAGAATAATGGAGTTGGTTGCCATCTGACCCAGGGATCAAACACATATCTCTTGTGACTCCTGCATTGGCCGGTGGGTTCTTGACCACCTGTGCCACCTGCAGACTTTTTACAGTCTGAGCCACCAGGGAAGCCACCAGGGAAGCCCACCTTCTGTTGCAGGGAACATCAAAATGAGGATCCCAAAACCCTGGTGGGAAAAGAAAAGAAAAAGACATGTAATTTATAGCAGGAATTAGTAAATGGATATAATTTCCAGGAAAAAAAAAATAATGGATTTCTGAACAGGAAAATCTGCTAGCTCAGATTGCAGTTGAAGTTCACTCCTGGGGCACCAGATGGGGGGATTTTGCTTCTCTTCTGTGTGTTGAAAGTGCTTCAGAAACTCAGAAGGGCAGAATTAACTGATTCTAACTCATCCATGCCCCAAGAGGGCAAACAGTCCTTCCAGAATAACAGTGCTAAATTAGAAAAGAAATTTATCAAAGTTCCTTTCCAGCCCAAAGATTTTTTTTGAAATCATTAAATAACTTCCAAGGGCCATCTTCAGCCCTATGGTAGAAAGTGTACCAATATAAAAGTCACACCCATGTCATAAACCCGTCCTTTTGCAGCTTTGGGCAGATCACTTCAAATGACTCAAATAATGACATCGATCTTGCTTGTGTCACGGAGTGGTGAAGGTTAATTCTGGTAGTGCCGTTTCGCTTTTTGAAAACATAAGACAGTGTATGTGAGGCTCCGTGTTGCCCAGGGGGCCTGGAGCTGGGCTCTCTGCCTTGGACCTCCCACGGGGCTGTCAGTATGCAGTTTATGATCCTCACACCCTTCTCTGCTACATCAGCAAGTTATGTACATGTCTCCTCTTGACTATGAGAGCAAGATCGTGACCCGTTTGTGAGCCTCTTCGTTCCTGAGCAGTGTCGTACATGTTCAGTTCAGTTCAGTTGTGTCCGACTCTATGGACTGCATTATACCAGGCCTCCCTGTCCATCACCAGCTCCCGGAGTTCACCCAAACTCATGTCCATCGAGTCAATGATGCCATCCGACCATCTCATCCTCCGTCATCCCCTTCTCCTCCTGCCTTCAGTCTTTCCCAGCATCAGGGTCTTTTCCAATGAGTCAGTTCTTCGCATCAGGTGGCCATAGTATTGCAGCTTCAGCTTCGGCCTCAGCACTTCCAATGAATATTCAGGACTGATTTCCTTTAGGATGAACTGGTTGGATCTCCTTGCAGTCCAAGGGACTCTCAAGAGTCTTCTCCAACACCACAGTTCAAAAGCATCAATTCTTCGGCACTTAGCTTTCTTTATAGTCCAGCTTTCACATCCATACACAACTACTAGTAAAACCACAGCTTTGACCAGACAGATGTTTGTTGGCAAAGTAATGTGTCTGCTTTTTAATATGCTGTCTAGGTTGTTCATAACTTTTCTTCCCAGGAGTGACCATCTTTTAATGTCATGGTTGCAGTCACCATCTGCAGTAATTTTGGAGCCCCTCAAAATAAAGTCTCTCACTGTTTCCATTCCTCCCCCATCTATTTGCCATGAAGTGATGGGATTGGATTCCATGATCTTAGTTTTCTGAATGTTGTTTTAAGCCAACTTTTTCACTCTTCTCTTTCACTTTCATCAAGAGGCTCTTTAGTTCTTCTTTGCTTTCTGCCATTAGGGTGGTGTAATCTGCATGTCTGAGGTTATTGATATTTCTCCTGGCAATCTTGATTCCAGCTTGTGCTTCATCCAGTCCAGCATTTCTCACGATGTACACTGCATATAAGTTAAATAAGCATGGTGACAATATACAGCCATGATGTATTCCTTTCCCGATTTGAAACGAGTCTGTTGTTCCATGTCCAGTTCTAACTGTTGCTTCTTGACCTGCATACAGATTTCTCAGGAGACAGGTCAGGTGGTCTGGTATTCCCATCTCTTTAAAAGTTTCCAAAGTTTGTTGTGATCTACACAGTCAAAGGCTTAGGCATAGTCAATAAAGCAGAAGTGGATGTTCTTCTGGAACTCTCTTGCTTTTTCAATGATCCAGTGGATGTTGGCAATTTGATCTTTGGTTCCTCTGACTTTTCTAAACCCAGGTTGAACATCTGGAAGTTCATGGTTCACGTACTGTTGAAGCCTGGCTTGGAGAATTTTGAGCATTACTTTGCTAGCGTGTGAAATAAGTACAATTGTGTGGTAGTTTGAGCATTCTTTGGTATTGCCTTTCTTTGGGACTGGAATGAAAACTGACCTTTTCCAGTCCTGTGGCCACTGTTGAGTTTTCCAAATTTGTTGGCATACTGAGTGCAGCACTTTCACAGCATCATCTTTTAGGATTTGAAACAGCTCCGCTGGGATTCCGTCACCTCCACCTCCAGTGGTATACATGCAGCAGATACTCGAAGGACATTTAGTGAGGGAAAGGAGTGCATGAAACTTTGTTCAGTAATACCAACGGCTCTCCTCTGCATTCTAACCCTAGAGTAGACAAAGCACACAGATTGGGGAAAAAGTGTCATCAGTCACTGTCATGGTGGTATATGTAGAAGAGCCTGTAGAAAATAAAAATAAAATCACTAGAAAATACTTTGAATTTTGTATGGTTACAAGACACAGTCAGTTAACAACTGTATTCATACATAATGGCAACACAGAATTAGAAAATGAAGCAAAAGCACTTTTTATAATAGTGTCAAAACATCAAATATCTATGAAGAAATTAACAAAATACATACAAGATCTCTATGCTAAAAGCTGCAAAACATTGCTGAGAAAACTTAAGGCAGACCTAAGTAAGTGGAGTGGTATATTATGTTTATTGATTCAGTTAAGATGGCATTTCTCTTGAAATGGATTTATAGGCTCAGTGGAAGTCCCAGCAAGACTTTTTAATTTATTTAAAAATTTTATTTTTGGTTGTGCTGGGTCTCCATTGCTGCACCTGGGTTTTCTCTAATTTTGGAGAGCAGGCTTCGCTTCGTGGTGGCTCCTCTGGTTGCAGACACAGGCTCCAGGCTTGAGGACTTCAGTGGCTGCAGCAGCAGAGCTAGAATGTGCCAGCTCAGGAGTTGTGGTGCATGGGCTTAGTTGCTCCGAGGCATCTGCAATCTTTCCAGACCAGGGATCAAATCCATGTCTCCTGTATTGGCAGGTAGAGTCTTATCCATTGTACCACCAGGGAAGTCCCCAGCAAGACTTTTTAAGATGTAGACAGCTGATTCTAAAATTTATAGAGAACGGCAAAGAATCTAGAATAAGTACAACAATCTTTTAAAAGAGGAACAAAGTTGGAGAACTTATCTAACCTGATTTCAAGAGTTATTATAAACTAAGTGATAAGGAGAGTGTTTATTGGCTCAAGAATAGACAAACCAATGTGACAGAACAGAGAGTCAGGAAACAGACTCACACCAACAGTCAGCTGGTTTTCTACAGCGGCACCAAATCAACCCAACTGGGGAGAAGTGCTAATAGATACAGTGTTTAACACTGAATAATTGTACAAAAAAAAAAAAAAGAAACTCAATCCCTATTTCACTACATACACAAAAGTTAAGACGAACCACAGCCCTAAAAATAAAAACTAGGATCATAAAATATCTACAAAGTTACATAGGAGATCGTTTTTACGACTTTGGAGTAGGCAGAGTTTTCTTAGATAGGACAGAAAAACACCAATCATTAAAAATAATAAATTAGCCTTTGTAAATATTTCTATTAAAACAGGAAAAGGACTGAAAAGGACTTGAATAGACACTTCTCCAAAGATGATCTACAGATGGCCACTAAACACACAAAAACCCCACACATCACTAATGACTAGGGGAATTAAAATCAAAACCACATTGAGATACTAGGTCACATGCACTAGGATGGCCATTATATATACATTTATGTCAAGTATTTTGGTGAGAATGTGGCAGAATTGGAAACCCTTGTGCACTGTTGGTGGAAATGTAAAGTGGCACTGCCATTGTGGAAGCGATATGGCACTTCTCAAAAAGTCAACATAGCAATTCGACCTCTGGGTAAATACCTAGAAGAATCAAGGAACGGACTTGGACAGACGTTTGAACACCAGTGTTTATGGCAGCATTACCTACAATAGCCAAATGTGGAAACAACCCACACGCCCATCCATGGACGAATGGATGAGCAAGACGTGTGATACCTGAAATGGAATATTATTCAGCCTGAAATAGGAGGCAGTTCTAGTACATGCTACAGCATAGGTAAACCCTGATAACCTTGAAGCCAGTCACAAAAGGACAAATATTACGTGATTCCATTTATGTGAGGTACCTGGAGCAGTCCAATTCACAGAGACAAATTTGGTGGTTTCCAGTAGCTTCAGGGGAGGGAAAAATGGGAAGTTATAGTTTAATGGGTACAGAGTTTAGTTTGGGATGACGCAAAAATTCTGGAGATGGATAGTGCTGATGGTTTTACAACAATGTGAATGTTTATTCCATGCCACTGAGCTGTATATTTAAAAATGGCTAATTTTTGCATGTATATTTAGCTGCAATAATACAAAGAGTAAGAAAAATTTCATTAACACTGTGTACATATTTGTCATCATGGAATTTGTGAAGGCAAAGGCAAGCCACAACTTCTGTGATGCATCTGAAGGACGCAGCAGAGGCTAATGCATGTCTGTAACGGCACGCCCCAGCTTGTTCCAAAGTTCCTCAGAGGTGCCTGCAGCTAAACACAGCCACCTAACGCTTCCTAGGAGCTTGCTCTGTGTGTGGACCCTCTTCCAAGTGCTCGATGGGTGGACTGATTTTTATTTGTTTGGTTGTGCTGGGTCTGGCGGGCTCTGAGCACTCCGCTTGCCCGGCGCGCTCAAGACTGCAAAAGGGCCCGCCGTGGACCGAGACGCGTCTTTCCTGGAAGCTTCCAGCAGGGGGCAGGGCAGGCACGTTTAGGAACCTCTTTCCTGACTGCACCAGGCTTTACATTGCAGAATCACTGAAAAGGTTTGGAACGCACTATCTTTATTTATGAACTGAAGTTTATTGACTTTCCAAACAGAAGCATTCCATCCCGAAGGAATTCTTTTAAAAAACAACAGCATGTGTTACGATCAAGTGGATCCGGTGGAACTTGCTCGCTCACCTTTCTTTGGACTTCCTCCCACGGATGTGACATCCAGAGCGCAGGTGCGGTCCGGCCTGTGAGAAACGCCATGGGAGGTGGATTCCTCCTGATGCCGCCTCCTGAGGGTGCTGACTAAACAGACTCGCAGAGCAGGGGGAAATGCGTTTGTAGTGGTCCACAGCTCCCAGTTAGACTTGGGCATGAAAGAAATGTATGTATTTTCCGTAATTCCAATCTAATTTCTTTCCATTTCATGCCTAACCCAACCACTTCCTGGTTAATTCTGCCTAGTTAGTGATGGCTCAGCCATTTTAGATTTGAAACTGGCTGGCACACCCTCACCTCACCCTTGGGTTGGCCATAGCTGGGAGGAGCAGGCCTGGCTACCACTGCACACGTGGTACCACAGGGCGGCTGCTAGACGGTGCTGAGGTCCTCCCCTCCTGTATGGACCAGAATGGATTGAACACTGGCCTGTGCGTTCTGTGCCAGAGGCGTTATGCTGAATGCCCTGTGCGCAAAGAAGGCAGTCTTCACAACACGTCTTCCCAGAGAAACCTCATATTCCTAGATAGAAGCTGCAACATGGAAGTTTAGTCTGGAGACGAGGAGATGGAACCTAGTTTTTAAAGCTGATCAAGGGCCTTGACACTCATGGTGGACATGGGGTTGGGTGAGCCACAACACTCAGCCCTCCCCGCTCAGCGTTCCCCTCCTGAGGGCCTGGAGAACACTCACACTACATCCCCCACACCGGCCTTTGCCCACAAAGGACCCATTGTCTCTGCACCAGAGTGCTGGTGCCGAACTGCCCTGTGCAGCTGTCATAACACTGGAATCTGCTGGCTCTTCCTTGGATAGTTGAGTAACCAGATCCGGGTCTGATGTTTGCACTTTCTGCTTGACCCCTACCCCTGGCCTGACAAGGGGCTCTCTGCAACCCAGGTCCCGTGAATTCCAGCTGACATGCACCTTAGACTTCCCAAGCCTTCACTGTGCCCACACCTGTTTTGCTGTGGGAACGCTTGACCTGGATTCACAACCTGCCTGGGAGCGCTGCAAATGTCCAGAGACTTGGGGCCAGGGAGAAATAAATCACCTCCTGTTTCTTCTTTCCCTGCTTCCCTAGAGTAAATGGCAAAGGTTTTGGTTTTAAATTTGGAATGGTGGACCCTATAGTCTTTGAAAATATCCCATGATCTCATTCTCTGACCCTTTTCCCTTTTCATTTTGACACCTGGGGATTCATTGCTAAGTCCCGAAAGCCTGGAGCAATGCCGTCGACTGTCTCCTAGTGTTTCGTGCTTTTCTCATCACACTTTACATGAGCACAACCAGCTCTTTTGCTTTCACTTCCTGTTCTCACTCCAGCCTTTGGGTCAGGGGGTCGCACATTCTAATAGTAATGCTGTGCAAAAGGTGTTCATCTCACTGTCACATAACTTCTGTGACACAGCAACGTTTTGTTGTGTTGTCCTCTAAGGAACAGAAAAACCAAGGCAGGAGGAGGCCAGGTGTTGGCCAAGGTCAGTGAAAAAGGTGAGCCTCACTCAAGTTCTTCTGGCTCTCTGCACCAAGTCTTTTCAGAATTAATAGAACCTCAGTGCTGTGTGGACCGGCTGTGCCTTAGACAGTGTGGACAGACAATATGCTCGACTCGGCAGGTGCTGATGGCCTCTTCCCCTCTCTGTCTCTCCAGGGTCTCTGGAGGCAAGTTGGTGGGACTCCCATTTACCCGAGAAGGGCCTTCTGTAGAACACCTTCATCACAGGTGAATCCTTCAGACACTGAACGAGAACAGCAATGAGATCTCTTCTTCCCTTCCTGTGGAACAGAGATCTTTTTGTCTTTTGTGTGACATCTTCTGGGACTCCTGTGAGTTAGTTGCTTCCCCTTCTATATTTCCCAATCCCAGGGCCACTGCTTAAATTGAGCAAATGATCATTGCAAAACTTGAAGTGAGTGCTGTTCTAATTCATGATCGGGGTGGATCTGTTTATTACTATAATGATTTTCCAGCAGATGGCAGCAAAGAGTCATGAAGAGCAGGCGCCTTGTTCTCATTTGTGTGGCGTCTCTGAATTAGCAGTGGATGGGCCCTTGTTGCATCTGAGCTGGCGCCATAGCAGAAAGACGGCCACCATGAGCAAGACCTGCACCTTGGTGCCCAGCTGAGGGAGCGGGGTGCCAGGGCCTCCCTTCCACTGCAGCCAGATGGGGCCAGGGCAGTGAGGTCTGGTCCTCAGGATTGTCTTGGTGGCTACAAAGACTCTTCAACACATGATTTAGTCCAGAGTTTCTCAAACTACGGCTGATGAGCCAGTCCAGCCACTGTTTGTTTTTGTTTGGCCAGAAAGACAAGGATGGTTTTTATATTTTTAGAAGGTTAGAAGCAAAATCAAAAGAAAATGATATTTTGAGACATGAGAAAGCTATATAAATTCAAATGTCAGTATCTACAAATGAAGCTCTGTTGGCACACATTCACGCTCATTTGATTACATAGATTCTATCTGCTTCTGACCTGCAATAGCAGAGCTGAGGAGTCCTGACAGATGCCACAAAACCTCAAATATTCTTCTCTGGCCCTTTACAGAGCAATGTTGCCAAGCCCTCAATTAGTCCTTTGGGACTTGCATTGGCTCCAAGCTATTACTGTATTTTTTGGGTGTGCATACCTAAGCGGATGGTGAGCCAGGGCCAGAATGGGGCAGGAGACCCAGGGGGCAGCTGATGCATGGTGGGTTTTGGAGAACCTTGGGAGTTGGAGATTATGGGTCCTGTTCCAGGCCATATTACCCTATTCAGAGGGAGCAATGCTTTGGGGGAAAGTGATTTCTCCTCAGCCCGAGGCCAGCCTGCAGTTGCTACAGCCTGTTTTCAAAGATGGGTTTTTGTTTCAGTATCCCTGTCTGCCCATATACCAGCCATGACTCCTGGACCCAGAAGAATACATCCAGCCTTTCAAACTCCTTTGGTGACAGGTTTGAGCATCTACTGATGTCTTGTGCAGGCTAAGTTGTTTCAGTCGTATTCGACTGTTTGTGACTCCATGGACAGTAGCCTGCCAGGCTCCTCTGACCATGGAATTTTCCAGACAAGAATACTGGAGCAGATTGCCATTCCCATCTCCAGGGGATCTTCTCGACCCAGGGATGTCTCCTGCATTGGCAGGTGGGTTCTTTACCTCTAGTGCGTAAGCTGTCAGGCGATTTCTAACAAAGTGTAAGGGAGAGCCCCCATGACCTTCTGGATAATAAGGTGGAGTTGGATGTACGCAAGACGTAGCTATACTCTTGAAGCCCCAACTTGAAGCCCTTGGGTTCTCTATAGAAGCATCTTCAACAGATCAATTCAGTGAAAGTAATTTCCACAACCCAGCAGTTGACTTCCTGGGCCACGTTCTGTTCGAAATAGATATGCTTATAGGATCAAAGATGCACCATCTGTCAGGAAGCCTGGTTGTCTTCAGTTTCAAAAGATATCCAAATTTCAGTTTTGCAAGATAAAAAGAGTTTGGGAATAGATGATGGTGATGGTTGCACAATAATATGAATGTTTTTAATACCACTGAACGGTACACTTAAAAGGTTAAGATGGTAAATTTTATATTATATGTATTTTACCACAATAAAACAAAAGTAAAACGGAAGTCCAGAATCCAACCACTTACCTCCTCCTCTGCTGCCACTTAGTATGAGACACTGTTACTTCATTCCTAAGGATTATTCTAAGAGCTTCTAAACAGATCCCCCTTCTTCACCCTTGCTGTATTATAGCCTCCTCTCAATGGAGCAACTGGAATGATCCTTTTAAAATGTCAGAGCACTCAAGGACCTCTTACGTTCAAAATCTGCAATGCCTCTCAGCTCCCTGAGAACAGAGGCTAAAATCCATCCTGCTGTCCTGACCTCCTTCCACAGTCTGGCTCCTGCGTCTCTGTGACCTTCTGTCCCTCCCTCATTCCAGTCTCTCCCCCATGGACTCCTTGCTATTCTGGGACACCAGGCACGTATCCATCAAGAAGGTTCATGCTTTAGGGTACCTCTTGCTGGAATATTCCTCCCTAGATGTACCCCTTGAGCTTTGGCCTAGATATCGTTTTCTCTGTGAGGTCCAATCTGACTCCTTCATACTCAGCCTTTCTCCCCACTCCCTGGTGCTGCTTCACTTCTTATGCTTTAGTGCTTACTTGTCCTTCGGGCACCCTATATGATTGGCCTATTTGTTATCCACTGCTTATTCTTGCTAGAATGTAAACTGCATGAGGTTAGGCGTGTTTATTTATTTATTTTTTTTGCATTGGCTTAGAATAATATCTGGAACATTGAAGGTGCTAAACACATAGTTTATTTTAAATATAAATTTATTTATTTTAATTGGAGGCTACATTGGGGTACATTTGTCTCTTTCTATTCTGGTTTCCTTGGTGTGTATGCCCAGAAGTGGGATTTCTGGGTCATAAGGCAGTTCTATTTCCAGTTTTTTAAAGGAATCTCCACACTGTTCTCCATAGTGGCTGTACTAGTTTGCATTCCCACCAACAGTGTAACAGGGTTCCCTTTTCTCCACACCCTCTCCAGCATTTATTGCTTGTAGACTTTTGGATTGCAGCCATTCTGACTGGCATGAAATGGTATCTCATTGTGGTTTTGATTTGCATTTCTCTGATAATGAGTGATGCTGAGCATCTTTTCACGTGTTTGTTAGCCATCTGTATGTCTTCTTTAGAGAAATGTCTGATTAGTTCTTTGGCCCATTTTTTGATTGGGTCATTTATTTTTCTGGATTCATCTGCAGGAGTTGCTTGTATATTTTTGAGATTAATTATTTGTCAGTTTTGCTTCATTTGCTATTATTTTCTCCCATTTTGAAGGCTGTCTTTTCACCTTGCTTATAGTTTCCTTTGTTGTGCATAAGTTTTAATTTTAATTAGGTCCCATTTGTTTATTTTTGCTTTTATTTCCAATATTCTGGGACATGGGTCATAGAGGATCCTGCTGTGATTTATGTTGCAGAGTGTTTTGCCTATGTTCTCTTCTAGGAGTTTTATAGTTTCTGGTCTTATGTTTAGATCTTTAATCCATTTTGAGTTTTTTTTGTGTATGGTGTTAGAAGGCAATCTAGTTTCTTTCTTTTGCAAGTGGTTGACCAGTTTCCCAGCACCACTTGTTAAAGAGATTGTTTTCAATCTATTGTATATTCTTGACTCCTTTGTCAAAGATAAGGTGTGCATAGGTGCGTGGATTTATCTCTGGGCTTTCTATTTTGTTCCATTGATCTATATTTCTGTCTTTGTGCCAGTTCATACTGTCTTGAAGACTGTGGCTTTGTAGTAGAGCTTGAAGTCAGGCAGGCTGATTCCTCCAGTTCCATTCTTCTTTCTTAAGATTGCTATGGCTATTTGAGTTTTTTTTGGTATTTCCATACAAATTGTGAAATTATTTTTTCTAGCTCTGTGAAAAATACCATTGGTAGCTTGATAGGGATTACATTGAATCTATAGATGCTTTGGGTAGTATACTCATTTTCACTATATTGATTCTTCTGACAGGGATCAAGACCATCCCCATGGAAAAGAAATGCAAAAAAGCAAAATGGCTGTCTGGGGAGGCCTTACAAATAGCTGTGAAAAGAATAGAAGCAAAAAGCAAAGGAAGAAAGGAAAGATATAAACATCTGAATGCAGAGTTCCAAAGAATAGCAAGAAGAGATAAGAAAGCCTTCCTCAGCGATCAATGCAAAGAAATAGAGGAAAACAACAGAATGAGAAAGACTAGGGATCTCTTCAAGAAAATCAGAGATACCAAAGGAACATTTCATGCAAAGATGGGCTCAATAAAGGACAGAAATGGTATGGACCTAACAGAAGATATTAAGAAGAGGTGGCAAGAATACACAGAAGAACTGTACAAAAAAGAGCTTCACGACCCAGATAATCATGATGGTGTGATCGCTGACCTAGAGCCAGACATCCTGGAATGTGAAGTCAAGTGGGCCTTAGAAAGCATCACTATGAACAAAGCTAGTGGAGGTGATGGAATTCCAGTGGAGCTATTCCAAATCCTGAAAGAGGATGCTGTGAAAGTGCTACACTCAATATGCCAGCAAATTTGGAAAACTCAGCAGTGGCCACAAGATTGGATAAGGTCAGTTTTCATCCCAATCCCAAAGAAAGGCAATGCCAAAGAATGCTCAAACTACCGCACAATTGCACTCATCTCACACGCTAGTAAAGTAATGCTCAAAATTCTCCAAGCCAGGCTTCAGCAATATGTGAACCGTGAACTTCCTGATGTTCAAGCTGGATTTAGAAAAGGCAGAGGAACCAGAGATCAAATTGCCCACATCCGCTGGATCATGGAAAAAGCAAGAGAGTTCCAGAAAAACATCTATTTCTGCTTTATTGACTATGCCAAAGCCTTTGACTGTGTAGATCACAATAAAGTGTGGAAAATTCTGAGAGAGATGGGAACACCAGACCACCTGATGTGCCTCTTGAGAAATCTGTATGCAGGTCAGGAAGCAACAGTTAGAACAGGTCATGGAACAACAGACTGGTTCCAAATAGGAAAAGGAGTACGTCAAGGCTGCATATTGTCACCATGTTTATTTAACTTATATGCAGAGTACATCATGAGAAATGCTGGACTGGAAGAAACACAAGTTGGAATCAAGATTGCTGGGAGAAATATCAATAACCTCAGATATGCAGATGACACCACCCTTATGGCAGAAAGTGAAGAGGGGCTAAAAAGCCTCTTGATGAGAGTGAAAGTGGAGAGTGAAAAAGTTGGCTTAAAGCTCAACATTCAGAAAACGAAGATCATGGCATCTGGTCCCATCACTACATGGGAAATAGATGGAGAAACAGTGGAAACAGTGTCAGACTTTATTTTTCTGGGCTCCAAAATCACTGCAGATGGTGATTGCAGCCATGAAATTAGAAGACGCTTACTCCTTGGAAGGAAAGTTATGACCAACCTAGATAGCATATTCAAAAGCAGAGACATTACTTTGCCAACAAAGGTTCACCTAGTCAAGGCTATGGTCTTTCCTGTGGTCATGTATGGATGTGAGAGCTGGACTGTGAAGAAGGCTGAGTGCCGAAGAATTGATGCTTTTGAACTGTGGTATTGGAGAAGACTCTTGAGAGTCCCTTGGACTGCAAGGAGATCCAACCAGTCCATTCTGAAGGAGATCAGCCCTGGAATTTCTTTGGAAGGAATGATGCTAAAGCTTAGACTCCAGTATTTTGGCCACCTCATGCGAAGAGTTGACTCATTGGAGAAGACTCTGATGCTGGGAGGGATTGGGGGCAGGAGGAGAAGGGTACGACAGAGGATGAGATGGCTGGATGGCATCACTGACTCGATGGTTGTGAGTCTGAGTGACCTCCGGGAGTTGGTGATGGACAGGGAGGCCTGGCGTGCTGCAGTTCATGGGGTTGCAAAGAGTCGGACACGACTGAGTGACTGATCTGATCTGATCTGATCCATGAACATGGTATATTTCTCCATCTATTAGTGTCCTCTTTAACTTCTTTCACCAATGTTTTATAATTTTCTATATATAGGTATTTTGTTTCTTTAGGTAGATATATTCCTAAGTATTTTATTCTTTTCATTGCAATGGTGAAAGTTTTTTTAAAAACACTGTTTAATTTGTATTGGGCTATAGCTGATTACCAGTGTTGTGATGGTTTCAGGTGAACAGTAAAGGGACTCAGCCATACATGTACAAGTATCTGTTCTCCCCCACACTCCCCTCCCATCCAGGCTGCCACATCACATTGATCAGAGTTCCATGTACTATATAGTACGTCCTTGTTGGTTATCCATTTTAGATGTAGCAGTGAAAACACATATTTTTTGACGGATAAAGTAAATGAATTCTAAGAAGCAAGCTTCTAAAGTACTGACATTTGTATTCAAATTATAGGTACCTCCTCCACTAACAAATTAGCTGAAAAAGTTTGGGTTTTGTCTTAATGGGGCTCCTAGTCAGGATCCATGAGGCAGCTTCTTTGAGGTAGATGCACATATTCTCCTTGTTAAACAGAAGGGGAAGCCAAGGCAGCCCTAAGACTTGAACCTGGGGTGTTCGCTGGACACTCTGTTTGTAACGCTCACTGTACAGCCTTTCCTGCAGCCTGCTGGAATTTGAACCTGTCTTCTCTCCAGTCAAGGTCACTTCTTGCCTCTGCCCTATTTGACTTTTTCCTTCGTTGAATCCTTCCTGTATCCCCACTTTTCTGGGACGGAGTACAGATAATTTTTGACTTCACAGGCAGGGAGCCTGAGTTTTCAGTACTATGATTCCAATCCCAGTGTCAGTAGGTGACAGAACTGACCCCGGAACCTAGGAGTTTCGGCTGAACACACACGTGTGCTGCCCTGTGTTCCGCTCTTCATTCTTGCCAATGAATGGGATAAAGATATGGAGTGGATGCCAATTAGGTCAGCAATAGTAATAATTGGGGTGGAGGGTGGGACCTGAGTGGGGAGAGCTCTCTGGAAGTTGGCTGGGATAAAGAAAAGATACAGACTTGTGGGGGATAGTGGAAGGAGCACAGTGTTTTCAGCTTTGAGAGAATTCAGGGGGAGGGTGGGGCATGTGAAGACTCTTTTCAATATTTGGGTGTCTGTGTGGACCTAGATAATCATGATGGTGTGATCACTGACCTAGAGCCAGACATCCTGGAATGTGAAGTCAAGTGGGCCTTAGAAAGCATCACTACGAACAAAGCTAGTGGAGGTGATGGAATTCCAGTGGAGCTATTCCAAATCCTGAAAGATGCTTTTTCCGGTTAAGATGGCAGAGGATTAGGACGGGGAATACGCTCTCTCCTCCACAAATTCATCAATGAGACATCTGGGCACCGAGTAAATTCCACAAACAGCTTCGGAGTGCTGGCGGAGGATGTCGGACACCCAGAAAAGCAACTCACTGCCTTCTAAAGGAGGTAGGAAAGAATATAGAAGCCAGAGAGAGACAAAGAGGGAGGGGCGGACCTCTGTCCGGGGAACGGAGTCTTAAAAAGAGAAGTTTCCAAACATCAGGAAACACTCTCCCTGCGGAATCTGCGCCGAACCTGGGAAACACGGAGACTATCATAACTGGGAGGAGAACAGTTGAGCAATTAGAACCCACAGACTGCGGGCCCTGCAGTAACTTCTGCAGCGGGGAAGCATCGCCGCAAACGCCCGCATCTGCCATTGGTGAGCCGGGGCTGGGCAGGGAGACGCCGCGGGCCGCTCCCACGAGGGACGCTCCCCCCCCGGGCACGGGACTCTCCCCCGCTGGACGCTCCCCCGCCGGCCGCTCCTGCGCGGGCCGCAGCTGCTCCTGCGCAGGCGTGCCCCCGCCCGCTGTGCCGGCGGCTCCCACGAGGGCCACCCCACCCCCTCCCCCACCCGCCTGCCATTCCCATGCGAGCCACCCCCTCGCTGGCCCGTCCCCCTCTGCAGGCCGCGGCGCAGACTGCGTTCACCTGATTGTCTGGAGTGCTGCCTAATCAGAGTAGTTTGGGCCGGCAGTCCAGATTGTGCAGCGCCGACCACACGAGTGGCCGGCCTTGGCCCAGAACACCGCCAAACCGCGCACAGAACAAAGGACTATGCAGACCAACTACAGAGAAAGGGGCCTATAGATCTTGAGAAATTTAAGCCGGAACAAGGAACTAGCCAAAAATGAACTGAACCCACAACAATAATAGAGAAACTCTTATATATATTGTTACTATTTTTACCATCATTATTTCCTTTTTTTTTTCTTTTTTTAATATATATCTTTTAAAATTTTTATTATTTTTTAATTGGAAAAAGGAAAATAAAATTTTTTTTATCCCTTTAATTTTTTTTGTTGTTGTTTGTTTTGTTTTGTTTCTTTTATTTTTATTTTTTTTATCCTCTAGTACTTCTTTAATCTCCACGTTTAGATATAACTTTTGTGACCCTGTTTTTTTTGTCTTTTTTCCTTTTTGTCCTTTGCTTTTTTCCTTTCCTTTTTTCTTTTCTTTACTGATTACTGACTAGATCTGTCTCTCTCCTTTACACTCCCTCCTTTTATCCTCCTGACCACCTCTGTCTCCTTCCTCCCTTTTTCCTTCTCTGTATAACTCCGTGAACATCTCTGAGCGGTCCAGTTGTGGAATGCATTATAGAAGAAGAAGTTTTTGAGACTACTGTAAAAATAAGACCGATAACTGGAACCAGGAGGCTTAAGTCCATACCCTGATCCCACGAAACATTAATTGACAGGAGCTCATCAAAAGCCTCCATACCTACACTGAAACCAAGCATCACACAAAGACCAGCAAGTTCCACGACAAGACATACCAAGCAAATTCTCCAGAAAAACAAGAACACAGCCCTGAGCTCCAATACACAGGCTACACAAAGCGACCCCAAAATCATAGACATCTCATAACTCACTACTAGACACTCCACTGCACCCCAGAGAAAAGAAATCCAGCTCCACCCACCAGAACACCGATACAAGCTTCCATAAACAAGAAACCTCGACAAGCCACCGGTACAAACCCACATATAGTGCAGAAACGCCACAATAAAGAGAACTCCACAGACTACCAGAATACAGTAAAGACACCCCAAACTCAGCAATTTAAACAAGATGAAGAGACAGAAGAATTCCCAGCAGGTAAAGGAACAGGATAAATGCCCACCAAACCAAACAAAAGAGGAAGAAATAGTGAACCTACCTGATAAAGAATTCCGAATAATGATAGTGAAATTAATCCAAAATCTGGAAAGCAAAATGGAATCATGGATAAATAGCTTGGAGAAAAGCATTGAGAAGATGCAAGAAAGATTTAACAAGGACCTAGAAGAAATAAAAAAGTGTCAATATATAATGAATAATGCAATAAATGAGATCCAAAACACTCTGGAGGCAACAAATAGTAGAATAACAGAGGCAGAAGATAGAATTAGCGAATTAGAAGATAGAATGGCAGAATTAAATGAATCAGAGGAGAAAAAAGAAAAACGAATTAAAAGAAATGAGGACAATCTCAGAGACCTCCAGGACAATATTAAACTTTACAATATTCGAATCATAGGAGTCCCAGAAGAAGAAGACAAAAAGAAAGACCATGAGAAGATACTAGAGGAGATAATAGTTGAAAACTTCCCTAAAATGGGGAAGGAAATAATCACTCAAGTCCAAGAAACCCAGAGAGTCCCAAATAGGATAAACCCAAGGCGAAACACCCCAAGACACATATTAATCAAATTAACAAAGATCAAACACAAAGAACAAATATTAAAAGCAGCAAGGGAAAAACAACAAATAACACACAAGGGAATTCCCATAAGGATAACAGCTGATCTTTCAATAGAAACTCTCCAAACCAGGAGGGAATGGCAAGACATACTTAAAGTGATGAAAGAAAAGAACCTACAGCCCAGATTATTGTACCCAGCAAGGATCTCATTCAAATATGAAGGAGAAATCAAATCCTTTACAGACAAGCAAAAGCTGAGAGAATTCAGCACCACCAAACCAGCTCTCCAACAAATACTAAAGGACAGTCTCTAGACAGGAAACACAAAAAGGATATATAAATTCAAACCCAAAACAACAAAGTAAATGGCAAAGCCCAGAGATAAATCCATGCACATATAGTCACCTTATCTTTGACAGAGGAGGCAAGAATATACAATGGATTAAAGACAATCTCTTTAACAAGTGGTGCTGGGAAAACTGGTCGAACACTTGTAAAAGAATGAAACTAGAACACTTTCTAACACCATACACAAAAATAAACTCAAAATGGATTAAAGAGCTAAATGTAAGACCAGAAACCATAAAACTCCTAGAGGAAAACATAGGCAAAACACTCTGACTTACATCACAGCAGGATCCTCCATGACCCACCTCCCAGAATATTGGAAATAAAATAAAAAATGAACAAATGGGACCTAATCAAACCTAAAAGCTTCTGCACAACAAAGGAAACTATAAGCAAGGTGAAAAGACAGCCTTCAGAATGGGAGAAGATAATAGCAAATGAAGCAACTGACAAACAACTAATCTCAAAAATATACAAGCAACTTCTACAGCTCAATTCCAGAAAAATAAATGACCCAATCAAAAAATGGGCCAAAGAACTAATCAGACATTTCTCCAAAGAAGACATACAGATGGCTAACAAACACATGAAAAGATGCTCAACATCACTCATTATCAGAGAAATGCAAATCAAAACCACTATGAGATACCATTTCACACCAATCAGAATGGCTGCTATCCAAAAGTCCACAAGCAATAAATGCTGGAGAGGGTGCGGAGAGAAGGGAACCCTCTTGCACTGTTGGTGGGAATGCAAACTGGTACAGCCACTATGGAGAACAGTCTGGAGACTCCTCAAAAAACTGGGAATAGAACTGCCTTATGATCCAGCAATCCCACTGCTGGGCATATACACTGAGAAATCCAGAATTGAAAGAGACACGTGTACCCCAATGTTCATGGCAGCACTGTTTGCAATAGCCAGAATGTGGAAGCAACCTAGATGTCCATCCACAGATGAATGGATAAGCAAGCTGTGGTACATATACACAATGGAGTATTACTCAGCCATTAAAAAGAATATATTTGAATCAGTTCTAAGGAGGTGGATGGAACTGGAGCCTATTATACAGAGTGAAGTAAGCCAGAAACAAAAACACAAATACAGTATACTAACGCATATATATGGAATTTAGAAAGATGGTAAAAATAACCCTATTTACGAGACAGCAAAAGAGACACTGATGTATAGACCAGACTTTTGGACTCTGGGACCGGGAGAGGGTGGGATGATTGGGGAGAATAGCATTGAAATATGTGTAATATTATATCTGAAATATGTTAATTGTTCAAACTAATCGCTGTCATGTTACAGTTTGTTCATATTAGATGTTTGTAATGTTTATGATAATCAATAAAAGAGATTCTTGATAAAAAAAAATTATTTTCCTGAAGAGTTTTTAATTAATTGAGAAAATGCTTAAATGAAAATGACTGTAAAATGTTTTATACTTTTTATAATCTACAATATTTCTATAAATGTGTTAAAATGCCCTTAAATAAATATGTATTGATTTGTAGCTTAAAAAAAAAAAAAAAATCCTGAAAGATGATGCTGTGAAAGTGCTGCACTCAATATGCCAGCAAATTTGGAAAACTCAGCAGTGGCCACAAGATTGGAAAAGGTCAGTTTTCATCCCAATCCCAAAGAAAGGCAATGCCAAGGAGTGCTCAAACTACCGCACAATTGCACTCATCTCACACGCTAGTAAAGTAATGCTCAAAATTCTCCAAGCCAGGCTTCAGCAGTATGTGAACCGTGAACTTCCTGATGTTCAAGCTGGATTTAGAAAAGGCAGAGGAACCAGAGATCAAATTGCCCACATCTGCTGGATCATGGAAAAAGCAAGAGAGTTCCAGAAAAACATCTATTTCTGCTTTATTGACTATGCCAAAGCCTTTGACTGTGTAGATCACAATAAAGTGTGGAAAATTCTGAGAGAGATGGGAATACCAGACCACCTGATGTGCCTCTTGAGAAATCTGTATGCAGGTCAGGAAGCAACAGTTAGAACTGGTCATGGAACAACAGACTGGTTCCAAATAGGAAAAGGAGTAGGTCAAGGCTGTATATTGTCACCATGTTTATTTAACTTATATGCAGAGTACATCATGAGAAATGCTGGACTGGAAGAAACACAAGCTGGAATCAAGATTGCTGGGAGAAATATCAATAACCTCAGATATGCAGATGACACCACCCTTATGGCAGAAAGTGAAGAGGAACTAAAAAGCCTCTTGATGAAAGTGAAAGTGGAGAGTGAAAAGGTTGGCTTAAAGCTCAACATTCAGAAAACGAAGATCATGGCATCTGGTCCCATCACTACATGGGAAATAGATGGAGAAACAGTGGAAACAGTGTCAGACTTTATTTTTCTGGGCTCCAAAATCACTGCAGATGGTGACTGCAGCCATGAAATTAGAAGATGCTTACTCCTTGGAAGGAAAGTTATGACCAACCTAGATAGCATATTCAAAAGCAGAGACATCACTTTGCCAACAAAGTTTCGCCTAGTCAAGGAAGGAATGATGCTAAAGCTGAAACTCCAGTATTTTGGCCACCTCATGCGAAGAGTTGACTCATTGGAGAAGACTCTGATGCTGGGAGGGATTGAGGGCAGGAGGAGAAGGGGAAGACAGAGGATGAGATGGCTGGATGGCATCACTGACTCGATGGATGTGAGTCTGAGTGACCTCCGCGAGCTGGTGATGGATAGCGAGGCCTGGCGTGCTGCAGTTCATGGGGTCGCAAAGAGTCGGACACGACTGAGTGACTGATCTGATCTGATCTGTGGAGGTCTTAGATGGCAGGAGATTCTGGAGAGATGCTATTTTAGGGTGAGGGACAAAAGTCTCTGAACTTGAGTTTTCCTATCAGTGTAATGAGGGCCCACTAAGGCCCATTTTGCAGAGTTGTGTTAGAAGGTCATTATGAAAGGCAGCCAGCAGAACTCCTCACACCCCGTGAAAGCCTTCTATCATGAGTGTGGTTGTGAGGCAATTGTGATAAAGATGACAATCTAGAAGTCTGGAAAACCACTTTGGCAACTTAGTGGGAATGGTTTCAAAGATTAAGTTAGAGGACATGATGTGTTCTGTCATTCTACTCTTGGCTGTTTTATTTCATTAAAACCAATTTAGTTTTCATAGAGCACAGGGAACTATATTCCATATTTTCGTGTGTGTCTATGTATGTGCCCTCAGTCATGTCTCTAGTCCACCAGGCTCCTCTGTCTGTGGAACTGTTCAGGCAAGAAGACTGGAGTGCATTGTCATTTCGTACTCCAAGGGATCTTCCTGACCCAGGGATCAAACCTAGGTCTCCTGCATTTCAGGTGAATGCTTTACTGACTGAGCTACTAGGGAAACCCAAATATTTTGTAATAATGAATAACAAAAGAATATGAAAAAGAATATCTATCTACTGAATCGCTGTGCTGTATGCCTGAAACTAATACGACATTGTAAATCAGTTATACTTCAATTAAAAAAAGGGATTAAAAAAGCAATTTAGTTTGGGTTGCCAACCACAACATCTGTGAAATTTTGGACAATTTCATTTGTCTTGAACATAGAATGGATGTAATATTATTTTCTGTATGACAGAAGATGTAGCTAGGATGATTGGAACAGAAATATTTGTTGTGCATTTGGATGGTTACATATAACACTAAGTATTCTAGCGCTTGTTCCTTTCCAAAAACATGTGGAAAAATGAACAAAAAACAACCATGGCATTACAGCATGACAGGGTCAGGGAATTTTAGGAATGGAAAGGACATTAGAAATGGGGTTAGGGTGAAATTCAGTGTCTAGGGGAAGGAGTCGGAAGTCTCATCAGAGGCCATTTCTGGTGGTGTGCACAGTCTCCCATCCTGCTAAAGTGTCACATTTGGCAAGCACTCCTGGAAAACTAGCAAAGATTTCAGTCTTTTTCGATTAAATTCCATGATGCTGTCCCTCTTGCCAACCTGATGTTAATGTGCCTCCCATTACTGTACTTCCAGTGATGGACTCCAAAGGAATTCACAGTCTGGCACCAATATACCTAACACTGTTACTTCCCTTAACATGTCCAGTCTTGGCCTGAGTGTGAGCTCAGATTTCTGAGATGGGGCCACAGGGCTCTGGGGCTCCAGAGACAAGGGGCCAGGTGTATCAGCAGAGGCACTGTCTTATCTTACTTGCTCTGGGGTTCTGCTCACCTCTTTTCACACTTCAGTGCAGTGGAGGAAAAGTCAGTGTTATTAAATCACCATGAATCTCTGTGAATCCAGGCAAGATCAGAGAAGCATGCATGTAAATAGCAAACCCCACAATGGATGGTCTTTTGTAATGTAGGAGAGGCCTAGTATGTGCTTGTCTATTTGATCTTCACATGAGAACCCCTCCTGTAGCTAAAACAAGTACTTCCATGTCACCTGCCTGCCAGTCCAAGCATGCTACCCCGACTGCCCCTCCTGTGACGACACTGTCCTCTTTCCTTTGAGTTCAGGTGGCACAATGTGTGCTTAAGGTGATTCTTTTCACCAACCCCTTTTGTATTATTTTTGTCACAAGGAGGCTTGATTCAAACAGAGGAAAGAAATGCAAAACAATTCATTTCAGAGTCAGATAGGTGTAGACTGAAATTTCACATTCAGTAGAAATTTAATGTGAGCTACAAATACAATTAAAACATTTCTCAGTTCAGTTCAGTCGCTCAGTCATGTCTGACTCTTTGCGACCCCATGAATCGCAGCACGCCAGGCCTCCCTGTCCATCGCCAACTCCTGGAGTTCACTGAGACTCACGTCCATCGAATCAGTGATGCCATCCAGCCATCTCATCCTCTGTCATCCCCTTCTCCTCCTGCCCCCAGTCCCTCCCAGCGTCAGAGTCTTTTCCAGTGAGTCAACTCTTCGCATGAGGTGGCCAAAGTACTGGAGTTGCAGCTTTAGCATCATTCCTTCTAAAGAAATCCCAGGGCTGATCTCCTTCAGAATGGACTGGTTGGATCTGTCAACTAAAAAGGTAGTCACAATCTGAAAGTAGAGAATTATTTTATTTGGTGGGAATGTTAGGACTCTAAGCTCTGGAAATAGCATTTCAGGTGGCCCTGGGAGACTGCTCTGAGAAGGCAGAAGACAGTGTCAGGCTATATACAGGTTTGCAACAAAAGGGGCAGGCAGTCTGAACATCATAGGTTTTTGTAAGGAAAATCAGATATCAAGTTAAGGAGTTTAGCGCTCTTCTGTGTCTGGGAAAATGCAAGAGTCTGGGATTATTGAAGTCATTTCTTTCATATACATCTCAGCTATCTGGGGCCAGTGTCCTGTCTTTTTGATTTATCACATCTCCCCACCTCCAGCTCCTCCACAATCACTGTGAGGGTTGGTGGCATCTGCTGTATCGCAGGCATTGTGTTCTCTTTTGGGAGTCCTCATTCACATTTGGAGGCCTGGAATCCCTGATGACTGTTATGTCTTTGTTTATTGATATGGTAGGAGATATTCTATTTCACAATAGTAATTGTTAAAATTAATTAAAAATATGTTTTATTTAACTCAATATATACAAAATATTGATTCAACACACAACATTAAAAATGATCAGAAATATTTTCTTTCCTTTTTTTCTGTTTCGAATTTTAGAGATTTGGTGTGTCTTTTATACTCTGAGAACATCTTAATTCAGAATTCCTTCACTTTTGGTGCTCAGCAGCTGCTTGTAATAGTGGCCACCATGTTGACACAGCAGGTCTGCAGAGTCTTAGGGCTGACCAGTGTCAGTCCTAGAGTCACGTGGATCTGAGTGTGAACTCTGACTTTGCCCGTGAGAGGCTGTCCAGACTTAGAAAGCCTCCTCCACTTTTAGGAGCCTCAGTTTTCTCACTATAAAATGGTCATATTAGTTATTGCCTCATAGGGCTGTCCTGAAGATAAAAATGAGACAACACATATTCTGGCACAGAGTAAAGGTTGCTGCTGCTAAGTCGCTTCAGTCGTGTCCAACTCTGTGCGACCCCAGAGACGGCAGCCCACCAGGTTCCCCGTCCCTGGAGTCCTCCAGGCAAGAACACCAGAGTGGGTTGCCATTTCCTTCTCCAGAGCATGAAAGGGAAAAGTGAAAGTGAAGTTGCTCAGTTGTGTCCGACTCTTTGCGACCCCATGGACTGCAGCCCACCAGGCTTCTCTGTCCATGGGATTTTCCAGGCAAGAGTACTGGAGCAGGGTGCCATTGCCTTAATTGCTGATACCATTCCAGCTGGATCTTATTTTATTTTTCAGTTTCCCAGTGAGTTTTATTTGGACCGACCTAGGGACAGAGTACTCTTGCCTGGAAAATCCCATGGACAGAGGAGCCTGGTGGGCTGCAGTCCATGGGGTCGCTAAGTTGGACACCACTGAGCGACTTCACTTTCACTTTTCACTTTCATGCATTGGAGAAGGAAATGGCAACCCACTCCAGTGTTCTTGCTTGGAGAATCCCAGGGACGGGGGAGCCTGGTGGGCTGCCGTCTCTGGGGTCACACAGAGTCGGACACGACTGAAGCGATGCAGCAGCAGCAGCAGCAGCAGCAGGGACAGAGAGGACCTGCACCGAAGAGAAGGTTAGCCTTTTGATGGTGAAGCCTGGCTTGTGCTGGTGATGGAGGACGGGGTGGGGCAGCAGGAACTTGATCTGGCAGTTGTGGAACTGCTGGTCTGCGCACCTGATGGCTGCGACCTCCTCCACCTTCATGATCTGGATTGAGTGGGCCTGGGCATGGTGCCACGTGTGCAGGGTGCCGGTTCCAGCTGTGATCAAGTCATAGCGCAGCCAGATGTGAAAGTCCTTCACCGGCGGCGGCGATTTCCCTGTCCACAGTGGACCATTTCCCCTGAGGACCTCATCTTCCTGCGCTGAGACACAAAGTACCAGAAGGGGGACTTGGCAACATCGTGTTCAGGCACATACATTTTCACGCGCCCGCGAAGAGAAGCGGCCTGCAGAGTCTGGGAGTCAGGCAGGCATGGCTCCGCAGTCTTGTACTTTTGAACTGTGCCTGAGGCCTTCATGGTGCTCTTTCCCTGCTTGCTGCCACCCCTGAAAAGGTCTAGTTAGATTTTAAGTTTGAGTGTTTATATGTAAGACAGTGGTGTTACATTTTCTTGTATCAACTTTATTCCATAATACCTGTGGGTGATGAAGACAAGTTAACTTGCTTTGAGCTTTAGTTGGTGGACATTCTTAAAGTACACATCTGTGAAGTTGGTTTTAAAATTTTGTTTCTCTTGAACAAAATTTTCATTTTATTATGAAAATATTCAAACAGAAAAGTTGAGAGAACTATACAGTGAACACCTGAATATGCAACTATCAAGAGTCTACAGTCAACGTTTTGTTTTACTTGCTTTATTAAACACCTATCCATCTTTCTGCTATCCATCTATAAATCCATCTTATTTAACTTTTTGCATTTTTATAGTTATTGGGGCTGTTGTTCATATTATAAAAGTTAAAAAATCTACTAAGATGCATTAATTATGAGTGTTTTTGTGTATCTTTCAGGAAATTGCCAGGATAGTGAAAACAAATATGTAAGAAGTCAAGTAATTTGAATAATACAATTAATATGATTGATGTGCTCTAATAGCTAATAAACAAGATACATATTCTTTTTCAATACCATGTTCTGTATTTATCAACACATTTTGTTGTTGATAAGATGTTACTGTATAAACATTTGATATGGTCCATTTGTTTATTTTTCCTTGTGTTTCCCTTGCCTGAAGAGACACGTTAAAAAAAAAAAAATATATATATATATATATATATATATATATATATATATATTGCTGCTGCTGCTGCTGCTGCTAAGTCGCTTCAGTCGTGTCCGACTCTGTGTGACCCCATGGACCGAGGCCCACCAGGCTCCTCCATCCACAGGATTTTCCAGGCAAGAGCACTGGGGTGGGGTGCCATTGCCTTCCCCAATATATATTGCTAAGACGTGCCAAAGAGTGTGCTACCTATGCTTTCTTCTAGAAGTTTTATGGTTTCAGATCTTACATTTAATAAGTCTTTAATTCATTTTGAGTTTATTTTTACAGATGGTGGGAGAAAGTAGTCCACTTTGGTTCTTTTGCGTGTGGCTGTCCACTTTCCCCAGCACCACGTCCTGAGGAGGCTGTCTTTTCCTCATTGTATATTCTTGCTCTTTTGTCGTAAACTAGTTGACCGTGTAAGTGTGTGTTCGCTTCTGGGCTTTGTGTTCCCTTAATTCCTATACAGGTGATCTTACTCTTTTGTCTTATCCTGACGTTGACGTGGTTGTTCTACTACCTCTACCCTGTGTTTGCCTTTACCAATAAAATCTTTTCTTTTGTAACTGTTATATTATTAGTTGTGGTCTATTTTTTCCACTTAGAGAAGTCCCTTTACAGTTTTTGTTAAGTTGAGTTAGCAGTGCTGAGCATTTTTGGTCTTTTTCTTGCCTGTTAAACGCGTTCTCTCTCCTTCAAATCTGAATGAAAGCCTTGCTGGGTAGAGTATTCTTGGTTGTACGCTTTTCCTTTCATCAGTTTGGATGTATTGGTTCACTCCCTTCTGTCCTGCAATGTTTTTGCTGTAAAGTTAGAGAACAGTTTCATGTGAATTCCTGTGTATGTAACTAGTTGCTTTTCTCTTGCTCCTAAATTTAAATTTAATAAATAAAATTTAAATAAATAAATAAATTTAAATTTATCTTTAAATTTTACCATTTCAATTATTATGTATCTTTGTGAGGATCTCTTTGGGTTCATCTTGTTTGGAACTCTCTGTGCTTACTGGACCTGGATGTCTGTTCTCATTTCCAGATTATGGGATTTTTTTTTTAGTTATTATTTTTTCCAATAAGTTCTCTGCCTCTCTTTCCCTTCTCCTTCTGGGACCTTATAATGTAAATATTAGTATGCTTGATGTTGTCCCAGAGGTCTCTCAAATGCTCTTTATTTTCTAAAGTTTTTTTTTTTCTTCTTTCTGTTCTGCTTTAGTGATTTCCACCACTCTGTCTTCCAGTTTGATGATTTATTTCTCTATATCATCTTAGTAAAACTTCTTGTGTATTTTTGATTTCAGTATTGTATTCATCAGCTATTTTTTGGTTCTTCTTTCTATTTTCTAACTCTGTGTTAAGCTTCTCTCTGTTCATCCATTTTTCTCCCAAGTTTGCTGAGCATCTTTACGATCATTACTTTGAAATTTTTATGGGTAGATTTCTTATCTCCACTTCTCTTAGCTCTTCTTCTGAGGTTTTATCTTGTTCCTTCCTTTGGAATGTATTCTTCTATAGCCTCATGTTGCCTAATTCTCTGGGTTTATTATTGTATGGTAGTGGGTTGGTTATGTTTCTTGATCTTGCAGAAGTGGCCTTGTTTAGATCTCTGTGGCTTCATGGACTGTAGCCCACCAGGCTCCTCTGTCCATGGAATTTTCCAGGCAAGAACACTGGAGTAAGTTGCCATTTCCTACTCCAGGGGATCTTCCTGACCCAGGGATTGAACCTATGACTCTTGCATCTCCTGCATAAGTGGGCAGGTTCTTTACCACTAGTGCCACCTGGAATCCCTCTTTATTTTTTTAAATTGGAGTATAATTGCTTTACAATATTGTGTTAGTCTCTGCTGTACAACCAAGTGAATCAGCCATCTGTTTACATTTATCTCCTTCCTGTTGGATCTTCCCCCACACCCTAGGAGACTTCTTCGGGGGCCCAGCAGCATCCTCTATTCTGGTCACCAGAACTGTATTCTCTAGCAGTTTCCCCTGTGTGGGCTTGCTGCAGGGCCGGGGGATCCTGGTCTGGTGCTGGTCCCCTGCTGGAAGGCTCCTTGTCCCAGGGTTGGCTGTGGGTTTGGGGGCCCCAGGCTAGTTCCAGCTTGCTGGTGAGTGGGACCAGGTCTTGGGTGGCTGGCTGCAGGGTTGTGGGGGTCCCTGGGCTGGTGCTGGCTGGTGGTAGGGGGTGTCCGGGCTCTGAAAGGCTAGCTGCTTGCCTGGGGGTTTCGGGACTGACGCTGGCTCTCTGATGCTATAGGCTAGCAGGGAGACTCCAGAAATTTCCTTGTCAACACCAGTGTCTTCATGGTAAAATGAATCCCCCCAAATGGCTGCCATCATCTATCCACAGGGGGTGTCCCAGTTGCCGCCTGCCTTTGTGAGACTTTCTAAGATCAGCAAGTGGGTCTGACCTAAGCATCTTTTAAATTACTGCCTCTGCACTGGGATTTGGTGAGTGAGTGTTTTGTGTTCCCTTTAGGAGCAGAGTCTGTCTCCTATAGTCCTCTGGCTCATATATACAAGCCCTGCTGGCCTTCAAAGCTGGACATTGGGGGACTTGTCTTCCTGGTGCAGGAGGCCCAAAGCTTGGGGACCCTGATGTGAGGCTTAGACTCCTCACTACTTGGAGAGAAATGTGCAATTGTGATCATCTCCCATATGTGGGTCACTCACCCAGGGGAATGATTCTTGACTGTACTATGTCTCTACCCCCTTACTCATCTAGTTCTAGTTCCTTTTTTATATTTTTAATTCTGGAAAATCTTTTTTGCTGGTCCAGTTTGTCCTCATAAATAGTTGTTGTATAGATGTTATTTGGTGTGCCTGTAGGATGCCCACAGGCATTTTGGCCATACCTCTAAATAACTTTCGACTATAGAAAATATCTATTAGAAAGTAAAGTGTATTTAAAAGTCAAAACTACCAATAGCATGAGATGATGTGTCTAAATGTAACTTAAGAAGAGTGTTCTTGCTTTTATTTTTATTAAAATTTTTTCTCTGAACACAAAGGATATGAGATCTTAATTCCCTGATGAGGAATTGAACCCATGTCCCCTGCAGTGGAAGTGTGGAGTCTTAAGCACTGGATTCACCAGGGAATTCCCCCTCCCTTAAAATGTACTTATTAGATAAGAAAAAATAAGGCGAAAAATCAAGAAGATAAAAAAAAAAAAACAAAAAGCCAAATTTAACAAAATAAATAAAAGTAGTGGGAAGGAGTAATTAAATACAGAAAGTACAAATTAATGAAGAGAAACGAAAGAAAAAAGATGATTCTTTGAAAATACCAAAACAGGCCAAGCTCTTGACAACAGTCAAGAGAAAAAGAGAAGACAAATATTGGCAGTGAAGATTGAGAAACTCAGCGTGCTTCGTGAAAGTTGAGACATTTTAAGAAGAAGAAATCCGTGGGAATTCCTTGGGGGGCCAGTGGCGAGGACCTCATGCTCCCACTCAGGGGACGTGGGTTTGGTCCCTGGTCAGGGAACTAAGGTCCCATAAGTTGGGAAGCATGGCCAAAATTTAAAATAAAACAAAGAAGAAGAAATCCTTTATAAAAGCTTTTAAACAATCTAGATGGAAAGAACAAATTCTGGGAAATTAAATTTCTAAATTTGATTCAAGAAGGGTACAGAAATTTCTCCAAACTAGGGGAGAAATGTAAAAAGTGATCCAAAATATATACTACTAAAGTAGTCACTATCTTTCAAAGATAGCGAATAGATTGATAATTTCTATTATTTAATCTGTTCCAGAACCCAAAGATGAAAGTCCTCATCTTTTTATAAACAGTGAACATAACCCTCATCCTACATTAGATTAAAGAACAGCATTAAAAGGGAAAAGCATAGTTAATCCCACTCATAAACAAGGATGCAAAATCACATTTGAAATGTTAACCGATCAAACAATGAAGAATAGCCTGGTGGGGTACAGTCCATGGAGCCACAAAGATGTAAGCAAAGAAAGAAAAGTGCGTTCTGATGAAGACTGGTTTGTTCAAGGCATGCAAGGATAGTTCAACAAAAAGAAATCTGTTTTAACATTATTCACCCTGTAACTAAAGTGGGAAAAAAGTAACTTTGTGATGTCCCAGATAGATGCCAGAAAAAACATTTTTGAGAAGCTGTAAAACTCTTCTCTGAGAGCCACCACTGAGCAGAATTGCTTGAAAAAGTAAATCGATGCCACAAACAGATGTGACAATGAGCCATCATTGTTCCCAAGAGGGTAATAAATGCCTGGGGGTTAAATTAACGTTTTCCATAAGCCCTGATTCTCTGAGTGATTCTGCCTGTCATTTAAAAAATATCTTACTCTATCTTCAGCTCTTTATTTATATTTTGGGAATATTCAAATTGTTTTTGTGAATTTTAAATAAAAAGGTGCAGGGGCCATAGCTAACCCCAGGCTAGAAGTGGAAGAGAAGTTCCTGAGAATCCAGGGGTACAGGCTTCTGTGCTGATAGCACACCGCCTCCAGGTAAAGTCAGGAGAGCTCTCCTTCTGCACGGAAGAATGTGAGCAGAGCCCCAAACCAGACAATGCCTGTGGTCAAGCTTTGACCTTTCTCATTATGTGGAATTGCTGAAGCATTCCTACAAATGGTGTTTTAATCATAGCATAAGTTATTAATTTAAACCAGACAAAAGTGCCCTTGGGGAGTCTTCATTCTGTGTAGGAGTTTTTATAAACTTCCACGATTTTTCACCTAATTCTCCCTTGTTGACTTTTGTTGAGACATTGGCAGTGTTTTATAATTTAGGCTTTTTCACCTTTGGAAATAAACCAGGCTTGTTAAAAAAAAAAAGAAGTTTTGTCATAATTTTGGATGGATTGAGAAAACCGTGTAATTTATGAAATCAGGACTGCTAATTTGAGGAAGTACAAAGGATGGAGTGCAGCCCAGGCCGGGGTCAGCGCTGGGCCTTCTGACCCCGCATTGGTCTCGGGCAGAGCAAGTCCGCAGCCTTTAGACCCACGTCTGCATTTCAAGCCCAGTGGAATAAGCGACCTGGATTTTCATAGTACTCGGCACAGAATCACTGGGCCAAAAGGGATCACAGGAGAGACCAGTTAATCTCTGTGGATCAGCAAATGGTTTCCGATAGAAGAGCTTGGAGACCATCCTTTGGGCAAAATTCATTCCCTTGGATGTGGTGAATTTCTCAGAGGACCAGCAATTGTGTGTTATGAACGTTGTCAATTAGCTATTCAGCGTTTGCCTCTTGAAAAACTCACTCAGGGAGACAGCAGACCCAGTGGTTAACTATTCAGCATTTACGATTGCCCACATTATCGCTTAAACTTTCCCCCTTTCTGTTTTCTACCATTTGGGATGAAGCTGAGGACCCAACCCAGTTCTTGCTGTGGACCTGCACTAGCTCTTGCCCTGACCATGCTCTCTGGGGCAGGAGACTAGCATGGAATACTTGAAATAGTGGGGCCTTTGTTAGGTGAGAATGTAGAAGCATGTAGCAACCAGATTGCAGTTGTAGGGAGGAGATGGAGCTCACGCTGTGGCAGAAAGACACAAACTTCATCTTCATGACATCAGAGAGTCCCTGAGTCAGCCACTTCTGGAGCTGTCTGAACTCTTGGACCTCCAGTTCTGTGTTTTAATTGTTTTTGAGCCAGGTTGAAGTGAGCTTTCTCTTACATGTATGTTAAAGCTCCCAAGTAACACAGAGTGAGAATTATTCTCTGTAATTTTCTTTTTTAAAAAATTTTTATTTATTTGATTGCCTCTGGTCTGAGTTGTGGCATGTAGGCTCTTGCCTCTGGTCTGCGTTGCGGCATGTAGGCTCTCTTGTTGTGGCCTGAAGGTTCATCAATTGTTGCGGGTGTGGACTTGGTTGCCCTGAAGCACGTGGGATCTTAGTTCCCGGACCAGGGATTGAAGCTTTGTCCCCTGCATCGCAAGGCAGATTCTTAACCAGGGAAGTCCCTTTGTAATTTTCTGAGTGTAGGACTTTTTTCTACTTCCCTTTTGATGCCTCCTTACTTATAACCTTAATATTACAAATCTCTCAAACTAACCATTTCTGTTTTTTAATAGTGTTTTTAAGCCCCTGATCATGTAATAGTCACTAATATACACTGTGCATTTACTCTTTGTTGGACACTCATAAGCATTTTATTTGTACAGCATTTCATATTTATGAATTTAGAAGGAGTTTGTCTTTTAAAAGTTTGGCTTTTACCTATAACATATTTGCCAAAAGGAATCAGTTCAGTTCATTCACTCAGTTGTGTCCGACTCTTTGCAACCCCATGGACTACAGGATGCCAGGCTTCTCTGTCCATCACCAACTCCTGGAGCTTGCTCAAACTCATGTCCATCGAGTTGGTGATTCCATCCAACCATCTCATCCTCTCTGGTTCCCTTCCCCTCCTTCCTTCAATCAGCATCAGGGTCTTTTCCAGTGAGTCAATTCTTCGAATCAGGAGGCCAAAGTATTGGAGTTTCAGCTTCAGCATCAGACCTTCCAATGAATATTCAGGACTTATTTCCTTTAGGACTGACTAGTTTGCTCTCCTTGCAGTCCAAGGACTCTCAAGAGTCTTCTCCAGCACCACAATTTGAAAGCATCAATTTTTTGGTGCTTAGCCTTCTTTATGGTCCAACTCTCACATCCATACACGACTACTGTAAAAACCATAGCTTTGACTAGACAGATGGACCTTTGTTGGCAATAAATATTTTTATTATTCCCAGTGTGGACAGGCTTAAACTCTATGTATGTATTTAAAAACAGCACTTACTGTAAGCTTTCATTCGATTGACTGTATAATGCTTTGAGGCCAAGACTGTCATTTCCACATTTTAAATAGGACTGCAGTAGGGAGGGGGCTTCTCCAATGACTCAGTGGTAAAGAATCCACCGGCAAAGGGGAGACACAGGAGACCTGGGTTTCATCCCTGGGTTGGGAAGATCCCCGGAGGAGTAAATGGCAACCTGTTCCAGTATTCCTGTCTGAAACATCCCATGGACAGAGAAGCCTGGCAGGCTACAGTCTACAAGGACACAAAGAGTCAGACCCAACTGAGTGACTGAGCAAAGTAGGGAGAGATGCCCAAGATCACATTGTTAATGACAGTCTGGACCCAGGTGCAATCAGTTCCATCCCAAGGACTGTGCACCACACGGCCTCCCTGTGTAGATCTTCCTGGATACTGTTGGGCTATTGCTGTGTGTCTCTCCAGGAGATGGCACAGGCAAGCTGAGCAGAGGGATGAGTTTTATTATCAAGATTTGGAATTGAAAACATGACTAACTGTTAGCTCCTCTAAAGGAGTATTCTGAAATATATGGCAAAGTGTTTCTGAATCAAGGACTGATTATATGTTATTTTAATCCTTTTCATCTTAATTTTTATGTTATTTGATCTGTTAAAAACATATGTTGGAAGAAATACATTAAAATCTTCTAGGGGAAAAAAAAAAGGCAAACTGGGACTTCCCTGGCAGTTTAGTGGTTAAGACTCTTCTGCTTCCAAGGCAGAGGGTGAGGATTTGATTTCTGATCAGGCAACAAAGATCCAATATGCTGCTGTGCTGCAAAAAGAAAGAAAGAAAAAAAGAAAAAACCACCCAGGACACTAGTTTGTTCTATTTTATCCTTGTAATTCCTATAGCAGTTTTTTACCTGTTGGCTAGTGATGTTATTTGGTCTGGAACCACAGTGAAGGTTAAATGTTCTTCTTGATTTAGCCTCCCGTCAACACAGTATGGCCCTCCTTGTGCCTTTTCCTGTCTCCCCCTACGCCCCAGCCCCACCTCCTTGAATGTTACATTGTGTTGGGTAAACAAAAATATTTATAGAAGAGTCTTAATTATATCTTTGGTAGCAAGCAGATCTCTCCTAAGATGAGCTGGCGACCAAGAGCAAAGGGCACAACTTGGTTTCTTTAAAAGACTGTTCATTCTTCATTTATTCTTTATTTGTCAGTAATAAACAAACAAACAAATACACAAAGTGAAAACCTGAGGCCAAGGAGAAGGCCCAACCCGAGCTGCCTCACAGATGTCGTGGTGATGTGAGTGTTTCCGGAGCTCCCAGGGAGGGAAGGTAGCGAGGGCGGCCTCAGCCCAAGCCTGAGATGAAGTGGTCCAGGTGTGGTGGCTGGTGGGAAATTTTCATCTTCTTATCCGGGTGTAGTCCGGGCATGATGTCCAAGAGCCTGGCCACCAGACTGAGCGGGGCAGGGCAAGGGCGCGTCACCCTCGGTGTGTTTGTGCGGCTTCCCGCGTCTTCGCACCGACACGTTCTCCCTAGCACCGCGCTTCTCCGGTGTCATTCTCTCCTCCTGGCCTCTCGCTAACGTTATGCATTGCTTCCCCATCTCTTCCCCACACCTTCTCAGCCCACAATTTTTCCTAATATTTAGCAAATGCTTTTTCACATCAGTGAAGTTATCCTGTTTACACATATATTTTGACTTGTGGAAATGCCTGTCTACAATTTGAATCTATCAGGAACACTATTTTTTCAGACTACTGATCCAAAGGGGAAACCCAAGAAAATGTGGTGGATAGAAATGGAGGTGAAAGGAGTTGAGGATTTCCCAAAAAACCACTCTCAATCACAGTTTTATATTAATACCATATATTTACTTTCCTTTGCATTTGTTCCTCTTCTGACCTACAGATTTTCTGATGCTTTATTTTAAGGAGCTCTTTTACAGTTGGACTTAATTTTTTTTTTTTTTGTGTGTGTGTGTCAAGGGAATTTATGACTGTGGTTCAAAATGATTTTTCCTGGTACATCAAAAGATGATCTTTTTAGTTGCTGTTTTTGTTTAAAGCCATGGTAACATAGCTGAATTACTGTTGGGAGTAGCCATTTCACAGAACGTTTAAAAATATTGAGCCAAATCTATTTGACATAACACTTTACAATACTGGATTAAATCCTGTTTGACAAATGTTTCAATTGCTGAAAAATGAAACTTCAGGAGGAATGTGGGGGAGTTTCTCCTGGGGGCCCTGTGCCTGCTGTTGGTGCTCTCAGGGCCAGAAGGAGATCTGGTCAGCAGGAGGTTACTGGCAACCAGTAACCAGAGGTTGCTGCCAGCTTGGCCCGTGCCTCCCGCAGCTTCCTGAATCTTCCTGTGCCTCTGCCTCTCATGCTGTTGGACAGGGCAGACATGGCTACTCAGGGCAGCATGACCTCAGTGAGCCCTTGCTGAGAGGGCAGAGAGCTCGAGACTGGGTTCCACGCCTTCCCCAGCACACAGGTCCCCTGCACAGCTCGTCAGTCTCCTGTTCGGGATTCCTTCGGTGCTTATGCTTTAAGTGCATAACAAGGTAGTTGTTACTGGACTCAAAGTTATTTTATTTAAAAAATTAACATACAGGAAGTGTGGCTTTTGGGGGAGTGTACAATTCTGTGAGTTTTAAAGTATATATTCAACGCAGTCAGGATGCAGAACTGTTCATCACTGCACAAACTCCTTGGTGCTGGTCTCTCGCAGGCATACCATTCCTCCATCCTTGCTCCTGGCACCCGCAGACTGTCCTCTGTCACTGTAATTTTGAGAATGTCATACGAATGGAATCACAGAGTATGTCACCTTTGAGACTGGTTTTGTTTACTCAACATAATACCTTTGAGATCCGTCCAGGTTGTTGTGTGTATCAGTAATGTGTCTCTTTTATTGCCAAGTCGTATTCCGTTCTGTGGGTGTACCAGAGTTTGGTTATACATTCGACCGTTGAAGGGCGTTGGGTCATTCCCAGTTGTTAGTGACTCTGAACGGAGAGGCTACAAACATTCATGATAGGTCTAGTTATGCTTAAGAAATTCTGTTTTAAGATTGTTCTTTTAAAGAGCTTCCTTTCTGTGTATTATTGCTTCCTGCCGAGATTTTAAAAGATAGCTGTAAATTCTTTGACATTCTTCTCACTGAGCGGTGGTGTCTATGTCCCTTTTTCTTGAATCTGAGTGGGCTGCTATGAACAGTAATATATAGGAGAAGTGATGCTATGACTGAGGTCTAGGTCTGAGACTAGGGCTGGTCATAAAAAGCCACGCGTTCTGCCTTATTTAACAAGAACAGCCACTCTGGAATTCTCTGTCACCATTGTGGAAGTCCAGTTACTCTGAGATAGCTCTGCTGGAGAGGGCAGGTGTGGGAGCTCTGGCTGACCGTCGCCGCTGAGCTTTCCCCCATCTATTCCAAGTTGGTGAAGTCCCCCATCTATCCCTGCGTGGGTGAAGCTGGCTTGGTCCTGTCAAGAGCCACCTGCCACCTGAATGCCATCGAGTGACTGCTGCCATGCCACTGGAACAACGATCACCCAGGAACACTGCCACATTTCTGAGCCGAGAGATCAAGGGCTATAATAAAGTGGTTTTTGTTTGTACCAACTAAGCTTAGGTTTGTTTGATCCACAGATGTGAATAACTGAAGTACTATATAACGAACATTTACGCTTCACAGAAACAAGGCTCATATCTCTTGAAAAACCTAAACCTTTGGACACAGTGCTCATTCTTATTTTTTGAAACTCTGATTTCCACACCGTGCTTGGCAAAGTCCCTTATAAACATTGTGTGATGGTGACGATGAGGAATTGAATTACATTGGCAATCATCTTGGTGGTAAGAAAAGTATCTGTGTGTGTCCTCAGTCGTGTCTGACTCTTTGTGGCCCTATGGACTATAGCCCACCAGGCTCCTCTCTGTCCATGGGATTTCCCAGGCAAGGATTCTGGAGTAGGTTGCCACTTCCTACTCCAGGGGATCTTCCTGACCCAGGGTCTCCTGTGTCTCCTGCATTGGCAGGCAGATTCTTTACCAGTGAGCACTTGGGAAGCCCAAGAAAATCATCCAGTAGCTGTCAAATGCTATTAAGTATGTTGCTCATGGACTCACCAACTGCAGAATCTGAAAAGGGAGGTAAAGGACCATCCATCTTGTGTCCATATCAGGCGAGAGGGCAGTGAGGCACGAGTGGGGAAGCTCCCAGTGGGAGCAAGGACTTGGAGCCCAATGTCTAATTTCTGGCTCCAAGTGATCAATCAAGACCTCTGTTCACAAATGTGATTAGGTCACATAGAACCACCGGGTGGCTCTGTAAGCCAACAGTGCATAAGGAAGGCTCTGGCCAGGCAATCAAAGGACCCCAACCCAAATAGTTAATGCAGAAAACAGAAGCATCTCTATTCAGTTCGGGTCTGTGGTCTCAGAAGGCGTGTAGGAGCCATTGCTTTGATTAAACACAAGTGTAGGCAAAGCAAAGAGCAGTAAGAGAATAAAGAAGTGTTCTTGAAAATTAAAAAAAAAGTCCCAAATGGGCCAAATTTAAGCAAAACTCGTTAGAAGTAATGAGTTACAAATGGATTCTGAAATCTGAGGCAAAGAGTAGAACTTGAGGGATCCTTATAGATCAGAGCCAAAAAAAAAGGTGATGGAAATTGTAGGAAAGAAGATTTAAAAGAGAGAAAGTAAAAAGAATCATGTTTTATTCATGCATTTGTTGAACACAGATTTGTTCAGGCCCTCCTCTTGGTCCCAGATTTGGGGTAACAAACAGGGAAAAAAATTCCTGGCTTTCTTGGAGCTTGTGTTCAGTGAGGGACAGAGTGAGTGGGAGAAAGAAAGCAAATGTATAAACAAGCAAAAAACTTATCAAATGTGAGAAAGTGATCAGTGCCCTGGAAACACAGAGCAGAGAAGTGGGAAAGTAGTGGAGCAATGAGGAGGGAGGGAGCTGGCAATCTTAAATCAAGTGCAGGCAAAGCCCACTGCTAAGGTAGCCTGAGCAGAGGTCTGAAGGAATGAGGATCCAGCCAGGAGCAGACACGGGGGAGCTTGCTCCAAGCAAAGGGGGCAGCCTGTGAAGGTCCCCTGAGACTGGAGCCCGAGACCTTGTGTGGTGGAACTGGGATGAATCCTGGCAGAGGATGTTGGAGGAGTGGGTGGGGTGGGGTGGAGGTGTCAGTGATGAGAGACTTCAGGCCACGGTTAAGTATTTGGGTCATTTTTAAGAAGTTTGAAAGAGAAAGGCACTGAAGTATTCTAACAAAGGAGTGGCATGATTTCATTTACGCTTTAGAAAGAATGTTCTGGCTGTTGTGTTGTAATGAGATTTGGGGAAGGGCGGCTAATGTAAGGGCAGAAGCAGGAGAAGAGGGAAAAGGCCGGCATAATGATTCAGGGGAGGGAGGTGGCACTCTGTAGTGGTTTGCACGGCCTGAGAGTGATGGAGGTGATGAAAAGTGGCCACATTCTGGATTTACTTTAAAGGCAGGCCCAACAGATCAAATTGGGAAGGAGGAGAAGAGGGCATTCAAAGATGAATGAAATTTGGGCTAAGCAACTGAAAGAAGTTGCTTTTTACTGAGGAAAAGAAGATCTAGTGGACACTGGGTTTTTTGTGGAGGATGTGGGGAAGACAATCAGGAGTTTGCCTTTTTAAAAACTGAATTAGAACTGAGATACAATACGGTATTGGTTTCAGGTATACAACAGTGTCTGATACTTTTACACGTTATGAAATGATCGCCATGAGAAGTTTAGTTACCATCTGTCCCCATACCGAGTTTTTACAGTATTACTCACTGTATTCTCTCTGCTACACATCACACCCTGAGACTTATCTACTTCACAGCTGGAAGTTTGTGCCTCTCGCTCCCCTTTGCCTGTTTCGTGCTCTCCCCTCCTCCCCTCTGGCACCGCCTGTTTGTCCTCTGTGTCTGTGAGTCTGTTTCTGTTTGTCCTGTTTGTTCATTTGTTTTGTTTTTAGATCCACATACAAGTGAAATTTGTCTTTCTCTGATTTATTTCACTTAGTGTAATATCTGCCAGGTCTGTCCATGTCGTCACAAATGGTAAGATTCCATTCTTTTTTACGGCTGAATAATATTCCAGGAGTTTGCTTTAGGATTTTCCAAACCCTTTTTCAACATTTGAGAGAAGCTGTCTGTACACTATTGGAAATGTAAGAACGGAGCTGAGGTGAGAAGTTCAGTGGGAGAGGAATGTATTGTGTGGACCATTAGTATGTAGGTGATATTTAACCGGGGAGAGGGGATGCCATCCTTCAGAAGTGAGTGTTGGTGGAGACAGCACACTGGCAGAGATGAGGGACTGCAGTGGACGTCTGGGCCGGACACACAGCATGGAGGCTTGGAGGGAGCTCCCAGTGGGGCAGGGAGACACTTAGGGGCCTGAAGAAAAGTGTGCAAGTGGGTGGGGCAATCACCTGTATCAAATATTGCAAACTGTAGTAAGATGAGGCTGGAAAAGTGACCCTTACTGACCTTGTCAAAGTGGTTTTGGTCAAACTGTGGGGCAAAAGTTAAATGTGACACAATGTCAAAAGAGAGAAATTGGATTGTGCAGAGTTGGGGAGTGGGGCAGTAGCTGGAGGAAGATGGGGGATCCTTTTTATTTTTTATTGTGGTAAAATACACAGAACATAAAGTTTACAGTTTTAAGTGTGCAGTTCGCTGATGTTGAATACTTTCACACTGTTGTGCGCCCATCACCACCATTCTTCTCCAGAACTCACCTTCCCAAACTGAAACTCTGTCCCCATTACACAGTAAGCCCCGATTCCACCGTCCCCACAGCCCCAGGAAACCAGCACTCTCCTTTCCGTCTCTTTGACTCCCCTGGTACCTCAGATAAGGGGAACTATACAGCTCTTGTCCTTCTGTAAGCAGAGCATTTCACTCAGCATACGGTTCTCAAGGTCCATCTATCTTGCAGCATGTGTCAGAATTTTCTTCCTTTTTCAGGCTGAATAATATTCTATTGTATGCATATACCATATGTTATCTTCCCAATCTGTAGATAGACTCTTGGTTTGTTTTCACTTTTTGTTTATTGTGGATAATGTTGCTATGAACACGCATATGCATATTTCCAGATATGTCTTGGAAACCTTGCTTTCAGTTCTTTTTGAAGCAGAACTGCTGGATTACAAGATAATTCTATTTTAAATTTTTTGAATCACCACTATTTTCTACCACAGCTGCATCATTAAAATTCCCACCAGCAGTGCATAAAAATTCCAGTTTATCTACTTTCTTCCCAACCCTTATTTTCTGTTTTTAATTTAATTTAATTTTTTGAGATAGCCATTCTAATAGGTGTGATGTGGTAGGGGGTTTCTCCTTAAGACAGATAAATTCTACCATATTTGATTTTACTGTAATAATTTAATAGAGGGGGGATTAGAGGAGGTGGAGGAGGTTTTTGGGGGTGACTGAATAGACGAGTACGTTCACCAGGTGGAGAATGGTCCTTAAGAACTCAGAGGCCGGATTTGCAGCCGAATAGATGGACACATATGGAGGTGGGTGGGAAACCTCATCTCATTGGTTCTGTCTTCTCAGGGAAGTCAGAAACAAGGTTGCTATTATAGAGTGAGCATTTGAGAAAAGTGCTGGAAGGTGAATGAGAAAGGAGAGGGTGTGAGTAGCCATTAAGGAGAGGGAGTGTGTAGCCATTAAGGAGATCCGAAGCATGAAAGGTCCAGAGGCCTCAGGAGGGTTTATTTTTAAACAGCCCTGGGGACCCAGCTCAAGAAGTCTGTGGTCACTGATTTGGAATGCCACCCATCTCTCCCAGTGCCTTCTGCTGCTCAGGGACAGGCAGTGGGTATGCAGAGAGTGGGGCTAACGGGGGAAAGTGAAGGACTGAGGGCGGGAAGCGGTGTGAGGGCTTCAGGGCAAACTAAGGAAGCACTTCAATAGCAAGGCCAGTTTCATGCTGGGGTGAGGGCAAGAGGGTGTGAGTATAGGACTACTGGAGTCAGGGCCACTGTGGGGAGTCGGGGGCAACAGGGGTCTGAGACCCAGGGATGCAAGGGGGTGAACGTCTGGGAGGTGAGCATGACCTGGCCAACTTAATTTTCTTGGCTGACTCCTATAAGGAGAAAGAAGTCCTAAGTCACTCCTGCAGCCCCAGTCCAGCCCTGGTCACCGAGCTGTGAGCTTGGGGGAAGAAGAAGCACAGAGGTTTGGAGCCCACTCTTCCCTCTAGTTAATGTTGGCGTGCAGGTTGCAAAGGGGCTTACCCAGTAGCTCAGTGGTAAAGAATCTGCCTGCGATTCAGAAACCTCAGGAGCCGTGGATTCAATCTCTGGGAAGATTTCCTGGAGGAGGGCATGGCAACTCACTCCAGAATTCTTCCACGGAGAAGCCCACGGACAGAGGAGCTTGCTGGGCTGCAGTCTACAGGTTGCAAACAACCGGACGTGACTGAAGCGACTTAGCACGCACACCGGCTGCGGAGGGTGATCCGCGCTTGAGCGGCTCATCTTCCTTTCAGTCTCTGCAGAGAGCGAGCGTTAATATGCAATCATTGACTCCTTTCTAGAAAGCCTTTTCAGGGAAAAGAGAACCAAGACCTGGATCCAGTCCTTTGCTGTCTAATGTGGTTCCTCACACATCCACGCTCGCTGGGCTCCCAGCCAATCGCCCTTCTCCACTGCCGCTGTGGCCAGTTAACTCTTTCTCATTGTTTAGGACTCTTTTCAGAGTAAACAGGTTCATCCTGTGGACTTGAGGGACACTAGAAATGCGGTGTCCACATATCTTACAACTTCTGGTCTTTTGAAGAAGAGATAAGTCAGTATCCATCAGGAATCCAAGAGCCGCTGGAGAACTGGAGTTTGTATTTATTTACCTGTGGAAGTCAAGCAGAAGGGCGTTTCGCGCTCCCGGTTGCTCGCACACGCGGCTGGCGGGGCGGCGCGGTGGGAAGGAGCTGCGCTCTCAGCTCTGTCCGGCAGGGGACGCTGTGGGAGAGCAGTGTGACAGGGCCCCATTGCCCTGGCCTTGCCCGGGTCTGCGCACGCTTCATTCACCTGCCTTGCTTCTCTGTTCAACTTGACACCGCAGGCTCTTTCCAAGAGCAGCAGTTCGGCCCCTCGTGCTCATTTCTGCCAGGATTAGTGACAGAATTTGGTGACTGTGTGTGGTTGATGGAGGGTAGGATTGCTGCGCAGGGATCACAAATGCAAGGCCACGCCTGACGCCCAGGTGGGAAACTGGTCGATAGAGGACCGGCTCGCTCCTGCTGCACAGCGTGTGGTGGCTGCCAGGTGCCAGGGGGGGATGGCCCAGAGGAGCTGAGGTTCCTGGTTCTCTCGCTGAGTCCTGAGCAGGAGACGCCTCCGCAGCAGGCCGTGCTGCTGGGACCCGTCTGTCTGCTGGGGTCCGTCATCACATCCCGGGCAGGGAAGTGCAGACACAGTAACATCTTCACACCCTGCGCTCTCTGCTAACCCGCAGTCTTTCAGGCAAAAGCGTGGCTGGTGGTCTTGGAGTAGGGAAAGGGATCATTTGTATGATTAAAAAAATTATTTTTCCCAAATTGTGGTAAAATGTACATGACACAAAATGTACCTTTTAAAAAACTGTTTTAAATTCCAAAATGTACCATTATAAACCACAGTTCCACAGTAGTAAAGCATTTTCATGGTTGTGCAATCATCCCCATCATCCATCTTCACAACTCTTTTCATCTTTCAAAACTGAAACTCAATGCCCATTAAGCAATAACTTCTCATTGGCTCCTCATCCCCACCCCCAGCCCTGGCAACCACCATTCTACTTCCCATCTCTGTGAATCAGACTGCTCTAGTGCTGAGGACTGAATGCTTGTGTCCTGACAAAAGCTCGTAATTGAAACCTAATCCCTAACGTGGTGGTATCTGGAGGTGGAACTTTTGGGAGGTGATTAGGTCATGAGGGTGCAGCTCTCATGATTGAGATTAGCAGCATTCTTCTAAAAAGAAACTAGAGAGCTCCTTTGCCCCTTCTGCTACGTGGGAACACAGTGGGAAGAAAGAATTCTCTGAACCAGAAATTGGCCTGACCCCAAATGAGCCAGCATCTTGGACTTTCAGCCTCTAGAACTGTGAGAAATAAGTTTCTGTTCTTTATAAGTCACCTTGTCTGTGGTATTTTTGTTATAGCAGCCTAAATAGACTGAGACATTTAGGTACCTTACATTAGTGGAATCATACCATATTTGTCCTTTTCTGTCTGGCTTATTTCCCTTAACATAATGTCTTCAAGATTCATCCATGTTATATATTAGAAATTGCTTCCTTTTTTAAGGCTGAATAATACTCCATCATATGTATATGCCACATTTCATTTTCCCATTCATTTGTTATTCATTCATCTGTTGATGGACATTTGGATTATTTCTATCTTTTGGGTATTTTGAATAATGCTGCTATGCGCATGGGTGTAAAAATACCTGTTTAAGTTCCTGCTTTCAGTTCTTATGGGTGTATATGCAGAAGTGGAATTGCTGGATCCAATGGTGATTTTATGTTTAATATTTTGAGGAATCAGCATATTATTTTTCACAGTGGAAGTTGCATGATTTTTTGAAAGTGGCATATATTCAACACATTTTTTAAGGTAATATTTTGGACCAGATGGTTACTAAAACTGTGGTGAAGAGATGTAAGATTCTGGGAAGATGGTCAAATAGTGGCATTCTCCTTCGTTCTTACTTTTGTCTGCTGCAGGCCCATGCCTCTGAGGTCAACCTGGCACCCATCTGGAAGCCAGGAAGGGGCCCAGACCCAGTCTTGGGAGCCTGGCATACCCTTTCTGATAGTGTCCACTTACTTTTTTCCCACACTGGTCTCCCTCATTCTCTAAATAGCTCTCACACCAAGTGGACTGTGTTTTGCTTGCACGGGGGTGGGGAGGAGTTCTCAGGAGGACACTGAGGAAATGACTTCAGACTGGCAGCCCAAGAGGGAGGAAGGGGTCACGCTCAGCTAGAGTTTTGGGGGCACGAGCTCCCAAAGGTCCTGGACCCTGTTTTCCAGGTGAAGGAACAAATATTGCTGCAAGGAGAACGTGGAAGAAGAGATTTCTTCTTCCTGAAGATCATGTCTACCAATTCTGGAGGAGAATGCCATCAGAATTCTCCTGTTCCCTGGAGCCGGGGTCCCCTGTGACCACTGCCTGTGCACGCGGATGTGTCTCGTGTCCCCCCTGCATCTCAGACGACCCGGCAGCTCTGTTTTCTTCAGTCTACTGAGGCTAACTGGGAAGTTTGTCTATTCAGTATTTGTCTGCTGTGTTGAAAGAGAGGTGGGGGCACAAGATTAAGAAACCTTTAAACAAAACTTTAAGGAGAGTTATCTCACCATAACTCGAAACTGAACACTTGGACGCCTGGTAATATAAGTCTTGCCAATTCCCATTACAACACAGATTGCAACATGCCTCTCTTCTCGTAAATGTGTTTTTGAGGTCACTCCAGCTCTACCAGATCCCCCTCTCCCTTGACCTTTTGCCAATAGACAACTGTGAGTTTGCCTTCCTCTACTTGCTCACCTGAAGCCGGGGGCTGATCAGGGGCACAGAAGAGCTGTACTGTTTGTTCAACGACTGCTGTGTGGTCTTTGTGCTCTGCTGCACACAGGGTTCTGTCTGCAGCCTTTTCTGTTTCTCAGAATGACTGTTCTACCCATTCTCACTCTCCTCCATCTCCTCCTTCCACATCTCTCACCTTATGTTAGTGAGAGTTCCTCCAGTTTCTCACCCCCAAACCCACAAACAACCTTCCCCATGGTTCTTGGGTCTTGGAAGCAAAGGCATCGTCCTCTCCTCCAGGGATAATTCTTGAGGCCTCACCGCTTTTCTTTAGATATTTCGTTTCTTCTTGTATTCATCCCCTTGCTTTCCTGAGTCCTCAACTTTTCCTTCTTGCATCCGTCCTCACAGATTATGAACATGCACAAGCTCAAAATACCCATAGCAGCCCCAAGGGGAGAAAACACAAATGCTCTTGCTCCAAAGCCTGTGTGAAATTGGTCTTATCTTCTCAGTCGAGCTCCTGGCAAGAGAACCCTGCATATGTCTCTCCCTCCCCATCTCTCCTGTCGTGACTCAGTCTCGTTTTGGCTTCCCAAGCTCCACAGGACCCAGGACAGCAGCCATGCCCCAGTTATCACAGTGGGTGGGAGATTTTCAATCCATTCTTCACCTCTTCTCTTTCCAGAATCTGAAGGTGTGATACTCCCACTCTTTAATAATCCTGGTGCTGCCGGGCAAAATGGAAAGAGGACATGCTTTGCGATAAATTGGAGTCACAGCTTGTCCATGTAATAGCTGTGTGACTATGGACTAGGGTGTGACTACACTCACTTAGGGCTGAGCCTCAGTTTTCTCATCTGCAGAATGGGGACGGTAGCATCAGCATCAGGGGCGGACTGATGAGGAAGACTTAACGCTCCCTCCTCCTGATGACTGTGTGTGCACGCTCAGTCGCTCCACTGTGTCTGACTCTTTGAGACCCCATGGACTGTAGCCCACCAGGGTTCTGTGTCCATGGGATTTCTCAGGCAAGTCTCAACCAGAGGCATAACTTTTGGTTCTGGGTCCTCACCCTCATGCTGGGGTCATGCTTCATGCCTCAGCTGCTTAACCCTTGTTGTGGAAGGTCTTTGGAATCCACTCTCCTTTGGTAGGTCCTGTATTTTTCCCCTTTCTCTATTAATATTGCTTCTTCCTTAGTTTAATTCTTCAAGATCTTGGCCTTTGCATGAGACATTTCCTCCCTCTGAACTGCCTTTCTCCTTTCACCCATCCAGCAAACGCCCACCTATCTCCCAACCCCTGCTCACGTCCCTTCCTGGACTTGCTGGTCACCCCCATGCTTGTTGCTTCCCTTGTCACTTACACATCACATGTCTTTCACGAGTCAGGACCCGAATAATGGGAGCCAGACCTGGCAGCTCCCCAGTGGCCGTGGTTCCTAGCACATGTGTGGCATTCATGGGGGTTCATGACATGGATTCATCTCTAGGAAAATACGCCTCTGAGTAGTGCATTTACCTCAAGCAACATTCAGTAAAATAAGCATTATTGATAAGATAAAGGCATTCTTTATGGATTTTAACCTGTGATGTTAACATACATGATAACCTTATTGGCTGAGGATGAAATGGAAGCACTGTTTTTGATGAGCTTCTGGAATCACCAGAAGGCTGAATAAATGATGCTCACATCCTGAAGTCCAAGTCTTCCTGCTGGGGGAGAATTCTGTGCACCAAAAGCCGCATCTGGTGGTGTGGCTGGTGCGCAGCAAACGGCGACGCTGGGATCTGGGCTCTGTGCTGGGGAAGTAGGTCCTTTCTCACTCACTTTGTATTTAATGCTTTTTCTTTTCTGGGTTTAGTGGTTCTTTAGCTGAGAATATAAAGGCAATAAGGGAGAATTGCAGGCCCTCATTTTCTCTGCTGGTAGAACTTTCCCGCCAGAATAAGGGAACTCCTCTTTTTCTCTCTAGAACAATTTCTTGGGGCTACCTAGGCTCTTTCTGTTTTTCATTTCTGTAAGTGGCATTGTCTTGGGAGAGCACTGACCTCTCCTCACACTCACTCAGTCGGTCTGGGAGAAGCCTCCATCCTGTCCGTTGGCCTTACCTTTGCAGGTCAACGGCTTTAACCATAACGCGGATGTGCCCCGTCTCACTCAGTTCAGCCTGCTTTGCACATTGCCACGAGAACGTCATTTGAAAGTCTTTACTGACTTTCTTTTGCTTATGAAGTAGCATCCATACTTCCAGGTGTGGAGTTGAAGGACCCACCACCATCTGGTTACAAACTGTACTTCAGTCCCTGCCCCCGAGGAGGCTCTTGCTTTCCCGCCCCAGTCTATAGGTTCCTCTCATCTTCCAGTCCTACCTCAGAACTCCGTTCCTCTATGAAACAGCTCTGCCCTCCTCAGAAAGGCCTGTTCTAGAATTATTTATGGGTGTGCTTTAGGTCTTCCAGCAGTGGGAAGCCTCAACAGCAGCTGCTGCATCTTATTAATTTTTAATGTCCCCATGGCAGCTAGTACAGGGCTGAGTGTGTGTGTGCATATGTGTGTGTGCGTGTGTATGTGTGTGTAGGCATTGATTCTCTAGGCTCAGTCTTTAAACTGTTGAAGAAAATCAATTCTAACTCACTGTGTTATTCCAGATAAATTGGAAGGCTCTCAACACATTTTTCTACAATGCAGCAATTATTTCCAAAAGAAAAATAGTATCATTCACACTTGCTCTTTCCATTTATAATAGGAGGAGGGTTTCCTATAAAGTTTAATGGTAACTGATTTCAGGAAAGGAACCTATCGTATTGGTAAAATTACATTAAGAAAATTTTGTTTCAATTTATTTTGAATTTAAACATCTAGAAATAAAGATGCATAAAAGTTTCACGTTTGTTTTACATTGCGGGGTGGACATATCCGATGATTTCATTGATCTATTATGGTTTAGTTAAAAAAACACACATCTTTTAGAATGTGTATCTTAGTATGGGTTGTATTCTGAAATAGAAAGAGGGAACTGTCCCCACACAAACGAATCCCCCAACAGGCCAAGCTGGAGGCTCTGCCTTGCCTGCCTGTGGAGCGCCCGTGCTCCCGCACATGGGCACCCCGCCCACCTCTGCGGGCCCCATGGCCGCAGTGTGACCCGGCTGCTGGTGGCTGGGAGGCCCTTGTTGCTGTGCCTGTCCAGCCTCAGAGGGGACTGGCTGTTACGCTTTCGGAAAAGCGAGTTGCATTCTATCTCAGAGCTCCCAGGGGCCGGCCCCACCCTGCGCCTCTGCCCTTGCGCCTTCGCCTTCCGCAGGTTGGTTTCTCCTGGCAAAAGAATTTCTCTAGTGCCTGAAAATCCCGATTTCACCTCCAGCGCACATAGCTGCTGCTCTTTGAGAGGTTTTAATCCATGTGAAATGCGAGAATAAGATTTAAGTTTAAAGGAGTCGGTTTTCTTGACGTGACTTTATCTGTGATATCAGCACTTGGCTCAAGCTGTCTGCCCTCAGCAGGGTTGTGGCCCTGCTCCCTCCACCGTGGCCGCCTCTCTGCTCCTTCTCCGTGCTGCCTTCTCCTCCCTGAAGTGGGGAAGGCAGAGCATGGCCACTGAAGACCAGCTCCTGTCATCCATGTTAGCCCATCGAGAGGAAAGAGAGAACCTGTCCCCTGTCGGGCAGGACTCTGGCCGACCGGGCTGGGGCCTGAGCCCACCAAGGCACTGAACTGGCAGAAACTGGCCGTGTGCCCCCAGTGGCCCACTCTCAAGCAATACAGGTGTCCTTACCAGGAAGAGAGTAGAGCTGTGCGGCAGAGAAGGACAAATGTACGCCATGCCAGCTACGTCCTACAAAATCTATTTCTCGGAGTCATGGTGTTCAATTTTTTCTTTTATTTGTTAATGAATGTTTTCTGTAATCTCTTTTAACAAATTATTTATTTTCAATTGGAGGGTAATTTACAATATTGTGCTGGTTTTGCCATGCATCACAGAGCATCGTGTTTGAGCTCTGCATCACATAGCAAATCCCCGCCGACTGCTTCACGTATGGTGATGTGTGTGTATCAGCGCTGCTCTCTCAATTCGTCCCACCCCTCCTTCCTCCAACGCGTCTGTTATTTACGTCTGCGTCTCCTTTGCTGCCCTGCAGATGGCTCCATGAGTACCTTCTTTCTAGATACCATATATATGTGTTGATATATAGTATTTGCTTTTCTTTTTCTGACTCACTTCACTCTGTATAATAGGCTCTAGGTTCATCCACCTCATTAGGACTGACTCAAATGCATTCCTTTTTATAGCTGAGGAATATTCCATCATAAATGTACCACCGCTTCTTCGTCCATTCATCTGTCGATGGGCATCTAGGTTGCTTTCATGTCCTAGTTATTGTAAACAGTGCTGCAATGAACGTCGGGGTACATGTGTCTTTTTCGATTCTGGTTTCCTCAGGGTATATGCCCAGTAGTGGGATTATTGGGTCATATGGTGGTTTTATTCTGGGTTTTTAAAGGAATCTCCATATTGTTCTCCATAGTGGCTGCATCTCTTCAGTTTTTTCAAAGAACATTTTGTGAAATTATCGACTTTAAAATGGGGGCACTAGAGGCTACAAAACATCTCATTTCTCCACCTGAACAGGGTTGGGCCACCACAGGCTCACTCCGGGCGTCTGAATGACGGGTGCTTTTCAGGGAAGCTCCTCTGAAAGGCTGCACCTTTTCAGGGGCACCTCTGTGTGTCCCTCCACAGGGACCTGAGGTGCTGTTGTGCACAGTTTGGACCCAAGCATTCTCCAGAGCAGAGTTGGAAAGGAGAGGGGGACATCCACAGGGCTTGGTTTTCTGTGGTGCTCAACAAGTGAGGCACTTTTGTTTCATCATTTCAGGCCAGATGAGTCCATAAAAGCCTCGTTCTGCAGTGACCCATCTCCATGGGGTTCCGTGGAGGATCTGGCTTCCCCCGCCCACTGCCGTGCATCTTACAGGGGCCTGCGGGCTCTCACACCAGAGACTGGTGGTCGAAGTCAGTCAAAAAGTGCCCGAGTGTTTGCTTCCAAGTGTGTATGCATCCTGCTTTTGTGTTGTGTCCATGTGTGAAAAAAATGTGTGCTCTGCATGTCTTTACACGTCAGGATGTGCTCTCTGTGTGTTTTTGTGGGTCTGCATTTGTGTATGTGTGTCTCTGTGGTGCTTGTGTGTATTTGAGGGAGGATATGTGAGCTGAGTTGATGTTTATGTTTAGACTGTGTTTGTGGGTGTATCTGAAGAGTTGGAGGAACAACATTCCTTGAGTTACATTTACTAATTTCTTCCTTAATGTGCTTAATTTATGAAGTCTCCAGCTGCCGTCCTTCCCTCTCCCCCAGCCAAGCAGGAGGCAGTTTGGTCCAGCTGTCATGCTGGAATGCATTCTGCTCTTCTTGAGCATGCTTTATTATTATTATTTTTAAAGCTCTTGGAAGGCCTTGTGAGAGAGGTGCTGGGAGTTCATCGCAGATTATTTTTAATAACAGAATCCTAGAGGGAAATGGAAAGCTGTGTTTTATTGGCAAGCTGTCTCCTCCATCTCTAAAGTAAATAAGACTCCATTTTCTACATTATTTAATGTGTCATCCTTCCCTCCCCCTTTTAATCATCCTCCAAATGGACTCATGAGGTCCAAACCGACAGGCACAGAGCCCTCCCCGTGAGCACGCCTGTATGGGGCCCTGCTCAGGAGAGGGTGCATCCAGTGGGGCACAGATCCAGTCTGCTGGGAGTCGGGCCCTCCCTGGGTCACAGGTGGCCTCCTGCCTGCTTAGAGTGGCCAGCCCTGGACTCTGGTGATGTGTAAAGCTTGGGAGGAATCAGGACATGATGGGTGGAGGGCACCCTGTGATCCAGAGAAGCTTCTGCTGGGCTCTGGTGGCCGCACTAGCTGCTAGTCATTTCAGCCCAACTCAGTTTGATGCAAATAAGCACAGAGAGCACCTGTTCACTACCTGGGATTCTGCTAAGTGTGCATGTGTGTGTAAATGGAGGAAAGTGGACACCTCTACTACCACTTGAAAATGTCTATATGCCGATGCAGTTGACCCAAAGCCCAGCTCTCTTGGCTGAGTACGGAGCCGCCACATCTGTGTGTCCCACTGCCCTCCAGAGCTGCAGCTCTGTGCTTAGTGGGAGCTTTTCTGCTCTGCCATGGACGTGGACGGGGAAGTCCTCTCCACTGGTGTCTGCAGGTCCACACCCAGCAAGCACGCTTTGGTTTGTGCTGCCTGCAGCAAGGCTGTGGCACCACCGGCCCGGAGACCTGCATCCCACCTTGCGGCCTGCATCCCACAGCTGCTCCCGCCTCTGCTCTCCTTCTCATGTCCCTGCACAGCTGGCCTTCTTAACCACACAGGACTGTCCTCCCAACTTCAGACTCGCCAAGACACTCAGATTTTTACCCTTCATGAGCTTAGTAAGAAGTTTTATTTTTTCTGAATAGACAGGAATTTTGAGTAGTGCCTTGATCTGCCTGAATACATATATAAAGCTGACAGTCAGGTATGAGTCTGTTTTCAAACTGTGTGGAAGGTGTCAGTCTGAAGGGGAAGAGCTTGTGTTGATCCTTTCAGGAAACTCTTCCCTCAAAGTTTCCAGGATTCTAGGAACCACTGGTGAGAAGTTAATACACCTGTTTCCCCAGAGCCTCCCTTTGCATCCTTCCCCTTCCTCTTCTCTCCTCTTCTTTCTTTCTTCTCTTTTCTCTCCTATCATAAAATTGTTCCAGCACTTTCCTTGTGCCAGGACAAATTCCTGAGGCCAGATCACACATTTGGAGCGCTTACAAATCACCCAGGCTCAGTAACCTTTAAAATTGTTGAGTGTCTGGGCTCCAGGATCAGTGCAGGGTGCTGAGGGACTCTTGAAAATAACATGGATTTGGAGCTTCTGCAACATCTGACAAGGTAGGAAGTCACAACATTTTTCTAATGTAGATGTGCATTCTTGGCATGCGCGGGCAGCTTGAGGGAGGGGAGGGAGAAACACGGAAAGTGTGTGTTCGCAGGTGAGTCCGCGAACCTCCCCACCCGCCAGTATCTCCACCTTCCATCTGACGTCTTGAGCTGGGGACTCAGGCACTCCTCAAAGTCTCTTTCGCTGCTTTCACGTCCCTCTACGGTGTGTGTAGAATATGCTACCGAATAACTCGTTGCAGTTGGAAACAATTCTTTAGGAAAGAATAATTTCTGTAGGAAAGAATTATTCTTTCGTGAAAACACATGCAGAATCCCTCTGTCCTGGCTGCTATAGAAGGTGGGACGAGGGCAGTGTTTGAGCTCTGAGAGACGCTGTCACCCGCGCGCCGGGAGCTGGAGGGCTGGCTGCACTCGTGGCAGGTTCGTTCCCACTTTTCTGGAGTAGAACTGGGAAGATCAGATCAGTCACTCAGTCGTGTCCGACTCTTTGCCACCCCATGAACCGCAGCACGCCAGGCCTCCCTGTCCATCACCAGCTCCCGGAGGTCACCCAGACTCACACCCATCGAGTCAGTGATGCCATCCAGCCATCTCATCCTCTGTCGTCCCCTTCTCCTCCTGCCCTCAATCCCTCCCAGCATCACAGTCTTCTCCAATGAGTCAACTCTTCGCATGAGGTGGCCAAAATACTGGAGTTTCAGCTTTAGCATCATTCCTTCTAAAGAAATTCCAGGATTGATCTCCTTCAGAATGGACTGGTTGGATCTTCTTGCAGTCCAAGGGACTCTCAAGAGTCTTCTCCAACACCACACATCAAAAGCATCAATTCTTCGGCGCTCAGCCTTCTTCACAGTCCAGCTCTCACATCCATACATGACCACAGGAAAGACCATAGCCTTGACTAGGCGAACCTTTGTTGGCAAAGTAATGTCTCTGCTTTTGAATATGCTATCTAGGTTGGTCATAACTTTCCTTGCAAGGAGTAAGCGTCTTTTAATTTCATGGCTGCAGTCACCATCTGCAGTGATTTTGGAGCCCAGAAAAACAAAGTCTGACACTGTTTCCACTGTTTCCCCACCTATTTCCCATGAAGTGATGGGACCGGATGCCATGACCTTCGTTTTCTGAATGTTGAGCTTTAAGCCAACCTTTTCACTCTCCACTTTCACTTTCATCAAGAGGCTTTTTAGCCCCTCTTCACTTTCTGCCATAAGGGTGGTGTCATCTGCATATCTGAGGTTATTGATATTTCTCCCAGCAATCTTGATTCCAACTTGTGTTTCTTCCAGTCCAGCATTTCTCATGATGTACTCTGCATATAAGTTAAATAAACATGGTGACAATATACAGCCTTGACGTACTCCTTTTCCTATTTGGAACCAGTCTGTTGTTCCATGACCAGTTCTAACTGTTGCTTCCTGACCTGCATACAGATTTCTTAAGAGGCAGATCAGGTGGTCAGGTATTCCCATCTCTTTCAGAATTTTCCACAGTTTATTGTGATCTACACAGTCAAAGGCTTTGGCATAGTCAATAAAGCAGAAATAGATGTTTTTCTGGAACTCTCTTGCTTTTTCCATGATCCAGCAGATGTTGGCAATTTGATCTCTGGTTCCTCTGCCTTTTCTAAAACCAGCTTGAACATCAGGAAGTTCACGGTTCACATATTGCTGAAGCCTGGCTTGGAGAATTTTGAGCATTACTTTACTAGCATGTGAGATGAGTGCAATTGTGCGGTAGTTTCAGCATTCTTTGGCATTGCCTTTCTTTGGGATTGGGATGAAAACTGACCTTTTCCAATCTTGTGGCCACTGCTGAGTTTTCCAGATTTGCTGGCATATTGAGTGCAGCACTTTCACAGCATCATCTTTCAGGACTTGGAATAGCTCCACTGGAATTCCATCACCTCCACTAGCTTTGTTCGTAGTGATGCTTTCTAAGGCCCATTTGACTTCACATTCCAAGATGTCTGGCTCTAGGTCAGTGATCACATCATCATGATTATTTGGGTCTTGAAGCTCTTTTTTGTACAGTTCTTCTGTGTATTCCTGCCACCTCTTCTTAATATCTTCTGCTTCTGTTAGGTCCATACCATCTCTGTCCTTTATCGTGCCCATCTTGGCATGAAATGTTCCTTTGGTATCTCTGATTTTCTTGAAGAGATCCCTAGTCTTTCCCATTCTGTTGTTTTCCTCTATTTCTTTGCATTGATCACTGAAGAAGGCTTTCTTATCTCTTCTTGCTATTCTTTGGAACTCCGCATTTAGATTTTTATATCTTTCCTTTTCTCCTTTGCTTTTCGCTTCTCTTCTTTTCACAGCTATTTGTAAGGCCTCCCCAGACAGCCATTTTGCTTTTTTGCATTTCTTTTCCATGGGGATGGCCTTGATCCCTGTCTCCTGTACAATGTCACGAACCTCATTCCATAGTTCATCAGGCACTCTACCTACCAGATCTAGGCCCTTAAATCTATTTCTCACTTCCACTGTATAATCATAAGGGATTTGATTTAGGTCATACCTGAATGGTCTAGTAGTTTTCCCTACTTTCTTCAATTTCAGTCTGAATTTGGCAATAAGGAGTTCATGGTCTGAGCCACAGTCAGCTCCTGGTCTTGTTTTTGCTGATTGTATAGAGCTTCTCCATCTTTGGCTGCAAAGAATATAACTGATCTGATTTCGGTGTTGACCATCTGGTGATGTCCATGTATAGAGTCTTCTCTTGTGTTGTTGGAAGAGGGTATTTGCTATGACCAGTGCATTTTCTTGGCAAAACTCTATTAGTCTTTGCCCTGCTTCATTCCGTGTTCCAAGGCCAAATTTGCCTGTTACTCCAGGTGTTTCTTGACTTCCTACTTTTGCATTCCAGTCCCCTATAATGAAAAGGACATCTTTTTTGGGTGTTAGTTCTAAAAGGTCTTGTAGGTCTTCATAGAACCGTTCAACTTCAGCTTCTTCGGCGTTACTGGTTGGGGCATAGATTTGGATTACTGTGATACTGAAAGGTTTGCCTTGGAAACGAACAGAGATCATTCTGTCATTTTTGAGATTGCATCCAAGTACTGCATTTCGGACTCTTTTGTTGACCATGATGGCCACTCCATTTCTTCTGAGGGATTCCTGCCCACAGTAGTAGATATAATGGTCCTCTGAGTTAAATTCACCCATTCCAGTCCATTTTAGTTCGCTAATTCCTAGAATGTCAACATTCACTCTTGCCATCTCTTGTTTGACCACTTCCAATTTGCCTTGATTCATGGACCTGACATTCCAGGTTCCTATGCAGTATTGCTCTTTACAGTTCATAGGGTCACAAAGAGTCTTAGGCCTGGCACTAAGAGCACCCCGCCGGCTGCGTCGTGCACTAAGAGCGCAGCCGAGAGGAGCTACCCCACTACCGAGGAAGGATGGCGGTGAGGACCAGCGCACTAAGCACGGCCGAGAAGAGCTACCCCACGACCGAGGTCAGGAAGGACGGCGGTGAGGAGAGACCCCTCGTCCAAGGTAAGGTGCGATGGCTGTGCTTCGCTGGCCGGGAGCAGCCGGGAGCAGCCGGGATGAGATACCCCACGCCCAAGGTAAGAGAAACCCAAGTAAGACAGTAGGTCTTGAAAGAGGGCATCAGAGGGCAAATACACTAAAACCATTCTCACAGATAACTAGTCAATCTAATCACACAAGGACCACACCCTTGTCTAACTCAATGAAATTAAGCCATGCCCGAGGGGCAACCTGGGATGGGTGGGTCATGGTGGAGAGAGATGACAGGGTGTGGTCCGCTGGAGAAGGGAATGGCAAACCACTTCAGTATTCTTGCCTTGAGAACCCCATGAACAGTATGAAAAGACAAAATGATAGGATACTGAAAAAGAAACTCCCCAGGTCAGTAGAGGCCCAATATGCTACTGGAGATCAGTGGAGAAATAACTCCAGAAAGAATGAAGGGATGGAGCCAAAACAAAAAGAATACCCAGCTGTGGATGTGTCTGGTGATAGAACTGGGAAGGACAAGTTTTTTTTCCCCAAGGCCTTACCCTTCAGGGCAGGAAAGGGAGGGCGGTGTGGCGGTGACTGCGCATGGGTGCTGAGACAGTGAGGCCGGCCCAGATCGTGGCGTGGTAGGTGGTCCCAGAGCATCCCTTGCTTTGCTGCGCTTCATCTGTTCTCCTAGCTTCTTCTCCCTAATGACCTGGGCGAGAGAATGGAGAGACTGCTAGACCTTCTCTGGCCTGATGCCCTCAGCCCTTCTGGACTGAAGAACTAGGCCTGAAACAACAGGCGTCTGGCAGGCAAGGCTTTTGGTCCTGCTAAGGATGAGAGCCCCAGGAGCTCATGGGGCCAGAGCCTCATGCGTGGAGAGGTTGAGAGGTTGTGGAGGATTCTTGGGGCTTGGCTAGGGTGTTTGAGTCTTGCATCCTGCAGTCCTAAGGTCTACCTGGCTTATTGATGGCACATCTGAGCTCAGCTTTTATCTACCTTCTCCCTGAAGGAAGGTGCGAGAGCTCAGGATCCCGGATGGCCCAGTATCAGTGCTACGTGGAGCCCTGGACCGCGGACTCCCACAGCTGGCTCATCCACGGCAACCTGCTTCACATGCTGGACTCATCTCCTGCCTCCATACAGGCCATGCCTGTGCTTTCACATGGCTTCTGACAGCTCCTTCTCTCTTGGGATTTTTTATATCCCAAGGCCTGACCTAGATCTCAGCCTGGTTCCAGAGCAGTTTCTGCTCCTAAACATTTCAGTCCAAGCTCTTCATTTGTTTGTATTTTCCTTCCTGAGAACCTGCTGGGCGCCAACTTCTAGGCCCTGTGTTTTGAGAGCATCAAGGAGAAAGAGACAAGATGTGACCTGAGGCTGCTTCAACCCTGAGTAATCTCTCTTCCACCTTATCCTTAAAATATACATGAAAGTACAAAAAAATGACCAAAAACAACACAAAAAGCCTCACAGGAACACCGTCAACAATCACTAGCTTGGGAGGGATTTCCATTATCTTCAGCAACAATGAGACAGCTTCAGAAGCACAATTGATGACATTTTCATTGTTAGTGGCTTAGTTGGCTAGAGGTGAGTGAGAAGAGGCCTTGGTGATCCCCTCCCCACCAAGATCTGAAGAAGCCCTTGAACCCAGCAGGGCATTGAACAGTACCCTGCCCCATCTCCCCTCCTGCCCGTTGCCATCTGGGGGAGTTTACGGGGGAAAGCATGTTGCAACAGTCCTGAAAGTTGTGGTTTTCACAGGTTCAGTGCTGCTGGTGGGCTGAGGGAGAAAGAGAGCCGTTTCATCTTCTGTGCCTTATACAGGGTGGAAGAAAATTAAGCCCCTCCCCATGTTTACTGGGGCATTGTGCGGGAGAGCCTGACCATTCTCAGCCCACCACGTGAGTACCTGACCCCAAGCACTGCCATGTGGATGGGATATGAGCCAACTTTGCCTTCCAAGTTTAGCTCTCCAGGGGGCATTCTCCAGGGAGCTGGGGGATCAGAGGATGAGCAAAAATGGTAAAATTTTGCTACATCTCTTCTGTCAACAAGATCTTGTGCAAGATGAATATACAACAAAAACCAAAAAAACAAAAACAAAAAACAAAAAAGCAAAAAAAACCCAACCAAACTGAAAACCAAACCACTAGGGAACCAAGAAAAAAGTTCTAAACTAAATATACTGACTCCATTTGAAGACACAACTTCGGAAAAAATATTTTTTAGGAGGAAATAAAGAGTAATTTAAAGATCTATATTTCATGTTCTCAGCGAGTTATTAGGATGTATGAAATTGTTAGAAGAGATCAGGCTGATGACACACAGAGCAGCCTGAGACGCGAGTTCAGATGAAAAGGACAACAGTGGTATTAGGACAGGCCTCCAGGAAACGCGCAGCAGGAGAGCTTAACTCTCCATCAGTGGCAACACAGGGAAGAGCTGAACTGTCAGAAAAACTGCCACACTGTTAAGGGCAAACCCAAGCTCCTTTTCTAGAATTCACTGAAAAAGGACAAAGGGAGGGAAATAAGAAGCAGTACGAGAGCTGCAGAGCCCAATAAAAGAGTTCAATAAAAGCACGTCAGCCTTTGAATAATACGGCCTGTTGTGAGGAAGAAATATACGCAGTCAGAAGACGCAATGGTCAAGGGAATAATGTTTGAAAAATTTTCTGATCTGGGAAAGATGTACTTCATAAATAATAATCAATAATGATATCTAAAGGCATTTCTCTTATTCAGAAAGGAACAAAATAACAGTCAGGATAATGTTAGATTATTCATTAACAGCAGGAAATAGAAAACAATGGAACGTCTTCTGAGTTTTCAGAGAAATCATGTTTTATTACCACCAATTTGAACTTTATATGTTAAGGAAATAAAAACATTTTTATATGTAGGGGCTCTGAAAATACACTAAAGCTTCTCCAGTACTGTTATAACTGTAAGAAGAATCAGATGGAGAACCTTGGGTGGAGAGGTCAACTGACAAGTGTCTGCATGTCAGTCTGGATGAAAAAGCGGGAGATGAAATGGAGGCTGAAGATGCCTGATAAACAAAAGCCGTCACTTGGTCACAGCGGCCTGACCCTTGACTTCCTGATGTTCTCAGTTGCACAGCCGTGTCCGACTCTTTGCAACCCCATGGCCTCCAGGCTCCTCCAGGCTCCTCTGTCCATGGGATTTTCCAGGCAAAACTACTAGTCGCTTGCCATTTCCTGCTCCAGGGGATCTTCCTGACCCAGGGATTGAACCTGTGTCTCTGACACTTACAGGTGGATTTTTTACCACTCAGCCACCTGGTAAGCCTGATATGTGCATGTAAACTGAGTGATATTTCTATCAGTGAGTGATAGGTGCAAGTAAATTGAGCAGGATGTCTGAGCTGGCATGATTTAGAAGCCAGGGCTGAAGACAGACAGAATTTCTATTTTTATGAGGTATATAGTCTTTTTTAAAAAAAATAATTAATTTTTTAAAATTGGAGGATAATTGCTTTACAATATTGTGTTGATTTCTGCCACACATCAACATGAATCAGCCATAGGGATACAGATGTCTCCTCCCTCTTGACTTTGCCCTCTACCCATACCCCAGCCCGTTCCTGTATGTCGTCCAGAGCATATGAGACACGTATTCTAAAGAGCACACTAGAAATTGATAAGCTGATTTTCCAGATTGTGATGAAGTCACAAAGAAAATAACACAAGGTCACGGATGAGGAAGAATGGAGTGAGTTGGAAGGCTACTTGGTGAGGAATATTCAGGTTCTCTTTTGGATGTGCCAATTTGGAAAACCCAGCCAGGCAGTTGGATACGAATCTGAAGCTTGAGGGGGAGTCTAAGCTATTGCAGTCACTCTGAGTGCTTGTGGAAGATATTTTAAGCTGTGGGATTTGCTACCCACATCAATCTACCATTTAGAGAAGGGAGAGGAGGGCCTGGCAAAGGAGGCTTAGAAGGGGCAAGCCGTTTGGGAGGAGAGAAACCAACAGAATTTTTTCAGTTGGAAATGTATTCAAGGCTTGGCATCTGGTAGCAGAGGCCAACCTTAATAATGGCTGGAGTCACATAGAAGGTGTCTCCCCACTGCCGTGGGAAAAGTTAGATCTGTGCCCAGGGGAAACATGGTGGGTCGCTCCACGGATCAGGGACACAGGCGACCTCTGTCTAACTTTGGTCAGCTTGAGCCCACAGCTTCATCTTTGAGAGCCTGTGACGGCTGCTGGAACTCCAGCAATCACATCTGCGTCCCCACACCGAGAAAGGAAAGACAAGGGAACAAGAGGCGCAGGCCACTCTCCACTGTCCTCTAACTCGCTTGCAATTTCTGTTCTTGACTTGCACTTACATTTCCTTGACCACCTCTGTGTCAAGAGAGGCATTCAGTTTTTCTGAATACAGTTCGACATACAATGATTTTTCTGACTCAATATCCTCATCTGCAAAAAATAGGGATTTCTCCATATATTTTCAGTTCAGTCACTCAGTCATGTCTGACTCTGTGACCCCATGGACTGCAGCACGCCAGGCCTCCCTGTCCATCACCAACTCCCAGAGCTTACTCAAACTCATGTCCATAGAGTCGGTGATGCCATCCAGCCATCTCATCCTCTGTCGTCCCCTTCTCTTCCCGCCTTCAATCTTTCCCAGCATCAGGGTCTTTTCCAGTGAGTCAGTTCTTCGCATCAGGTGGCCAAAGTATTGGAGTTTCAGCTTCAACATCAGTCCTTCCAATGATTATTCAGGACTGATTTTCTTTAGGATGGACTGATTGGATCTCCTTGCAGTCCAAGGGACTCTCAAGAGTCTTCTTCAACACCACAGTTCAAAGGCATCAATGCTTCGGTGCTCAGATTTCTTCATAGTCCAACTCTCACATCCATACATGACCACTGGAAAAACCATATCTTTGACCACATGGCCCTTTGTTGGCAAAGTAATGTCTCTGCTTTTTAATATGCTGTCTAGGTTAGTCATAGCTTTCCTTCCAAGGAGAAAGCGTCTTTTAATTTCATGGCTGCAGTCACCATCTGCAGTGATTTTGGAGCCAAAAAAAAAAAAAAAATAAAAAAAAAAAGTCTGACACTGTTTCCACTGTTTCCCCATCTATTTCCCATGAAGTGATGGGACCGGATGCCATGATCTTCGTTTTCTGAATGTTGAGCTTTAAGGCAACTTTTTCATTCTCTTCTTTCACTTTCATCAAGCGCTGTTTAGTTCTTCACTTTCTGCCATAAGGGTGGTGTCATCTGCACATGAGGTGACTGATATTTCTCCCAGCAATCTTGATTCCAGCTTGTGCTTCTTCTAGGCCAGCATTTCTCATGATGTACTCTGCATATAAGTTAAATAAGCAGGATAACAATATACAGCCTTGACATATTCCTCTTCCTATTTGAAACTGGTCTGTTGGTCCATGTGCAGTTCTAAGTGTTGCTTCCTGACCTGCATACAAATTTCTTAAGAGCCTGGGCTGGTGGTCTGGTATTCCCATCTATTTAAGAATTTCCCACACTTTGTTGTGATCCACACAGTCAAAGGCTTTGGCATAGTCAATAAAGCAGAAGTAGATGTTTTTCTTGAACTCCTGTTCTTTCTCGATCATCCAATGGATGCTGGCAATTTGATCTCTGGTTCCTCTGCCTTTTCTAAGTCCAGCTTGCACATGTGGAAGTTCACGGTTCATGGACCGGTGAAGCCTGGCTTGGGGAGTTTTGAGTGTTGCTTTACTACCGTGTGTTTCATTATTGATGGGCGTCCCTGATGGCTCAGTGGTAAAGAACCCACCTGCCAATACGGGAGACATGGGTTCAGCCCTGGGTTGGGAAGAGCCCCTGGAGAAGGAAATGGCAACCCACTCCAATATTCTTGCCTGGGAAATCCCTTGGACAGAGGAGCATGGTGGGCTGCAGTCCATGGGGTCGCAAAAAAGTTGAACACGTCTTAGCTACTAAACAACAACAACCTTCATGGGTGCATTTATTTATTCATGAACCAAATCAAGCATTAAGACTGAACAGATGGCTTAATGCATTTGGGCCTGGTGGCTGGGACTGTGTCCCTGTTCCTGATCACTGAGCACTGACTGTATGACAGGCTGGGTGCCAAATGCTCCTTGTAGAGTTATACTCGGCCTTACTCCATGGGCTGCTTTTGTCCCCATTTGTTGTGTGAAGACAGCAGCACGCCTGCAGGGGTGAGTCCAGGGGAGATGTCGCTGTGCAGTGGCAGGCGGCGTGCGGCTCTGCGCCGTCCCTACCTGTGGGGCCCGGGCAGCGAGCAGACTCTGCAGACCTGCTGACGACGGGGACAGCTCCACGCAGGGTGCAGGAAGTGCCAGAACAATGAACCGCTGCAGCCTGGAGGTCTGGGCACGCCCCTAGACATTTCCCCCGTGTGTTCTGGAATGTTTAGTATGGTTGACCTTGCCAGTGATTTATGAAATACCTTAAAAATAGTTTTTACCTAGTGATAAAATATGGCTCTGATTCTTGTGCATACAATAACCATTGTACTTGTTGATGACTTCAGCTATAGTTGTTTGAAATCAGTATTATATTCACCCAGAACACATAATAAAATAATTTCCCTGGTAAGCAACTAGTTTCTGAGAAGAATTTCCTCTAATGGTATAAGAAAACCATTCCTGTCTTACCCTTAAGAGGTGAAGGATAAAATTATCGTGGTTACAAAGAAATTATTTGTTCAGTAGAGAAAGCCTGTGGATTCTATTGTATAGATGTGCAGATTTTTCTGAGTCTGACCTCATTCAGCTCTGGCAGCAAGGATCACAGGCATACCTGCCCTGGGATGCCCCTGATATGACCAATCTGAGGATCCCCCTCCCCATGCTGCCCCCCACCCAAGTCAGGCTTAATCTGGCCTTGACCTGAATCATCCTAACTCTTCTCAACATATAGAGGGCACCTGATTTATAGTGTTTACATTTCTGTTTCTCATCAGCTGGCATTTCCTTTAAGTCCCAAACGTCCTCAATTTTTACATTATCAGCAGACGGAAAGGTGGCAGCCTCTCATGCCAGCTCCATTCTGCATGTGGGGTCAGGCCAGACCCTTCTTGCCTGTCACATGGGCACTCTGAGAGACACTCCATGGAAAGATCCCCTTGTTCCCTGCACAGAATCAGCCTCGAGACTGGAAAAGAGAAACTGCTGGTGGTGTGGGTGGCCATGCAATGACAACATTCAAAGGCAAAGCTAAGGAAGCGGCCACTCTGTTTTCATGGGCTCGTTAGCAAGCATAGGCAATGAAGCCAAACAAGACTGAACTCTAGATTCTAGCCCTGCCAATCACTGGCCTGTGGTCCTGGGCAGGTCGCCTAACTTCTCCAAGGTATCTTTCTCACTTTTTAAAAATAAGTTTTCATTTTAAGGGTAGTTTTAGGTTCACAGCACAATTGAGAAGTAGGTTCAGAGATTTCCCTTTTCCTCCATCTACTCCCATACAGGCACAGCCTCCCCTACTATCAACATTCCCCAGCTAGTCCATTTGTTATAATTAATGACCAACACTGATACAGCTCCAGGAGTTGGTGATGGACAGGGAGGCCTGTTGTGCTGCGATTCATGAAGAGTCGGACACGACTGAGTGACTGAACTGAACTGAACACTGATACGTCTTTATCACCCAAAGTCCATAGTTTGCATTAGGTTCACTCTAGGTGTTGTGTGTTTAATGGGTTTGGACAAACGTATGATGATATGTACCCATCACTGTAGTATCATACTGGTTAATTTCATTGCCCTAAAAATCCTCTGTGCTCTCTCTCTCTCTTTCCCTCACCTCACAACCACTGATCTCTTTACTATCTCTGTTGTTGTTCAGTCGCTAAGTCATTTCAGACTCTTTGCAAGCCCATTGACTGTAGTGTGCCAGGCTTCCCTGTCCTTCAGTATCTCCTGGAGTTTGCTTCACTCATGTCCATTGAGTCGGTGATGCTATCCAACCATTTCATCCTCTGTCGCCTCCTTCTCCTTCTGCCCTCAATCTTTCCCAGCATCAGGGTCTTTTCCAGTGAGTTGACTCTTTGCATCAGTTGGCCAAAGTATTGGAGCTTCAGCTTCAGCATCAGTCCTGCCAATGAATATTCAGGGTTGATTTCCTTTAGGATCTACTAGTTTGATCTTGCAGTCCAAGAGACTCTCAAGAGTCTTCTCCAGCACCACAGTTTGAAAGCATCAATCCTTTGGTGCTCAGCCTTCTTTATGGTCCAACTCTCACATCCGTGCATGACTACTGGAAAAGCTATAGCTTTGACTAGACAGATCTTTGTTGGCAAAGTGATGTCCCTGCTTTTTAGTACACTGTGTAGGTTGGTCATAGCTTTTCTTCCAAAGAGCAAGTGTCTTTTAATTTCATGGTTGCTGTCACCATCCACAGTGATTTTGGGTCCCAAGAAAATAAAGTCTGCTGCTGTTTCCACTTTTTCTCCATCTATTTGCCATGAAGTGATGACACGGAATGCCATGATCTTAGTTTTTTGAATATTGAGTTTTAAGCCAGTGTTTTCACTCTCCTCTTTCACCCTCATCGGAAGATCCTTTAGTTCCTCTTCACTTTCTGCCATTAGAGTGATATCATCTGCATATCTGAGTTCATTGATATTTCTCCTGGAAATCTTGATCCCAGCTTGTGATTCATCCAGCCCGGCATTTGCTTGATGTCCTCTGCATAGGAATTAAATAAGCAGGGTGACAATGTGCAGCCTTGACATGCTCCTTTCCCAATTTTGAACTAGTTGCTCCATGTCTGGTTCTAACTGTTGCTACTGTCTCTGTAGTTTTGCCCATTCCAGGATGTTATATAGTTGGAATCCTATAGTGTGTAGACTTTATATATTGTTTTCTTTCATTTAGTAATAGTCACGTTAGGTTCCCCTAAAGTCTGGATAGCTCTCTCTCTTTTTTTTATAACACTGAATAATAGTCCCACATCTGGACGTACCATAGTTTACCTGTGCCCTCACCAAAGGGTACCTGGGTTGCTCCCAGGTTTTGGTAGTTACAAACAAAGCTGCTGTAAACATCTCTGTGCAGATTTTCAAGTGTCCCTTTCTTCACTAGCAGCAGCATAGGGATTTGGGAAACATTAGGCTGGCTGAGACACAGACAGCCTCTAACACAATGCTGGGCACCACTCATCTTCAGGTCCCTGTTCCCGATCACTACTCCTATCTCTTCCTCTCCTGTACTAGTGACAACCTGGTGAAGACACTTCACTGTAGATGGGCTTTAGGTTTCATTTACTGGGAAGGGAGGGGATGGAGTTTGAAGTAAAGAGACTTTCTAAAGAAAAATAACAAATAATAACTGTGTTACTCAGGGAAAGAGAATGCTTCTCAGAACTGGACAATGTGTCGAGGCTTATGGGGGTATGGAAGGAAGGGTGACAGGCTGTGAATAGTTGTAAATCATGGACAAGGAGGTTATCTACTCCTGGGGTACCTGTGCACCCTCATTACTCTCAGAAGTCTGAAGCACAAGTCCTATAAACTCCAATCATGGAAAAAATGACAGTCAAAAGAAACTTCACCTCATGGAAAAGGAATATAAGACCTCTGACGCTTAGGTCTGGGCTGGCCTTAAAGTGGCCTGGACAGCTGACATCCTTCTGCAGTGTAGACCTCTGTCCCTGCATATCTGTGAGGAGTGCAGTGTGGGAGGGAAGGCCTGGGCTTTCTAGGTGGGTACATAGGAATGAGTTCCAGTCCCAGCTCTGCTTTATGGCTCTGGGAAAGTTATATAACCTGTTTGATTCTCAGCTCAGAGATTGCGTTATAATACCTATGTGTGGAGTCATGCTGGGGGCCAAATGAATAATATTTATGAAATATTTTGGGAAATGCACAGTTGTGTAAATAGTTTATTTATTTATTCTTTTTTAGATAGTTTTTTAAAATTAAATTAATTGGTTTTTGACTGTGTGGGTCTTCATTGTGCATGTGGGCTTTTCTCTAGTTGAGGCAAGTGGGGGCTACTCTTTAGTTGGGGTGCACAGGCTTCTCCTGTTGCGGTGTCTTCTCCTGTTGCAGAGCATGGGCTCTGGAGCACTCAGGCTTCCGTGGTTGTGGCACGTGGGCTCAATAGTGCTGACTCCTGGGCTCTGGAGCACAGGCTCAGTATCTGTGGTGCACGGGCTTAGTTGTGCCACGGCATGTGGTGTCTTCCTGGGTCAGGGGTCAACCTGTGTCTGCTGCCTTGGCTGCTGCTGCTGCTGCTAAGTCGCTTCAGTCATGTCTGACTCTGTGCGACCCCATAGACGGCAGCCCACCAGGCTCCCCCGTCCCTGGGATTCTCCAGGCAAGAACACTGGAGTGGGTTGCCACTTCCTTCTCCAATGTATGAAAGTAAAAAGTGAAAGTGAAGTCGCTCAGTCGTGTCCGACTCTTAGGGACCCCATGGACTGCAGCCCACCAGGCTCCTCCGTCCCTGGGATTCTCCAGGCAAGAACACTGGAGTGGGGTGCCACTAGCAGGCAGATTGTTTACCACTGAGCCACCAGGGAAGCCCAGATAGTTGTTTTTATAGCAGGCCATCTGGAAAGCAGAATTGGCCTGGGCATTGCTTATTGTGTGGAACCACTGTTTTGGGCAAACCAGTCCCACGGTTACAAATATGTCTTTAGTTCAGTTCAGTTCAGTCACTCAGTCTTGTCCGACTTTGCGACCCCATGGGCTGCAGCACACCAGGCCTCCCTGTCCATTGCCAACTCCTGGAGCTTGCTCAAACTCACGTCCATTGAGTCAGTGATGCCATCCAGCCATCTCATCCTCTGTCATCCCCTTCTCCAGTTAACATGTCCTTGACCTAAGCTGAAATCAGTCTCCTGGTGAAAGTGAAAATGAAGTTGTTCAGTCGTGTTCAACTCTTTGCGACCCCATGGACTGTATCCTACCAGGCTCGTCTGCCCATGGGCTTCTCCAGGCAAGAATACTCGAGTGGGTTGCCATTTCCTTCTCCAGGGGATCTTCCCGACTCAGGGATTGAACCCAGTTCTCCCGCATTGCAGGCAGACGCTGTACCCTCGGAGCCACGAGGGAAGCCAGTCTCCTGGTTCAGTTCAGTTCAGTACAGTCGCTCAGTTGTGTCCAACTCTTTGCGACCCCATCAATCACAGCACGCCAGGCCTCCCTGTCCATCACATCTCCCGGAGTTCACTCAAACTCACGTCCATCGAGTCGGTGATGCCATCCAGCCATCTCATCCTCTGTCGTCCCCTTTTCTTCCTGCCCCCAATCTCTCCCGGCATCAGAGTCTTTTCCAATGAGTCAACTCTTCACATGAGGTGGCCAAAGTACTGGACTTTCAGCTTTAGCATCATTCCTTCCAAAGAGCACCCAGTCTCCTGGTAGCTAAGCTGAAATCAGTTCTCCTGTGCACAGAACATGGGACAGGAACACATCTGACTCCTGTTGCATGAAATATTTGACATGTTTGGCAGTGATGATAGCTTCTTTCTCTGCCTCAACCATGCCTTCTCCTGGCTAAAGTGTCCTCAGTGCCTCTAAATGTCCCTTTCTGTCATTGATCAAGCCTGAGATCAAGAACTAGAATTGGATAGATGACAGCACAGTTACTTATTCACAACAATACAATTATGGAAATTGTATCTTGTCATTATAGAGTATTTTCAGCAATGTGTTCCCAACATATATTATTGCATCTCATTTACTTCTCATTTGAGCCTTGTGAATTAAACATAGGATTTATTGTCATCCTATTTGAAAAAATCAAGACAGTGATGTTTGGAGCATGATTTTACTTGCCTAGGAAGTAGGATCTGGGACTTGCACTGGATCTTTCCTCTGAGTCTCAGTCCAGTGCTCAGGCTGTATCCATTCACATGTCACAGGACACTGAGTTATCGTTCTCCACTGCCAGAGACTCAGTTGTGCATGACCAACATGTTTGTAGGCTCTGTAACTCTATATTAGGGGAGAGACAGCAAATATGGCAGAAGGTGCTTAAGACCATTTTTGAAGCTAAAAATCCACATGTTCAAGTTGCCATGGAAGCTTGAGAGTGCCTGGCGTACACAAAAGCCCTGACTGGTTCATTTGGGGAAATGGTTGTTGTCAAACAGAGTCAAGCCAGATGGAGCTGGATCTTGAACAGGGCTTACAGGAGTGAGACATATGGTGATAAGACGGAGGGTGGTGTGGAAGGGATAGAGCTTGTGGGAACTGGGATAAAAACTGTGAGTTGCTTTCCAATGACAGAAGAGTGGAGTAGGGGCAGGATGACCTGAAGATCAGATATCCAAGCAGCCCCCTTCTAAACTGTGTTGGCAAGGGGCCCCTATTAAGCAACCTAAGAACAAACAGACATATAAACAGCATCAAGAAAGGCCACACAGTGGTGTCTGAGCTGTCACCAAATGCAGTCTGACCACTAAACATGTGGTAGAGACAAGTGGGGGAGGAGTAGGCAAGGCTCCTCTCCAGCCTCCTGAAGATTTAAAGCACAAGCAGATCCAAGGTCAATAAACTAATGCCATCAGAGTGGGAGCAGGAGTGGGGAATGGAGGAAAGAAGCAAAAGTGGAAGCATGATTTAGTAATTCTGGAAAGAACAATGCTGTGCAGAACTGAGAAGTTATTTCAGTGGGTGGTGAAAAGAAAACAAAAATGTCAAAATTGGAGAGGAGACTGAGAGGGGAAAATGCAAAAAGAAATGAAAGTGGAAGAATGAGTTAACGAGTTCCGGGAAGAAAGTGTGTAACTGAATTGTGGGTCGATGGAATGGATTTTAGAAAGAAAACAGTCTTAAGAGAAGTTGGGAGTGTCTGAAATGGTTTCTGAGTCATCAGTTTTGAATTAAATTTTATATGTAAAATTAAGTTATGTTCGGCCTTTGCCGACAGGATGTACAGCATCTCTATTGATACTGTTTACCGCTCTGGGGGTTTACAAGGAGAATAGAGTTTAAAGATGCCATGTATCCCCCAGGAGGGAAGGCTGGAAGTGATTAGGAAGAACCTTTCGCTAGTTGCTCCAAGCTGTAGCTAAAAGAGAGAAGAAATGAATGAGGAAAATAGGTATGGACTTCCAGTGAGCTGGATTCCCAGCAATTTGACTAGCTTTTTAGAGGCACAGCTCCATGTGGAAAGATGGAGTGGATGATAGAGGTAATAGCTGACTGAGGAGGCAAAAATTTGGAGAAGAGGGCCTGAGACCTGAGTGTGAGAATCCTTAGCCATGGGGCTGAAAGGTGTCAGCATGACTGTTATTTGGCATGGGAAGTCATCTGCTCTGAGATGCCTACCCTGGGGGCAGCTTACTCAGACACATAAATATCAGATAGGCCTTTGAGTATTAACACCAAGAGGTAAGAATCGCTAGAGGTATTGTTGCTGAAGAATTCTCAATCAGGGTTACCTTTAAAAGATCACTGTGTGCCTTAATTATCAAGGTTCTTCAGGGAAGCAGAACCAACAGTGTATATATATGGAGAGTTATTGGCTCATGTGGTTATGCAGATCCAGAAGGGCCGCCCACAGTCTGCTGTCCGCAAGCTGGAGATCCAGGAGTTGGTAGTGTAACTCAGTCCAAGGCTGAAGCCTGAGAACTGGGGAGGAGTGTGGAGCTGATGATGTGAATTCCAATCTGAGTCTGAAAGTCTGAGGACCAGGAGCACTGGAGTCCAAGGGCAGAGACGGGTACCTCAGCTCCAGCAGAGCATCCCTCTACACTTTGGACCTTCAGTAAATTGGACGTTGCCCATCTATACTGGGCAGGGTGATTTGCTTTGCTCAGTTGCCTGATTCAAATGCTAATCTCTTCTTGAAACAGTATCAGACAGGCCCAGAAATAATATTTTATAAGCTATCTGGGTATCCCATAGCCTAGTCTAGTTGATACAAAAAATTGACCATTATAATCAGTATAGCAGTGTTGACTCCTCTCTCCTCCCAAGAGCCTGGGTCAGAAGATAGACCACCCTTACTTATGCCCAGGAAGAGGGTGGGCATTGTCTGGAGGTGCCGATGACGGTGCCGATGGAGTAGGCAGGAAAGGTGGTCATGCGTTTTGACTGCAGTTGCGGGAGGAGGGCAGAGAATTGGAGCGAGTCAAATGGGTATCAGCTGCTACAAAGCCACACATAGCTTTACAAGTGACTTGGGCTCTGCTGAGGCCTTTTAGCCTCACCTCACCATAGTGTCTCACCCTGTACAGTGCACCATGGCCCTGCACTTCAGGCTTTGGTCTGGTGACAGTTCTCTGAGGCTAAGCTCAGGTAGGAATAAAAAAATTTTTTTTTCAATTTAGAAATAACTTTAGACTTACAGAAAAACTGGGAAAAATGTAAAGAGAATGCCTGTGTATGCAGCTTTTGGGCAAATAACTAGGAAGGAGTTCACAGGACAGAGAGACATCTCCATAGCTCAACTGTGTTCTTTTCTTCTTATTTCAGAGTGTAGTTTCTCAAGACTTAGATTTATAAAAACTGAAAAATAAGTAATGTTCATCTTTGTATGCATGAACTGATTCCTACAAACATCTCATCCATCTCATTAGGCAACAAGTTTACCATAACATTTTGCTTTACACATGCTTTAATTATCCAAATCTATAATATTTGTATTATTGCCATCAATTACGTGCTATTAGTAATTATAATAATTACCTAAAGATAAGCATTATTAGCAACTATTAGGGCCTTGTAGTCACAGGGAATATTTAAAAAATCTGTACTTCATTTATATACATATAAATGGGAGTGTGATAAAGTAATCAGTAATAGACTTTCAGCCATGAAAATACATTAGAAGAAAATTCAGTGGTGGAAATGGGACGTGGAAATGCAATTCAAGGGACAAAAGGAACACATAAATTCCCAGCTATTAAAGTGCTGGTGGTGGTTTAGTCACTGAGTCGTGTCCGACTCTTGTGACCCCATGGATTGTAGCCCACTGGGCTCCTCGGTCCATGGGATTCTCCAAGCAAGAATACTGGAGTGGGTTGCCATTTTCTTACCCAGGGGATCTTCCTGACCCAGGAATCAAACCCTGGTCCCCTGAATTGCAGGCAGATTCTTTACTGACTGAGCTATGTGGGAATCCTAGGTTTAAATATATTTTTTTTACTTTTTCAGATGTATTTTAAAATAGATAACAGCATCAAATTGTAAGATATTTAAATTCTATCAGATGTGTTTAAAAGGAGTATTGTAAAATGTTTTTTCCAAACCGTCAGTGTTTATAATATGCAAATTGTATCCCTTACAGTTATAGAAATATAAGATAAAATAATTCAAGTGTCTTTGAAATATATATCATGTTCAAAATTCCCGGGGCATATGCAAAAACAAACGAACAACAACAACAAAAACCGTGCAATAATCAAAAGCTACAGCTTTGGAGGATGCCTTGGGTGTGTGCTATTCACCTCCCTGGCTACTTCTCTGGATCACTTCCTTGGCACCTTTTACCTGGACAAGAGCCGGAACCCCCTGGGGTCTCTCCTTGTGTGGGCAGAACTGACTTTGCTGCCAAAGGGGCCTCCCTACAGACATATCTGGTTATGTGGTCCCTTCAGAATCTCTGTTGGGCGTCACCCCACTGGACACATCTGGTTATGCGGTCCCTTCAGGGTCTCTGTTGGGCGTCACCCCACAGGACACATCTGGTCATGAGGTCCCTTCAGGGTCTCTGTTGGGCATCACCGCACTGGACACATCTGGTCACGCCGTCCCTTCAGGGTCTCTGTTGGGCCTCACCCCACTTGCAGTTGTTGCTGGGCCAGGTGAACTTTTACAGGAGTCATTAGTTGAAACAGAGCTTTTGAAATACTGACTTGGAGTTTACTCTTTCAATAAAGGTTTCTGCATTTAGATAGCCTAGGACAGAGGTGGAAAATCAGTAGCTCAGTAGCTCCTGGGCCTTATCTGTCTTGCAGATGTGCTTGGTTTGAAATCTAAAACATTTAAAAATACTTTGAAGGAGAAACACTGGAATCTTGCAGCAGCCAGCTTTGTGGCATTTTAACTTGCTGCGTTTCCATCCCACTAGCCTTGGAAAGCAACAGCTCACAGCAAAGGTGCCAGCCCGCAGACCAGGAGCCTTTGCAGCAGCAGAACGGGGTTGAAACACTTCCAAAGACCCACTCCCAGAGAACTGTCACTGCTTCTTTTTCACCTGTCTAATGGCTCCCACTTGCAAGAGTTTTCTTTATTTGACGTGACTTAGCACTTTGCCAGGGCAACGAAAAGGCATTTATAAAAAACAAACAGTGGTGATGGTTTAGTTTAACAGCTCCCTGAGATGATGATAGCAGTGGAGCAAACAACAACCTGATCAAAAAACAAACAAACAAACAAAAAACCCAAAAGGGAAAGTTGGAGAATGATGTTTCCACTGGAGGTTTTGAAAAGCTCTGCAATGTGCCTGTGAATCTAAAAGCCACATTCATGCATAGGCTGGTGCACGTACACAAAGCTGTGCATAGATCTGAGAAAACTCTAAGCTTCTGGCTTTGGGCTGAGGCAGAGCTGTCAAATTCCTGAATGTTGAGTCATGCCCCCAAATACACACACAGACTCTTGACAAAGATGGGGAGAATTATTGGTTCCAGCCATTTGAAGAAATGTGTGTACAACCATTAACCAAACTCTTAAGTTAACTAAACAGAGACTTCACATAGGATAATGAATACAGACTTTAACATTATTATCAGTTCAGGAAAGTTGCTAACAAACAAGCAGCAATAAATAGCAACAAAAATAAATCCTGAGAAGTGGAGAGAATCTGAGTTCCAGAGTAGCCATATTACATTATTTAAAATGTCCTTTTCAACACGGAAAGAAACAAAAAATATATGATCCATATAGAGGGGAAAAGAAGTCAGTAAGACAGTGTCCTTGAAGAAGTTCACACACTGTACTTACTAAATAGCATTTAAATCAGTTATTTTAAATATGAAGAACTAAAGGAAACCTCATCTAAAAAAATAAAGTATGAGAGTAGTATTTGACCAAATAAAGAATATCAAGGAGATAGAATTATAGAAAAGAACCAAAACAAATTTTAGAGTTGAATATTACAATAATTGAAATGAAAAAATTATTGGAAAGGTTCAACAGCAGATTTGAGTTGGTTGAATAAAGAATCAGTGAACTTAAAGATACGTCAAGCAAACAAATATGCATAATTCAAGTCTCAGAAGGAGAGGATAAAGGAAGGGACAGAAGAAACATTTTAATAAGTAACTGCTGAAAACTTTTCAAATTTGATGATAAATATTGACCTAAACAAGAAGCTCAGTGAACTGCAAGTATGATAAACTCAGAAGGATCCATACTTAGGCGAAGAATAATCAAACTATCAAAGTTAGTTCAGTTCAGTCACTCAGTCGTGTCTGGCTCTTTGCGACCCCATGAATTGCAGCATGCCAGGCTTCCCTGTCCATCACCAATTCCCAGAGTTCACTCAAACTCATGTGCATCGAGTTGGTGATGCCATCCAGCCATTTCATCCTCTGTCATCCCCTTCTCCTCCTGCCCCCAATCCCTCCCAGTATCAGGATCTTTTCCAATGCAAAAAGGGAGTCTTGAAAGCAAGAAAGAGAAGTGACTTATCACATATAAAGGATCCTTGATGAAATTAGCAGATAATTTTTAAATCAGAAATGGGAACATATTGGTCAATTATATCACAATAAAGCTGAAAAAAGAAGTGGGAGACAGAAGGCAGTGGGAGGGAATATTAAAAATACTGAAAGAAAATGTTTGTCAACCAAGGATTTTATATATAGTGAAACTATCTTTCAGAAATGAGGGATGTAAGATCGGTGTCCATTTTATTCTTTTGCATGTGGTGGTCCAGTTTTCCTAGCACCATTTATCGAAGAGACTGTTCTTTCCACATTGTATACTCTTGGCTTCTTTTTTATTAGCTGATCATATAGACATGGGTTTATTTCTGGGCTCTCTGTTCTGTTACACGGATCTATGTGTCTGTTTTTATGACAATAACATACTGTTTTGACTACTGTAGCTTTGCAATGTAGTTTAGAATCAGGGAGTGTGATGCCTCTTGCATTTCTCTTTCTAGAGAGTGTTTTGGCTCTTCAGTGTCTTTGTAAATCATATGACTTTTAGAATTGTTCATTCTATTTCTTTGAAAAATGGCATTTTCTTTGAAAATGTTTTGGAATTGTGATAGGGATTATGTTCAATTTCTTTGGGTATTATGGACATTTTAATAGTATTTTTTATTCAAATCTGTGTGCATGGAAGATCTTTTCATTTATTTGTGTTTCTCAATTTATTTCATTACTATCTTAAAGACTTCAGTGTATAGGCTTTTCACCTCCTTGGTTAAATTTATTCCTATGTATTTTATTCTTTCCCATGCTATTGATAATGGGGTTGTTTTCTTAATTTCTCTCTTTAGAAACATAGTTTTCATGTACTATAGACACTAAATTGGTATTAATCTGAACTAGTAAGGATGTTATGAGTGAGGATGTTAATTGTAACCCTGTTGGCAGCCACTAGTGAAATAACTCAAAATAGATATTAGGGAAACAAGGGAATTAAAATGGTTCTCTGGAAAACGCATATTTACAAAGAATAGGTGAGAGACAAACTCTGCATGTGTGTAGAAGAAATGATTGTGTAAGAGAGTCTACCTTCTGCTTTTCTGTTTGGCTGCTGACAGCTTTTAAACCTTGCCTCTCCTCACCCTCCTGCCCCACATCTGAGCAAGCTCCTGAGAAGTCAGGGTATTCCTTTCCTTGGCACAACTGAGAGATTCTAAACGTACCAACAGCCAGGACTGAGGATGTATGGAAGCAAGTTTGAGGGAAGAAAAACAGTGAGATAATTTTTGGAGATAGTCATGTTTCTTTGGTACGTTTAGGTGGAGAAGTTTACCTGGCAGTTCAGTGTTTGGGTCTGGCATTTGGGAGAGTGGTTTGGGAATTTTACGGAGTCATCTGTGTGTAGGGCATAGAGGAGACTGGGGCTCTGAATGCAGCCACCCAAAGGTGGTAAGCATAGGGCATCCAGAATAAGTGAGCAGCCAGCCACTTGACTGATCCTTTTTCCTCCTGAGCACACTCTACCTAATTAATTCTGTCCTATACACAGAGTTCCACCCAGGCCTCCTACAGGAGAGCATGTCCCGGTTCCTGCCCATACTCTGTACTCCTAGGCATTTACGTGGGGATGGTTATGATGCTGGTGAGATGCTATCTGTAATCCATGAGAGCTATTCATATATGAAATGCTATTCATGCCTTGATCTCTCAGTTAATAGGGCCTATAAGTAGACTCTTCCATACTAGAATCTTTATGTTATTTATATACATGGAAAAATGATCACATTTATGTAGTACCCAAGGACTAGTCTCTAGCTCTAGATCTGGCAAAGATCAAGAGCTCAAAAAAAGACGTATGGGAAGGATGAATGAACTGGAAGCTAAAGGCAATGTTCTTTAGAATTGTCAGAAATCTGGGCAAATCACATCTCTGTATTGTTTCCTTATCTGTAATAGGATAATCATTGTGCCTTCCTCAGAGGGTTCTTCTGAGAGTTAAGTGAATATATATGTACACGCACATATATATGTATCATGCATATGTTCATATGTATGTACATATATGTGTATATATGTGCATATATATATATACACATATATTTACACATACAACTTTAGAAAAGGGCCTGACACATACTAGCACTCTATAAATATTAGCTGTCATTTGTTGAATTGTGTTAAATAGTACGTAACTATTCAGTTTCCTTTCAGCAAGCTTGTGAACTTTTTTGTGAACTGTGTAGGCCAGAATGGAGACAGGGAGACAGACTAAAAGATACTCCTACTGGATTAAGATTGGAGCCTCCTGCCATCTGGTCTTCATTTGTTTTTATTAAGTCTGGAGCAATATAAACTCTTCAGCCTCTCCCTGGAAAGAGTCCTGGTTTGGAAAAAGAAAATACCGTTAAAGTATTTATTCACCTCCAATTTTAGAATGGTAGCAAAATGACTGCTTTCCCTTACTCACCGTGTTATCTGAGGGTAGTGGGTGCCACCCAGATCCTCCTTCATGACTGAGGCGCTCCATCTTGGCAACTGAAAATTCTTAGCCAAATCCCTCTCTGGGAATTGCCTTTTGCCTTGCCAAAGGCTGCCTGTCTCCTGTGGACAGCCTGCATCCAATGACTGGTTGGGTGAGGAGAGGTATCAAGGTCCAGACCTCTAGGGTCAAGAGTGAAGGATAACACAGCGCCATTCCAGCCTCAAAGATTCTCATAGGATCAGCTGAGATCAACTTGCCATTCACATTGCAGTTCAACTTATACCTGGTCATGCTTCCCTTACCCTTACAGTTGTGATTTCCCAGAGTAATCCTAAGAAACATTTACATGAAAATCTCAGAGCTTTAGAGGCTAATCTTTTTCTGATGATACTTGACATTTGGTATCAGAAATGACCCTAGGAAATACCATCTAAAACTGGATTTTGCAGACGGAGCACCCATTGGCCTTCTGGCAGTGAAGACCACATCACTGGGGTAGGCAGAGAAATGATGCTGAAGATGTGATACAGCCGTTGACAGTTTCAACAGTGGTCAGCTGAGATGGGGCGCTGGTGGGAGGCACCTAGCACGTGGGCAGATGCAATCTCTCAGGTAGTTAAGAGTTTGGGGATGGGTGCGTAGTCATTATAAGAACTATAATCAGATGGCTGTTGTGAGAGCCATGGAGGCTTTGGAGAAAAACGGTGACAGCTTGAGAATAATTAACCATCAGTATAGACAGTGGGGCTCCCAGCTGGCTGAGTGGTAAAGGATCTGCTTGACGATGCAGGAGACATAGGAGACGTGAATTCGATCCCAGGGTTGGGAAGATTCCTCTGGAGAAGGAAATGGCAACCCACTCCAGTATTCCTGCCTAGAGAATTCCGTGGACAGAGGAGCCTGGTGGGCTATGGTGCATGGGGCTACAGTCGGTCTGTGTGGTCGCAAGGAGCCGGACACGACTGAGCAGACATGCAACACAGAGCATAAGTCGGATGGTCTTTTCAAAAGCATACACAGAGTCTCTCCTGTCTTTAAGCTAAAGCGTAGAAAAACCAAGGTGAAACAGCTCCAGAGAAAGTTTTCAACTTTGATAGATCTGCTCCATCAAGAGAAGAGCTTTGATTGGGAAGTAATGAGACCTTGAGTCTGTAATAAGGTTACCTGTATTGACACACTCAGAAATCTTGAATGCTCTGCCTCCAGGCCTTCATTAGTAGCTACTCTTCTCAGTTAATGGCTAGAGCTGCCCCTGCTTGAATGTAATGCAGAGATTAATGCTTATAAGAAATGTGCATCCCCTCCGTGGGGGTGGGTATCTACTTCCACTTCCCTTCCTAGTCACCAGACCAATAACGAGTTAAGTCACAATATAAACTGGCTAGGGACAGGCTAAGCCTGCAAGGAAGGAGGGTATTGCAAATGGCAAGATCCACCGGACACAGCCAACTGTGCCAGGGGGCAGCAGAAGAGTGTATATGGGGCTGGGTCACGATGGGATGTAAAGCTGGAAACATGAGAGTATTTTGGTACGATAGCGCTCTTTCATGACAGAGGATTTAACATTGTGGGAAGGCCCCAGGAGATGGTACTAATATACTTCTAACTTGGCTCTTCGAAGCTTGAAAGATGCTTTTATATTAATAGTTCACAAATTTCTTATCTTTACTGGATCATTCTCTTATCATACAGAATGCTGCTATTTCCTTTGAAAAATCCATATTTTGATCCCACATTTCATGTTCTTGCTGCCCAATTCTTCTGTTCTCCTACACAGCAAACTAAAAAAAATTTGCCCATTTTGTCCTTCCACTTTTTCTTTTTAAAAAGTAAACTTTACTGGGGTATATTTTCATGCGTTGAAATTCTCATACCAAGTGTACAGTTCTATGGGTTTTTACAAATGGATAAACTAACCACTGCTTAAGTCAAGATGTAGAATGTTTTCATCACTCAAGGATAAATTATTTTTGCCTGTTTTAGAACTATATAAATGGAATCATGCTATGAACTCTTTTCTGTCTTGCTTCGCCTCAGAATTATATTTTGGAGAGTCATCTAAAATATTGTTGTTGCATCAATAGTTTGTTCTTTAAACAAAATTGCTAAATAGCATTCTATTATATGGATGTTTCACAGTTTGTAAGTCCATTCACTAATTAATGGATATTTGAATTATTTCCAATTTCTAGCAATTGTGAATAAAGTGGCTACAAACTTTCATGGACAAATCTTTGGGTGAATGTCTGTTTTCATTTTTCTTAATTACATTTCTTAATCTACATTTTCTTAATGTAGGAGTGGAATTTCTTGGTAGAGTGGTAGTTATATGTTTAACCTTGAAATTGTCAAATTGTTTTCTAAAGTGGTTGTGCTATTTCAAATTCTTACCAATAATGTATGAGGGTTCCAGTTGTTGCACATTCTTGCCAAAACTTAGCATTTGTTGCATACACACTGAGAAAACCAGAATTGAAAGAGACACGTGTACCCCAATGTTCATCGCAGCACTGTTTACAATAGCCAGGACTTGGAAGCAACCTAGATGTCCATCCACAGATGAATGGATAAGAAAGCTGTGGTACATATACACAATGGAGTATTACTCAGCCATTAAAAAGAATGCATTTGAATCAGTTCTAATCAGGTGGATGGAACTGGAGCCTGTTATACAGAGTGAAGTAAGCCAGAAAGAAAAACACAAATACAGTATACTAACGCATATATATGGAATTTAGAAAGATGGTAACAATAACCCTGTTTATGAGACAGCAAAAGAGACACTGATGTATAGAACAGTCTTTTGGACTCTGGGAGAGGGAGAGGGTGGGATGATTTGGGAGAATAGCATTGAAATATGTATAATATCATATCTGAAACGAGTCGCCAGTCCAGGTACGATGCCTGATAACGGATGCCTGGGGCTGGTGCTGGGATGACCCAGGGGGATGGTATGGGGAGGGAGGAGGGAGGAGGGTTCAGGATGGGGAACACATGTATACTTGTGGCGGATCCATCTTGATGTATGGCAAAAGCAATACAATATTGTAAAGTTAAGCAAAATAAAATTTAATTTAAAAATAAATAAATAAATAAAAGAAAAAAAACCCCCAAATTTTAAATTTTAGCCATTTTGACTGCTCTGTGGTAGTATCTCATTGTGGTTTTGATTTGCATTTCTCTGAAGGACTAAAAATATTGAGTACCCCTTCATTTGCTTGTTAAACATTTGTATGTCTTCGTTCGTGACACAAAAATTCAAATATTTTGCCCATTTAAAAATTGGGTTGTTTGTCATCGTATTGAGTTGGAAGTGCTCTTTCCATGTTATAGAATCAAGCTCTTTGTCAGATGTCTGATTTGAGAATATTTTTTCTCAGTCTGCAGCTTAACTTTCCATTTTCTTAGCAGAGTCTTTTGAGGAACAGAAGGTTTTAGTTTTGATGAAATCTAATTTATCATTGTTTTTTCCTTTTGTGTTTTTTTTTTTTTTTTTGCCATGTACAAAAACCTTGCCTACTCTTAGGTCAGAAAATTTTCCCATTCTTTATTACATCCTCACTACTCATATTTTTTCTCTCACTATGCTACTGTACGGAGAAGGCAATGGCACCCACTCCAGTACTCTTTCCTGGAAAATCCCATGGACGGAGGAGCCTGCTAGGCCACAGTCCATGGGGTCTCGAAGAGTCAGACATGACTGAGTGACTTCACGTTCACTTTTCACTTTCATGCATTGGAGAAGGAAATGGCAACCCACTCCAATGTTATTGCCTGGAGAATCCCAGAGTTGGGGGAGCCTGGTGGGCTGCAGTCTATGGGGTCGCACAGAGTTGGACACGACGGAAGTGACTTAGCAGCAGCATGCTACTGTAAACTCTCTCATCAAGTTCACCAGCAACAGCAATCAGTTCTTAGTTCTCTTGTTACTTTGACCCGCCAGCAGCATCTGACACATCTTCCCGACATGCCATCACCTTCCGGCTCTCCAGACCCCACATTGTCATAATCCTTCCTCCTGCTTCCTTGCCTACTTCTCAGTGTTCGCTGTAGACCCCCCTTTCCTCTTTGCTCCCGTAACATCACAGAACCCAAAGCTCAGTCCTTGGGTCTCCTATTGGTCTGCCTGTCCTGTGGTCAAGTCACAAATCTTGGAAACAGACTTGACTTATTTCTCTCCCATCCTTTATCCATTCAGCCAGAAAATGCCCTGGGCTCTGTTTTCAATCTTTGCCCAGAGTTCAGTCCCTTCTCACCATTTCCCCTCGCTTGAGTCCATATCATCTTTCTCTGAATAACTGCGGGAACCTCCTAGTGATCTTCCTGCCTCCACTCTTGTCCCTCTGTAGCTGTTGTCCGCATAGCAGCCAAAGTGACCCTTGAAACAGTCATATCACGTCAGTACAGACCCTGTAGGGGTTCCCCATTTCATGGGAGTAAACATCATGGTTCTTATATAAGGGTCAGTAGATGCTCTCCTGAGTCCCGCCCTATCTCTGGCCTCATTTCTTTGCTTGACTCCACCCGGCTCTACTGGCCTCCATGCCTTTTGTTGAATATGCCAGGCACAATCCTATTTTGAAAAATTAAAAAAATTGAGATATCATTCATACATCGTAAAATTCACACTTTTAAAGTGTACAATTTGTTGGTTTTTAGTAAATGAACAAGGTCATTCAATCAGCTCCACTCCCTAATTCCAGGACATTTTCAAAGTGCCAAAGACCCCTGGACCTGTTGTCTCGGGACTTTCGCATCGGCTTTTCCCTCTGCCTTCCCTCCAGGTAGCCTTGTCCCCACCCCTTCACCCCCTTCAAACCTTTGCTCAAATGTCACTTCACAAGGGAGTAGACCATAACACCCGAATCAAACTTGTACCTTCTCCCACATTAGGCAATTTTTCCCATTGTACTCCTCACTTTCTAACATACTGGGCCACAGCTTTTATAATACAGTGCACCTGTGGCCCATCCACTCTCCAGCAACCAGGTGGATGTAATGAGTTGAGGGGTATTTGTGCTGTTCACTGATAATATCTAAGCAACTAGAACCGTGTCTGGCACATAGAAGATTCTTATTAAATGCTTATTAAAGGAACGAATAAGCTAATGAAATAAATGATTATAAATGAATAAACGATTATAAAACATATTTATCTGTATAGTTTGTAACTGGGACCAAGCACCTCTCTTTGGGCTAGTCTTTTTCTTTTTTTAAAATCACTAATCCCCAATTGGTAGAAGCAATGCAGATATTTACTTGAAATGGAAGTTCTTGGGGGAGATGGAGGAGGAAGAAGTTACGACAATGTTAAGCCATAATATTTTCTTAATATCCTCTGTTAATAGTTCAGTTCTTTCAGATTCTTCTCCCTGGAGCAGCTGACTCACTTCTCCTATTTTTCCCCTTTTGCCAAATCTCTCTCCTCCTTCTGCTGGCTCTCTGTGTCCTGGCCTATAACCTCTCACCTTGCCTATCGCATCCACCAAAACAAAGCATGACATTTCCCTTCTTGACCAGGTCAGCGATAGACAGAGGGGAGGTAGAGGTTCAGTTACTCTGGCATTGTGAGAACAACTACCCTCAAGGTCCCTCTATCTGGATGCATCAGGGATTTATTCTGGGTGCTCATCCCACAGCATTCTTAGACAAGTCCCCAACTCTTAGAAAGGTGTGAATTTCACTCTCGCTTTGGAAAGCACAGGAGAGAATTAGAAAATTCTCTTCTGATCTTTCCCTTGTGAACAGAACAAAAACAAGTATTTCTGGACTTGAAAATACTAGAGGCTGAGAAGTAGTGGAAGCATAATTAGAGACCTGCAATTCCACAGGTGGCGTCTCCCCAAAGCAGAAACGTGAGCCCCATCCTGGGGTTCATTGCTCTTTCATAGCGGATTGGGTGGGAAAGCCTAAATGAAGGGAAGGAAGATGATAAAGCTCTCTGCCAGGAGAGTGGCAGACTTGGTGGGAATGTATCCTGTCCCTTCTAAGTGGGGCAGACTTGGTGGGAATGTATCCTGTCCCTTCTAAGTGGGCGGAGGGAGACCTTGGATAGTAGCCTGCCCTGAGAAGGTAGTGAATCAAGCAAGAGAATGTTCTCACTCACTCCTGTGTCCCCTCTAATGTACAAAATGTAGGAACTGGTGCTTGGCTGATGGTTCCCACGGACTGTTATGTTTATTCACAGCTGCTTTTATAAAATCATAAAAGTTGTATGTGCTTATTGTAACAATAAAACACAGGAGTAACATAAAAGCTAAAGGCTCCCAAATTTATGACTTTTTAGAAACTGAAATGGAAGGCATGTTATGGAAATTTCCTGAAATCTTCTTTTTTTGTTTCACGTATATCACAGGTACACACCTGTGTAAGTACATCACAGGTACACACCTGTGTAAGTGCATGTAGATCTCCCCCATTCTACATAATAGTTGCGTAATATTCCACTGTGTGGGCTTTTTATAATGTGTTTAGTTATCTTTTCAACAGGCATTTAGGTTTTTTCCTTTTCTCTCCCTAGGTTTTTAAAAATTTAACTTATTTTTTATCGAAGGACAGTTGCTTTACAGAATTTTCACGTCAAATCTCAACATGAATCGGCTGTAGGTATACATATATCCCCTCCGTTTTGAACCTCCCTCCCATGTCCCTCTCCATCCCACACCTTTAGCTTGATACAAGCCCCTGTTTGAGTTTCCTGAGCCAGACAGCAGATTCCTGTTGGCTATCTATTTTGCACATGGTGAGTCTCCGTGTTACTCTTTGCATACATCTCACCACTCCTCCCTCTCCCCATGTCCATAGGTCTATTCTCTATGTCTGTTTCTCCACTGTTGCCCTGTAAATAAATTCTTCAGTACCATTTTTCCAGATTCTGTATATATGTGTTAGAATACGGTACTTATCTTTCTCTAACTCACTTCACTCTGTATAATAGGTTCTAGGTTTATCCATCTCATTAGAATTGACTCAGCTGCATTCCCTTTTATGGCTGAGTACTATTCCACTGTGTATATGTACCATAGCTTCTTTATCCATTCATCTGTTGATGGACATCTAGGTTGCTTCCATGCTTTACCTATTTATTGTAAAGTGCTGCAATGAACGATGGGATATATGTGTCTTTTCCAGTTTTCGTTTCTTCAGGGTATATGCCTAGAAGTGGGATTTCTGGGTCATATGGTGGTTTTATTTCTAGTTTTTAAAGGAATCTCCATACCATCCTCCACAGTGGCTGTATCAATTTACATTCCCACCAGCAGTGCAAGAGGGTTCCCTTTTCTCCACACCCTCTCCAGCATTTATTGCTTGTAGACTTTTTGATGAGGGCCATTCCGACCAGTGTGAGGTGACGTCTCACTGTGGTTTTGATTTGCATTTCTCTAATAATGAGCGAATTGGAGAAGGAAATGGCAACCCACTCCAGTGTTCTTGCCTGGAGAATCCCAGGGATGGGGGAGCCTGGTGGGCTGCCGTCTATGGGGTCGCACAGTCAGACACGACTGAAGCGACTTAGCAGCAGCAATAATGAGCGATGTTGAGCATCTTTTCATGTTTGTTAACCCTATGTATGTCTTCTTTGAAGAAATGTCTATTTAGGTCTTTTGCACACTTTTTGATTGGGTTGTTTGTTTTTCTGGTATTGAGTTGTATGAGCTGCTTGTATATTTTGGAAATTAATCCCTTGTCAGTTGTTCCATTTGCTATTATTTTCTCCAGTTCTGAGGATTGTCTTTTCACCTTCTTTATAGTTTCCTTTGCTGTGCAAAACCTTTAAGTTTAATTAGGTCCCACTTGTTTACTTTTGTTTTTATTTCCATTACTCTAGGATGTGGGTCACAGAGGATCTTGCTTTAATTTATGTCATTGAGTGTTCTGCTTGTATTTTCCTCTAAGAGTTTTATAGTTTCTGGTCTTCAATTTAGGTCTTTAATCCATTTTGAGTTTATCTTTGTGTATGATGTTTCATTCTTTTACATGTAGCTGTCCAGTTTTCTCAGCACCATTTATTGAAGAGGCTGTGTTTGTCTCATTGTGTATTTCTTGCCTCCTTTGTCAAGAATCAGATCAGATCAGATCAGTCGCTCAGTCATGTCTGACTCTTTGTGACCCCATGAATCGCAGCACGCCAGGCCTCCCTGTCCAACATCAACTCTCGGAGTTCACTGAGACTCATGTCCATCGAGTTAGTGATGCCATCCAGCCATCTCATCCTCTGTTGTCCCCTTCTCCTCTTGCCCCCAATCCCTCCCAGCATCAGAGTCTTCTCCAATGAGTCAACTCTTCACATGAGGTGGCCAAAATACTGGAGTTTCAGCTTTAGCATCATTCCTTCCAAAGAAATCCCAGGGCTGATCTCCTTCAGAATGGACTGGTTGGATCTCCTTGCAGTCCAAGGGACTCTCAAGAGTCTTCTCCAACACCACACTTCAAAAGCATCAATTCTTCGGCACTCAGCCTTCTTCACAGTCCAGCTCTCACATCCATACATGACCACAGGAAAAACCATAGCCTTGACTAGATGGACCTTTGCTGGCAAAGTAATGTCTCTGCTTTTGAATATGCTATGAAGGTTGGTTATAACTTTCCTTCCAAGGAGTAAGAGTCTTTTAATTTCATGGCTGCAGTCACCATCTACAGTGATTTTGCAGCCCCCAAAAATAAAGTCTGACACTGTTTCCCCATCTATTTCTCATGAAGTGATGGGACCAGATGCCATGATCTTCGTTTTCTGAATGTTGAGCTTGAAGCCAACTTTTTCACTCTCCACTTTCACTTTCATCAAGAGGCTTTTGAGTTCCTCTTCACTTTCTGCCATAAGGGTGGTGTCACCTGCATAAGGTTATTGATATTTCTCCCAGCAATCTTGATTCCAGCTTGTGTTTCTTCCAGTCCAGCGTTTCTCATGATGTACTCTGCATATAAGTTAAATAAACAGGGTGACAATACACAGCCTTGACGTACTCCTTTTCCTATTTGGAACTAGTCTGTTCCATGTCCAGTTCTAATTGTTGCTTCCTGACCTGCATACAGATTTCTCAAGAGGCAGGTCAGATGGTCTGGTATTCCCATCTCTTGAAGAATTTTCTACAGTTTATTGGCATCCATACAGTCAAAGGCTGTGGCATAGTCAATAAAGCAGAAATAGATGTTTTTCTGGAACTCTCTTGCTTTTTCCATGATCCAGCGGATGTTGGCAATTTGATCTCTGGTTCCTCTGCCTTTTCTAAAACCAGCTTGAACATCAGGAAGTTCACAGTTCACATATTGCTGAAGCCTGGCTTGGAGAATTTTGAGCATTACTTTACTAGTGTGTGAGATGAGTGCAATTGTGCGGTAGTTTCAGCATTCTTTGGGATTGGAATGAAAACTGACCTTTTCAGTCCTGTGGCCACTGCTGAGTTTTCCAAATTTGCTGGCATATTGAGTGCAGCACTTTCACAGCATAAGGTATCCATAAATACATGGGTTTATTTCTTGGCCTTCTATCTTGTTCCATTGGTCTATATTTCTGTTTTTGTGCCAGTACCATACTGTCTTGATGGCTGTAGCTTTGTAGTATAATCTGAAGTCAGGAAGGTTGATTCCTCCAGCTCCATTCTTCCTTCTCAAGACTCTTTGGCTATTCAGAGTCTTTTGTGTTTCCATATTAATTTGAAAGTTTTTGTTCTAGTTCTGTGAAAAATGCCATTGGTAATTTGATAGGGATTGCATTAAATCTGTAGATTGCATTTGGTAGTATGGTCATTTCCACAATATTGGTTCTTCCTATCCGGGAACATGGAATCTTGCTCCCTCTGTTTGTGTCATCTTTGATTTCTTTCATTAGTGTCTTATAATTTTCTGTGTACAGTTCTTTTGTCTCCTTAGGTAAGTTTGTTCCTAAATATTTAATTCTTTTTGTTGCAATGGTGAATGGGATTGATTCCTTAATTTCTCTTTCTGATTTTTCATTGTTAGTATATAGAGATGCAAGTGATTTCTGTGTATTTATTTTGTATCTTGCAACTTTGCTAAATTCAATGATTGGCTCTAGTAATTTTCTGATACTGTCTTTAGGGTTTTCTATGTACAGCATCACGTCATTTGCAAACACTGAGAGGTTAATGTCTTCTTTTCTTATCTGGATTCCTTTTATTTCTTTTTCTTCTCTGATTGCTGTAGCTAGGACTTCCAGAACTATGTTGAATAATAGTTGTGAAAGTGGACACCCTTGTCTTCTTCCTGAGCTTAGGGGGAATGCTTTTAGTTTTTCATCATTGAGAATAATGTTTGCTGTAGGCTTATCATATATGGCCTTTACTATGTTGAGGTATGGAGAAGGCAATGGCACCCAACTCCAGTACTCTTGCCTGGAAAATCCCGTGGACGGAGGAGCCTGGTAGGCTGCAGTCCATGGGGTCGCTAAGAGTCGGACAAGACTGAGCGACTTCACTTTCACTTTTCACTTTCATGCATTGGAGAAGGAAATGGCAACCCACTCCAGTGTTCTTGCCTGGAGAATCCCAGGGATGGGGGAGCCTGGTGGGCTGCCATCTCTGGGGTTGCACAGAGTTGGACATGACTGAAGCGACTTAGCAGCAGTGGCAGCAGCATATTGAGGTAGGTTCCTTCTATGCCATTTTTTTGAAGAGTTTTAGTCATAAATGGGTGTTAAATTTTGCCAGAGGCTATTTCTGCATCTATTGAGATGATCATATGGTTTTTATCTTTTAATTTGTTAAAATGGTGTATCACATTGATTGGTTTGCATATATTGAAGAATCCTTGCCTCCCTGAAATAAATCCAACTTGATCATGGTGTATGAGCTTTTTGATGTTTTGCTGAATTCTGTTTGCTAAAATTTTGTGGAGGATTTTTGCATCTATGTTCATCAGTGATAATGACCTGTAGTTGTGTGTGTGTGTGTGTGTGTGTGTGTGTGTGTTGTCTTTGTCTGGTTTTGGTATCCGAGTGATGGTGGTTTCATAGAATGAATTTGGAAATGTTCCTCCCTCTGCAACTTTTTGAAAGAGTTTTAGAAGGATAGGCATTATCTCTTTTCTAATGTTTGATAGAATTCTCCTGTGAAGCCATCTGGTCCTGGGCTTTTGTTTTTGAGGAGATTTTTGATCACAGCTTCAATTTCAGTGCTTGTAATTGGGGTGTTCGTAAGTTCTAATTCTTCCTGGTTCAGTCATAGAAGATTGAGCTTTTCTATCAATCTGTTCATTTTTTCCAGGTTATCCATTTTATTTCCATATAGTTGTTCTTAATAGTCTCTTATAACCCTTTGTTTTTCTGCATTGTATAATATAACATCTCCTTTTTCATTTCTAGTTTTGTTGATTTTATTCTTCTCTCTTTTTTTCTTGAAGAATCTGACTAAAGGTTTGCCAATTTTGTTTGTCTTCTCAAGGAACCAGCTTTTAGTTTTATTAATCTTTACTTTTATTTCTTTCATTTATTTTTCATTTATTTCTTCTCAGATCTTTATGATTTCTTTCCTTCCACTAATTTTGGGGTTTTATTGTTCTTCTTTTTCCAGTTGTTTTAGGTGCAAAGTTAGTCATGTATTTGATGTTTTTATTGTTTCTTGAGGTAGGATTGTATTGCTATTAACTTCCCTCTTAGAACTGCTTTTGCTGCATCCCATAGGTTTTGAGTTGTGTTTTCATTGTCATTTGTTTTTAGAAATTTCCTGATTTCTCTTTCAATTTCTTCAGTAACCTGTTGGTTATTTAGAAATGTGTTGTTTAAGAGATACCAAAGGAACATTTCATGCAAAGATGGGCACAATAAAGGACAGAAATGGTATGGACCTAACAGAAGCAGAAGATATTAAGAAGAGGTGGCAAGAATACACAGAAGAACTGTACAAAAAAGAGCTTCATGACCCAGATAATCATGATGATGTGATCACTGACCTAGAGCCAGACATCTTGGAATGTGAAGTCAAATGGGCCTTAGAAAGCATCACTATGAACAAAGCTAGTGGAGGTGATGGAATTCCAGTGGAGCTATTTCAAATCCTGAAAGATGATGCTGTGAAAGTGCTGCACTCAATATGCCAGCAAATTTGGAAAACTCAGCAGTGGCCACAAGATTGGAAAAGGTCAGTTTTCATCCCAATCCCAAAGAAAGGCAATGCCAAAGAATGCTGAAACTACCGCACAATTGCACTCATCTCACATGCTAGTAAAGTAATGCTCAAAATTCTCCAAGCCAGGCTTCAGCAATATGTGAACCGTGAACTTCCTGATGTTCAAGCTGGTTTTAGAAAAGGCAGAGGAACCAGAGATCAAATTGCCAACATCTGCTGGATCATGGAAAAAGCAAGAGAGTTCCAGAAAAACATCCATTTCTGCTTTATTGACTATGCCAAAGCCTTTGACTGTGTAGATCACAATAAACTGTGGAAAATTCTGAGAGAGATGGGAATACCAGACCACCTGATCTGCCTCTTGAGAAATCTGTATGCAGGTCAGGAAGCAACAGTTAGAACTGGTCATGGAACAACAGACTGGTTCCAAATAGGAAAAGGAGTACGTCAAGGCTGCATATTGTCACCATGTTTATTTAACTTATATGCAGAGTACATCATGAGAAATGCTGGACTGGAAGAAACACAAGTTGGAATCAAGATTGCTGGGAGAAATATCAATAACCTCAGATATGCAGATGACACAACTCTTATGGCAGAAAGTGAAGAGGGGCTAAAAAGCCTCTTGATGAAAGTAAAAGTGGAGAGTGAAAAGGTTGGCTTAAAGCTCAACATTCAGAAAACGAAGATCATGGCATCTGGTCCCATCACTACATGGGAAATAGATGGAGAAACAGTGGAAACAGTGTCAGACTTTATTTTTCTGGGCTGCAAAATCACTGTAGATGGTGACTGCAGCCATGAAATTAAAAGACGCTTACTCCTTGGAAGGAAAGTTATGACCAACCTAGATAGCATATTCAAAAGCAGAGACATTACTTTGCCAACAAAGGTTCACCTAGTCAAGGCTATGGTCTTTCCTGTGGTCATATATGGATGTGAAAGCTGGACTGTGAAGAAGGCTGAGCGCTGAAGACTTGATGCTTTTGAACTGTGGTGTTGGAAAAGACTCTTGAGAGTCCCTTGGACTGCAAGAAGATCCAACCAGTCCATTCTGAAGATCAGCCCTGGAATTTCTTTGGAAGGAATGATGCTAAAGCTGAAACTCCAGTATTTTGGCCACCTCATGCGAAGAGTTGACTCATTGGAGAAGACTCTGATGCTGGGAGGGATTGAGGGCAGGAGGAGAAGGGGACAACAGAGGATGAGATGGCTGGATGGCATCACTGACTTGATGGGTGTGAGTCTGAGTGACCTCCGGGAGTTTGTGATGGACAGGGAGGCCTGGCGTGCTGCGGTTCATGGGGTCGCAAAGAGTCGGACACGACTGAGCGACTGATCTGATCTGATCTGATCTGTTTAGTTCCCATGTGTCTGTGTTTCTTACACTTTTTTCTTGTAATTTATATCTAGTGTTATAGCATTGTGGCTAGAGATACTTGACACAGTTTCAATTTTCTTAAATTTTCTGAGATTTGATTTGTGACCCAAAATGTGGTCTATCCTGCATAATGTTCCATGTGCACTTACGAAAGTGTATTCTTCTGCATTTGGATGGAATTCTATGAATATATCAATGAGCTCCATCTCATCTAATGTATCATTTAAGGCTTGTGTTTCCTTATTAATTTTCTGCTTTGATGACTTGTCCATTGGTGTGAGTAGGGTGGCAAAGTCTCCTACTATTGTTGTGTTCCTGTCAGTTTCTCCTTTTACGTCTGTTAGTGTTTGTCTCATGTATTGAGGTGCTTCTGTGTTGGGTGCACAGATATTTACAATTGTTATGTCTTCCTCTTGGATCGAGCCCTTGATCATTACGTAGTGTCCTTCCTTGTCTCTTGTAATCTTCTTTGTTTCACCATCTATTTTGTGTGATATGAGGATTGCTACTGCAGCTTTCTTTTGCTTCCCATTTGCAGGGAATATGTTTTCCCATGCTCTCACTCTCAGTCTATATGTGTTTGGAAGTCTGAAGTGGGTTTCTTGTAGACAGCGTATATATGGGTCTTGTTTTTGTATCCATTCAGCCAGTCTGTGTCTTTTGGTTGGAGCATTTAATCCATTTACCTTTAAAATAATTATTGATATGTATGTTCTTATTGCCATTTTCTTAATTGTTTGGGGTTGATGTTGTAGATCTTTTTTCTTCTCTTGTATTTCTTGACTATATAATTCCCTTTAACATTTGTTATAAAGCTGGTTTGGTGGTATTGAATTCTGTTAACTTTCGCTTGTCTGAAAAGCTTTTTATTTCTCCATCAATTTTGAATGACTCCTTGCCAGATACAGTAATCTTGGTCGTAGATTTCCTCCTTTCAGTACTTTAAATACATCCTGCCATTCCCTTCTGGCCTGCAGATTTTCTGCTGAAAGGTCAGCTATTAAATGTATGGGGTTTTCCTTGTATGTTACTTGTTGCTTCTCCCTCTCTGCTTTTAATATTCTTTCTTTGTGTTTAGGCTTTGTTAGTTTGATTAGTATGTGTCTTGGCATGTTTCTTCTTGGATTTATCCTGTATGGGACTCTGTGCCGTTTGGACTTGACTTACTATTTCCTTTTCCATGTTGCAGAAAATTTCAACTATAATCTCTTCAAAAGATTTCTCATACCCTTTCTTTTTATCTTCTTCTTCTGGGACCCCTATAATTCAAATGTTGGTGCATTTGATATGGTCCCAGAGATCTCTGAGACTATCCTCAGCTGTTTTCATTCTTTTTACTTTATTCTGCTCTTCAGAAGATATTTCCACTAGTTTATCTTCCAGCTCACTGATTCATTCTTCTGCTTCAGATATTCTGCTATTGATTCCTTCTAGAATATTTTTAATTTCAATAATTGTGTTGTTTGCCTTTGTATGCTTATTCTTTAATCCTTCTACATCTTTGTTAATTGATTCTTGCATTTTTTTTCCATTATGTTTTCAAGGTTTTTGATCATCTTTACTATCATTATGCTGAGCTCTTTTTCACGTAGTTTGCCTGTATCCTCTTCATTTATTTGGACTTCTGTGTTTCCAGTTTGTTCCTTTATTTGTGCAGAATTTCTCTGCCTTTTCATTTTTTTTTTTTTAAGTAATTGTGTTTGAAGTCTTTCTTTTCCCAGGCTTCAAGGAAAATTAAATTCTTTCCTTGAAGAAGGTTGAATTCTTTCTTCCTTTTGGTTTCTACCCTCTGAAAGTTGGTCCAGTAGTTTGTTTGAGCTTTGTATAGGGTGAGATTTGTGCTGAGTTTTTGTTTGTTTTTCCTCTGATGGGAAAGGCTGAGTGAGGTGGTAATCCTGTCTCTTGATGATTGGGTTTATATTTTCGTTTTGTTTGTTGTTTAGATGAGGCATCTGGCACAGGCTGCTACTGATGTTTGGGTGATGCTGGGTCTTGTATTCCAGTTGTTTCCTTTGTGTGAGTTCTCACTATTTGATACTCCCTAGGGTTAGTTCATGCATTGGAGAAGGAAATGGCAACCCACTCCAGTTTTCTTGCCTGGAGAATCCCAGGGGCAGGAGAGCCTGGTGGGCTGACGTCTATGGGGTCACGCAGAGTCGGACACGACTGAAGTGACTTAGCAGCAGCAGCAGCAGGAGGGTTAGTTCGCTGATAGTCTAGGGTCTTGGAGTCAGCGCTCCCTCTCCAAAGGCTCACGACTTGATCTATGGTCAGGAACAAAGATTTCACAAGTGGTTTGTTATGGCATTAAGTGGGATTAAGACAAATATCCAAAGAAGAGACATCAAAGGTGACCCCCAGACAAATTGCAGTTATAAAAATCAGGAAAATAATTAAAATAATGGAATATACACATACACATATACACCCATGAGCAAAGTGATAACCGTCCAACAAAAATAAAGTACAGTAGATTGACCCAGCAAACAAAGGGCAAAAAATTATTTACCAGTTAAGAACAAAACTAACTTAAGCACAAACTGGAAAACAAAACTAAAAGAAGGTGCCAAGTGGGGAATAAAGCAATGAAAACAAAACTAACAAATATGTTGAGAGGAAAGGAAAGAAAGAAAATAAAGAAAGAATAGATATGCAAAGTGTGGTCATGTATGGATGTGAGAGTTGGACTGTGAAGAAGGCTGAGTGCCAAAGAATTGGTGCTTTTGAACTGTGGTGTTGGAGAAGACTCTTGAGAGTGCCTTGGACAGCAAGGAGATCCAACCAGTCCATTCTGAAGGAGATCAGCCCTGGGATTTCTTTGGAAGGAATGATGCTAAAGCCGAAACTCCAGTACTTTGGCCACCTCATGTGAAGAGTTGACTCATTGGAGTAGACTCTGATGCTGGGAGGGATTGGGGGCAGGAGGAGAAGGGGACGGCGGAGGATGAGATGGCTGGATGGCATCACTGACTCGATGGATGTGAGTCTGAGTGACCTCCGGGAGTTGGTGATGGACAGGGAGGCCTGGCATGCTGCAGTTCATGGGGTCGCAAAGAGTCGGACACGACTGAGCAACTGATCTGAACTGAACTGAAAGGTTAACTGCAGGGGGGAAAGAACAGTAGGAAAGGCAATTAAAGAGAGAGAAAAAATTGTAAGAAGAAAGAAAAAAGGGAAAACAAAAGGAAAACTCCATAGAACTGCAAAAGCTCCATGTAGAAGCAGAGGTTTATATTAACAGTAGAAAGTGGGTCTGAATATACACATATACATATACACCCATAAGCAAAATCAAAACAGTCCAACAAAAGTGAAGTAAAATATATTGACCTGGTGAATGAAAGAAACCAAAAGTTATATTTACCAGAACAAAAGTAATTAAAGCACAAACTGGAAAAAAAAAAAAAAAAAAAAAAAAACTAAAGGAAGGTGCCAATTGGGGAATAAAGCAATGAAAATAAAACTAACAAATACGTTGAGAGGAAAGGAGAGAAAGAAAAGGAAATAAGAATAGATATGCAAAGTTAAATAGAGGTAGATAAAGAAGATTTATATACATCAAAGAGTAACTTCAAGGGGAAAAGAATAGTAGGAAAAGCAAACAAAGTAATACATGTAGGAAAAAAATAGGTTTAAAAAATTAAAATTTAAATTAAAAAAAAGAGAAAAGAAAAAAGAAGAAGAAAAGAGAATAAAAAGAGAGGAAAACTCCACAGAACTGCAAAAGCCCAATGTAGAGGCAGAGGTTAATGACAACAATAAGAAATGTGACTGAGGCCAAAAAAACCGAAAGCTTAATTGGATTTCTTAGTGCCAATAAAATTGACAACTACAACAGAGAGGGGGAAAAGGGGGGAGAAGAGAGAAAAAAAATCCAAAAGAATCTACCAAACAAGTCAAAAAATAAGAATAATAAACATTTTCCTTGAGTCAATGCAGTCAGAGTCCTTTCCCTCATTGGGAATCGCAGTCCCCCTCACCTCCCTTGCATGCCCTTCAACACTGTGCTGATCTCTGGACCTGCCGTGGGGGCAGCTCAGATTCTAATTTGGTCCTACTCCTGTGTGTTCTTGCTGCCAACGTCCACAGTTATCAGAGCTATCCTTTTTTTTTTTTTTTTTGTGGGAGCTCTCAATGACCTGTTATATTCCACAGGCATAGAATCTGCTTAGTTGATTTTGTGGATCTTAATCTTCATCTTGTACAGCTGGTGGGGAGGCTTTGTGTCTTCTTCCTTAGCTATATTGTGCCTGGGTTTCAATTGTGGTTTTATTTCCACCTCTGCATGTGGGTCGTCCACTGGGGTTTACCCCTGAGGCTGCCCTGGAGGACTTGAGTTTGCCCCTGCGAGGGCCAGGTGTGGAGGTGGTGCAGCTGCTTGGGTCGCAGGGGTTTTGGCAGCACCAGGTACTCAGAGGAGTTGGCAGTTAGGGCAGCAGGAAATATAGTGCTCTAGAAGGGTATGGCAACCAGCATTGGCCAGTACGCTCCAGTATTCTTGCCTGGAGAACCCCCTCTCTGACAGAGAATCTTGGCAGGCCACAGTCTATAGGGTTGCAAAGAGTCGGACATGACTGAAGCGTCCCTGAGCACATAGATGCAAGACATTCTTTGCCTGTGGCATCTCTGCCCCAGTGAGAGTTGAGCATAAATGTGGTGCAACTTCTTGGCTTGCAGGGACCCTGGCGGTGCCAAGTGTGCAGGGACATGGACTGCCTCTGCAGCAGGATGTATGGCCTTATCGAGTTTTTTTCCAAGCCTCTTGAGGATGCACTCAGAGGCCTCTTTGGCCAATCTTTCTCTGAAACTTCTCCTATTCAGGCACTTAGAGCATTCCTTTGCCTGGGGTCCTTCTTCCCTAAACAGTGTTGCAATGAACATTCTTTTACACATGTCTTTATGCACTTAGGCTAGTGGTTCTGCAGAAAAAATTGTAGAAGAAAATTTTCTGGATTGAATGGTATGTGTTTTTAAAATATTAGTAAATATCAACATTATTCTTCAAAATGCCACACATATTTGGACTCTAACCAGTGCTGAACCATATTTTTTTCCTGTTAATATATCTATGACAATCAGTATCTCTTATTTTCCAAATCAGTACTGTCAGAAGAAATATAAGGTAAGCCACATATATAGTTTAAAGTTTTTTATAAGCCACACTGAAAATAGTAAAAGGAAATGGGTGAAATCCATTTTAATAATGCTGCTGCCAGATTGCTTCACTTGTATCTGACTCTGTGCGACCCCATAGACGGCAGCCCACCAGGCTCCCCCGTCCTTGGGATTCTCCAGGCAAGAACACTGGAGTGGGTTGCCATTTCTTTCTCCAATGCATGAAAGTGAAAAGTGAAAGTGAAGTCTCTCAGTCTTGTCCGACTCTTAGCGACCCCATGGACTGCAGCCCACTAGGCTCCTCCATCCATGGGATTTTCCAGGCAAGAGTACTGGAGTGGGGTGCCATTGCCTTCTCCGAATTTTAATAATAAGTATTATTTAACCTAATATATCTAAAATACTATCATTTTAACATACAACCAATATAAAAATTATTAAAAATATACTTTACATTTTTACCACCAAGTATTTTAAATTCATACTGTTCATGGGGTTCTCAAGGCAAGAATACTGATGTGGTTTGCCATTGGAAATTGACGGAGAAACAGTGGAAACAGTGTCAGACTTTATTTTTCTGGGGTCCAAAATCAGTACAGATGGTGACTGCAGCCATGAAATTAAAAGACGCTTACTCCTTGGAAGGAAAGTTATGACCAACCTAGATAGCATATTCAAAAGCAGAGACATTACTTTGCCAGCAAAGGTCCATCTAGTCAAGGCTATGGTTTTTCCTGTGGTCATGTATGGATGTGAGAGCTGGACTGTGAAGAAGGCTGAGCACCGAAGAATTGATGCTTTTGAAGTGTGGTGTTGGAGAAGACTCTTGAGAGTCCCTTGGACTGCAAGGAGATCCAACCAGTCCATTCTGAAGGAGATCAGCCCTGGGATTTCTTTGGAAGGAATGATGCTATAGCTGAAACTCCAGTTTCATGCAAAGAGTTGACTCATTGGAGAAGACTCTGATGCTGGGAGGGACTGGGGGCAAGAGGAGAAGGGGACGACAGAGGATGAGATGGCTGGATGGCATCACTGACTAGATGGACGTGGGTCTGAGTGACCTCCGGGAGTTTGTGATGGACAGGGAGGCCTGACGTGCTGCAATTCATGGGGTTGCAAAGAGTCAGACACAACTAAGCGACTGATCTGATCTGATCTCATTTAAAATTCAGTGTGTTTTTTACACTTAGGACAGACCTCAATTTGGGTCAGTTACATGCTGCAGAACAGCACAGTGAACAGCAAAGCTCTAAACTGTCTTTGAGTCATTTGCCTGCTTTTTCATTGGGCTGGTTTTCTTTGCTCGTTGATTTCTAAGCAATTACACTTTTTTACACAAATTGGCTTTCACTTTCTTTTTGCACCACATTCCTTTTTTTAAAAAAATCATTTATTTATTTTTGGCTGTTCTGGGTCTTCATTACCGTGCGGGCTTTTCTTTGGTTGTGGTGAACTGGGGCTGCTCTCCAGTTGCGCTGTGCAGGCTTCTCATTGCAGTGGTTTCCTTGTGAGATCAGTAGCTGCTGTTCTCAGGCTCCAGAGCACAGACTCTGCAGTTGTGGTGCACAGGCTTGGTTTCTCTGCAGTCTGTGGGATCTTTGGATCAGGGAAGATTTCTGGATTATGTCTCTTGCATTGGTAGGCAGACTCTTTACCATTGAGCCACCAGGAAATTCCCGACTTCCACTTTTGATCTTGCTTACAATCCACCGAAATATCAGTGGATTGACTGGTGAATGATTTAAATTTGTATGTAGACAAATTTATTCTCCTTTTAGCTTCTCAGTTTGCTTTCACACTCTAAAATCATCAAACCTGCATTTATGCTTTTATTTTTTCTTTTGAACTATTTGCTTCTCTTAAATATTATTATTACTATTATTCTGAAGATCACATCATCACCTTTATTACTGATTAAAATCTGGTTGGAGGATGTAGCTTTAGGTCTGTTAGCCAAGGGAACATCTAGTTCTGAAGTTCGGAATCTGACATTTTCCCACCAGTCCCAGACAGAACTGCCCTTGAATGTGCTTCCCTAACCTCGAGTGAGCATCAGAATCACCAGGAGGGCTTGTGAAAACATGGACTGTTGGGTGTCAGCCTGAGAATTTCTGATTGAGTAGGTGTGAGATGAAGACCTCAAATTTGCATTCTCAAGTGTTGCAGATGCTGCTGGTTTGGATATCCCATTTGGAAAACCGCTGGGTCATGGTAGAGGAACATGGAAATGTGTGCTTTCTGTGGGGAGCCTTGCTCCCAAGATAGAAAATGCAGAGCTGAACGGTTTGGGAAACTTCTTCCCAAGTTTCCATCTCCCATATGGTGTGAGTAAAGATGGAGAGAGATCCAGTCCTCCCATAGAGAAAGGAAACATTGGGAATCAGGAAGAAAGTTTACTAACACAGATATTTCTACTTTTCAAACTTACATCTGTGTCTCAGCATTAGCAGTTCTGCATTCTGGCTGCACATTGGAACCAGCTTGGGAAATTCCAAAAATAACATATCTGGCCCCCACCCCTAGAGGTTCTAATTCCTGGTCTGGAGAGGCCCTATCCAGTAATATTTTAAAAATCTCCCTGGATTACAGTGTTCAGGCAAAGTTGGGACTTGTAACTCTGTAACTTTGCAAGTCCAGGCATCATCTGCTATTAACAGCTTGTTAGAAATGACTCTCTGGTCCCACACAGGCCTGCTGCTGCTGCTACTGCTAAGTTGCTTCACTTGTGTCCGACCCTGTGTGACCCCATACATGGCAGCCCACCAGGCTCCCCCGTTCCTGGGATTCTCTGGAGTGGGGTGCCATTTCCTTCTCCAACGTGTGAAAGTGAAAAGTGAAAGTGAAGTCGCTCAGTCGTGTCCGACTCCTAGCGGCCCCATGGACTGCAGCCCACCAGGCCCCTCTGTCCATGGGATTTTCCACGCAGGAGTACTGGAGTGGGTTGCCACACGTAGGCCAACTGAATCATAATCTGCATTGTGATCCACAGACCACAGGAGTTAGATGATAGCAGAACTTTGACATTTAGGAGAATTTACTTGGCTTTTAGGGTTGTGCTGTGGGACTGAGAGGTATCAGCAGTCACCTTTTTCTCTGCGGATACCTGACCTCCCTCTGAGTTTTCTGTGTGCATGCTCTCTTCTCTGTCCACACCCACCCTTTTTTTTTTTTAATGTGGTGACAGATACATAACATAAAATCGATCATTTTAAACAATTTTAAGTGCACAATTCAGTGGCAATAAGTGGCATGCAACATTTACAAAGTTGTACAACCATCACCACTCTCCATTGTCAGGACTTTTAAAGTATTATTTTGTTTTAAGGAATGAAGTAAAAATCCACTTTCACATTACTAGGCACTTGTCAAAATGCCACTTATCGAATACACCATATTTTCTTTCATTGTTTTCAGTGGTACTTTGTCATTTATTAAATTCATATGTGTATTTGGATCTATTTCTGGCTTTGCAAACTTGTAACTATTATAGCTTTAGAATACATTTTATTAGTTGAAATGTATGAAATCATCAATATTCAAACATTTCTTGATGTAAAAATAGCAGTTTTATGTTGTCCAATATCAGGTAGGTTGAGTTCTGTACATTTCTCTTTTGCTACTCCATCACTCTTCTTTAAACAGTATTTTGTCCTGGTTACTCTTAATTGTTTTTCCCTGACAGCTTTGCTCTTTGTCAGAGCCTTCCTGTTACGGGTCTAATTGTGTCGTCCCAAGGCCCACTTGTTGAGCTCTAACTCTGTATGACTGCAGTTGGAGAAAGGGCATGTAAGGAGGCACTTAAGGTTAAATGAGGTCTTAAGAGGCCTTTATCCTCTTTAAGAAGAGAGAGACACTGGGAGGACATGTGTTCCGGAGGAAGGTCGAGTGAAGGGCACAATCTGGTGGCCGTCAGCAGGTCAAGGAGGGACGTTTCACAAGAAACCAGCCCTGCCGGTGCCTTGGTTTTGGACCTCAGAACTGTGAGAAACCGATGTTTGATGTGTAAACGACCCTAACACAGCCCGTGGCGCTCGCTGTGAGTCCAGGAGACGAAGGTGCTGCTCCTCTGAATATCTGTGTCATTTTATTGGTATCATGTGAATGTCTAGATCAGTTTAGGGAGAATTTAGACCTAAATGTTTAGTTTTCCTAAAAAAAGACACGGTTTTCTACTTAATCAGATTTTCTTTCATGTTATTTGTTAAAGTTTTATGTATCAAAGATGTGTGTATTTGTGCTAACTTATTTCTGGGGCTTCTCCTTTTTTGGCGTCATTGTTGCTATTTTAATGGATTTTTTTCTCCTACTATGTTTTGTTTATTTAAAAATTGTTTAAATACTTTTTTAAAAAGAGTGAGAGAGTTCAAAGGTCTTGCCTTCCTTTTAGCTGGTTGTTTTGTATTTCTACCAAACACACTGCCTTATTAGTTCCTGACTTTTTGCTTGTAAGTGTTGTCCACCGACTTTCTGATGTGGAGGCTGAGACGCTGCCATATCTTCACTCCTCCTCTTGGACGAACTCACACTTCCCTTCATATCTCTTCCAAATGTGCTTACAGTACGTTATCTTTGGATTAATACTCAGTGTCTATATTGTTTTCACTATGTAAACATTACTCACAATTGAGCTATTTTATAAATTAAGATGAATTTCGTTTTCCTCTTGCACTGTTTTCCCCCTGTAGTTAAAAACTATTTTGTTTGTTTGATTAGTTTTCTCTGGAATCACTAATACCACCCGACACTCTACCTTAGATGTGTATATCCCTCTAACTATGCTCTTACAAATTAGGGATTTCTTCATGAAGTTTTCTAGAGAATGCTGTTCCTGAAGCAGCAGGAGCTGCTCTGCACTAGAAAGACAGCCTTTTCGGTGCACTGGCATCGCCGTCTTGAAATTCCTCTCCCTTCCTCTTGCTTCGCGTCTCCTGTGATCCGTATTTCGCCTCTTCCTCTCTCTGGGCTTATTGCTTCATTTGACACGGCTCGTCCTAGGAGCTTCCTGAAGACGGCGGTGTGGGAGACACCTGGAGGTGCAGGAGGCCTGGCAGCACGGTTGTAGGCCAAGAGGGATTGTGCAGGGCGGGGAACGGATCCACTGAAAACACCACCAGCAGTGTATGACCAAGAAGAGGAGTGTGGGCTCTGCAATTCCACGCTTCCCAGTGGTGGCGGCTGGGACGTGTTCCTTGATCTCTCTGTCTCTCTTTCATTATCTCTAAAGTGGGAATTGTAATGCTACCTACCTTATAGCTCCTGGCACTTAATAAATGCAGTATAAATATTGGCTGTTATTCTCAACCTTAGCTGCGTGCACATACATAAGAATGGGACACAAATATGCTTATTAGCAAGCTGGCTTAATTGCAGGTGATTTGGCTGGTCCATTTGGATACTCTTTCCTTTGGGGCTGGTAGACTAGCCAGACAAGGCTCTGTGACCTTCTGCCTCGGGGCAGAAAGCCCAGCTGCCAGAAAACGGCAAGAGAGAGAAGAAGCCTGGGTCAAGCCTGGGTCTCAGCATTTGGTATTCATAGTTCACTTAATCTCCTTGTTTTCAGTAAGAGAAACTCACCTCTAGCTCCACATACTGTCTCCTGGCCTACACATCTTGTGTTGTTCTCTCTAGGGCATATATATTGTAATGCCTGCTGGGTGGGGGAGGACAGCTACTGTCACTTTTAATGGGAGATGAGATCTGTGGGGGGATGGGGACTAACTTTCTTTAAATACACTGTCAATCAGTTCTCTTGTTGTTAGCCTATCATCGCCCCACTCACTGTCTTCTCTGGTGCTTTAATTCCTGAGCCTGTTTGGAGTTCAGTAGTGTAAATCAGGTGGCATATTTCCAATCCCATGGCTGGCTTAAAAGTCACTTTTCTCAGATTCAAAAGTTAGTTACCAGTTAGTATAACCCTCTAGTTGGTAAAATATCATTTAATTAATATCATTAATTAATATCATTTCTCCTCCTCTTTCTGCTGTACTATTGCTCTGGCCGCTATGTTGTTACTACTGTAACTCATCATTACTACAATCTAGCAAAATAGCCTTAGGAAAAAAAAATCTCACTGGCATGAAAAGAACCTGACCAGTTTCTAGAGATTGTAAGTAAGAGCTTACCTGAGAAGTGGGGGAGCATGGCCGCTCTAATCTGGGCCCAGACTCGCTCACTCACCAGGGAAAATCCCTGTACTGTGTGGTCATGATTTTACATTGGTCTGGGAGATATCTTTTCCTGAAAGTTATAAAACTGTTAACAAATTCAACTTCTTTGCTGTGTAGTCTCCTGAACCAAGTTTATGCCTTCCCTCTCTCTTCCATTATTTCATGAGTGTCTTAGAAAAGAGTGGGGTAGGGAAGAGAGCTGGCATCCATCTGGTGCCCAGAGTCTAACAGAAACGCTTTGTTGCTGCTGTTCACTCACTCAGCTGCGTCCGACTCTTTGGGATCCCATGGATGCAGCACACCAGACTTCCCTGTCCTTCATCATCTCCTGGACTTTGCTCAAACTCATGTCCATTGAGTCAGTGATGCCATCCAACCATCTCATCCTCTGTTGTCCCTGTCTCTTCTTGCCCTCAATCTTTTGGGGTCTTTTCCAATGAGTCAGCTCTTGGTATCAGGTGGCCAAAAATTTGGAGCTTCAGTTTCAGTCCTTCCAATAAATATTCAGAGTTGATTTCCTCTAGGACTGACTGGTTTGATTTCCTGCCTGTCCAAGGGATTCCGCTTTTAGATGTTAAAATGACTGTTTCACTCAACTTTTGAACAATAATTTTATCAACTATAAAATGGAGATAATAGAACCCATCTTGCAGAGAGCTTATAAAAATGAATTTTAGAAATATGTAGAGGATCCTGCTGTGATGTATGTCAGAGAGTGTTTTGCCTATGTTCTCCTCTAAGAGTTTTATAGTTTCTGGTCTTATGTTTAGATCTTTAATCCATTTTGAGTTTATTTTTGTGTATGGTGTTAGAAAGTTTCATTCTTCTACAAGTGGTTGACCAGTTTTCCCAGCACCACTTGTTAAAGAGATTGTCTTTTCTCCATTGCATATTTTTGCCTCCTTTGTCAAAGATAAGGTGTCTATAGGTGTGTGGGTTTATCTCTGGGCTTTCTATTTTGTTCCATTGATCTATATTTCTGTCTTTGTGCCAGTACCATACTGTCTTGATGACCCAGATAATCATGATGGTGTGATCACTGACCTAGAACCAGACATCCTGGAATGTGAAGTCAAGTGGGCCTTAGAAAGCATCACTATGAACAAAGCTAGTGGAGGTGATGGAATTCCAGTGGAGCTATTCCAAATCCTGAAAGATGATGCTGTGAAAGTGCTGCACTCAATATGCCAGCAAATTTGGAAAACTCAGCAGTGGTCACAAGATTGGAAAAGGTCAGTTTTCATCCCAATCCCAAAGAAAGGCAATGCCAAAGAGTGCTCAAACTGCCGCACAATTGCACTCATCTCACACACTAGTAAAGTAACGCTCAAAATTCTCCAAGCCAGGCTTCAGCAATATGTGAACCGTGAACTTCCTGATGTTCAAGCTGGATTTAGAAAAGGCAGAGGAACCAGAGATCAAATTGCCAACATCCACTGGATCATCAAAAAAGCAAGAGAGTTCCAGAAAAACATCTATTTCTGCTTTATTGACTATGCCAAAGCCTTTGACTGTGTAGATCACAATAAACTGTGGAAAATTCTGAGAGAGATGGGAATACCAGACCACCTGATCTGCCTCTTGAGAAATCTGTATGCAGGTCAGGAAGCAACAGTTAGAACTGGACATGGAACAACAGACTGGTTCCAAATAGGAAAAGGAGTATGTCAAGGCTGTATATTGTCACCCTGTTTATTTAACTTATATGCAGAGTACATCATGAGAAATGCTAGACTGGAAGAAACACAAGTTGGAATCAAGATTGCCAGAAGAAATATCAATAACCTCAGATATGCAGATGACACCACCCTTATGGCAGAAAGTGAAGAGGAACTAAAAAGCCTCTTGATGCAGGTGAAAGTGGAGAGTGAAAAGGTTGGCTTAAAGCTCAACATTCAGAAAACGAAGATCATGGCATCTGGTCCCATCACTACATGGGGAATAGATGGAGAAACAGTGGAAACAGTGTCAGACTTTGTTTTTCTGGGCTCCAAAATCACTGTAGATGGTGACTGCAGCCATGGAATTAAAAGACGCTTACTCCTTGGAAGGAAAGTTATGACCAACCTAGATAGCATATTCAAAAGCAGAGACATTACTTTACCAACAAAGGTTCGCCTAGTCAAGGCTATGGTCTTTCCTGTGGTCATGTATGGATGTGAGAGCTGGACTGTGAAGAAGGCTGAGCGCCGAAGAATTGATGCTTTTGTACTGTGGTGTTGGAGAAGACTCTTGAGAGTCCCTTGGACTGCAAGAAGATCCAACCAGTCCATTCTGAAGGAGATCAGCCCTGGGATTTCTTTGGAAGGAATGATGCTAAAGCTGAAACTCCAGTATTTTGGCCACCTCATGCGAAGAGTTGACTCATTGGAGAAGACTGTGATGCTGGGAGGGATTGGGGGCAGGAGGAGAAGGGGACAACAGAGGATGAGATGGCTGGATGGCATCACTGACTCAATGGATGTGAGTCTGAGTGACCTCCGAGAGCTGGTGATGGATAGGGAGGCCTGGCGTGCTGCAGTTCATGGGGTCGCAAAGAGTCGGACACAACTGAGCGACTGATCTGATCTGATCTGATAGGTAAATTTTCTCTGCTGCTATTATGTTCACAAAAGTCCTACAGTGTAGCTAGTATCACTTTTCTTTTTACTGATGGATAAAATGTTGCTTACATAAGACAACTGATGGAACCAATACAAGACCCACAGTAAATGTCAAGCTCAACCTGAAATTCCATTTGCTTGTTCATCCACTAGGGACAGATTGAAGTCGTCCTGTGTCTAGGCTTACAGGATATGGGTAGTGCTTTCATGTATGAAGTGGCACTAAGTACAGACAAGTACATCTATCAGTGCAGTGAGGTGTCACAGGGACACTGGCAGGGGCGTGTATGCAAAGGAATGATGTTACATAGTTTTAGAAAAGACGGGGCTGTCACTAAACACTTCACTTGGCCTGAATCTTGAGATATGCCAGCATTTGCCCAAGGGAAAGGACAGGGAGAAGTATGCTCTGAGCAGAGAGAGTAGCATGAATAAAGGAAAGAAGCACAAGACTTAGCTCGTCAGTGTGTATGGAACGTAAGATGCCCTGGGGCTTGATGAGAACAAGGCCTGGAGTAGGAGGTTCTTGATGCCAAGATCGCAGCTGGAATTTTAACTTGTAGGCCATGCAAAGCCACTGAAGGATTTCAAATTGGAAAGTACCTAAACCAGTTATGCAGCAATATTTTAAGCCAAAATAATATAAATTAACATGTTCCCATGGTAACAAGTCAAATAGCACATATTTAGGAATAAAGGACTCAGTTCCATGGTGCAGGTAGTTGATAGAGGTTTCGTGCTGTCTTTTCTAGAAGTGGGATTCTCTCCTGATGAGGACAGTGTGGCTGGATGCTCTCAGTTTGTGACAGGGGACTGGCAGTGAGCAGATGTCACTGAAGAACCGACACTTTCAAACTGTGGTGCTGGAGAAGACTCTTGAGGGTCCTCTGGACTTCAAGGACAGCCAGCCCTAAAGGGAATCAACCCTGAGTATTCATTGGAAGGACTGATGCTGAAGCTGAAACTCCAATAACTTTGGCCAACTGATGCGAAGCGTCAACTCATTGGAAAAGACCCTGATGCTGGAAAAGATTAAGGACAGGAGGAGAAGGGGGCAATAGATGATGAGATTACCGGATGGCATCACCAAACCAACGGATATGCGTTTGAGCAAAGTCCAGGAGATGGTGAAGGACCGCGAAGCCTGGCGTCCTGCAGGCCATGGGGTCACAAACAGTCGAACTGACTGAGCCACGGAACAACATGTGCAACTTCACAGCGCGAGAGTAGGAAGCTGGGCGTAGATTTTCCAGATCCCTGAATGAAGAAAAGCTCAATCTTCATCCTCACTGCAGTGGTCTCAAGTTCACTTTCTTTTAAAAAAACACCCTCAATCAACTCTGGAAACATTGAAATCCAAAACAAGAATTCTCTGAGGGTTGTGCAATGGGGTGAATTTTCTTTATCATGATTTATCTGTTAACCTTCTCTTACTCACTTTTTAAGTCAAAAAATTGTTGAAATATCCTTTTCACTAATGGCCTTTCTGTTCACTATTTTATTAATATTTTTAATAACTTTATTTGTTTACTTTTGGCTTTACGTGTCTTCATTGCTTTGAAGGCTTTTCTCTAGTTGCAGCAAGTAGGGGCTACTCTTCCTCCCAGTGCGTGGGCTCCGCACTGTGGTGTCTTCTCTTGTTGCAGAGCGTGGGCTCCAGGTACACAGGCGTGAGTAGTCGAGGCTGCTGCGCTCTAGAGCACAGGCTCCGTAACTGTGGGGCACAGGCTTAGCTGTTCCATGGCATGTGGGGGCATGTGGGATCTCCTGGGCCAGGGATCAAAGCCACGGCTCCTGCACTGGCAGGCAGAGTCACTGCGGCAGATTCACTGCTACTTAGCCATCAGGGAGACCCTCTCTCCACTATTTTAAGCTCATACTGTTTTTATACTGATTATACATTAATATTTATTTTACCCTCTTGAACTAGAATCCTAGTTTTTCTTTTTAAAGTTCATTTTGTCATTAGGTGGGGATAATTGGAAGACTGTGGCCTGACTGTAGGGAGATCTATCCAGAGAGCACTCTTCTCCTGGCCCATGTGAGGTGGTAGGGCCTGCATCAAGTTGGGGGGCAGTGGGTGTGGAAAGAAGGGAAGAATCTGGGGATGTCGGTGAGCAGGTCTGACAGGTGAGGCAAGGGAAACAAGGGAAAAGTCGGAGTGTAAGTTAACCGCCAGGTTTTAGACATGGCTGGGGCTTCCCTGGTAGCTCAGCTGGCAAAGAATCCACGTGCAATGCGGGAGACCCTGGTTTGATTCCTGGGTTGGGAGGATCCCCTGGAGAAGGGACAGGCTACTCACTCCAGCATTCTTTGGCTTCCCTGGTGGCTCAGCCAGTAAAGAATCCGCCTGCAATGCAGGAGACCTGGGTTCGATCCCTGGGTTGGGAAGATCCCCTGGAGGAGGGCATGGCAACCCATTTGAGTTTTCTTGCCTGGAGAAGCCCAAGAATACTGGAGTAGGTAGCCTATCCCTTCTCCAGTGGATCTTCCTGACCCAGAAATCAAATCACCGTCTCCTGCATTGCTGTTCTTTACCAACTGAGCTTACAGGGCCAGTGGTGTGAGGGATAATGCATCTGACGACAGATCAGAGTAGGCTGCGGGCTACAGTCTATGGGGCTGCAGAGTCAGACACAACTGAATGACTAAGCACAGCACAGACTTTGCCACAAATTTGTGGAAAAACACAAGGAGAACTGAATTGGAGCAGAATATTAGAGGGGACAGTGTGGACAGTTTGAATTTGTAGCACGACTAAGACGTCCCAGTTGTAGTGTCTCTATAGAACTGGAGCTCAGGAAGGGTGGACAGGAAAAAATATAGCCTCATGAGTCATCAGCATGACTTTTGATGATGCAGTGTGTCATAGGCACTCCCAAGACCACCCTCAGGCTCAACAAAAAAGCTCACTAGAAGGATTCACAGAACTCAGAAAAGCTGTTATACCCATGTGAAAGTGAAAGTGGCTCAGCTGTGTTCAGCTCTTTGCCACCCCGTGGACTATATAGTCCATGGAATTCTCCAGGCCAGAATACTGGAGTGGGGGCCTTTCCCTTCTCCAGGGGCACTTCCCAACCCAGGGATCGAACCCAGGTCTCCTGCATTGCAGGCAGATTCTTTACCAGCTGAGCCACAGGGAAGCCCAAGAATACTGGAGTGGGGAGCCCATCCCTGCTCCAGAGGATCTTCCTGACCCAGGAACCAAACCAGGGTCTCCTGCATTGCCGTTCTTTACCAACTGAGATATCAGGGCCAGTGGCACGATGGATAATGCATCTGACTATGGATCAGAAGATTCCGGGTCATACTCATGCTTAGGGTTTATTACAATGAAAGGAGGGAGAAAGTCAGCAAAGCTAAAAACTTGTGAGGGCAGATTCCAGGCACGAGCTTCGAGTTGTCCCTTCCAGTGCATTTGTGCAGGTGGGACTTACTTATCCCAGCAGGGATGTGTGACAACACCTATGGATGGTTGCCAACCAAGGAATCTCTCCAGAGCCATAATGTTCAGGGATTTGGGGTATTGGTCAGATAAATTTCGGATGGCCACATGACTAACCTCAGCTACTTAATCTCCAGCCCCTTTGGAGTTCATATTGATACTGTGTAGCCCAAAAAACCTACCACACACCACATTGTGAGCATAAACTATCTGGCGTGGTCCAGAAAAATAGACACTGTCATCAGACAGGATATTCCAAGGGCTCAGAAGTTATCTTCTAGGAGGCAGGCAAAGGCAGAGCTTTCCTTGGAAGGTGCACAGTTTGAAGAAACCAGACCTGCTGAGTCAGCCATTTCCTGTGCATGGGGGGCTTGGATGGAGTCATTGGGATGGCTACAGAGTGTGGAGACAGAATGGGTGGGCATGACTGCATAGGTGTGCAGCCTCTCAGGGAAGACCTCACCAAGCGGCCCTGGGAAGAGTGTCAGAGAGGCAGGAGGACAGCCTCTAAGCAGTATTGTGCCAGAAGCTACTGGAGCAGGAGTTACCAAGGCAACCCTAACACACGTGACAGGGAGCTCAGACAGGAGGATGACTAGAAAGTGCGTCCTCTGGATTTAGCAGTTAAGATGTTGGTGCCATTTTTAACAGACTGTTTCCATGGGACTGGTTGGCATTGGAAATCTGACTGTCATCAGCTGGAAATGTTAGGAAACGAAGATAACACAGACAAATATTTTTAGTTGCTTGATTATGAAGGGAAGGAGAGTGATAAGGTGGCAGCTAGAAGGGAATAACAAGTCAAGAAATGAATTGATCTAATCATGGGAAACGGGAAGACTTGAGTATGTTTATAGATGGTGGGAAAGAAGCTGAACGTAAGAGTGAGTGTGAGAGAAAGACGGAGAGAGATGACTCAGAAACATAGGCGAGAGGAGACATGGCATGTGGAAGGGGTGTACTCGGAGTATTAGGAGAGTGCTAAGGGGGGTCCGCTTTAGGGGAAGGGAGAGGCAACTGGTTGCCAGACCCAGCTGAGGCACTTAGGAAGTTATCGACTGATCTATGGCATCGTAAAGTTTAGGCTGGAGAGTGGCGTCCAGAGTTTGACTGCCATAGCGTAGCTCTATGGGAATGAGGAAGAAAGGAGTATATGGATAGCAGATGGTGGTAGGAGAGTTGGTGGGCGTCTAGCTGGGCTGCTCTGCGCCACCGCTGCCTCGGCACCCGTTCTGCTTAACCCCGTGAGACCAGTGGGTGAAGCTCAGTGACGTCCACGATTAACAGAGCAGCAGGTGCTGCAGTGTGTCATCAGGCTGGTCACTCATTTAGACAAATCCTCTGCCTTACCTGATGGAGAAGAGGCTGGCTTGGAAGCTCCAGTGGCTTGGTTTTCTAGAAGCTAATGGTAGTGTCTTCTTTCACGTATAATAAGGCAGTGAGGTTGGCTTAATGCGTAACCATCAGAAGGACTAAAACCGATGGGTTTAAACACCATGGAAATACATGCGATGACCACCTTTAGAGTCAGCCTTGGGGACTCCAGGTCCATCTCTCTGCTCTCTCAGCTCTCTCTGTGTGTCTGTGGGATTAATTCTTTTTAAATTTGTTTTAAATTAAAAATTGTGATAAAACACACATAACATAAAATTGAACATCTCGGCCGTTTTCAAATGTGCAGTTCAGTGGCATTACATCCTTCCCTCTGTTGTGCAGCCTCTGCTCCCATCTCCAGAATGCCTCTCGTCTGTACGGCTGAGCTCTTTGCCCATTAAATCACTTCCCGCTCCTCCTTCCCCGCAGCCCCCGGCAACCACCATTCTGCTCTTCTGTCTCTCTGAATTTGCCCGCTCTGGGAACTTTATAAGTGCAGTTACTCAGTATCAGTTTTACTGTGACTGACTCATCTCACTTACCGTGGTGTCCTCAGGGTTCATCCATGTCGTAGCATGCATCAGGATTTCCTTCCTTCTGAATGCTGAACAATATTTTGCTGTATTTATAGGCCACATATTATTTATTCATCCCCTGATGGACACTTAGGTTGCTTCAACCTTTTGGCCTTTGTGATTCATATCTTGTGAATAATGCAGCTGTCTACATGGGTGTACATGTATTGTTTTGATTCCCTGCTTTCATTTCTTTTGATATATGTCTAGAGGTGGAGTTGTTGGGTCACACGGTAATCGTATGTTTAATTTCTTGAGGAATTGCAAGACTTTTTCAAAGCTGCTGTGCCATTTTACTTTCCCATCAACTCTGGGCTCAAGTTGAGCTTGAGTGACTTTCCTCCCGATGCAAAAAAAATCCCAGCTTGCTTCTCCATGCTACAATGTCAGAGAAAAGGTGGAAAACTACAGCATTCTAAAGAGTAGCTGTGAGACATACCCTGCTTGGGTGCTTGTCACACAACTAACCCTGAGCCAATGACGGATAAAGGGAACGGGGTGAACTGGTGAGCTTCAGACAACCTGGTCCCCCCTGCACTGGAGGGAGGGTCATTGTCCCCATAAGTACGTAAGCTCCATGGAGCTTAAAGTGAGAACCTCTGATACAAAGAACTCAGGCCTTAGTGAAAGGCATTTTCAAGTATATATGTGTGAGGGCCATTCTCCTAAAATCTGAATTCTTTCTACCCTGCTGTATTACTTTCGTCTCCTTGCTTCACTGAGGCACAGACATTTCTTTGACATTTGGAGCAGTGGCTTCATGAAGCAGGATTGTTAGGAAAAAGGCTAGCTTGTTTTAACACATAGTTTTCTTTTATTAGCTTTACAAGAGAAGGGGAACTTTTGCCAAGCGTCAAGACTTTTCTTCACAGCTTGTCATCTACAATGGGAGAAGACAGTTTGGCCAGGCCCCCTTAGTCTCAGAAGAAAGATCTGCACTCAGTCCTTGGAATCCTGTTTGTTTACTGCTGGTGAACACCAGCTTCCTGCCTCTGGGCTACAATCGCCCCTCTTATGAGAGGCACAGGCTGGGCAGCACTGGCCACCTCCCCGCGGTCACTGGATGATTTAAGATCTCATCAGACAGAAAGTGCAGATGCCAGGTCTGCGTTCAAACAAAGATTCAAAGGGAAAGGCCTTGGAAACACACAAGCTTGGCTCTTTCAGAAGCAAAATGTCAGCTGGTTGCAGCCAAGTTCTGAGGCCATTTTCAAGGTTTCATTGTTAATCAGGACCAACTCTGTGAAAATGAATTTTCTTGTGAAAAGTCAGATGCTACGGCCACTCCGTCAGCCCTGGCGAAGGGGCATATGGAGCCCCCACACGGAATAAGGGGTGGGTCCCACTGAGAGCACTCAGTGTCCCTGGGGGCTCTGGTTACCAACTTGGTGACTTTCACCTGCCTCAGAGTCTGGGGCTAGTCCGGGGTGGGGTGTCCCGAGAGCTGCCCCACAGACACACCTGTGAGGATCCCCGTGTCCCACCTGGGCTGGGGCAGGCGGGTCTGCTCATTGCCTCTGGAGCCCACTCCCCCTCCAACGCCCAGGCTTTTCACCAGCATCCTTCCCGTCTGTGCGGGAGCATCTGCCAGACTGACTGAGTTTGAGAGGGGCCAGGACAGACCCTCCCTCATGTCTTTGGTCCCATATTCCCAGGCTTCCTGGCTGTCAACTCAAATAATCCCAACCAATGGCCCTAAATAGCCCTGAGGGAGGCTCCTGCTAAGACTCCAAAGATAGCCGAGCGGGTGTCCTTATCCTGGCCCAGGGCTACGGGCATTGGACCTGCCTTCTGTGGGGGGCCCAGGAGGCTTTGACCTGTAGGCTGCCGTCCCTGCAGCCTTGGCTGTGAACGGCTCCGAGCAGGCGGGCCTTTCTTCACTGGGGCCCCCAGGGCAGCAGAGAAAGTGCTCCAATCCCGTTTCCCACCCTCTAACACACGGGGACTTTGACTTCCCTGGGTGTTCCAGGCCCTTCTTGTTTCAGCAGGAGGATCCTGTGCGTTTGATCTAAATGTGGTCTCCTGCTGCAAAGACCCAAACAATCTGAGTCAAAGCAGTATTAACAGGAAACCTGTCTCTTACGGCCAAGAATGCAATCCAAAATAGCTCCAAGTCTTTAATTCTGATAGCACCATTTGGGGAAGGCCTTTACCTGAGAGAAACAATAAGTGGAACTCTTGCCCCCAAATATTCTGGCCTGCAGGGCGTTGCGAACCAGGGAACTGAGGGCTGCAGGACTGCATAGAGGATTGGGGAGGTGGGACCCTCAACGCACAGTGGAGCATGGAGATCGGGGCATTCCCTGAGAGCCATGCAAGCAAAAGGTGTCCTTTCACTGAGGGAACTGACCAAGTATTTCTGTTTGGTGGAGATAGCTGAAGATTTTAGGAGGAAAAAAAACCAAATCCTGCTTTTTTTTTTTTTTAAGGCACTTTCGTTTTCACTGTGAAATATTTGTGAATTCAGAACACCACAAGGAAGAAAAGGAAAACCACCCATCACCTTACACTATAGAAAGAACCACAGTAACAGTTTTCTGGGAACTTTAATGTTTCTTTTATTTGTGCGTGGGTGCACACACGCACACTCAGACACACGTTTTAGTGGTTCGCATGCCTCTTCTTTAGTCTCTTGGCCACCTATGCCCCCTCCCTACATTCGTCACTGCTGCCGGCTTCCAGACATACTCTGCCCATGTGCAAGCGTTTATTAATGTATTTATGTTTTCATGTGCAAGTGGTAGCGTAGCGTGGTACTTCTGTGGACCTCCTTCCTTTTTCTTTAACTTGACAATATATCTTGGAAAGTTTTCCGTATCAGAACATACAGGTCTATTTAGTTCATTTAAGAAGTTTCATAACACTCCACTGTAGGATTGCATCATGGTTTATCAGTCCCCTATGTGAACATTTAGATTGTTTTTAGATCTTTGATGTTAAAAAATACCATGTCTTCCTGAATGGCGTAATTGGGTCAGAGGACTCATATGCTGAGAGCTGTTGCTGGACTGTCCTCCACAAGCCCCAGTCTGCACTCCCATTTATGAGATACACCAGCGCATTGATTTCCCCACGCGTGGGTCAAGAACCCACTTGCCAATGCACAAGAGGTAAGAAATGCAGGCTTGATCCCTGGGTTGAGAAGATCCCCTGAGGGAAGACATGGCAACCTGCTCCAGTGCTCCTGCCTAGAGAGTCCCATGGACAGAGGAGCCTGCTGGGCTACAGTCCATTGGGTTGCAAAGAGTTGGACAAGACTGCGTAACTCAACATGCAGCATGCACCCATTACTCACAAAAATGGCTATTACACTCTAACAGATTTCACCAGTCTCAGAAGTGAACAATATATCATTTATAACTTTACTTTGCATTCTTTGCAAGAATGAGATTAAAAATATTCTCCCATACTTAAGAGAATTTGCACTTTGTTTCAGTAAAATGTGACTTGCCTACTTTTCTACTGGGCTCATGGTATCTCTCTTTGTATTCTTCTTTTTTGAGAATAAGGTTTTTATTTTCAGGCCACTTACTCCTTTCTTCTTAGCTCAACAAGAGTGGAAGCTAAGAGCTGCTCACAATACAGAGTTTCTTTTTCTTCCTTCTTAATTCCCTGCCTCACAGCCTATTTCCTGAAAATATGGCTTATCCGTGCAATTCCTCACTCAGCCTGCTCTCTGATGTTCCCTGCTGCTGACCAGTCAAGGCCTGAAGTGGATCCTACCAACAACGACACACCCAACTCCCTAGGAGGTAACGGAGAGCTACTAGATCTTGCATCTCAACTTCTACCAGTCCCCTGGGAGAACTCTGCTTGTGCAAATTTTTGTTTTTAAAGATATGTAGCTTCAGACATTTTATTTTCGCATTGATCATTTTGGAACGTAAATGCTTCCAGAAGACCTTATTTTGTGCTTCATGATTTCAGAATTTTCCCTACTCCTTTTTACCTGTAACACGTTTTTTAGGTTATTTTTGAATCAGGACATGGAGGTTTTTCATTCTCTTGTCCAGTTGCCCTGGCTACTACCTCCAACACAGTGAAAAGTTGTTCAGAAGCTAAGTCGTATCTGACTATGACCCCATGAACCGCAGCATATGCCAGGCTTCCCTGTCCTCATGTGGTCACGGTGAATTACTTTTTAATATTGTACTGTATGCTCATATTGTAGTTAAGGTTTTAATATCAGTATTCGTACGTGAAATTGGCTTACAGTTTTCTTTCTGGGGCACTATCTATCAGATATTGATATCTGAATTACATTTGCTACATAAAAAGAATTTAGAAATTGTAATTCTTTTCCCATGTTCTGTGACAGTCTGAGTAGCTATGAGGTTGCCTGACGTGAACAAATTGCAGAATTCCCCTGTGACACCATCAGGGCCTGGTAAATTATTTGGTGAGAACATTTTTGCAATTTTTTCTGTAACTTCTATAGTAATTTATCTTTTCAATTTTTTTTTTTTTAAATTTCTAAAGGTTCAGATTTGGTCAATTTTATTTTCCTAAAAGTTATGCATTTTAGTTAGGTTGTCAAATTTATTTGTGTAAAGTTAGCAATTTTAAGATATTAAAATTCTCCATTTCAGTGAGAACTGCTCCCTTCTGTCATTTTGTTGTGTATCTGTGCTGTCTCTTTTTTTCCCTGCAGTGTTTCTCTACTTTGTGGATTCCTGCCCACCCGCCTCCCACCAAAGCAATAGCTTTTCGATACATTTGTTAGCTTTATTGCTTTTTACTTTTCTAACTCAATGTCTGCTCTTTATCCTTATTAATTTATGTCTTCTGCTGTATTGCATTAGTTTTCTATTTTTTATTGGTATAGATGTTTAATACTGTGATTCTTTTTTCTCTGAGCACAGCTTAGCCGTGCCCTCTAGTCTCCAGCGCGTGTCTGCGTCTTTCCCCTCTCCTCTTCCGTAACTCCTGCTTGGCAAGCTTGCTGTGTTATCAGGTGCATAAATATTAATAGCATGTCTTCATTATGAGTTATAGCCTTTAGCATTAAAAACTGTTTTTCTTTGTTCCATTTATTGCTTTTTGGAGAGAATTCTACTTTGTCTGGTATCGAGATATGCCTAGTATGAATTTCCTCATCCTTTAACTTTTATCCTTTCTGAACCTCTTTGCTTACTTGTCTTTCTTGTCTAAGAGCAGAGAGTTGGATATTGCTTTGTAAGTCAACTTGATAAAGCTTTGTTTTTTACAGGTGGATTTAGCGCTTTCTTTTTTTTTTTTTTTTTGATACAAATGACATGTTCAATTTCAGTTTTACCATGCTGTGGTCAAATTTCTCTTTTTCTTACTCTTTTATCTCCTTTTGGCTTTACTATTCAGGAAGATTTGTGTGTGTTCTAGCAATTACCTCTATGTTAATTAATGATTTATATAAAATTCCTAGTCCTCTTTATCTTTCGATACTATCTGTTGGTCTTCTTTGAACAATATGGAAACGATAGAAGCCATTTCTCCTCCCTCCCTTTTTCTAAGTTTTGAATTTTAGGCACAAGTTTTATCTTATTCTAATCTTTTTACTCTTCGATTAACTTACACTTCTACTTGACTGGCCAGCCTCAAGTGCTATCTTTTTACTCTCAGGTAACAGACAATCAGCAATTTTTTACTTTACAATTACTTTGTTATCTCCTCATCTATTCTTTGAAGACTGTGTTCAAGTACTTTGCTCTTTTTCTTTTAAAACTGAGTTTTTGTTTCCTTATTTTTCAGTTTGCAGAGTTCTTAATATCAGATCAGATCAATCGCTCAGTCGTGTCCGACTCTTCGCGACCCCATGAACCGCAGCACGCCAGGCCTCCCTGTCCATCACCAGCTCCCGGAGGTCACCCAGACTCACACCCATCAAGTCAGTGATGCCATCCAGCCATCTCATCCTCTGTCGTCCCCTTCTCCTCCTGACCCTCAATCCCTCCCAGCATCAGAGTCTTCTCCAATGAGTCAACTCTTCGCATGAGGTGGCCAAAGTACTGGAGTTTCAGCTTTAGCATCATTCCTTCCAAAGAAATCCCAGGATTGATCTCCTTCAGAATGGACTGGTTGGATCTTCTTGCAGTCCAAGGGACTCTCAAGAGTCTTCTCCAACACCACAGTTCAAAAGCATCAATTCTTCGGCGCTCAGCCTTCTTCACAGTCCAGCTCTCACATCCATACATGACCACAGGAAAGACCATAGCCTTGACTGGGCGAACCTTTGTTGGTAAAGTAATGTCTCTGCTTTTGAATATGCTATCTAGGTTGGTCATAACTTTCCTTCCAAGGAGTAAGCATCTTTTAATTCCATGGCTGCAGTCACCATCTGCAGTGATTTTGGAGCCCAGAAAAACAAAGTCTGACACTGTTTCCACTGTTTCCCCATCTATTTCCCATGTAGTGATGGGACCAGATGCCATGATCTTCGTTTTCTGAATGTTGAGCTTTGAGCCAACCTTTTCACTCTCCACTTAAAAAACTGGGATTTGCAAATATTTAATCTTGTCGTCTTCTGAACAGGGTCTTTTGAAGAGTAGTTTTTAATGGGCTTCCCTGGTGGCTCAGAGGTTAAAGCGTCTGCCTCCAATGTGGGAGACCCGGGTTCGATCCCTGGGTAGGGAAGATCCCCTGGAGAAGGAAGTGGTAACCCACTCCAGTATTCTTGCCTGGAGAATGCCATGGACGGAGAAGCCTGGTAGGCTGCAGTTCATGGAGTTGCAAAGAGTCGGATACGGATGAGCGACTTTGCCTTCACCTTTGCCTTCTTAATTCTGATGAGGTCAAATTAATCAGGATTTTTTTCTTTCTAGATCATGGTAAACAATCTTTGTTTAAGCCAGAATCACAAAGATTTTCTCTTATATTTTCTTCTAGAAGTTTTATGAGCCATTTTGAGTGCAAAGAACGGGTCAAAGTCATTTTCCCATCTGTCCAATTGTTTCCTCCTTATTCGCTAAGTTAGCGGTCTTTTCATTGGAGAAGGAAATGGCAATCCACTCCAGTGTTCTTGCCTGGAGAATCCCAGGGAGGGGGCATGGGCGCCGTCTATGGGGGTCGGACACGACTGAAGTGACTTAGCATAGCATAGCGGTCTTTTATCTGTCGCATTGTCTGTGTACTCGCTCAGCCGCTCAGTCGTGTCTGCCTCTGTGTGACCCCATGACCCGCAGCAGCTGGGCTTTCCCGTCCTTCACCATCGCCCGTTTGATCAGACTCTTGTCTAGTGACTCAGTGCTGCCATCCAACCATTTCATCCTCTGTCATCCCCTTCTCCTCCTGCATTCAATCTTTCCTAGCATCGTGGTCTTTTCCGATGAGTTGGCTCTTAGAATCAGGTGGCCCAAATATTGAAGCTTCAGCTTCAGCATCAATCAGTTCTTCTAATGAATATTCAGGGTGGATTTCCTTTATGATTAACTGGTTTGATCTCCAAAGGACTTTTAAGAACCTTCTCAGCACCACAGTTCGAAGGCATCAATTCTTCGTTGCACAGTCCAGCTCTCACATTTGTTTATGACTACTGGAAAAACCATAGCTTCGACTATAAGGACCTTTGTTAGCAAAGTAATGTCTCTGCTTTTAATACACTGTCTAGGTTTGTCTTTGCTTTTCTTTTAAAAGCAAAGACAAGCGTCTTTTGATGTATTTATATACATTGGTCAACTTTTGGTCTCTCTATTCTGTTATACCGACCCCTTTTTGTATGTTTGTATCAATATAGCACTGTCTTGCGGAGAAGGCAATGGCACCCCACTCCAGTACTTTTGCCTGGAAAATCCCATGGACGGAGGAGCCTGGTGGGCTGCAGTCCATGGGGTCGCTAAGAGTCGGATACGACTGAGCGACTTCACTTTCACTTTTCACTTTCATGCATTGGAGAAGGAAATGGCAACCCACTCCAGTGTTCTTGCCTGGAGAATCCCAGGGACAGGGGAGCCTGGTGGGCTGCCGTCTATGGGGTCACACAGAGTCGGACACAACTGAAGTGACTTAGCAAAGCATAGCAGCACTGTCTTGATTATTTTAACTTTACAATGAGTTATGAATCAGACCCTTTGTCTTCAGAGTTGTTTTGAATACTATATGTCCTTTTAATTTCTGTATGAATTTTACAGTGACCTTGCCAATGTCTTCAAAAAAGTTAATGAGGGCTTTGAGTTGAATGATGTGCTATGTCTATAGATCAATTTGGGAACAACTAGTATCTTAATATTGAATCTTCATGTGCGTGTTATATTTTTCCATTTAGTTACATCTTCTGTAACTTTCCTGAGCAATGTTTTATAGTTTTCAGTTTATAAGTTTCACATCTTTCTTATCTATTCCTAAATATTTCATAACTTTATGCTAGGGTAAATGTTTTTGTTTTTTAATTCAAGTTCTGCTTTTCCATTGCTAGTATACAGAACAATAATTGGTTTTCTATACTGACCTTAAACCCTAGAATCCTAGTTCTAGGAAGTTTGTTTTGTAGATCCACAGTGATCCCTGGGGGTATATGATCATATGAATGTTTTCCATGAATCAGGTCAGTTTTATTCTTTATTTGCAATCTGGATGCCTTTTTTATTTCCCTCTTCCATGACTTATTGCACTGACTGGATGTCCTTGGCATGTTTCCAAAGTTGGGGGAAAGCATTTAGTCTTTCACTAATAAGTATGATGTTGGATATAGCTTTTTTTTCAATAGATGCCCTTGATCAAGTTGAAGAAGTTCCCTTCCATTCTTAGTACCCTGACAGTTTTGTTTTTTTTTTTTTTTGATCGGGAATGAATGTTGAATTGTCAAATGTTTTTCTGTGACCACTTAATGTTTATAGAGTTTTTCTAATTATATGGACTGATTTTTAAAAATATCAAATCAGCTTTGAATTCCTGGGATAAGCCTCACTGGGCTATGAAATGTTATTCTTTATATTTATTTGGTATGTTTTAAAAAAGAAGTGTTGTATTTATGTTCATGAGGGATAGTGAATTGTACTTTAATGCAGAGAATGCAGAGCATGTTTGGGATGAGACTGAATAAATAGGGACGAGACGTGAAATACTTCCCCGGCTCCATTGAATAAATGAAGAAGTATTCTCTTGTTAAATTAGCTGAAAATTTGTGTAGAATTAGTATTATTTCTTTTTTTTAAAATTTTATTTTATTTAACTTTACAATATTGTATTGGTTTTGCCATATATCAAAATGAATCTGCCACAGGTATACATGTGTTCCCCATCCTGAACCCTCCTCCCCGCTCCCTCCCCATACCATCCCTCTGGGTCATCCCAGTGCACCAGCCCCAGGCATCTGGTATCAGGCATCGAACCTGGACTGGCGACTCGTTTCATATATGATATTATACATATTTCAATGCCATTCTCCCAAATCATCCCACCCTCTCCCTCTCCCAGAGTCCAAAAGACTGTTCTATACATCAATGTCTCTTTTGCTGTCTCATATACAGGGTTATCTATTTCTGCTTTATTGACTATGCCAAAGCCTTTGACTGTGTAGATCACAATAAACTGTGGAAAATTCTGAGAGAGATGGGAATACCAGACCACCTGATCTGCCTCTTGAGAAATCTGTATGCAGGTCAGGAAGCAACAGTTAGAACTGGTCATGGAACAACAGACTGGTTCCAAATAGGAAAAGGAGTATGTCAAGGCTGTATATTGTCACCATGTTTGTTTAACTTATATGCAGAGTACATCATGAGAAATGCTGGACTGGAAGAAACACAAGTTGGAATCAAGATTGCTGGGAGAAATATCAATAACCTCAGATATGCAGATGACACCACCCTTATGGCAGAAAGTGAAGAGGAACTAAAAAGCCTCTTGATGAAAGTGAAAGTGGAGAGTGAAAAAGTTGGCTTAAAGCTCAACATTCAGAAAACGAAGATCATGGCATCTGGTCCCATCACTACATGGGAAATAGATGGAGAAACAGTGGAAACAGTGTCAGACTTTATTTTTCTGGGCTCCAAAATCACTGCAGATGGTGACTTCAGCCATGAAATTAAAAGACGCTTACTCCTTGGAAGGAAAGTTATGACCAACCTAGATAGCATATTCAAAAGCAGAGACATCACTTTGCCAACAAAGGTTCGCCTAGTCAAGGCTATGGTCTTTCCTGTGGTCATGTATGGATGTGAGAGCTGGACTGTGAAGAAGGCTGAGCGCCGAAGAATTGATGCTTTTGAAGTGTGGTGTTGGAGAAGACTCTTGAGAGTCCCTTGGACTGCAAGAAGATCCAACCAGTCCATTCTGAAGGAGATCAGCCCTGGGATTTCTTTAGAAGGAATGATGCTAAAGCTGAAGCTCCAGTATTTTGGCCACCTCATGCGAAGAGTTGACTCATTGGAGAAGACTCTGATGCTGGGAGGGATTGGGGTCAGGAGGAGAAGGGGATGACAGAGGATGAGATGGCTGGATGGCATCACTGACTCGATGAATATGAGTCTGAGTGACCTCCAGGAGTTGGTAATGGACAGGGAGGCCTGGCGTGCTGCAGCTCATGGGGTCTCAAAGAGTCGGACACGACTGAGCGACTGATCTGATCTGATACAGGGTTATTGTTACCATCTTTCTAAATTGCATATATATGCATTAGTATACTGTACTGGTGTTTTTCTTTCTGGCTTACCTCACTCTGTATAATAGGCTCCAGTTTCATCCACCTCATTAGAACTGATTCAAATGTATTCTTTTTACTGGCTGAGTAATACTCCATTGTGTATATGTACCACAGCTTTCTTATCCATTCATCTGCTGATGGACATCTAGGTTGCTTCCATGTCCTGGCTATTATAAACAGTGCTGTGATGAACATTGGGGTACACGTGTCTCTTCTAATTCTGGTTTCCTCAGTGTGTATGCCCAGCAGTGGGATTGCTGGATCATAAGGCAGTTCTATTCCCAGTTTTTTGAGGAATCTCCACACTGTTCTCCAAAGTGGCTGTACTAGTTTTCATTCCCACCAGCAGTGTAAGAGGGTTCCCTTTTCTCCACACCCTCTCCAGCATTAGTATTATTTCTTTCTTGTTTGATAGAATTTACCAGTAATAGATTTCACCAGCCTCTGAATTTGAAGTTTTATTTGTGGGAAAGTTTTAAACTACAAGTTCAATTTCTTTATAAATATAGGCCTTTTTTTTTTTCAGGTTATCTGTTTTTTCTCTTGAGTTAATTGTGTTAGTATATATCATCCATTTCATTGAAGTTATCAAATTTATTGGCATAAAATTGCCCATAATATCCCCTATTATCTCTTTAATATTTGTAGAATCTGTAATGATTCCAGCTCTATCGTTACAAACATTTGAGATTTTTTTTCTATTTCTTTTCTTTTTTTTTCATTGTGCTAAGTGCTTTTTAATGTATTAAGTCATTTAATCTTTACAATCTTAAGAAGTAGGTGAATTTATGAATTCATATTTTACAACTGAGGAGACTGGAGCTTAGAGAAATATCAAGGGTAACAAATATTCTATTATTTAAAGGCAAAGTCATTATTAACAGTTATGGCATTAAAAACAAATTTTGTTTGTATTAGTAAAGGTAGGAATCTTCCATCTTTATATATATATCTTTATTTTATTTAACTTTACAATATTGTATTGGTTATTTCTTTTCTTTTGTAGTCTGTCTACAAGTTTATAAATGTCATTGCTTTTTTCAAAAATATTTGTTTCATTACATTTTTTTCACCATTTTCTGCTTTCTACTTTATTATCTTTTGCTATCTTTATTATTTCTTTTCTTTTGCTTACTTTGTGTTTAATTTGTTCTTCTTTTTCTAATTTCTAAAGATGAAGGCTCAGATAATTGATTAGAAACTTTTCTTTTTTTCAAATATAGGCATTTATTGCTATAAATTATATGCTGCTTTAGTGACATCCAGAAGTTGTGATATATTATGTTTTCATTTTCATTCAGCTTAAAATGTTTTCTAATTTTCCTTTTTTTTTTTAATCTGATTGGTTATTTAGAAAGTAACTTAATTTCTTAATATTTGAGAAATTTCCAGAGATCTTTCTGTTCTTGACTTCTAGTTTAATTCCATTATGGTTAGAGAACATATTTGATGTAATTAAATCTTTTAACATTTATTAAAATATTTAATCAATTAAATTAATTTAAATTTATTAAATTTATTTTATGGTTCAGAATCTGCTCTTTCATGATGATTAGTTCATGTGAACTTGAAAAGAATGTGTATTCTGCTATTTTTGGGTGGGTTAGTAATGTCAATTTTAGATTCACATACAAGATTTATCATATGATACTTGTCTTTCTCCATCTGACTTATTTCACCTTGATTTCTTTTCCTTTTTAGTAGCTTGATAGTTTTGTCTGGCTAACGAAATGATTCTTCTAAATTTTATGCTCCTTTCTCAGTTTTAACTACTGTTTTCAGATTGACCTCTCTTGCTTTCTAAGCTAGTATATGTTGGGCACTCTTTGTTTATTGATTATCAGTGTTATCAGAAGTCTCGTTATCTCGTGCAGGTCTTGGGTAAGTGGTGTATTCGTGCCTACCTCTGATTTAGGACGATGAAGCTGTGTTGGCATCGCCTTGCTTCGGTGGACACAGCCTGCGGGCCCTGGTTCTGCTCTCCCCGTTGCTCTGTCTGTGAGAGGGGCTCCTAGGAGGGGTCACAGCCGGGCAGTTGTCCTCACTGCTGCTTTCTCAGGACCCTCCTAATATATACTGAAATTCTTGGACATGTCTGTCTGTGTTTTTGTTGCTTGTTTTGGTCTTTGGTTGTCAACAGTTGGAGGAAACTGGGTTCTTCTTCCCTTTCTCCTAATTTGAGCCCCACAGCTGCTGAGCCCCTAATGGTCCTGTTCACCCATCTTACTTTTTCACGTTCACAGAGAATTCCCTATCACTCGGCGTTACTGCCGATATTATTCATGGTCTTATTTCCTCACTCTTGTGTTTGGTCTGTTTAGTTTTAAGGAAGTTGGAAGATTAAAAAAAAAAAAAAAACTATTGGCCTCTGTGGTTAGTCATATCAAAGGAAGTTCATGGCTCTAAACAAAATTTTGCCAAAATGTTATTCCATACACATTACTATGTTGTTATGCAACTTCCTCTTTTATACTTAAATTGTTTTTGAAACCTATCCATGATAATACATACATGCAAATCTATATATATATAAAACTTCTTTAAATGCTGTGTGATATTTTCCTGTTGTACTACTACAGCACATTTAATTTACCAACTTTCCTGTTCATTTGCATTTCAGCTCTTTCAAGTATTTCACTATATAAAAAAAGACTGAAACAAAAATTCTGATATATTTCTCTTTGAAATCATGTCTGAGAGTTGTTATAGAATTTATTTATAAAAGATTATCTTCAATCTTTTAAAATATAAATAATATGAAAAAGTTTTATAAATGAAATATGGTATATAAATGTTAGATACTTTAATCATGTTAAATTCTGTCCTTTTCCTATCTTTTCAAAAGCTGTCTTACGTTTTGATATTCACTCTTTTGGATAGGAAAGACCTGTTTTATTTTATTTTTAATTAAAGCTTATTAAAGTAAACATCTCCTTTCCCTTTGCAGCTTCCTTGAATCTGCTGCCTTTCCCCTTAATGGCTCAGCAGACCATAAGGAAATGCACACATCAGAGAGCCTTGTGTGAAATCCCCGTGTTAGTGGGTTTCTATGGTGATTACCCTTGTGGTTTGTTCTAAATCAAATATTCTAAAAAGAAAGAGGAGGTGTATACTGAATTCCTTTACAGGGGTTTCCATGTCCTGGAGGTTTCTGATCCAAGCAATTCCATCCAAGCCACTTAGCCTGAACTGAAATAAAGGTTCTTAGTTGCATAATATTTTATTAACAAACAAGTGAGCCTGATTCTTTGGCCTGGAGGCCTGTGCTTTTCATTTGGGTGGATTAATTTAGGAAACTTGAGCTCAATTCCTTGAATTTCCTGTGTATTCTTTTGTGGAGGAAAGCGGTGATCCTAGTATTCTTAGATATAGTCCAGGCAGCTGGGACTACCCCAAAATAGAGCAGGTAAAATTTCTATTTTTACCCAAGTCACTATTTAACAAGTACATATATTTGTTCACATATTTGACAGAACTTTATGGGGCACCTGCTGCATGACAGGCTGATAGGAGCTAAGGATGCAAGGATGATGGTGATATTGATTACGGTGCTGATGTGTATAGCTATGTTTTCTTAATGGCTGGAGGGTACTTTTCCATCGTACGAAATCATTGTATTTATTTATTGATTTCCCTGTTCACTCACATTTAGATTCTTTCACAATGTTTATTAATTATTCCAGTGACTTTCATATAGTAACTGCTTTCGTCTTCACAATAGCCCTATGAGATTGGCAATTTTGTTATTATCCTGGTTTTACAGATGAGGAGATGAACACAGAGAGTTCAAGTGATTTTCTTTGTGGTGCTAGTAAGTTGCGAACCTGGGATCCCACCCTAGGCAGTCTGGCTCCAAAGACCAAGAACCTGCCTCAGAAATATTCTCTGTCCTAAGGATTCACAGGCTAGCAGCTTGACATGTAAATGAATAAATTATAGTAAAAGTAGTGAGAAGCAATAGAAGAATATGTAAAGTACAGGTGCAGCACAGAGGAGAGGAGACTGGCTAAGCTGGAGGAGCTGGAGGAGGCCTGTCAGAGGAGAGTTACACGGCCTGAACTGATTCTCCAAGAAGGCCATTTGCACTTCAGGCACACAGTGTGGGGTCCTGAATAACAGGGTGTCCAGGGGACAAGGCTGCTCCCTGAAGTGAATCCACTGGGGGTCAGCGTTTCAGAAGGTCAGACCCTCCTCTGGGTCTCGGTGGCTTTTGGCAAGTTACTAACTCTCTTGATGTGGTTGTCACTTAACAACTTCACATGGTTGGTTTTAGTCTCAAAGAAGTTACAAAGAAGCTCTTTGTAAATGGCTAAGTGCTAGGCAACTGTAAAGGGCTTTAGTGTTCCTTAAAAGTGGAAGCAGCGACAGATTTTATTTTCTTGGGCTCCAAAATCACTGGGGAGGGTGACTTCAGCCATGAAATTAAAAGACCCTTGCTCCCTGAAAGTAAAACAAGACAAACCTAGACGGCATATTAAAAAGCAGAGACATCACTTTGCTGACAAAGGTCTGTATAGTAAAAGCTATGGTTTTCCAATATTCATGTACAGATGTGAGAGTTGAACCATAAAGAAAGCTGAGTGGCAAAGAATGGATGATTTCAAACTGTGGTGATGGAGAAGACTCTTGAGAGTCCCTTGAACTGCAAGAAGATCAAACCAGTCAATTCTAAAGGAAATCAACCCTGAATATTCACTGGAAGGACTCAAGTGGAAGATGTGGCAGTGATATACACTGAGAAGGCACAGCAATGATACCTCTATGAATAATGACGTTCCATCAAGTTAATGGTGACCTTCATGACCCACCACGGCTCCCAAGCTTAGCAGGCCACTGCTGTCTGGGTTGTCCCCGCATGACCACACAGTGGATACTTAGGTCTGGAGACAACATAGCTCTGCTTCCTTCTGAAGCTTCTAATGAAAGAATTTTCCCTGCAGCTCATTTTTGTGTGTCCTTCTCTGGCGGCTCTGAAGCTAATGTAGATGTACACAGTCCCTCTCAGGAAGCTTCACCACGATGACCAGCTTAAAAAGCCTGCTGCCTTTAACTCTGGTAGCCCTAGGTTTCATCTGACAAAAGCTTTAAAGCTTGTTACAGCTTTATAACATAGCCCAGATTTTGAGGGTCTGAGTTCCTCACCTGCTTTCTAGAAATTTCCACTTAATTGACCCTATGCCTGCTTTAAAGCTACCCCCTTGGAATTTCTATGTCTCTGTCCAAGTTATTTTAGCATATTGTTCCAAATTATGTATTTTGAAATTGGCTTTACACTGAATGACTAATTCATTTAATGGACATAAATGATTATAAGCCCTCAGTTCTTTGCATCTGCCTTAAGAGAAGTCATAGTTGAAGGCGAAGGCTCCCGTTTCAATAGTATGAGGACGAGCAGGTACCGACACATACCAGAGCACTCAGCGGTGGATCACTCTCAGTTACCCTTTGCTCATATTCTTCTCAGCTACGGCCCTCCGGTGACCCCCTTCACAGTCGCAGCCCACCCTGCACGTTGCCCTCTCTCATCTCCCTGGCCTGTTCGTTACTCTGTCCAGCAGACAGGCCCCCCGCCTGTCCCTCCTTCCAGGCCCTTCTCGCGCAGCTTCACAAGGGTTCCTTTGGCCTGACTGCTGTACCGCGGGTGTCCACGGGGTGGCGCACTCGCCACCTCGGGTCTTTGTCCAGAAGTCACCTTTCCAAGGCTTCGTCTTCATCACTATACAAAAACTCAACAACTTCCCAGAGCCAAGGAAGGTGATTCCCTCTGCTGCTCTGGCTTTTCCCCATGATCGTTACCCGCATTGGACCTACATTGTATGTCCCGCCCAACCAGAATGTTCTTTAGAGGACGAGATTTTACCTGGTTTGCTGTGTCTCTGGCTCCTGAGTGAGTATTTGGTGTGAGCAGATCTGGTGTGAACGACTTTTGGTGACTGGATGGTCGTTATATCCTCTTGTTCAGGTGAGAATTTCATTTGAGCGCATTCTTCCTTTGATAACATCTTTTCAAATAAAAATAAATAGCTCTAACAGAATACAGCACAAAAATTCCATTTTCTACAGATATATTTTCAAGCTGTTTTCTGCTTTTGTTTTTTGAAAAACATTTTTTTCTGGCAGTCAAAGTAAAGCATTGTGAGAAATTTAAAAAGGTACAACCAATTTAAATGACAAATAATCCCACAGAGTTAACCACGCTGAGCATTTTGATGTATTTCCGTCCACACTTTTACATACGCATGTACACGTGCACTCACATTTTGTAAAAGAATACATAATTGTATATATTTGCATATATGTGTAGTTGAGATCATACTGTTTAGTTTTATCATATACTGTGCCAGGAACATATGATGTATCATTGTTCATCTAAAACATTTATGTTCAGAGGTATCTTAATACTGGCCACCTGTGCGAAGAGCTGACTCATTAGAAAAGACCCTGATGCTGGGAAAGATTGAAGGCAGGAGGAGAAGGGGCCGACAGAGGACGAGATGGATGGATGGCATCCCTGACTCGATGGACATGAATTTGAGCAAGCTCCTGGAGATGCTGAAGGACAGGGAGTCTGTGTGGTCACGGAAGTAGGACATGACGGAGAGACGGAACAACGACCGCAGCATCTTAATATTGTATCACACGTGCTGTCATATCAGTGTGTTTAATTTGTCTGTGATTGTGGACATTAAGAAATATGTTTTCATTTCTATTCAAGTGAAAATTTTATTCCTGTTATCTGTTTGGTTTGCTGATTTCTGACACCTCTTCCCTCTCTTCCAGGTCTTATGGCTTATTTTGCTCGTCTGGTTTATCTGCAGTCTCCTCCACCGTTTAGCCTTCTGTCCTTGTGATTTCTAAAGGCCATTTTCTCTAAGTGGCTTAGTGTCATGGCGTGTTTGCCTTTAATTCCGTAACCGTATCTACGTCTTGCCTTTTTGTATTTCCTAAATTATTTCCTTCTGACACGATGTATTTTATAGGATCTTACTGTGGTCATTTGGGCAACCGCAGTATGAGTCATCCACAGTCCCTTCCTCTCCTCACCCCTCACAGCTCCATCCTGGCTTTCTGGGAAACCCCTTCTTTTAAAGAAAGTCCTCAGGACACTGGTGACTTTCTCTGGTGACTGGCTGAGTCTCAATGCCCTCTGGAATCTCCTCTGGCCACCTGTTCCTGAGGAGAGGAATATTCTGAATTCCAGAGTCTTCTACATGCCCAGCCTCTGCCATGGGGGATGCAAGAGTGTCACCTTCTCACCCACTTCAGTGTGAGGGGCCAAGAGAATGAAACCATACCGTCCTGGGGAAGCTGCTCTGTGGAGCGTTTGTAGCCAGAACGCTGGCAACTTTTTTCCTTCAACCTCTGTCTCTATACTTTCAAGTTTGCTACTGACTTCTTTTTGAGGCAGGGTAATAATTTTAAGTCCCCTCTGTCCCAGGATCAGATCCAAGGAGGTGCTGACTGAAGCTGGGGTTATTTCCACAGACCTCAGTGCCAGAGATCTGAGATCCTTTTGCACGAAACAGATCTTCGTTAAAGAAGAGGACTGTTTCTTAACAGTGTGGAGAGGGGGCTTCCCTGGTGGCTCAGTGGCTGATGCAGGAGGCACAGACTGCATCCCTGACCTGGGAAGATCCCACTTGCCTCAGAGCCGCTAAGCCTGTGTCCCACCATTACTGAGCCTGTGTTTTGAGCCCAGGAGCCACAACTGCTGAAGACCACGTGCCCTAAGAGAAGCCGCTGCAACAAGAATTCCCCTAGCACAGCTGGAGGAAAAGCCCGCGCAGCAGTAAGACCAGCATAGCCAAAAACAAACAAGTACACAAATCAACAGCATTTAACGAGCAGTGTGAGGTGGCTGTCAATGGGACGCTGCTCCTCGCGTCTGCAGGGGTAACAGCAGCGTGCCGTGGGGCGTCCACCCCGTGGCTCTGGGCACTGCCCGAGTGCCCTCCCCGTTGGCCCCTCTCTCTGTCCTCTCCAGGTCAGGAGGTGTGGCTGCTCTTGTGTGAACATTATCTCTCTCTCCGAGCCGACAGCTTGGATCTCTGACGCCTGCACCGATCAGCCTCATGGCCTTCTGGGCTGTCCGCGCGACTCTCTCCGTGGTGCCACTTCACATGATAGGCAGCTCCCTATAGGTCCCCGGGAAAGCCTGCTGTACAACGATCCTCAGAAATTTGCTTGATAGATTCCTCTTTCCCAAAAAGTTGACCTGAAAGACTGCCCGTTATCTGGACACACAGAGCCCACGTGGAGCCGGGGCCTCCCAGGTCCCACAGATCCAGTGGGGACAGAGCCAGCGACTAATTCTGCTTCTCATGTTCGCATCACAGTGCATATTCTAGTTGTCTGATTAGATAAACCCTCCAAGATCAAGTGTCCGATATCTTGGCAAGAGACATGGATTTTGGAAAACACATTTCCTCAGATTTAAAGTTTTAAGCCTTCTTTTCTCTCCAGCTTTGTGGAAGAAAATACCTTTGCAAAGGTCGGGTGGGCTGGCACCTGTGTCTGCTCAGCCTCGGGGAAAACTGGCTCATGCGGTAAGAACCAGCTTCTTCCAGATCTGATTAGAAGTCGCACTGATTGTACGATCTACAGTCAAACATAACACCCTCTGGCCAGTGTGCGTTCTAACTACTTGGCTGTTTGGTCCCACTGCAATCCTACTTTAACTGTGAATCTCTATGCTGTGAGCTGGGCGGTCATCTGAGAAGACCTATCTCATGTGGACTGGCAGGGTCTTCCTGGAGCCTGTGGGTCACCGCTCTAGGTGCTGTATACTCACAGTTGGGGTTGAGGTTGATTTCAAAGACTTGCTACAGTTTCTAAGTGAAATTTATTGCTGTAACATCACTCTCATTCATTTGACCTCTGATGTGCTTTCTTGAGTGGGAGGGAAGGGTCAGACTGCTTCGGTGTGTGCCAGGAAAACTGCCTTTATCCTTGGGCCCTCAGAGAGCACTGGCTCGGTGGTCCAGAGAGCACCACACACATGCCAGGGCTCTAAACACCCCAGTCCCGCCTGTCTTCCATTTTGTAAATAGCAAATCCACATGAGATTGTGTGATGAAGAAGCAAAGTGCGTCTTTCATGTTGTTAAATAGCCCTGAAGTGCATTTACAACTAGAAGTGTGAGAGATTCAGCAGCTGGGGGCCGAGGCTGTCCGTTTTCTCGGTGGCAGGATTAGGTGTCATTGCAAATCTCACACCCCTGACCATCCAGCCATGTGGGATGAGGGCTACACAGGTAGCTATTTAATTTCTAGACTGTTTATAGTATGGCCATAATATGAAACCTTACTGAGCCTACTTAAAAGCATGCTTTTGGAGCTATTTTAAGGCATGAGAAGATGTTTATGGTGACACTAAGTGTTAAAAAATGGTAGTATTAAAACTTCTTATTTTGTATGATAGCGGTTTTGTTATTGGTATATATGTCCATGCTAAAATGCTATAGGTGGTATCTTTGAGTGAATCCATTATAGGTACTTTCTAATATTTTTTATATGCGCACAATGTGTGTGAATTATTTTTATAATAAGAAAAGACATGCTATTGAAATAGCATGAGATTTAAAAAATCTTTATTTTTTAAAATTAAAAAATAGACGTAGAATGATATAATGAATCCCCATTCATGGACCATCGTTCAGCTTCAAAAATTACCAATGATTGGCTTCTTTTGTTTCACTGATACTCTCATCTACTCACCCTGCCCATTTTATTATTTTTTAATTAATAGACTTTTAATTATTTTAGAGTTGTTTTAGGTTCATAAAAAGTTAAGCAGAGAATCATGTAGAGTTCCCACATCTCCTTCCTGCCCAGTGTCTCCCATTATTAACATCTTGCATTATTAGTGTGGTTGGTACATTTGTTACAATTGATGAAACAATATTGAGAAGTTACTAATTGAAGTCTATAGCTTGCATTAGGGTTCACTCTGTTTTGTACAGTTCTATGAGCTTAACTTCTTATTCCACAATTTATAGAGTCAGTATAAACATTAGGGCCAAATCTACTATTTGAAGTTTCTAAACTGCCTTCTAATTATTTAGTCCAGGAACCAGGGAAGTGATGAAAAAGTCCTTGGAACCAACTGAGAATTATAAAGTTGAGAAAATAGAAAATGAAAGTGAAGCTGCTCAGTCGTGTCCGACTCTTTGCGACCCCGTGGACGGTAGCCTACCAGGCTCCACGATCCATAGGATTTTCCAGGCAAGAATACTGGAGTGGGCTGCCATTTCCTTCTCCAGGGGATCTTCCCAGCCCAGGGATTGAACCCGCTTCTCCTGCATTGCTGGTAGACGCTTTACCATCTGAGCCACTCTGAAAATTATAAAGTTGAGAAAACAGAAGACCATACTAAAAATCACTGAGGGGAGTGGGCTTGTGCTCAGGGGTGTCTGACTCTTTTCAATCCCACGGAAACTGTAGTCCACCGGGCTCTTCCATCTGTGGAATCTGGTGCATAAAAGCAACCTTAGTGCAAGTCATCTTGCCCATAGTGCGCATGGAGCTGTGGGCTGGGGAAGAGCTGGTCCTGCCCTCATCAGTGAGGGCCTGGAGGGGACAGGACTGGCTCTTCAGGGAGCAGTAACTTACTGAGGCACTGTTGTTGAGCAGGCAGGAGTGGGAAGGAGCCCGTAAAGCTTTCCACTAGCTTAACTAAAGTTAGACCCTACAAGAGAAGTAAAAAAATAAAAAGTAATGCTTGTGGCAGCCTAATAAATAGAGGATGCTCAGTGGTGGAACGCGGGTGGGGCGTGTGCCCAGCCATAACCTCGCGGCTGCCCTCAGCTCTTCCCAGACACCTACCAGATGCTAGTTAGTCAAATCCTCCGTGCTGGGGCCCAGGTAAGGGGTTGGGGAGCAGAGATCATTTCCCCCAGGAAATGTGCAACAAGTCAACAAGTCAAGAGTTTAATGCCTCATCCTCCCAACCAAGCATTATTAGACTTTAGGATCAATAAGTGTTGACTCAGACCCAAAATCTGTCATGCCAGTTGGTGTAGAGACCACTTCGACTGCTTGACATTCAGCAGTATCACCGACTGGCTTTTATTCAGACCCAGGCAGGCCAGCACTGGGCTGAGCTGCAGGTCTAGTGGGGACAAATCAGGCTGAGTCTGTGCCTCATGGCGCTGGCCTCTCGCCATGGACACCGAGGCTCGTAAGGGCACCGTGATCTGCTCCTCCTTTGTTTTATTTTTTCTCCTGGGACCCAGCCTGCCTGCACCCCACTTGATGTGTAACCAGAGGGGGACAAATCCTTTCAGAGGTGTGTGTAGTCTGGGTTTCCTGACAGTACAGCAGGCCTGAAACCAAAGTCTAAGTGTCCAATTCACCGAATATTTTGCTTACTGTGATGGTGCGGTCCACCCCATCCTGAGCGGGTGCAGTTACAGAAAGGGCCTGCTGACTGCTCTTGCCAAAACCAGTCACCTCTCACCCAGAAGTGCATCCCTGTATCCCTTTCCAGGAGAAGCATCAGACGTTCAACTCAGGACCACCTTGACTTCTCAAGAGACTTTTCAAGTTAATCTGACAAAACCTATGTATAAAGCAACTAGTAAACTTTGAAAGAGAAAACTAGAAGGGACTAGGTCTACACGATTTAAAAATATATTTATGTTTCTGCAGAAAATGGTGCCTGGGAAAGTTCTAGATGCAGCCTCACCTCCTTTTCCATAAAGAAGCAAAAAAGCTGGATACTGTCAGATTTTCATGGAGAATATTTTTGTAAGGTATTACACTCGGTACTTCCAACAGCACGAGGGTTGGCAGTGTAACTGGCCCTATTTTACAGAATGGGACACTAAGCCACTTGGGACATATGTGACCAGTCAGCAAGGGGCAAGATGGGCTTCCCTGGAGGCTCAGTGGTAAAGAATCCACCTGCAGTGAGACTCAGGAGACACAGGCTCGCTCCCTGGGTCGGATAAATCCCCTGGAGAAGAAAGTGGCAACCCATTCCAGTATTCTTGCCAGGTCATGCCACTGAACACACGTGCAAGGGGCAAGATGGGTGTTTTCCAGCCTCCCCTCCATCCCAGATTAGTTGTTCAAACACTCACAGTCACGACTACGACAGTAGGAAATGTTCCTTTTCCAACTCGTCAAGTCACCCTAGATATTGATATGAATGATTCTTAAATATACAGCGCAGATGGTAAAGTGTCTGCCTGCAATGTGGAAGACCCAGGTTTGATCCCTGGGTCGGGACGATCCCCTGAAGAAGGAAATGGCAACCCACTCCAGTACTCTTGCCTGGAAAATTCTGTGGATGGAGGAGCCTCGTAGGCTACCATCCATGGGGTCACAAAGAGTCGGACACTACTGAGCAACTTCACTTTTTCACTTTAGCAATACAAATAGAATTTTTAAAAGTACACCTTAAAATTAAGAATGAAAAACCAATACAACATTAAAATGTTACTATACTGAACAAAACTTAGCTAACTGGGAGAGCATTTTGGAAATCCCTAGAGAAATTTTGCCCACTATTTGAAAATAAGACAAAACTTTGGGACAAAATTACACTCAGTAAATTTTCTTACTCAAATGGAATGTAAATTTCTGTTTCACCAATTCTGCTTTATCATAAAGTATGTGAGAACTTATTTTAATGTGTTTTGCTTTAGTTGAAAAAGGAGTGACAGTGATCTTCTGATCTTGTTTGCCTCCTGGGTGGAAAACTGTCGTTAGGAGCAGTTCCAGAGGCAGACGTGTAGGCCTGCAGCCTTTCAGAGACACCACAGAGGACCCAGAGAGCTGCTGGCAGGCACCTTCACTGAGGCAGCTCTGTCTGCATCACTGCACCTTCCCTTTGCAGTTCATGACTCGGCACCAGATCTCTTTGAAAACTTGCTCTGATTTCAGGAAGAAGCATTCTATGCTGCAGTATCTCCACTGAGCCACTGACATGGGCCAGAAAATTGCTTTTTAAGTGGTCAGGTGAGGCTGGCAGGTACTTTCCGATCACCAGTGCAGTACAAGGAGCCTAGAAGGATCATAGTTGCTGGCAAATTTGGTGTTCTTTCTAGATGCCCCTGGAGAAGGAAATGGCAACCCCCTCCAGTACTCTTGCTTGGAAAATTCCATGGATGGAGGAGCTTGGTAGGCTACAGTCCGTGGGGTCGCAAAGAGTCAGACACAACTGAACGACTTTACTCTCTCTCTTCACTCTAGATGCCCGAGACCTAGGGATGGGGTCATGGTCAGGGATGCTGATTGGAAACCATTTCTTCCTGACTGTGGACATTTCAGTTTTTCTGCACTCCACATTTCTACCACATTGGTCTATTTTTTGAGCATTGCTTATTTTACTTCCATGCAAATGTTTTCCCACAGTCCACCATGTCACTGCTGAGAAACAGTTCGAATCCCACCTCCCCCAGGAGCTTTTCCCGATCTCATCAGTCACCACCCTCCTCCCCACAGATGCCCATACGTTACTATTCACATCCTGGTGGGTCTTGGGTCTTGTGCTTGCTTTCTCGCTGGACTGCTGAGCTCTTGGAAGGAAGGCCTCGTTCTTAACCATCTCTGACTCCCTCCTCCCCATCCCCAGCCTCTAGTTTTGGCAGAGTATGGACCTTGAAGCTTGAAGTAAAGGACATTTGAGGTTTTCTCCATCGTGTAGTTGATGTTTTCTCTGTCCCATAAATAAGTGGAAATTGGCTTGGGACCTCTGGAGTGGTCCATGACCCTTATAAAATCCAAAGGGCAGAGAACCTTGGTTAAAAGAAGAAATGGAGAAAGATCAACTTCTAATTTTCTTTACCTAAGGTCAGATTATTACTTCTCTGAATTGCTCCAACTTGCTGAAATGGAAACTTCCTTTAATTTGGAATAGATAAGAGTAATTTTGGGCAGATAAGATAAGAGCTCTGGGAAGCTATCATTGCTCACTGGTTTGACAGAGATACTGCTACAAAATGATTATGCAAGATTTTTTTTTCTATTTTGAACTATTTTAAAAAATCTAGGTTATTGATTTAAAAACAACTGATCAAGATTTCTCTCTGGCACTGTTGGAACCCAGAGTGTACAAAGGGGGCCTCTGGTGTTCCAAACAGCCTAGCATTTAGTAGATATAATGACTCACCATCTCTTTGGATTCATCTGATTACTTTATGGAAATATTAGAGAGAATGAAGTTGTAAACTAGGATGAAGACCTTGTAAAGGAGTCAAAGACCTACTCAACCCTCAATATCCTTCTGTAACATTTCAAGAGGACTGCGTGTTTCACAGCAGCACCTCGTGTTCCTCAGGCCTGATCATTGCTCTGATGGGGAGCATCGTGGCGTGTCCTGTAGTTCCCATGAAAGGCCAAACACAGCCTGTCCTGGGGAGCCTATGCTGTGCTGGGGACTGCTGAGTTTGGGGACGCAGACACATAGGAGCTTAGGACATAGCGACACTTAGGAGCAGAACGAAGGCATAGGGAGATTCCTGCGCCGTCTCCCTTCTGCCTCAGGGCACAGCCCAGCCCCAGAGTGTGCCACCACAGCTGTCTCTTCACCCAGGGGAAGGATGGGCAGCCTCTGCTGTCGGCCTGATTTTCCCTCCTCATGCCACTTACCCTCCATCATTCCCTCATCCCTCTCGGCACACACAGCACTGTGCCCTGGCTCCCTCCTTTATTTTGGAGGTGCTCATTTGGGGAATTGGAGAAGGCGATGGCACCCCACTCCAGTACTCTTGCCTGGAAAATCCCATGGATAGAGGAGCCTGGTAGGGGGCCGCACAGAGTCGGACACGACTGAGCGACTTCACTTTCACTTTTCACTTTCCTGCATTGGAGAAGGAAATGGCAACCCACTCCAGTGTTCTTGCCTGGAGAATCCCAGGGACGGGGAGCCTGGTGGGCTGCCATCTATGGGGTCACACAGAGTCGGACACGACTGAAGTGACTTAGCAGTAGCAGCATTTGGGGAATAAAAAGAAAAGGGAATGACTATGGATGAGACATGGGGTAGAAAGTCTTAAAAAATGAAGCTATCTTCCAGGTCATACAGAAGGTCTACTCCGCACAGGTAAGGACTCCCAACCAGCTGATTGTCCAACGCCACAATCAGACAGGAGCAGCTTTCCATCCACCGTGCATGGGTGAGTTTGAACAAGGTATAGCAAGGGCTCACCATGTCACATTCAGTTATATAATGTTGGTATTTGAAAGGGTATTGTGTTTAGGAATAGGACTGCTTTATGCTCTGGTGGTAAGGGAGGCTGAACTGGGAATGAGGTCCAGTGCAAAATCTTTGTGTGACCTTAGATGTGTTATTGAACTCAAGTCTGTGTGTCCAACACACAGCGAGACCAAATAATACCAAAATGTCAGAGTTTGGAGCAGAGAAAATTTTATTGCAGGGCCACGCAAGGAAATGGGCGGCTCATGCAGCAAAGCCCTGTGATAAGAAAGGCGAGGAGGAGACGTGGTTAGTTGTTGCAAACTTCTTGGTGTCAGACCCTCTGTTTTTTGAGGTCACGTCGTGATATTGCTGTAAACCTCACCAAAACAAATGTTATTCTCAGTTCTGATAAGAAAGGCCAAGTCCCAAGGCTTGGCTTTCCCCCTCTGAGGTGCAGGCCTTGGCTAAGGGAGGGAGGTGCCGGTGCAGGACAGTTAGCCAGCCTGGGAGGATTGGTCCAGCACCCAGTCCGGGTCCTCCCACCAGTGCTAAGCCCGGCCGAAGAGTCAGATCTTAGACGGGGGTGCCTGCAGGGCCAGATCCCACAGACCCTACCCAGCCATCATAACTGAGGGAGCCAGGCACCCAGACCCAGCGGCCCTTAGCTTTTTCATTTCAACTGGAGAGAATCACTTGTACCAACAGAAGCACATGTTGTAGCAAACACCAATCAAGTGAATTCCTAGCTCACAACAATTGCCCTTTTTGGAGACTGGCCCTGGCCACAGAGGGGGACCTGAAGGAATGAGGTGCAGTGTCCTTGCAACTTAACCCTGACTTCTGGTCACCTCCTAGGGGTAGCCCACTGACCTAAGCTGGACCAATTTTTGAAACTTGAGCAGAGAGACTGACACTGGTTGAAGCTGTTCTTTTAATGGCAGTGTCCATATAGTCCAGTCAGGTCTCTCCACCATGACCCGCCCATCTTGGGTTGCCCCACGGGCATGGCTTAGTTTCATTGAGTTAGACAAGGCTGCGGTCCTAATGTGATTAGATTGACTAGTTTTCTGTGAGTATGGTTTCAGTGTGTTTACCCTCTGATGCCCTCTTGCAACACCTACCATCTTACTTGGGTTTCTCTTACCTTGGGCATGGGGTATCTCTTCACGGCTGCTCCAGCAATCCCTTATAATTATACAGTGGAAGTGAGAAATAGATTTAAGGGCCTAGATCTGATAGATAGAGTGCCTGACGAGCTATGGAATGAGGTTCATGACATTGTACAGGAGACAGGGATTAAGACCATCCCCATGGAAAAGAAATGTAAAAAAAGCAAAATGGCTGTCTGGGGAGGCCTTACAAATAGCTGTGAAAAGAAGAGAAGCGAAAAGGAAAGGAGAAAAGGAAAGATATAAGCATCTGAATGCAGAGTTCCAAAGAATAGCAAGAAGAGATAAGAAAGCCTTCTTCAGAGATCAATGCAAAAAAATAGAGGAAAACAACAGAATGGGAAAGACTAGAGATCTCTTCAAGAAAATCAGAGAAACAAAAGGAACATTTCATGCAAAGATGGGCTTGATAAAGCACAGAAATGGTATGGTCCTAACAGAAGCAGACGATATTAAGAAGAGATGGCAAGAATACACAGAAGAACTGTACAAAAAAGATCTTCATGACCCAGATAATCACGATGGTGTGATCATTGACCTAGAGCTAGACATCCTGGAATGTGAAGTCAAGTGGGCCTTAGAAAGCAACACTACGAACAAAGCTAGTGGAGGTGATAGAATTCCAGGTGAGCTATTTCAAATCGTGAAAGATGAGGCTGTGAAAGTGCTGCACTCAATACACCAGCAAATTTGGAAAACTCAGCAGTGGCCACAGGATTGGAAAAGGTCAGTTTTCATCCCAATCCCAAAGAAAGGCAATGCCAAAGAATGCTCAAACTCCCGCACAATTGCACTCATCTCACCCGCTAGTAAAGTAATGCTCAAAATTCTCCAAGCCAGGCTTCAGCAATATGTGAACTTCCTGATGTTCAAGCTGGTTTTAGAAAAGGCAGAGGAACCAGAGGACAAATTGCCAACATCCGCTGGATCATGGAAAAAGCAAGAGAGTTCCAGAAAAACATCCATTTCTGCTTTATTGACTATGCCAAACCTTTGACTGTGTGGATCCCAATAAACTGTGGAAAATTCTGAAAGAGATGAGAATACCAGACCACCTGATCTGCCTCTTGAGAAATATGTATGCAGGTCAGGAAGCAACAGTTAGAACTGGACATGGAACAACAGGCTAGTTCCAAATAGGAAAAGGAGTACGTCAAGGCTGTATATTGTCACCATGTTTATTTAACTTATATGCAGAGTACATCATGAGAAGTGCTGGACTGGAAGAAACACAAGTTGGAATCAAGATTGCTGGAGAAATATCAATAACCTCAGATATGCAGATGACACCACCCTTATGGCAGAAAGTGAAGAGGAACTTAAAAGCCTCTTGATGCAGGTGAAAGTGGAGAGTGAAAAAGTTGGCTTAAAGCTCAACATTCAGAAAATGAAGATCATGGCATCCGGTCCCATCACTGCATGGGAAATAGATGGGGAAACAGTGAAAACAGTGTCAGATTTTATTTTTCTGGGCTCCAAAATCACTGCAGATGGTGACTGCAGCCATGAAATTAAAAGACGCTTGCTCCTTGGAAGGAAAGTTATGACCAATCTAGATAGCATATTGAAAAGCAGAGACATTACTTTGCCAACAAAGGTCCGTCTAGTCAAGGCTGTGGTTTTTCCTGTGGTCATGTATGGATGTGAGAGCTGGACTATGAAGAAGGCTGAGTGCCAAAGAATTGATGCTTTTGAAGTGTGGTGTTGGAGAAGACTCTTGAGAGTCCCTTGAACTGCAAGGACATCCAACCAGTACATTCTGAAGGAGATCAATCCTGGAATTTCTTTGGAAGGAATGATCCTAAAGCTGAAACTCCAGTACTTTGGCCACCTCATGTGAAGAGCTGACTCATTGGAAAAGACTCTGATGCTGGGAGGGATTGGGGGCAGGAGGAGAAGGGGACGACAGAGGATGAGATGGCTGGATGGCATCACTGACTCAATGGACGTGAGTCTGAGTGACCTCCGGGAGTTGGTGATGGACAGGGAGGCCTGGTGTGCTTCGATTCGTGGGGTCTCAAAGAGTCGGACACTACTGAGCGACTGATCTGATCTGATCTGATCTAGTCCAGTTGCTGAGACCTTCATGGATGGCAACCCATGGAGACTGCCCTTGCCGTTAGGTCACAGCAGTTGGGATGGTGGGGGATGCTCACTGTGCATCAAGTCCTGGGCCTGGCCTGTGGGCAGCTGTGGCAGAGACACAGCCGGCTCTGTGTTCAGCTCTGCAGGACACAGCCCTCGGGCTGACCCGGGCCCCAGGTCATCTGGCGGCCCCATGGACCCAGGGCCTGAAGGGCCCTGGGAGAAGTTGCAATCCGCCTCTCGCCACACTCTCTGCTGGGGGAACCACTGCGAGCCTGACTATTGGCAGAGCAGGACCTCTAGCTGCTGTGCTCAGTGTCTCGCGGTAAGTGTCTGGCACTCACGGTCGTCACTGAGGGCTGCACCCGCTCCGTCCCCATCACATGCGGGTCCCTTGCTAGTTGCCAGCTGTCCCCCCTCAGATAGCAAACAGGGGTCGCGGAGACACGGAACTGTGTCTGCTTCTGTTTCCGACAGACTCTTGATCTTTCGTCTCTCTCTGCCCTCAAAAGAAGAAAAGAAAGTCCACTTAAATTTTATTAATTCTTTTCTTAAAAAAGAGTCAATATAAAATTAAAGCAATAAAAGGAGACTGAATTTTGGTAACACAGTTGAAGTAATTGGTGGCACTCACAGCAAGGAGAGAAAGGATTTAGTTGATTTTCTGTGGCTATTGGTTGTTTGCTAGTCTTATGGTGATGGACGTTGCACATTTATTTTTTTATTTTTCTGAGTTAAGTTACAAGACTGACAAGGGCATGTATTGTTTCAGAGTCACCTTTTAGGTGACTTTTTTTTTTTTTTAAAGGATCCAAGAAGCTGCTGGACTTTTGGTTCTCCCAGCAGCAACCTGTCACAAACCAAGGATCTGATGAATCATCAGATCACCCCATGATTCCAGTGGAATATATTTTTGAAAGATGTTTAGTGGTTAGTCATGACTGTGGCAAAATCTGAAACTTACATATTCAGTGAGAATAGCATGTCTGCCTCCAAGAGACAAAGATGTGTGGTACCACCTTCTGCTGAAAGCACTGGTTTCCCTGTTGAACCCTGCTCAGAATTATAGTGATTTTGACTCAGTTCAAATTTCTTTTATTCTCCAAAGAATTTAATGAAGCCATCTCATCAAAGGAACCCACCCTGGAATTTATAGGAAGAAATAATTTCTTAATGTAATTTTCCCAAATGCAGCAGTGTATTGTATAGGACGGATGAATTCTGAGAGTTCATACTGGTATACTCTGGATTTTCCAGAGACTTGGGTAATCAGTCAGCTGGACCAAATCCAGGAGATACTGATGAGTGATGGCAGCCCACTCCAGTGTTCCTGCCTGGAGAATCCCAGGAACGGGGGGGCCTGGTGGGCTGCCGTCTATGGGGTCGCACAGAGTTGGACATGACTAAAGTGACTTAGCAGCAGCAGCAGCAGCAGAGCTTAACCCAGAAGTATTGGACCAATTTTATGCAAAAGATGGTGTTACTGCAAAATTTCATTCATGAAAGCAGAGTTTGGCTAGGTTCTGTCACTGATATCACAGTGCTCAGTCCTTGTGGGGATTCAGTGAGTGGCATGAAGGCACAGGGAACTCACGCCATTTCCATAACCAGAATTTTCTCGTAATAGCTTTGAAACAAACTTTAGCTAGAACTCTCATAATGACCCTTTTAGGAAAGTTGTGAGTTTTTAAGCCAGGAAAAATTTTGACCACCTTGTTTGTAAATCAGAGTTTTAAATGTTCCACACTGCTTTCCTTGCCCCAGAAGATTGAAGTTTTAAATGCCTTGATTGACAGAGGAGTTCTATATTTAGTGATTATAATTTTATTTTTACCAATTTGGCTAAGAAATTATAGTAACAGAAGAACTGATTTAGAAAAATGAATAAAAAAATACAAAACACATATAGAAGGAAATGATGGCTCCTTTCTACATATTGATACTGAGGTCCATGCTTTCCATAACCACCACCTCAAGATGCAGAAAGCCCTAGATGTGATGACAGTCTAATCATTTTAGATTGTATGTATCATTATACTGGGGAGTTAGATATCTAGCATGAATGCCCTCTTGTGTGTTTAGATATTCTATGCCACTCTTGCTGTGAAACTGAAGTGCTTGTAGAAGCAACACTTTATGAAACTTTAAAACAGATATGAAAACAATTCAGTTTGGTTTATGCACAGTGTAATATTTCTCCAGGAATCATCCAAATCCCCATAGATCAAGCTTTGTCCTCATTAGATGTTGGCCTCAACCTAACCATCTGGGACTGGTCTATTCAATTGCTGTCACAATTTTACATTCTGCTTACTGCTACTTTCTAGAATATATTCTTTACTAATATTATTGAAATCAATTTCTACTTCAATTTTACATTCTGCTTACTGCTACTTTCTAGAATATATTCTTTACTAATATTATTGAAACCAATTTCTACTTCATACAGTTTTTTTTTTTAAATTTTTTTCCTATAGCAATTAGCTTTCCTTCCATAAATCAAGTTCTCCTAGGAAAATGATTGCGGTTGTTCATTTTTGTATTTTACTACTTTAACATTATTGCCCCCTGCATTCCTAGTCCTTTAATTGACTTTTTTTTCTTCCCTATGTGTCTCTCCTCCCCTCCTCAAATAAAGCAATACACTGTTACACGGTGGGTTTATACTAATCTTATCCCCCATAGGGGAGGCTGGGGTAGATCTTGGACTTCATATTCATTTAAGGTTTAGAGAATTTGGCTTCCTTTTAATTGGCATGGGCTCTTTTGAAAGATAGTGACAAAATCAACTTATTTTGTTGATTATCAAGGATGACCCATAGAGTATTGTAGATTGAGATGTGGGTGAACAGCCACGACTGTACAGAAATCACATGACGTCTTGTGTTTCCAGTAAATGAGATTCAGTCCAGTTCAGTTCCTTTCCCTGGACTGGGCCTTTGCTAATGTGTAAAAGAGTGGTGTGCAAGGGTTCATTACCACGGAGCGTATCATCAGGCGGACTGAGTGTAAAGGTTATAGTGGATTCAGGACATCAAGCTGGCTTGGGTCATTCACTTTGACCTTTACATTAGTAGCCATGTCCATGAAATTCCAGTGACAATTTCCTGTAAACCTTGTTTTAAAGCAGCATCAGTGTCTTTTTCATCTTGTGACTTAAAATCCCATGATTTTGTGCTGCATGTGATAGTGTCTAAGTCCATCTGTTCCCCTCATTGTCCGTTCCCCTCACTGTGGCTGCACAGGACCGAGTGAATGACCGCACAGGAAGGCAGAGCGCTGTTCATAAAACACAGTGTACAGTGTTCCAGCATAGTTGATGGGAAACGCCTGGAAACATAGGCTTTCGAGAGTTGGCATCTTTTAGCTATATTTGCAAATACTGTGGGATTTAAGCAGCCAAGAGATCAGCAAAATTGACTAAATTTTCTATTTCTTCTTGTCCTCAAAATGTTTTATTTTTATTTTTGTGTTGATGCAGTGATGTTTGGTTTCTTCTGTATTTATAAATGAACCACATTTCATTGGTGTCTCTAAAAATCTACTTTGCTTGAAATCAAGTGGTTGGAATACTGTTTTGACTTAAAGCATATTGTTGATTGAAACCTTCATTTAAGAAGCTTTCAATCAATGTGATCAGTACTTGATTCTGTAGTTAGCACAGTACCTAATGTTTTGGTGTCCTGGTTTTGAGGGTCAGTGTTCAGAGTAGATTTTGTTCTTATACAGTATCTAGTGGATATGATAACATTTGTTGGCTCAAAGTCTGTTTTTTTCTTCTCATAGATTTAAGAATTATATCCAATGTTGAAAAACTGTATACACTGATACACACTGCAGCAAAGCCTGGAAAAATGATACTGTAGATTACATAGGGATATAAATTAATATTAGTATAATTGAAGAGAGAACACTTGGTGCCAAAATTTCTCCCTTCACAGTGTTGGATTTAAACCAGTTGAAATGAGTTTCTCTACAACAATGTAAGTATCAATGCAAGTTTGCTCAATTAGAAAGTGTTCTAGTTTCATTCTTTTACAAGTGGTTGGCCAGTTTTCCCAGCCCCACTTGTTAAAGAGATTGTCTTTAATCCATTGTATATTCTTGCCTCCTTTGTCAAAGATAAGGTGTCCATAGGTGCATGGATTTATCTCTGGGCTTTCTATTTTGTTCCATTGATCTATATTTCTGTCTTTGTGCCAGTACCATACTGTCTTGATGACTGTGGCTTTGTAGTAGAGCCTGAAGTCAGGCAGGCTGATTCCTCCAGTTCCATTCTTCTTTCTCAAGATTGCTTTGGCTATTTGAGGTTTTCTGTATTTCCATACAAATTGTGAGATTATTTGTTGTAGCTCTGTGAAAAATACCGTTGGTAGCTTGATAGGGATTGCATTGAATCTATAGATTGCTTTGGGTAATATACTCATTTTCACTATATTGATTCTTCTGATCCATGGACAAGGTATATTTCTCCATCTATTAGTTTCCTCTTTGATTTCTTTCACCAGTGTTTTATAGTTTTCTATATTTAGGTCTTTAGTTTCTTTAGGTAGATGAACAAGAACACTTTCTAACACTATACACAAAAATAAACTCAAAATGGATTAAAGATCTAAATGTAAGACCAGAAACTATAAAACTCCTAGAGGAGAACATAGGCAAAACACTCTCCAACATAAATCACAGCAGGATCCTCGATGACCCACCTCCCAGAATATTGAAAATAAAAGCAAAAATAAGCAAATGGGACCTAATTAAAGTTAAAAGCTTCTACACAACAAAGGAAACTATAAGCCAGGTGAAAAGACAGACTTCAGAATGGGAGAAAATAATAGCAAATGAAGCACCTGACAAACAACTAATCTCAAAAATATACAAGCAACTCTTGCAGCTCAATTCCAGAAAAATAAATGACCCAATCATAAAATGGGCCAAAGAACTAAATAGACATTTCTCCAAAGAAGACTTACAGATGGCTAACAAACACATGAAAAGATGCTCAACATCACTCATTGTCAGATAAATGCAAATCAAAACTACAATGAGGTACTATTTCACGCCAGTCAGAATGGCTGTGATCCAAAAGTCTACAAGCAATCAATGCTGGAGAGGGTGTGGAGAAAAGGGAACCCTCTTATACTGTTGGTGGGAATGCAAACTAGTGCAGCCAGTATGGAGAACAGTGTGGAAATTCCTTAAAAAACTGGAAATAGAACTGCCTTATGATCCAGAAATCCCACTGCTGGGCATACACACCGAGGAAACCAGAATTGAAAGAGACACGTGTACCCAATGTTCATCGCAGCACTGTTTATAATAGCCAGGACATGGAAGCAACCTAGATGTCCATCCGCAGATGAATGGATAAGCAAGCTGTGGTACATATACACAATGGAGTATTACTCAGCCATTAAAAAGAATGCATTTGAATCAGTTCTAATGAGGTGGATGGAACTGGAGCCTATTATACAGAGTGAAGTAAGCCAGAAACAAAAACACAAATACAGTATACTAACGCATATATATGGAATTTAGAAAGATGGTAACGGTAACCCTGTATGCAAGACAGCAAAAGAGACACTGATGTATAGAACAGTCTTTTGGACTCTGTGGGAGAGGGAGAGAGTGGGATGATTTGGGAGAATGGCATTGAAACATGTATAATATCATGTATGAGATGAATCGCCAGTCCAGGTTCAATGCATGATACAGGATGCTTGGGGCTGGTTCACTGGGACGACCCAGAGGAATGGTACGGGAAGGGAGGAGGGAGCGGGGTTCGGGATGGGGAACACATGTATACCCGTGGTGGGTTCAAGGTGATGTATGGCAAAACCAATACAATATTGTAAAGTAATTAGCCTACAATTAAAATAAATAAATTTATGGTAAAAAAGGAGAAAGTTTGCTCAATTAAAATGTGCCTACAAGTTTGTATTCTTTACAGTGGATGCCCAGTCCTGTGCATCCATTGCCACCAGTTACTTATTAGCTATGAACACTTTCCCACCTAACTCCTGAGAGAGTGCTTATTCTATTAGAGGAAGAAATGATCTGATGTGAGAGACACTGGTGGTAGAGGATAGGGAGGGGTGTGGTAGAAATCCAGAAGGCGGGCATGGTTTCTAGGACCCAGACCGCGGAGAGTGGGCCCTGGAATCCTCAAGACAGAAGGCGTAGAGGTGGTTAAGGCAAACCTCACTTCCTTGATGTTGTCTTTGTACCTGTCCTGTGAGCACTGTTCCAGGCTGGGCTCTGTGAGCAGTGCCTGCCTTCAAGGACTTACCTTTCCTGCAGGGCCACTCGAGTGGGACTTACGCCACATTTATAGTTGCAAAAGAGAAGTGTTCCCCGTGCCTGTGAATAGTGTTGGCTGCCATTCTCCTTCGGAAAGGGTCTGTCCTCAGGGGGCTTGCCTTTGCTTTGTGAAAGGAGTTCAGAAGCAGAAGGAATAAGACTCCTCATCACCCGAGTGTTCTCCTCAAGTCCCGTGGCTGTCGGCACCTGGGTGACAAGGCTGGATTTCCTCTGGAGCTCACAGGGGCAGGCAGAAGCACTGACGAGGCTGGTGGCAGTCAGGCCCTGGACTACAGGCGGGACTGAAAGTGCAGCCCGGCAGTGGGGCTGGGATTCTGGTCTTCTGAGCATCCTCTCCCTGGACTAGAGAAAGTCCTTGTAGAATAAACCGTAGGCAGATGATTCTAATAAAGTCTCTCAAGTGATAAGTTGTCTCTATATGCCTTAGCCTGGCCTCCTTATCATTTTGTATCATGCAAACAGGAATTTTAGACAGGCATAGCTCTTTTATTACGCTTCACTTTATCGGGCTTTGCGGACTTTTTCTTTTTTTTACACAAGTTGGATCCCGCGGCGCCTGTGCTGGGCAGATGCGGACGGCATTTTCTTACTCTGAGTCTCAGTGTCACATTTGGTAATTCTTGCAATATTTCAAATGTTTTCATTATTATTGTATTTGTCTTGGTGATCAGTGATCTTTGATGTTACCATTGCAATTGTTTTGGAAATCCAGGGACCACGCCCATGTAAGAGAGTAAACTTAACTGATAAATGTTGTGTGTGTTCTGACTGCCCTACTGACAGATGTCTCCCTGTCTCTCTTCCTTGCCTCTGGCCTTGCTACTCCCCGAGACACATGAACCTTCAATGAAGGCCAGTTAACAGCACTACAATAGCCTCTATGTGTTTGAGTGAAAGGAAGAGTCACATGTCTCTCATTTAAAATCAAAAGCTAGAAATGATTAAACTTAGTGAGGAAAACATGTCCAAAGCCAAGACAGACCCAAAACTGGGCGTCCTGTGACAGTCAGCCAAGTTGTAAATGCAAAGGAAAACTTCTTGAAGGAAATGAACTCCAGTGAACACATGAACGATAAGAACGTGAAACAGCCTCATTACTGATCGGAGAGAGTTTCAGTGTCTGGATAGAAGATCAAACCAGCCACAACACTGCCTTAAGCGAAAGCTTAATTCAGAGCAAGGACCTCGCGCTCTCTTTTCTACACATGTGTGCTTTCTTGAGGAATCAGTGGGAGGGAGGGAGTATGCACAGAGCCTACTCAGTCCCCTGCTGGCCTGTGCTCCTACAGCACCAGCCTTGCTGACCACACCCTGGCTTACCCCCCAGGGAACCTGGGGAGGCCACTGCACCGAGGCGCAGAGGGGAGCATGGTTCCTGTCTGCCTTTCCCACGTAACCCACTGGTCTACTATCCTGCACCCTCACAGAGGGGCTTCACTGTAACTGATGGATGCTTTGGTTTTCTTAGCCACTTTCTTTTTCATCTCCATGAATCATAATTCTCTTTAATTCTGTGAAGGCTGAGAGAGGTGAATAAGCTGAAGAAGAGAAGTTTGAAGCTAGCAGAGGCTGGTTCATGGGGTTTAAAGAAGGAAGTCACATCAAAGTGCACACCTTTAAGAACATTCGTGGACTTCCCTGGTGTTCCAGTGGTTAAGATGCTGTGCTCCCAATGCCGGGGTTCCTGAGCTCTATCCCCACTCAGGGAACTAAGATATCCCATGCCACAGTGCAGAAAAAAATTGTGATTTATGGGAAGAGGTCAAAAATGTCAACATGAACAAGAGTTTGAAAGAAGTTGATTCCAACCTTCATGAACAAGGGGTTCAAGACTTCAGGGGAGGAAGTAGCTACCGATGTGGTGGAAACAGCAAGAGAACTAGAGTTAACAGTGGAACCTGAAGATGTGATTGAAATAGTGCAACCTCGTACAACTATAACAAATGAGGAGTTGCTTCTTGTGGATGAGTAAAGAAAGTGGCTTCCGGAGATGGAATGTACTCCTGGTGAAGAAGCTGTGAAGACTGTTGAAATGATAACAAAAGACTTAGAATATTACATAAACTTGTTATAATAATAGCAGAGTTTGAGAGGACTAACTCCACCTTGGAAAGAATTGCTACTGTGGGTAAATGCTGCCAAACCATTGCATGCCACAAAGAAATTGTTCTTGAAAGGAAGAGACAATTAATGTGGAAATTTCATTTTTGTCTTATTCTAATAAATTTTGAAAGTCACTCTAACCTTCAGCAACCACCACCCTGATGAGTCAGCATCTATCAACATCTAGGTAAGACCTTCCACCAGCGAAAAGATTACAACTTGCTGAAGGTTCAGATGGTCAGCGTTTTTTTTTTTTTTAGCAATAAACTATCTTAAATTAAGGTATGTACAGTTTTAGGCGTGTTATGTCTACTTAATAGACTACAGTCTAGGGTAAATGTAGCTTTTATATGCACCGAGAAGCCAAAAAGTTTGTGTGACTTTATTGTGATATTTGCTTTATTCTGTGGTCTGGAATGGAACCTGCAAAATCTCTGATGTATGCCTGTGTTGATTGTTATTTCTAATCTCTGATAGAACTTAGTATAATATTCTGTGCATTAATTCTGACTAATGGATTTATTTTTACCTTATTTTTGATGAAAACTGTTGCCCATGAGAGTATCTACTTAGGTTTTGAAAAAGACATTAGACTTTTTTTCTTCTACATATTATTTGATATATATTTTATATAACATATGTCAATAAAGAAGCCCAATACAAAAATGAACACCTATGAACTTACCACATAACCCGAAAGGCTGCCTTTGTGTTCTTCCCAGCTCTTACCCCTCCGTTCTTTGAAATCCTGAATTTTATTCTTAGTGTATACCCGTAAAGCCTTCCCTGGTGGCTCAGTGGTAAAGAATCTGCCTGCATTGTAGGGATCGCAGGAGACTTAGGTTCGATCCCTGGGTTGGGAAGAACCTCTGGCAGAGGGAAGGGCAATCCAGTCCAGCCTTCTTGCCTGGAGAATTCCATGGATAGAGGAGTCTGGTGGGCTACAGTCCATGGGGTTGCAGAGTCAGACATGACTGAAGTGACTGAGCACGCATGCATATATCCATAATTGTCTCATATATGTCTGAATCTCCAAACAATATAATGTTTGGATTCAGAAGATACTGGCTTTGTTTGGGAGAATGTGGTACAGTGATTAGAAATAACGATTTTAAAATCAAACTGACTGTGTTGAGATCTCAGATGAACCATTTCCTAGCTATGTGGTCTTGAGTGCATTATTTACCCTCTCTGAGCATCTACAAATGGGAATAATTCTTCCCACCTCATCTCCCTCCTGAGGATTTGATGGAATGAGGAATGTTAAGGACCTTGTACTTTCCTTGTCTACCTCCTTCCTCCTTCTGCCTCAGACTCCCTGGGAACTCCTGTGAAGCACACTCAGCCCTTCACCTCTGGCACCTACTCCAAGATACCAGCCTTAAAGCCACGGAGAATGAGAAACCCATGCAATGAACAAGAGTACCAGACTGTATTTACAGTCCTTAATCTGTCCACACAGGGAAGACAAATGAGGCAGACAGCGGATAGTGGGTGCCATTACTGGATCATTAATTAGCAACTTGTTTGGCCTTGGCAGGAAATCATTCATCATTTTCCGATGAGTAGAGAATTGCAGAACCTTCTATCTGTCCTCCCTCGTTCTGAACCAGTGTGACAGATGCGATCGTCCTCGCCAGAGTTTTCCCTCCCACGGTGCCTTATCCAGATAAGTGACTGCCCTGTGATCTGCTGGATGCAAGAGCCTGAACTCGGAAGGGGTCCGGGGCCAAAGACTTCCAGGGCTGGAGAACTATGCCAGAAACCCCAAAAGATAAATGAAGGCTTCTGGAACGAGATGAGACAATGAATAAACTGTTTGCTTTGAGAATGGACATGATGTTCCAGAGAAATCAACTTTAGCTGCCAAAGTAACCCTTTTAGAGTTTACAAAGAACCGCATCAGGGCTCCCACGCGTGAGCTTGTGCTCAGGGCTGGCGTATGAGGCTTCACAGTAATCAAGTGGTGCAGGGTTACTGAACTCCTAGAGCAAAGGAGGAGCCGGAGGCCCAGAAGGCAACAGTTAGTGTCCAAATGAAAATATTTAGGAAGAGGCTGATTTACATTTCAAACCAACATCTGTCTGATTCCAAAACTCAAGCATGCTCTGTGACACCATCTTGTGTTCCTCATCAGGCTGACAGGTCACAGGACAGATGCTGGCCAGTAACGTCTTAACCACTGATTGCCCACTGCCTTTAAACACCCACAGGTTTTTTGGGCTGAATAGATAATGCATGATGCATCTTTGGCCTTGTTACGTATATCTAATCTTAGAGGCCCATTGTCTCTTTTTGAAATGATTTCAGATTGGCTAACATTTAAAGGCAACGACACATTCATTGTTGGAAGTAAGAGGGAAGTCCGCATTTTCCCCTGTACTGATGAGACAAAGAGACTGTCTCAACCATTTCATCAGCACAGGAGACTTTCAGAAGCACATGGCCGAAAGTTCTAAAAGCAAAGGGGAGGAGGTTTAGCAGAAAGAAGCAGGGGAAGGAGTCAGTGTGGAATCTCCAATACAAGTTGATAGCTAAAGACCGTGAGATAGTAAGGAAATGAACAGAATACATTGTTTTGAGTCCTTAGGTCTTGGCAGAAGGGAAGCCTCTACAGCCTGGAGCTGGGTGGTCAGGTGATCGGGCTTCTGTACGACGAAGACTGCGCAAACTGAAGTGCCTGGTACAGGATAGGGGGAGGGCAACATAGTGATTGAGGCTACAGTTGAGTTGTTTCCCCAACGAGAGACTTAGGGTTGGCTGCTGCTGCTGCTGCTGCTAAGTTGCTTCAGTCGTGTCTGACTCTGTGCGACCCCATAGACGGCAGCCCACCAGGCTCCCCCGTCCCTGGGATTCTCCAGGCAAGAACATTGGAGTGGGTTGCCATTTCCTTCTCCAATGCATGAAAGTGAAAAGTGAAAGTGAACTCGCTCAGTCGTGTTCGACTCTTAGCGACCCCATGGACTGGAGCCTACCAGGATCCTCCGTCCATGGGATTTTCTAGGCAAAAGTACTGGGGTGGGGTGCCATTGCCTTCCCCGACTTAGGGTTGGAGGTGGCTATTATTTTTGCCAATCCATTGTGCTTAGGGTGAGGGTCTCATGACCAATATTTAGGAAGTATCTTAAACAGTCTTAGATTTATAACTAAAATCATTGTCACAGAATCATTTGTAAGTCGTATTCTCTGATAGAATTAAGAACCAAGTTATTGGTATCTGTAGAGTAGCTATTCAGATTCGAGACACCAAGGGTAAGCACTAAGCTGTAATTGTTTCTTGTTTCACTTATACCACGTCCATTCTATCCTTGCTTTAACTGTCCCCTCCCAATGAATCATTTAAAAGAAAACCCAGCTATTACATTATTTCATTAATAAATGCTTATTCATTAATAAATGCTTTCTAAGAGAAATGGGCTATTATTAAAAACATGCCAATTTTACCTTTATCACACTAAAAATACGAAAAATAATCCACTAATATCATCTGGTAGCCTATGGTTAAATTTCCCTGATTCTTTTTCAGTTATAAAATGAATTAAAGTCCTATATATATATATAATATACTTCTCTCCCAACCAAAAGTTCCCTCTCCTTTTTCCCCTTTGTTATTTACTCGCTGAAGAACTTGGGCCCCCTGTCCTGTCGGATTTTGCACCTTCTGCATTAGCTGACTTTACTCCGTGGTGCTGCTCCTGTGTCTTGTCTTGTTTAAATTAGTAATTAGATCTAGAGGCTTATCAGATTTGGATTTTTTCCAAAACTATTTCCCAATTTGTGTCTTTCCTATTGCATTTCATCAGGAGCACTGGAAAGCTGGCACCTTTTTTTTTCCCTTACAGGATGTGAAGATCGATCAGTGAATTCAGGCAATATCAGTCTGATCCACCCAGTAAGAAGCTTCTCATCAACCTTGCACCCAATGGATTTGGCAGCTATTGATGACTTTCCAGGCTCATTATTTTATTAGAGTTGCAAAGTGGGGATTCTCTGTAACAGTAATTCTCTCTGCATTTATCAGCTGCAATTATTTTCTAAATAAGAACTTTTGATCATCAGTTGGATTGCCTAAAAGATAGTTTATCCAGGAATGTCCAAATAAATGATTGATTCTTTCCAGTTCTAGTTTTCCAGAAAATTCTTTGGTTTTCTAGCAATCTCCAATGTGAACATTGTGGCCTTTTTTAAAATCATTATTGATTCACAGATTTTAAATTCTTTGATATCGTTCAATTCACTGCAGGCAGTGTGCTTTTTGATGCTTAAACTGTCCCATCTTTGGCAATTCTTTCAAACTGGCTGCTGGGTCCTTTGACTTTTTTTTTTTTTTTTTGTAGTCTTGGTTAACTGCTGTGCTTTCTTTGGGTTCCCTGATAGCTCAGAGGGTAAAGCGTCTGCCTACAATGCTGGAGACCTGGGTTTGATCCCTGGGTTGGGAAGATCCCTGGAGAAGGAAATGGCAACCCACTCCAGTACTCTTGCCTGGTGAATCCCATGGACTGAGAAGCCTGGTGGGCTACAGTCCATGGGGTTGCAAAGAGTCGGACAGGACTGAGCAGCTTCACTTCACTTCACTTGGTTAACTTCTTTGCTTTCTGATATGACAGTCTAGAATCACCTCAAACATATCTGCAGGGACCTGAATACTAAGGTCTGCATGCTTGGAGTGATTATTACTACTTGCTTTTTACTGCTTTAGGTATTTTCAGTGGAAATATATTTTTTTTGCTGAGTTAAAAAGTACATATCTCTTTTTATTTGAATAAGAAAAATATGTTATGACCATAATGTGCATAGGTTTATTTCTGGGCTTTGTATTCTGCTCCATTGATCTATGTGTTTGTTTCATGCCAATTCCATATTGTTTTGGTTACTATAGCTACATAGGATAGTCTGAAGTCAGGGAGTGTGGTACATACAGCTTTGTTCGTTTTTCTCAAGATGACTTTGATTATTCAAGGTCTTTTGTGGTTCTATATAAATTTTAGGATTATTTGCTCTAGTTCTATGAAAAATGTCATGGGTATTTTGATAAAGATTGAATTAAATCTGTAGATTGCTTTGGGTAGCATGGGCATTTTAAAAATATTTATTCTTCCAATCAATGAACTTGAGATATTGTCCCATTTCTTTGCATCTTCTTTAGTGTCTTAGAGTTTTCAGGGTGTAGGTCTTTCACCTTCTTGGCTAGTTTATTTTTAGATATTTTATTCTTTTTGATGCAATTTTATGTATGTATTTATTTATTTTTTTATCAAGAATCTCTTTTATTGATTATCATAAACATTACAAACATCTAATATGAACAAATTGTAACATGACAGTGATTAGTTTGAACAATTAATACATTTCAGATATAATATTATACATATTTCAATGCTATTCTCCCCAATCATCCCACCCTCTCCCGGTCCCAGAGTCCAAAGTCTGGTCTATACATCAGTGTCTCTTTTGCTGTCTCGTAAATAGGGTTATTTTTACCATCTTTCTAAATTCCATATATATGCATTAGTATACTGTATTTGTGTTTTTGTTTCTGGCTTACTTCACTCTGTATAATAGGCTCCAGTTCCATCCACCTCCTTAGAACTGATTCAAATGTATTCTTTTTAATGGCTGAGTAATACTCCATTGTGTATATGTACCACAGCTTGCTTATCCATTCATCTGTGGATGGACATCTAGGTTGCTTCCACGTTCTGGCTATTGCAAACAGTGCTGCCATGAACATTGGGGTACACGTGTCTCTTTCAATTCTGGATTTCTCAGTGTATATGCCCAGCAGTGGGATTGCTGGATCATAAGGCAGTTCTATTTCCAGTTTTTTGAGGAATCTCCATACTGTTCTCCATAGTGGCTGTACCAGTTTGCATTCCCACCAACAGTGCAAGAGGGTTCCCTTCTCTCCGCACCCTCTCCAGCATTTATTGCTTGTGGACTTTTGGATAGCAGCCATTCTGATTGGCCTGAAATGGTATCTCATAGTGGTTTTGATTTGCATTTCTCTGATAATGAGTGATGTTGAGCATCTTTTCATGTGTTTGTTAGCCATCTGTATGTCTTCTTTGGAGAAATGTCTATTTAGTTCTTTGGCCCATTTTTTGATTGGGTCATTTATTTTTCTGGAATTGAGCTGTAGAAGTTGCTTGTATATTTTTGAGATTAGTTGTTTGTCAGTTGCTTCATTTGCTATTATTTTCTCCCATTCTGAAGGCTGTCTTTTCACCTTGCTTATAGTTTCCTTTGTTGTGCAGAAGCTTTTTAAGTTTGATTAGGTCCCATTTGTTCATTTTTGATTTTATTTCCTGATATTCTGGGAGGTGGGTCATGGAGGATCCTGCTGTGATGTAAGTCAGAGAGTGTTTAGCCTATGTTCTCCTCTAGGAGTTTTATGGTTTCTGGTCTTACATTTAGCTCTTTAATCCATTTTGAGTTTATTTTTGTGTATGGTGTTAGAAAGTGTTCTAGTTTCATTCTTTTACAAGTGGTTGACCAGTTTTCCCAGCACCACTTGTTAAAGAGATTGTCTTTAATCCATTGTATATTCTTGCCTCCTTTGTCAAAGATAAGGTGACCATATGTGCGTGGATTTATCTCTGGGCTTTGCCATTTACTTTGTTGTTTTGGGTTTGAATTTATATATCCTTTTTGTGTTTCCTGTCTAGAGAATGTCCTTTAGTATTTGCTGGAGTGCTGGTTTGTTGTTGCTGAATTCTCTCAGCTTTTGCTTGTCTGTAAAGGTTTTGATTTCTCCTTCATATTTGAATGAGATCCTTGCTGGGTACAATAATCTGGGCTGTAGGTTCTTTTCTTTCATCACTTTAAGTATGTCTTGCCATTCCCTCCTGGCTTGGAGAGTTTCTATTGAAAGATCAGCTGTTATCCTTATGGGAATTCCCTTGTGTGTTATTTGTTGTTTTTCCCTTGCTGCTTTTAATATTTGTTCTTTGTGTTTGATCTTTGTTAATTTGATTAATATGTGTCTTGGGGTGTTTCGCCTTGGGTTTATCCTATTTGGGACTCTCTGGGTTTCTTGGACTTGAGTGATTATTTCCTTCCCCATTTTAGGGAAGTTTTCAACTATTATCTCCTCTAGTATCTTCTCATGGTCTTTCTTTTTGTCTTCTTCTTCTGGGACTCCTATGATTCGAATATTGTAACGTTTAAAATTGTCCTGGAGGTCTCTGAGATTGTCCTCATTTCTTTTAATTCGTTTTTCTTTTTTCTCCTCTGATTCATTTAATTCTGCCATTCTATCTTCTAATTCGCTAATTCTATCTTCTGCCTCTGTTATTCTACTATTTGTTGCCTCCAGAGTGTTTTGGATCTCATTTATTGCATTATTCATTATATATTGACTCTTTTTTATTTCTTCTAGGTCCTTGTTAAATCTTTCTTGCATCTTCTCAATGCTTTTCTCCAGGCTATTTATCCATGATTCCATTTTGCTTTCCAGATTTTGGATTAATATTTATTTTTTAAAAAATCTTTTACTTTTTAATTAAATTTTTTAATTTTTAAAAATTTACTTATGTTTAGTTGAAGGATATGGAGAAGGCAATGGCACCCTACTCCAATACTTTCGCCTAGAAAATCCCATGGACGGAGGAGCCTGGTGGGCTGCAGTCCATGGGGTCGCTAGAGTCGGGCACGACTGAACAAGTTCCCTTTCACTTTTCACTTTCATGCATTGGAGAAGGAAATGGCAACCCACTCCAGTGTTCTTGCCTGGAGAATCCCAGGGACGGGGGAGCCTGGTGGGCTGCTGTCTCTGGGGTTGCACAGAGTCGGACACGACTGAAGCGACTTAGCAGCAGCAGCAGCAGTTGAAGGATAATTGCTTTACAGTATTGTGTTGGTTTCTACCAAACTACAGCTTGAATCAACCACAGGTTTATTCATGTTCCCTCCACTTGAACAATTGTCTTCTTGCTTTTTCCCAGTATTTCATTATTAATGTATAGAAAAGCAAGAGATTACTGCATATTAATTTTGTAACCTACAATTCTATGAATTAATTAAATATTTCTAATAGTTTTTTTCCTGAAGGTTTTAGAGTTTTTTAAATGTACTATCATGCCATCTGTGAATAATGACCATTTACCTTTTCCCTTCCAATTTGGATGCTTTTTATTTCTTTTTGTTGTCTGATTGTTGAGACTAGGACTTCTAATGCTATGTTAAATAGAAGTAGAGTGAACATACTTGTCTTGTTCCTGATTTTAGAGGAAATGCTTTCAGCTTTTTCATCATTGAATGTGATGCTAGATGTGGGTTTGTTATAAGTCAAATGACTAATAATGGAAATAAACATAATTAAAATTAATGATAAATAGTGTAAGGGAAAGAAAGGAGCAGCCTGAAAGGGATTTTTAATAGATCAGAATGAGGGGCAGAAAAAGCCTTTCTGAGGAAATGATCATTAGGTTGGTGACGGAGGTGATCATTAGGTTGGTGAAGGAGGAGCTGGGGATGGGCCAGGCAAAGACGTGGAGGAAAAACATGGAAGGCAGGGTGAAAACGATGGGGAAAAGTGATGAGGCAGAAGAAGGGATAACTCTTCAAGCTGTGAGAGGACTGTGAGAATAGATCTTGTGAGCGAAATGGAGGGTGGCAGGAGATGTTAGAGGGAGGTGTGTGTAAGGGGCAGCTGGCAGCTCTGGGACTGGGGACTCAACCCTGAATTTAAGGGGATGCCACTGAAGAGATTAAGCAAGCGGTGTGATCCTGTTTATTCTTTACTATACCATTCCTTTTAGAACAAACACCCAAAAAAGATGTCCTTTTCATTATAGGGGGCTGGAATGCAAAAGTAGGAAGTCAAGAAACACCTGGAGTAACAGGCAAATTTGGCCTTGGAATACGGAATGAAGCAGGGCAAAGACTAATAGAGTTTTGCCAAGAAAATGCAGTGGTCATAGCAAATACCCTCTTCCAACAACACAAGAGAAGACTCTATACATGGACATCACCAGATGGTCAACACCGAAATCAGATCGATTATATTCTTTGCAGCCAAAGATGGAGAAGCTCTATACAATCAGCAAAAACAAGACCAGGAGCTGACTGTGGCTCGGACCATGAACTCCTTATTGCCAAATTCAGACTGAAATTGAAGAAAGTAGGGAAAACCACTAGACCATTCAGGTATGACCTAAATCAAATCCCTTATGATTATACAGTGGAAGTGAGAAATAGATTTAAGGGCCTAGATCTGATAGATAGAGTGCCTGATGAACTATGGAATGAGGTTTGTGACATTGTACAGGAGACAGGGATCAAGACCATCCCCATGGAAAAGAAATGCAAAAAAGCAAAATGGCTGTCTGGGGAGGCCTTACAAATAGCTGTGAAAAGAAGAGAAGCAAAAAGCAAAGGAGAAAAGGAAAGATATAAACATCTGAATGCAGAGTTCCAAAGAATAGCAAGAAGAGATAAGAAAGCCTTCTTCAGTGATCAATGCAAAGAAATAGAGGAAAACAACAGAATGGGAAAGACTAGGGATCTCTTCAAGAAAATCAGAGATACCAAAGGAACATTTCATGCAAAGATGGGCACAGTAAAGGACAGAGATGGTGTGGACCTAACAGAAGCAGAAGATATTAAGAAGAGGTGGCAAGAATACACAGAAGAACTGTACAAAAAAGAGCTTCAAGACCTAGATAATCATGATGATGTGATCACTGACCTAGAGCCAGACATCTTGGAATGTGAAGTCAAGTGGGCCTTAGAAAGCATCACTACGAACAAAGCTAGTGGAGGTGATGGAATTCCAGTGGAGCTATTCCAAGTCCTGAATGATGATGCTGTGAAAGTGCTGCACTCAATATGACAGCAAATTTGGAAAACTCAGCAGTGGCCACAAGATTGGAAAAGGTCAGTTTTCATCCCAATCCCAAAGAAAGGCAATGCCAAGGAGTGCTCAAACTACCGAACAATTGCACTCATCTCACACGCTAGTAAAGTAATGCTCAAAATTCTCCAAGCCAGGCTTCAGCAATATGTGAACTGTGAACTTCCTGATGTTCAAGCTGGTTTTAGAAAAGGCAGAGAAACTAGAGATCAAATTGCCAACATCTGCTGGATCATGGAAAAAGCAAGAGAGTTCCAGAAAAACATCTATTTCTGCTTTATTGACTATGCCAAAGCCTTTGACTGTGTGGATCACAATGAACTATGGAAAATTCTGAAAGAGATGGGAATACCAGACCACCTGATCTGCCTCTTAAGAAATCTGTATGCAGGTCAGGAAGCAACAGTTAGAACTGGTCATGAAACAACAGACTGGTTCCAAATAGGAAAAGGAGTACGTCAAGGCTGCATATTGTCACCATGTTTATTTAACTTATATGCAGAGTACATCATGAGAAATGCTGGACTGGAAGAAACACAAGTTGGAATCAAGATTGCCGGGAGAAATATCAATAACCTCAGATATGCAGATGACACCACTCTTATGGCAGAAAGTGAAGAGGGGCTAAAAAGCCTCTTGATGAAAGTAAAAGTGGAGAGTGAAAAGGTTGGCTTAAAGCTCAACATTCAGAAAACGAAGATCATGGCATCTGGTCCCATCACTGCATGGGAAATAGATGGGGAAACAGTGGAAACAGTGTCAGACTTTGTTTTTCTGGGCTCCAAAATCACTGCAGATGGTGACTGCAGCCATGAAATTAAAAGACGCTTGCTCCTTGGAAGGAAAGTTATGACCAACCTAGATAGCATATTCAAAAGCAGAGACATTACTTTACCAACAAAGGTTTGCCTAGTCAAGGCTATGGTCTTTCCTGTGGTCATGTATGGATGTGAGAGCTGGACTGTGAAGAAGGCTGAGCGCCGAAGAATTATGCTTTTGAACTATGGTGTTGGAGAAGACTCTTGAGAGTTCCCTGGACTGCAAGAAGATCCAACCAGTCCATTCTGAAGGAGATCAATCCTGGAATTTCTTTAGAAGGAATGATGCTAAAGCTGAAACTCCAGTATTTGGGCCACCTCATGCGAAGAGTTGACTCATTGGAGAAGACTCTGATGCTGGGAGGGATTGAGGGCAGGAGGAGAAGGGGACGACAGAGGATGAGATGGCTGGATGGCATCACTGACTCGATGGATGCGAGTCTGAGTGACCTCCGGGAGCTGGTGATGGACAGGGAGGCCTGGCGTGCTGCGGTTCATGGGGTCGCAAAGAGTCGGACACGACTGAGCGACTGATCTGATCTGATCTGATCTGATACCATTCCAACTTCTGTGTCCGGTGTGAATTGGGACGTATAAGGGCAGAAGTACTAAGAGTAGCAGCAGAGATGACTGATTGCTTCTTTTTAGGAAGTTCCGGACAGTGTGGGGTGGAGGCGGAGGAGGAGGAGGAGGTTGAGTCCACTGAGAGGTAGAATGGATCAGAGTGATTGGATGGAAGGGTTAGACTCGATGAGAAAGAAGAGGGAGGTCTCCAGGATAATTCCTAGGTCTTAAGCATAAGCAACTAGCTTACTAACGGTGACACTGAAGAGCATTAGGTTGAAGGTGGGGGAGACCATCACTTTGGGGCATTTTGATGTGACCGTGAGAGATGGACCGCATGCAAGCTCATGCTCAGTCATGCCTGACTCTATGACCCCATGGAGCATAGCCTGCCAGTCTCCTCCGTCCATGCCATTCTCTAGGCAAGAATACTGGAGTGGGTTGCCATTTCTTCCTCCAGGGGATCTTCCTGACTCAGGGATCAAACCTGCGTGTCCTGTATCTCCTGTATTGGCAGATGGATTCTTCACCACTGAGCCACTTGGGAAGCCAAAGATGGAGATATTGGGAAATGTATTTGAGTGCATGTCCTTGAACCTCTGGAGATGTCAATATAGAGGCTGTGACACAAACGGGACGGGAGACGCTTACCCAGAGGAGGGGAGCCAAGTGAGTGAAGAGGTGCCTGGACTTAGTCTGAGGGACTCCAGCGTCATCAGCTCAGGAGGAATAAAGTGCTGGCCAAGACGGTGGGATTATGTTTTAGCAACAGCAGTAGTGAAAACTAATTTTCCTTGATTTATATTCATAACATTCCAGAACAAAAGAGATCCTAGAGATATGTAGTCTGCCTCCCCCATTTAATGAAAAAGAAAATAAGTTGTAGAACTTGGAAATGATGGTCTACTGCCTTCTAGGCCTGAAAAAATAGCGACTCCTGGAGTGACACTGATCACACCAAAGGAGAAAGTGATCAGTTTGCTGCTGCTGCTGCTAAGTCGCTTCAGTCGTGTCTGACTCTATGCGACCCCATAGACGGCAGCCGACCAGGCTCCCCCATCCCTGGGATTCTCCAGACAAGAATACTGGAGTGGGTTGCCATTTCTTTCTCCAAGTTTAGTTCTGCCCATAACTTGTAAGTGATTCTATCAAGATGTAACTCACACTTAATTTTTTTCCACCTCCAAAATTAGCGTATGTCCTTAGGTAGAAAAATTAGCTTGCAGATGCAGAAAAAGTGCAGAGTTAAAACTATACAGTTGCTCTTAGAAGTCCTTCTCTGGGGTGTCATGTCTTCCTTGTTCTGCTAGAAGCACCATGGCTCCCTTTGAACATCACCACAATCTTGGAGCAACTTGCAGGTCCTACGGACCTGAGAATTGATGCTAGTGATCATAGGAGGCAGATGTAGCTGGACGTGGCCATCAGTAATGCTGTCTGCCTCACTTTCTTCTTCTCCCTCCCCCGGTGGCTCAGTGATAACGAATCTGCCTGCTAATGCATGAGACGTGGGTTCAATCCCTGGGTCAGGAAGATTCCCTAGAGAAGGAAATGGCAACCCACTCCAGTATTCTTGCCTAGAAAGGTCCATGGACAGAGGAGCAAGCTACAGTCTATCGGGTCACAAAGAGATGGACACGACTCAGCGACTGCACAACACCAACGAGGCATGTGGTAGGGTTGCACTTCTTGGCTCCCTTGTGGTTAGGTGAGGCCACATGGTTCCTTCTGCGGAACGAGTTATGAGTGGAAATAATGCGTCATCTCCAGACCAGAGCTTTTAATTGCTGATGTGAGGTCTCCGTAGTGTTCTTGCCCTCTGCTGCAATGACTGAAATTCTGGAAATAGTGGCTGCTTTATCACACTGGATGCTGAGTGACTCTGAGGAGCAGAGCCTCCTTGCTAATCTAAAATGGGCATGTGGCATGAGAAGACATAGATCTTTGTTATTTTAATCCACTGAGATTTGGAGGCTGTGTGCTATTGCAGCATAAATTTGTCTTATGCTAACTGACACCTGGCTATTCTCGTCTCTTTTCAGGGGCTTAATGGGAACCTGTATATTTAGTTCTTCAAGGAAACACAGATAGCATTCCCCGGATGGATCTGCTGCTCTGCTAGAGGCATCGCAGCAGAGGAATGGAATTGCATTGTCCTTGCTCTGTCTCCTCTTGTGGTTTCCAGGGCATCCTTGCTGCATTGTTCCCATCAGGTACCAGTGGGGTTCCCTATTAAGTGGCCAATAACAGAAAATTAGTACAACATTTTGGGTCAGATAGGAATGGGTTTCAGTTCTTGGCTCCAGATCTCTGAGATTCTGTTTTCACTTTCTACATATACCACTGGGTTATGGTGAGAGGGAGAGCAACACTGGATGTGAGGAAACTCTATTCCTGATTCATTTGTGGCCCATGTTATTTACCCCTGTTGCTACTGCTGGTTGTGGTGTAGATAGCAGAAAGGCAGAGAACAGCTGAGTGAAGGGAAAGGTGGTGGCACCCTGCTGCTCTTTTATGGGCTTCCCCTCCTACCTTTCCCCACAGAGAATCATGTCTTTCTGTTGCAGATTTTCTTTGTTCTGTCCTCTGTCTCTACTCTGGAGCACTCAGCTCTGGAGATAACCCAACCCCTTCCAGGGTAACATTGCCCATGATGATAGCTATTAATAATCATGAGTCAATTTTCCCCATTATAATTAGTTACCATTATTGCTACGAATAAAGCTAGTGGAGGTGATGGAATTCCAGCTGAGCTATTGCAAATCGTGAAAGATGATACTGTGAAAGTGCTGCACTCAATATGCTAGCAAATTTGCAAAACTCAGCAGTGGCCACAGGACTGGAAAAGGTCAGTTTTCATTCCAGTCCCAAAGAAAGGCAATGCCAAAGAATGCTCAAACTACCGAACGAGTGCACTCATCTCACACGCTAGTAAAGTAATGCTCAAAATTCTCCAAGCCAGGCTTCAGCAGTACGTGAACCGTGAACTTCCAGATGTTCAAGCTGGTTTTAGAAAAGGCAGAGGAACCAGAGACCAAATTGCCAGCATATGCTGGATCATGGAAAAAGCAAGAGAGTTCCAGAAAAACATCTATTTCTGCTTTATTGACTATGCCAAAGCCTTTGACTGTGTGGATCACAATCAACTGTGGAAAATTCTGAAAGAGATGGGAATCCCAGGCCACCTGATCTGCCTCCTGAGAAATTTGTATGCAGGTCAGGAAGCAACAGTTAGAACTGGACATGGAACCATAGACTGGTTCCAAATAGGAAAAGGAGTTCATCAAGGCTGTATATTATCACCCTGCTTATTTAACTTCTATGCAGAGTACATCACGAGACATGCTGGGCTGGAAGAAACACAAGCTGGAATCAAGATTGCCGGGAGAAATATCAATAACCTCAGGTATGCAGATGACATCACCCTTATGGCAGAAAGTGAAGAGGAACTCAAAAGCCTCTTGATGAAAGTGAAAGTGGAGAGTGAAAAAGTTGGCTTAAAGCTCAACATTCAGAAAACGAAGATCATGGCATCTGGTCCCATCACTTCATGGGAAATAGATGGGGAAACAGTGGAAACAGTGTCAGACTTTATTTTTCTGGGCTCCAAAATCACTACAGATGGTGACTGCAGCCATGAAGTTAAAAGACACTTACTCCTGGGAAGGAAAGTTATGACCAACCTAGATAGCATATTCAAAAGCAGAGACAGTACTTTGCCAACAAAGGTTCGCCTAGTCAAGGCTATGGTTTTTCCTGTTGTCATGTATGGATGTGAGAGTTGGACTGTGAAGAAAGTTGAGCACTGAAAAATTGATGCTTTTGAAGTGTGGTGTTGGAGAAGACTCTTGAGAATCCCTTGGACTGCAAGGAGATCCAACCAGTCCATTCTGAAGGAGATCAGCCCTGGGATTTCTTTGGAAGGAATGATGCTAAAGCTGCAACTCCAGTACTTTGGCCACCTCATGTGAGGAGTTGACTCATTGGAAGACTTTGATGCTGGGAGGGATTGGGGGCAAGAGGAGAAGGGGACGACAGAGGATGAGATGGCTGGATGGCATCACTGACTCAATGGACGTGAGTCTCAGTGAACTTCGGGAGTTGGTGATGGAGAGGGAGGCCTGGCGTGCTGCGATTCATGGGGTCGCAAAGAGTCGGACACGACTGAGCAACTGATCTGATCTGATTGTTACTGGTTGTTATATATGATTACTATTTATATATTATAATTGTGTCCTTATGCTGTGCAGGATTTGAGGTTCTTCTCATGGCCAGTCAGTTTACTATGTGGCTCCTACTATTGAAATCGTTCCTGAAGGAATCTGCAGGGCACAGACATTCCTGGGATTGGCTTTGGGGTCCTTGTGAACGTGTCTGCTCCAAGTGCTGCATAAGCCTTGTGCTTTGTGGCTTGTCTTAGCCCTGTAACACAGGCATGAATTACAGACCAACCTGCAGAGCAGAGCAGGTAGACAGCTAAGTGAAGCACCGTATTTCAAACATGGATCACTGAGGCCAGAATTTACAGGTAATAAGTCACGGGTGATAAGAAAGAAAGGGATGCTCAGGAGTTCCACTGAAGAAGTGGCATTTCATCTATCTGGGCTCTGAATGTTGATGAGTAAATGCAGCTGGGGGAAGGACATTCCTGACTGAGGTGACAGCTTTCACAAGGGTGCATAGTGTGTTCAGGAAATGTTTGGTCACCAAGTTGTATCCAACTCTTTGCAACCCATGGATGGGGGATTCTTCAGGCAAGAATACTGAAGTCGGTTGCCATTTCCTTCTCCAGGGATCTTCCTGACCCAGGGATTGAACGTGCATCTCCTGCATTGGCAGGGTGATTCTTTACCAGTGAGCCACCAGGGAAATGCACTGTTCTGTACGTTCAGGAAATGGTGAACACTGGAAAGGCCCATAGACTGCATCTGACTCTCATCATAGACCCTGGCAGTGCACGGCGGGGCATGTCATAGCCATACTAAGTAAAATCTGAGATCCAGCTCTGTCTGAATGACTATGCTGAAGTGAAAACTGAGCTATGGGCTCTATTTGCCACCTGTCCGGACAGTCACTGGAGAGAAGGTCATTGAACTCCTCAAGAGGAAAAATGGATGGTGACCCAGGGCAGTTCACATCCTGTGTCTGTCAGGGGAGGCCAAGCCTAGATACGGTTTTTCCTTGTATGAGTGAACATTAAAAAGAAGTTTCCATGGCATGATCCTGCAGCTCGAGGAGAATAGCATGTTATCTAGAGGACTTAGAGAAAGAGCAGATCTCTAAAATCACATATAAGAAAAAGAAAAATGTTTCAGAAAACATCTGTTTGGTATTCTTACAAAGGAAACAAGAAGACTTGATGTTTATGGAATGAGAGCAGAAAGCTGCAGGGAGACCATATGAGTTACGGGGAGGGTAGAATCAAACTTCAGGGCCCCAAACGAAATGCCTTAAAGTTTTGTTCACCTATTTGTATTTGCCTTGGTGCAGAGAGAAAGTGAAAGTGAAGACAAGAATACTGGAGTTGGTAGAAGATTACCTTCTCCAGGGGATCTTCCCTACCCAGGGACCCAAACCAGTTCTCCCACTTTTCAGGCACTAAAGCCACCAGGGAGGCCCCAGTGGTGGAGAGTGAAACCCAATGCAGTGGTAGGAGGGGCTCCCCTCGTATCAAGGGAGGCCTCGACAGTGTGCCAAGAATACTGAATATGAACTATTTAGCACTGAGCTTAACCTCTTGTTATCTCCATCTCCAATTCTTAATCCATGCCTTCATCCTAAACCCTGTGGAAACTCACCTGGAAAAAGGGAATGCCTAGAAATTCCAGCTTTTCCATTCTTTGATTGTAGCCTGAGAGATTCTAATTTGAAGCCAGCAGTCTCTGACAGATCCCTCACAATGCTGTGTGGACTTCCCTTTGTTGGGATAAGCAAATAGAAAAAACACACAATACACTTGGTTTCATTTGGAATCAGAACAACAGACTGAGTTCAAGAAAAAGTAGAAATGACCTAAAAATCTGGATTTGAACTCTCAGTAAAATGTAAGAGTACGTCAAGGCTGTACATTGTCACCTGCTTATTTAACTTATATGCAGAGTACATCATGAGAAACGCTGGGCTGGAGGAAGCACAAGCTGGAATCAAGATTGTCGGAAGAAATATCAATAACCTCAGATATGCAGATGACACCACCCTTATGGCAGAAAGTGAAGAGGAACTCAAAAGCCTCTTGATGAAAGTGAAAGAAGAGAGTGAAAAAGTTGCCTTAAAGCTCAACATTCAGAAAACGAAGATCATGGCATCCGGTCCCATCACTTCATGGGAAATAGATGGGGAAACAGTGGAAACAGTGTCAGACTTTATTTTTCTGGGCTCCAAAATCACTGCAGATGGTGACTGCAGCCATGAAATTAAAAGAGGCTTACTCCTTGGAAGGAAAGTTATGACCAACCTAGATAGCATATTCAAAAGTAGAGACATTACTTTTCCAACAAAGGTCTGTCTAGTCAAGGCTGTGGTTTTTTCAGTGGTCATGTATGGATGTGAGAGTTGGACTGTGAAGAAAGCTGAGTGCCGAAGAATTGATGCTTTTGAATCAATTCTGATTCAAAACTTATGCTTTTGAATTGATGCTTTTGGTGTTGGAGAAGACTCTTGAGAGTCCCTTGGACTGCAAGGAGATCCAACCAGTCAATCCTAAAGGAGATCAGTCCTGGGTGTTCATTGGAAGGACTGATGCTAAAGCTGAAACTCCAGTACTTTGGCCACCTCATGCGAAGAGTTGACTCATTGGAAAAGACCCTGATTCTGGGAGGGATTGGGGGCAGGAGGAGAAGGGGACGACAGAGGATGTGATGGCTGGATGGCATCACCGACTCGAATGGATGTGAGTTTGAGTGAACTCCGGGAGTTGGTGATGGACAGGGAGGCCTGGCATGTTGCGATTCATGGGGTCGCAGAGTCAGACACGATTGAGTGACTGAACTGAACTGAACTGTGAATTTATGAAGGAGGAAAAACTGACAAGAAGTAGATGAATTTAAAGTGAAAACCATAATTACCCCAAGTGGAAATGGCAGAGAAGCAATGATGAACAGACTAAGTGCTGCACACACTTTCATGAGCAAGTAATTGGTTGGTAATTGCTCTTTGGCTATTAAAGCAGAACATAAAACTCCTCCCTCAGGAAAACAAAATTTGTAGAGATATTAGGATGATGAAGACAAAGATGAGAAGCTAAGGTCAAATTCACAGAAGTCCATGTACTGAGGGTTACAGCAGGAGAGTCATAGATGGATGTTTTCCCATTGTGGTGCTTGTGAAAACTCTTTGGGCAGCAACGAAATCAAAACAATCAATCCTAAAGGAAATCAACCTGAACATTTATTGGAAGGACTGATGCTGAAGCTGAAGCGCCAATACTTTGGCCACCTGATGTGAAGAGTCGACTCATTGGAAAAGACCCTGATTCTGGGAAAGACTGAGGGCCGGAGGAGACGGGGGCGACAGAGGATGAGGTGGTTGGATGGCATCACTGACTCTATGCACATGAGTTTGAGCAAACTCTGGGCGACAGTGAAGGACAGGGAAGCCTGGTGTCTGCAGTCCATGGGGTCGCAAAGAGTCAGACATGACTTAGTGACTGAACAGCAACACACACAAAGTCACAGAATTGTTATAGAACAGTTAGAGTTATAGACACGGTCACATGGAAGTTCAGAAGTGTTTGTAAGCAGAGAAAAACTAGAATTGAATGACAGAAGGGTAAGTGGACACGTTGGAAGCTCAAAAATATTTTAAAAAACAACTCCTTATGCCATAGGGAAAATCAAAGCTGCCATTACAGACTATGTAGAAAATAATATGTAGTTGAAACTTATGCTATGCTATGCTATGCTAGGTCACTTCAGTCGTGTCAGACTCTGTGACCCCACAGACGGCAGCCCACCAGGCTTCCCCATCCCTGGGATTCTCCAGGCAAGAACACTGGAGTGGGTTGCCATTTCCTTCTCCAATGCATGAAAGTGAAAAGAGAAAGTGAAGTTGCTCAGTCATGTCTGACTCTTAGCGACCCCATGGACTGCAGCCTACCAGGCTCCTCCATCCATGGGATTTTCCAGGCCAGAGTACTGGAGTGGGGTGCCATTGCCTTCTCCGGTTGAAACTTAAGGAACAGATAATTATTTTGCTGAAACTGTTCCAGATGCTGCTGCAAAAAGAAATAATCGCCAAATGCTTTTAACGGGATTTATAAGCCTGATAACAGTACAAATAACCCTTCAAAATTAACCTGCAGAACAATCCTCAGGATGAATTATTCAGATATATGTAGATGTCAATTCTTTTCATTAATATGCAAACGTGCTATTATATAACTCTAGTCAGTATCCCAACATGGTTTTATTTCAATACCCAAAAAAGTGTATCTGGAAGTGAAACATGCAAGGAAAGCCAAGAAAATTCTGGAAAAGGTGAAGGCAATTGTGTGGTAATTGCTGTATAGCTATTAAAGCACATCACAGTGTTTCAGTGATCCAGATAGCCTTGAACTAACCTCAGAGGAGACGGATCAATGGGGAGAGATGGAGCAGAAACATGCATCCAGAAACAGATGTACACAGGAAGAAGATTTCTGAAATAGTAAAAGTGGTGTGTAAATGAGTGTTGCACAGGCTTATTGCTCAGTAAAAGATACAACAGCTCAACTGCATATTTGGAAAAATACTAGCAGCAAAAATGACAACAGTGGTAATACATTTAGATCCTCATCAGGCTAATTAAATACAAAACAATTAAAGCCAAAAATTATCAGAAGGAAATCCAAGAGAACAATTTTGTAATTTGGGGATTGGGGAAGCTTCTTGAATGAGGATCTTAGAGTCAGAAAACTTAAAGGGAAAATAGAAACATCTTCAGATGAAACAGGAAAAAAAAAGTGCCTACAACGGAGAGAACAAAGCACTGTTAAGACAGCTCGCCACCGTGTGCCGGGTCACCTGCCTGAATGTGCACGCGTGCACTCTGCGACTGCCACCGCCCTTCTGCTCAAATGGGATGGTAACTGCATACACCACTCATGCGTCTGACTGTCCTGCTCAGCAAACCTGCAACCATTCCTGCACGTTCTGCTATTGGTTGACTTTATGGTTCTTCCTGAATAATGCTCTATTGGCAAGAAGTTTTAAAGCAACAGAAAACCCAAGGTTTGATGGATTTACCATCCCCTTTATTTATGTAAAATGGCTTCCAGTAAGGAGTTCTGCTACAATTGGCTGCAAGTTTATTTAAGGTCCGATGGAAGATGAAAATAAACAAGTATTAATCCTGAGAACTTTTTTTGTGGAATTATGAAAACAGTCTGTTATAAAGCACATCCAGATGTCAGCCAGGACTGCGTCAATTAGAATAATAGCTTCAAGTAAAATCAACAAAGGTCAGCCAGTCAGGCTGAGGGGTGAAATCTCCAGAATACCCAGTTCAAAGGGGCAGGGAGGCTGCTGCTAGGCCCCAGCCTTGAGCTTTGTGTGTGAAACATAACTATTTAAGTGATCTATGAAGAAGAAATTATGGATCCTGCTGATCAATGTAACTTGTTAAAAAGATTAATTTTGTCACAGCTTAGGGTAGGCTTGTAGAAGACCAAAATAAGAGAGTGTCATTTGAGAATGAGCAGAAACTGTGAAAGAACAAAATGAAAAAAAAAAAAACCCCAACCTCCCCGATATTTGAAAATTATTAAAATTTTATATCAGTAAAAAAGTTTATGAGGACCTATGGAAAAATTTCCTATTGATACACTAGCCCTATTTTTCCAAAACCTGTGTGTAAGGATATTCATGGAGCATTTAATATTAAACCCTCTGCAGTCATCTAAATAGTGACCTATGGAAGATTGGTTAGTAAATGATGGCACCGTTGCATAGTATGACAAAAAGCAAATTTTGAAAAGGGCAATCAACCTGTCTGTGAACTGGTAGGGAAATGTATCTAACAAATGTTAAATATGAAAAAGCAAGTAACAGAGCATTATTTAGCCATTTTTAATGAATCATTCTACTGATTTGTGTTTCTTACATTATATGCAGGAAAAGTTCTAGAAAGAAAGCAGTGTTTGTAATGACTACCTCTGGAAATGCAGGGGCTGAGAGCAAAGTCCTTTTCATGTTTGTATTATACTTTTTCTATAATGTTTAATATTTTACTTTGGGCATGTATTGCTTTTAGAAAAAAATTTAAAAGGTTGGTTAAGAGCAGCAGGAGAGGGAAAGAAAGAATGAGAGATCTATTGAAGTGGAAAGCTAACTAATGGAACATTGATGATCTAGTGCGTTCTTAAGAGGAAATAGTACAGCTGTGAAAACATTGGCAGCCTCTGAAAATGTTAGGAGTCAAACAGTCACCACAAGAGAAATAGTTTTACTCATTATGCTTTCTCCAGTGAATGAGCAATGGCCTAACAATGTTGGTACATCGGTTCAGTACCTATTGAAGGTTCTGATAGCCAATAGCATCTCATATGCCTGAACCCAACATCAACTTGAAATTAATTTTTTCTTTAAAAAAGTTGACTGATAATTCCTGTCCATGGAAAAGCTTGGAAGCATTGACCTCCCTGTCGCCTGTCTAGATGGCTCACCGGCTGTAGTCGTAAAGCCTTGGCTGTCAAAGATCTTGAGAATTTCAGGTGGAACACGGCGTTGCCCGATCACCTATCACAGGAGCCACTGCTGCCCTCTCAGAGGAGCTCAGAGCAGTACTGACGTCCTGTCTCTCTCCCTGATGCCTCTGCTTCAGCGTGAGATGACCCACAATCAGATCTGCTCTGCTAACCAAAGCCACTGGCTGATGTGATGAAGCAGAAGTCAGCCTGCTGGTCATTGTGAGCCCATGAGACCAAATTAAACATCTGATGGGATGTTTCACATATTTGAACACAGTATCTTCTAGAGCCAGAACATCTTTGCATTTTAGGGCACTTAGTAGTCACACATGGAGGAGGACATGGCAACCCACTCCAGAGTTCTTGCCTGGAAAATCCCATGGACCTAGGAGCCTGGTAGGCTTCAGTCCATGGGGTCCCTAGAGTCAGACATGACTGAGCGACTTCACTTTCACTTTTCACTTTCATGCATTGGAGAAGGAAATGGCAACCCACTCCAGTGTTCTTGCCTGGAGAATCCCAGGGATGGCGGAGCCTGGCGGGCTGCCGTCTGTGGGGTCGCACAGAGTCGGACACAACTGAAGCGACTTAGCAGCAGTAGTCACACAACGGGGCCCATGATACATCATACTACAGTGCATTTCCCACTTCATTTGGCTCTTTATCACAAAGACTGTGTCTATTAAGGTTAAAATATTTTCTTATTGATTTCCATATGACAATGATATTTGAAAACAAAAATATGCAACAAAAGAAACTTCATTTATACAAGTATATAGTAGAATAAGTGTGTGTGCACGCATGTGCACATGTATGTATGAATGTGTGAATACTCTTGCTTGCATGTGTTCACTCATGGAGAGGAAGAACAAGAAATGGAAGGGAATGGTTTGTTTCTTTTTGGAATTTAAGAAAAATACTCAAGGTAAATCATTTCCTTCTAGTTTCTTCCTCAGATGGCTCAAAAATGAAAAAAAAAAAAAAGAAAAGAAAGAAACAGAAAAAGCAAAAATTCCATAAACCTCAAGCACTCACTTTCCTGTGTTAAGGAGAGGTTCAAATATTGTCTAAATTTTATGTGGCCTAAAGGTTTCTACATTTTATGTAAGATGGTATTAACTCTAGGCTGTAAAAGTTAAGGAAATGTATAATAATTTCTAAGTAATCACTAAAAATGTAATGCAATGAGGTATGGCTAAAAAGCCAATAGGTGAATTAAAATGGAATTTCATATAATTCAAATAAACAGAGAATAGAGTTGGGGATAATTTATTTAAACCCTCTGGGGGCAAATAACAGACCTGAGATGAATGTCAAAAGAAGATTAAGCATAAGATCAAAGAAAAACAAAAAGAAAATGGAAAACTTCTATACCTCCTTTCCTAAAATATTAAAGAATGAAGTTTGTAGAATACTGATTAAAATCCATCTGAAAAAACACTTGCTTAAGATATCTAAATATCTTGGTTCATAGGATAATTAAAAAGATAAATACTTATACCTTCAAGGAAATACAACCTTGAGCTCTGTAACCTAGAGATTAAAGAATGAAATGGAAAGAGAATTAATAAGTGAAGAAGAAAAATTATAACATTTTAGGACTATCAAATTTATTAAGATTGACATTGTAAAAAATGAAACTGTACATTAAAAAAGATAATAAAAGAATACTATGAAGAACTCTGTACCCACAAATTTGATAACCTGGATAAATTCCTTAAAAAACACAACTTGCCAAAACTCACAGAGGAAGAAGCGGATGATTTGAGTAGGCCTGAACCTATTAAAGTTGAACAAAAAGTTAACCTTTTAAAACAGAAAGTACCAGACCCAACTGGATTCATTGGTGAATTCATATCTGAGGAAGAAGTGATATCATTGTTTACAACCTCTTTCAGATTATTAAAACAGAGGACACACTTCCTAATTCATTCTTTAAGTCTAGAATTACCCTAATACCAATGTCAGACAAAGACATTATAAGAACAGAAAACTACAGACCAATCTCTCTCGTGAATATACATGCAAATAGTCTCAACAAAATATTAGCAAGTCAAATCCAAAAAATACAGAAATAATTATACCCCACAACTAAGTGGGACTTATTCCAGGTATGCAAGGCTGGTTCAACATCTGAAAATCAATTAATGTAACCCATTGCATCAATAGAAAGAAAAATCACATGATCATGTCAATACATGCAGAAAAGTGTTTGACAAAATCCAATACCCAGTTGTGATAAAAGTTCTCAGTAAACATGGATTAGAGAACAACTTTCTCAACTTGGTAAAGATTATCTATGAAAATTCTGTAGTTTTAACATCATACTTAAGTGAGAAACTTGAAGCTTTCCCATTAAGATCCAGCAGAAGGCATGAGTGTCTCCTCTTACTCCTTTTCAACATTATGCTGCAAGTTCTTGCTATCGCAGGAAGAAAAGAAAAGAAAAGGTATACAGATTAAGAAGGTAGATATAAAACTGTCTTTGTTGACAACTTGATTGTCTACATAGAACATTTGAAAGAATCCATGAAAAAAATCCTGGTACTAATAAGAGATTATAGCAAGGTTGCAGGATATGAAGTTAATACAAAAGCCTGTTGTTTTCTTATATACCACCAAGGAACAAGTGGAATTTGAAATTAAAAATGCCACTTGCATTAATACCCTCCAAATAAAATACCTTTGGTATAAATCTAAAAAATATGTATAAGATCTATATGAGGAAAACCGTAGAACTTCTGATGAAGGAAATAAAAAAAGAACTAAATAAGTGGAGAGATAAGCCATGCTTATGGATAGGAAGAATCACTATTGTCAAGAAGTCAGTTCTTGCCAACATGATTTATAGATTCATTGGAGTATCAACAAAAATCCCAGCAAGATGTTACATAGAGAGCCGAAAGACCCAGAAAAGTCAATACGGTACTGAAGAAGAACAAGGCTGGAGAGCTGACACGACGTGGCTTTCAGACCTGCTTACTCTAAATCTACAGTAATCAAGAGTGTGTGGTACTTGTGAGAGAACAGACAAGCAGACAGAGAGCCCAGAAATAAAGCCACATAAATATAGTCAGAGGAGAAGAGAAAATACCATGGAGCAAAGATGGCCTCTCCAGCAAATGATGCTGGAAAAACGGGCACCCAGAGACACAGGAACAAACAGAACCCAAACAAAAAGCCGGACACAGACCTTACCCCCCACACAGATTAATGCAAAGTGCATCACAGACCTAAACGTAACATGTAAGACTACGTAAAATTCATAGGCGATAACATAGAAGAAAACTTAGATTTTTTTGGATCTGGTGACACTTTTTAAGATGCAATCCTAAAGACATGATCCATGAAATATATCTGATAAGCTAGACTTCATCAAAATTAAAAACTTACACTTTTCAAAAGACAAAAAAGAAAATTAAGAGAAGCCACAGACTAGGGGAAAATATTTGCAGAAGACACACCTGAGAAAGGATTGTCATGCAAAATATAAAGAGAATTCTTAAAATTCAACAGTGAGAAAAAAATAATCTGATTAAAAAAATGGGTCAAAGACCTTAAAAGATATCTCACTAAAGTAGATGTACAGATAGGAAATAACCCTGTGAAAAGATGATCCACATCATATGTCATCAGGTGAATTAAAGTCAAACAACAACGAAATACAACTGCGTGTGTGTATGTGTGTGTGCTCAGTTGCGGAGTCGTGTCTGACTCTTTTCTTTTGACCCCATCGACTGTAGCGCAGCAGGCTCCTCTCTCCATGGGATTTTTCAGGCACGAACGCTGGAGTAGATGGCCATTTTCTCTTTCTGGGGACCTTCCCAGCCCAGGGATTGACCCCTACCCCTTGCATCTCCTGAGTTGGGAGATGGATTCTTTACCATTGAGCCACCTGGGAAGCCCGAGATACCTCTGCACATCTATTTAAAAGGTCAAAATTAAGAACACTGGTGACGCCAAATGGTGGTGAGGGTGTGGAGCCACAGGAGCGCCCATGTACTGCTGGTGGTGATGCAAAATGGTATGGCTACGCTGGAAAACATCGTGGTGGTTTCTTGCAAACTAATAATCTTCTCATATAACCCAACAATTGTACTTCTTGGTATTTACCCAAAGGAACTGAAAAAATGTCAACACAAAATACAAAAATCTGTACGTGAATATTTATATCAGCTTCGTTCATAATTGCCAAAACTTGGAAGCAAGCAAAGATGTCCTTCAGTAGGTGAACGGACAAGTAACTTGGTACATTGAGCCCACACTAAGTATTATCAAGCACTAAAAAGAAATGAGCTATCAAGCCATGAAAAGACATGGAGAAATGCTAAATGCATGTTACTAAGTGAAAGAAGCCAATCCGAAAAGGCTACATACTATAATATTCCAATATATAATGTGTTGGAAAAGACAAAACTATGAAGACAATAAAAAGATCGATGATAGGGAGAGGGAAGGGGAAAGATGAATAGATGGCACACAGAGGATTTTTAGGGCATTGAAATATTTTGTATGGTAGTTTAGTGGTCGGAAAAGGCAATGGCACCCCACTCCAGTCCTCTTGCCTGGAAAATCCCATGGACGGAGGAGCCTGGTGGGCTGCAGTCCATGAGGTTATAAAGAGTTGGACACAACTAAGCTACTAACACATTAAACCCATACACTGTATGATACAGAGAAGGAGTCCTAAGGCGAACTGCGGACTCTGCGATGACGAGATGTCAATGTAGGTTCATCAACTGTAGCAAATAACTGCACCACTCTGGTGGTGGTTGTTGATAATGGGGGAAGCTGTGCATGTGGGCAGGGATATATGGGAGATCTCTGTACCTCCCTCTCAATTTTGCTGTATATCTAAAACTACTCTGAAAAAGTCTTTAAAGAAGAAAAAAGTGGAACTGAAATATGGATGATATTTTAGAAATTATACAGGATATGAGGATAAAGAGTAATTTGGAAATTTTTGTTAAGTACAAATGAGAAGCAAATACATTCTTTCATACAAATTAGTTGATGTACTTGAAATACAAAAAAGGATACATCAAAATGGAAAATTTTATCTAGGAAGGACTTTTTTAAGGGTTTAAAAGAACTTTGTTGAAAAGACAAGAAGAACTATACTATTAGATTGAGTGTTTATCACATCTTTCATAAAAAGTAATCATTAGCTAAGACATATTCTTTGAAAGTGACTACATTTTTTTAAATAAATATAAATTCTATAAGCATCCAGGAAGAAGAAAATCATTTATAAGGGGGAAAAGATAATTCTTGTCTCAAACTGTTCGAACTATATTTAAGGAGGAAAATCCTACAGAGAGTGAGAGAGAAATATTGTAACCCGTAAATTCCATATATTCAGGCTGTTAGTCACTAGAAAAGATATGAAAAGAAAATTTCAAATAAACAGAGAAAAAACTAATTCCTGTAGCATAATCTATGTCCTTTTCTATACTAATAATATGGTAAGATTTTTAAAATATGGGTAAGTTCCATGTCTCATAAAATGAAAGTACCATATATAAGGATCTTTGGACAAAGATATATATTACAGCTTTGTTCATAGGGGCTAAACACTGGAAACAAACTGAACATTTTTCAATTAAGGAACAATAATTCTGTTTATATCATAAGCTATTGTGCAGCTGACGAAAGGAGAGTGAAAGAGAGAAAGAAGAAGGGGGTGTGGAGAAGGGGAAAGGAGAGAAAGAGCGGGAAGGAGCGCAAGGAGGAGGGAAATTAACCAGAGGAATTTCCATCTGATACCACTGAGCAAAAGGAAGAAATCACATATAATCTGATTCCATTTGAGCAATCAGACAATCTATCTCCCACCCACGCTCATGTTGAAGTGTTGTGCCTTTATATTCGCAAACACCAAAGACGAGTGTACATCTGGAAGCGGACATAACTGGTTGTGATCCTGGACAGCTCGAGTGTGGAGACGTGAACTTGGACGCTGATGTCACTGCAAGCAGGAAAAGGAGGAGAAAATTTAAAAGGAAAAAGACTAGTAAGAAAGCAAATAGTTATGTTTAATGTATTTATGCCAAATTTGAAGTCTTGGTTTTATATATCCATTTTCTTATTATTTTCTAATATATTAATTTCCTTCATCACCTTTATTTCCTTACTTTCTTAACTATTTGAAAAATCTCTTGTCTCTTGTGGATATGTCACTTTGTCAGGTGCATTATACTTTCCCAAGGTTTTTTTTTTTTTTAATTACTCCTTTTTTTTTTTTTTTTTGCAGGGGAAAATGGACAAAGGAAAGGATCAATGAGGGTGGGAGGGAAATGGGAAGAAAGAAGGGGGAGTGATGGTGGGGAGGAGTATATGTAATTTCTTAACCAATGGCTTTCTGTTTTTAATCACAAAGAACACTTAAAAAAAAAATCATGTTGAATTCATCCTATATTAGGAGGTTTGTTCTCGAAATGAAAAGTTCAGGAAACAAAAAGTCCAGTTTGGGTGTCCTCATCTTCAGGCACATCTTGGTATTTTGTATTGGTAGGTCTATCTTTACCACAATATATTATTTAGGACAGGATCACATTTGTCACCTCTTCCTCCCTACTACCCAAAGTGGTACCAAACCCATAAAATAGTCAATAAAGCTTTACAGAGTGAACAAATAAGTCTTTTTTTTTTTTTTTTAAACTCTCCTGAGTGAACTGAATTTTTTGAGGCTCATAAGTGAATATGTTTTGCTCTTTACTTTGTCTATTACAGCCAGATTATATGAGTGGGGTATTAAAGTCTCCCACTATTATTGTATTGCTGCATATTTCTTCTATCATATTAATTAATGTTTGTCTTAGATATATCAATGTTCCAATGTTGGGTGCATATATATTTATAATTGTTATAACTTCTTTTTGGATTGTTCCTTTAAGTCGTTATGTGTAACCTTCATTTTTACTTTATTGTTTTGGGTTTGAATTTGTACACCCTTTTAGTGATTCCTATCTAGAGAATGTCCTTTAGTTTTTGTTGGAGAAATGGTTTAGTGGTGCAAAATTCTCTCAACTTTTGCTTATCTGTGAAGCTTTTGATTTCTCCTTCATATTTGAATGAGATCCTTGCTGGATACAATAATCTAGGCTGTAAGTTATTTTCTTTCATCACTTTAATTACGTCTTGCCATTCCCTCCTGGCTTGGAGAGTTTCTATTGAAAGATCAGCTGTTATCCTTATGGGAATTCCCTTGTGAGTTATTTGATGTTTTTCCCTTGCTGCTTTTAATATTTGTTCTTTATATTTAATCTTTGTTAATTTGATTAATATGTGTCTTGGGGTGTTTCGCCTTGGGTTTATCCTGTTAGGGACTCTCTGGATTTGTTGAACTTGAGTGGTAATTTCCTTCTCCATTTTAGGGAAGTTTTCAACTATTATCTCCTCAAGTATTTCCTCATGATCTTTCTTTTTATCTTCTTCTTCTGGAACTCCTATGATTCGAATGTTGTAGCGTTTGATGTTATCCTGGAGGTTTCTGAAATTGTCCTCGTTTCTTTTGATTCGTTTTTCTTTTTTCTCGTCTGATTCATTTATTTCTAGGATTCTATCTTCTAATTCACTAATCCTATCTTCTGCCTCCGTTATTCTACTATTTGTTGCCTCCAGGGTGTTTTGGATCTCATTTATTGCATTATTCATTATGTGTTGACTCTTTTTTATTTCTTCTAGGTCCTTGTTAAACCTTTCTTGCATCTTCTCAATCCTTGTCTCCAGACTCTTTAACTGTGATTCTATTTTGATTTCGAGATTTTGAATTAATTTCGCTATCATTATTCGGAATTCTTTATCAGGTAGATTCCCTATCTCTTCCTCTTTGGTTTGGTTTGGTGGGCATCTATCCTGTTCCTTTAGCTGCTGGGTATTCTTTTGTCTCTTCATTTTGTTAAAATTGCCAAGTTTAGAGTGTCCTTACTATATTCTGGTAGTTTGTTGAATTCTATTTATTGAGACGGTTTACAGGTCTTTTCAATATCTGATCTCTGCCTTGTTACAGAGGGGGCGGAGATGAACACCCAAATCTAAACCGGTCAGGTTCAGGCACTTGGATAATCCTCAGAAGCACAGACTTGGTTGAGTCTGCGTTTTATGCCCTTCCCAGATCCGAGTAGCACAGGTGATGAAATGTTCAGCGAGCACAGCTGCTGCGACTTATCGCCTCTCCGCCGCTCAGTTTTCTGGGTATACAAACAGCGCACTTTCTCAGGCAGATGTTGACCATCCAGAGCCCCAAGAAGCGTGAGTCAGCACAGAAACCTACTCACAGTTCCGTTAGACAGTGTCTCTCTAGGGCTGTAATTGCCCGCCTCTGGCCCTGGCTGCCTGTCACCGGAGTGGGATGGCCTGCAGCCGGCCAACTCTGTGCAGCCCTTTGTTCCGTAGGTAGTCCTGGTGATGTCTTAAGTTAGGGCTGGCTTTTGATATAGATAGAGTGCCTGATGAACTATGGAATGAGGTTCGTGACATTGTACAGGAGACAGGGATCAAGACCATCCCCATGGAAAAGAAATGCAAAAAAGCAAAATGGCTGTCTGGGGAGGCCTTACAAATAGCTGTGAAAAGAAGAGAAGCGAAAAGCAAAGGACAAAAGGAAAGATATAAACATCTAAATGCAGAGTTCCAAAGAATAGCAAGAAGAGATAAGAAAGCCTTCTTCAGTGATCAATGCAAAGAAATAGAGGAAAACAACAGAATGGGAAAGACTAGGGATCTCTTCAAGAAAATCAGAGATACCAAAGGAACATTTCATGCAAAGATGGGCACGATAAAGGACAGAGATGGTGTGGACCTAACAGAAGCAGAAGATATTAAGAAGAGGTGGCAAGAATACACAGAAGAACTGTACAAAAAAGAGCTTCAAGACCTAGATAATCATGATGATGTGATCACTGACCTAGAGCCAGACATCCTGGAATGTGAAGTCAAATGGGCCTTAGAAAGCATCACTACGAACAAAGCTAGTGGAGGTGATGGAATTCCAGTGGAGCTATTCCAAGTCCTGAATGATGATGCTGTGAAAGTGCTACACTCAATATGCCAGCAAATTTGGAAAACTCAGCAGTGGCCACAAGATTGGAAAAGGTCAGTTTTCATCCCAATCCCAAAGAAAAGCAATGCCAAGGAGTGCTCAAACTACCGCACAATTGCACTCATCTCACCCGCTAGTAAAGTAATGCTCAAAATTCTCCAAGCCAGGCTTCAGCAATATGTGAACCGTGAACTTCCTGATGTTCAAGCTGGTTTTAGAAAAGGCAGAGGAACCAGAGATCAAATTACCAACATCCGCTGGATCATGGAAAAAGCAAGAGAGTTCCAGAAAAACATCTATTTCTGCTTTATTGACTATGCCAAAGCCTTTGACTGTGTGGATCACAATAAACTATGGAAAATTCTGAAAGAGATGGGAATACCAGACCACCTGATCTGCCTCTTGAGAAATCTGTATGCAGGTCAGGAAGCAACAGTTAGAACTGGACATGGAACAACAGACTGGTTCCAAATAGGAAAAGGAGTACGTCAAGGCTGCATATTGTCACCATGTTTATTTAACTTATATGCAGAGTACATCATGAGAAATGCTGGACTGGAAGAAACACAAGTTGGAATCAAGATTGCCGGGAGAAATATCAATAACCTCAGATATGCAGATGACACCACTCTTATGGCAGAAAGTGAAGAGGGGCTAAAAAGCCTCTTGATGAAAGTGAAAGTGGAGAGTGAAAAGGTTGGCTTAAAGCTCAACATTCAGAAAACGAAGATCATGGCATCTGGTCCCATCACTGCATGGGAAATAGATGGGGAAACAGTGGAAACAGTGTCAGACTTTGTTTTTCTGGGCTCCAAAATCACTGCAGATGGTGACTGCAGCCATGAAATTAAAAGACGCTTGCTCCTTGGAAGGAAAGTTATGACCAACCTAGATAGCATATTCAAAAGCAGAGACATTACTTTACCAACAAAGGTTCGCCTAGTCAAGGCTATGGTCTTTCCTGTGGTCATGTATGGATGTGAGAGCTGGACTGTGAAGGAGGCTGAGCGCTGAAGAATTGATGCTTTTGAACTGTGGTGTTGGAGAAGACTCTTGAGAGTCCCTTGGACTGCAAGGAGATCCAACCAGTCCATTCTGAAGGAGATCAATCCTGGAATTTCTTTGGAAGGAATGATGCTAAAGCTGAAACTCCAGTATTTTGGCCACCTCATGCGAAGAGTTGACTCATTGGAGAAGACTCTGATGCTGGGAGGGATTGAGGGCAGGAGGAGAAGGGGACGACAGAGGATGAGATGGCTGGATGGCATCACTGACTCGATGGATGCGAGTCTGGGTGACCTCCGGGAGCTGGTGATGGACAGGGAGGCCTGGCGTGCTGCGGTTCATGGGGTCGCAAAGAGTCGGACACGACTGAGCGACTGATCTAATCTGATCTTTGATGTAGTAGATAACCGACAGTCTGGTTATTTCGCTCAGATAGCGCCCGAGATAGCCAGGCCAAATCCTTTCTCAAAGCAATGCAGGCCTCGCCGCTCCTCCTAGCCCAGCCCCCACTTGCCAATAGCAAATGCTGGTGTCCGCGCCACTTCTCCGCAAAAGGAGTTACCGCAGGGCTCGTTTTCTCGTTTTGAAGACAATGAGTTGTCTTTCTAAGTGCCTGATGTCCTCTGCCGGCATTCAAAAGTTGTTTTATCGAATTTATTCAGCATTCAAATGTTCTTTTAATGGATTTGTGGAGGAGAAAGTATTCTCCCCGTCTTACTCATCCGCCATTTAGCTCCTCCCCTTTCCCAAGTTTTTATAGCGCCTTTTGATTTTGGTTATGATGATTTTGCAGAACTACTTGCACTTTACATAATCAAATTCGTCTATCTTTTCCTTTATTATTAATTAATTCTGTGCATTTCAAGAAAGATTTTATATATCCAGCATTATAAAAGTAAATTCTCTTCTGGTAGTTATGGTTTCATTTATGTTTGAATATTTGCTACAATTGCCTGCAGAATCCCATGGACAGCTGGCGGGGTACAGTCCATGGGGTCACACAGAGTCGGATACGACTGAAGTGACTTAGCAGCATTTACCACAATTGCAAATAAGTTTGGGATGAGGATTTGGGTGGGAGACTGTATTTTCTAAGGCCGGCCCTCTCCTCCAAACGTAACCGATTTTCATGGTGTGTACATGTGTTAGTCGCTCGGTCACGTCTGACTCCGTGTGACCCCGTGAACTATAGCTCGCCAGGCCTCTCTGTCCATGGACTTCTTCAGGCAAGAACACTGGAGTGCGTAGCCGTTCCCTTCTCCAGGGGATCTTCCGACCCAGGGATAGAATGCGGGTCTCCTGCGTTGCAGGCGGATTCTTCAGTCTGAGCCGCCAGAGAAGCCCACGTGCTGCTTATTCGGTAGCTGCTCTCTCTTACTGAAATGTCACATTTATAGAATTCAATACTTTCACTTAAATCTTATTTGCATTTCTTGATTCTGTCCTTCTATTTGCTTATGTTGGCATCTGAGCTACTGGATTTTTTAAATCAAAATGTATTTGACATAGTTGTGTGAGTTTAAGGTGTACGGCATGTTAATTTGGTAAGTTTATATTGTGTAATACGATTGCCAGTATGGCCGTAATTAACACATCTATCACGTTTCATAATTGTCATTTCTTTTTATCGGTGGGACCACTGGATTTTAGTTATTTTCTAGCTTTTAACATCTGGTAGTGAAAACCTCCGGAGAAGGCAATGGCACCCCACTCCAGTACTTCTGCCTGGAAAATCCCACAGATGGAGGAGCCTGGTGGGCTGCAGTCCATGGGGTCATTAAGAGCCGGACAGGACTGAGCAACTTCACTTTCCCTTTTCACTTTCATGCACTGGAGAAGGGAATGGCAACCCACTCCAGTGTTCTTGCCTGGAGAATCCCAGGGACGGGGGAGCCTGGTGGGCTGCTGTCTATGGGATTGCACAGAGTCGGACACGACTGAAGTGACTTAGCAGCAGCAGCAGCAGTGCAAACCTCATTACCCTTCCCCCTCCAACTACTTATTTCTCTGATTTTTCTTGATTACTCACATATTTAGTTTTGATATTGAAAAAAACATTTAAAAACAAAGTTTCTAAAAATGTTTGGGTTCTTATGATTGTGTTAAATTAATCATTACTACATGACATATTCTCTCCCAGACAAAAGCCTGTCTCTCTGTTTACTTGAGTCTTACTTTATGTCTCTCAAGAGAGTGGGTGCGGCCTTCTAAGCAAAACAAAACCAGACCCAGAAAACATAAGGGAAAAGACTAGGAGATATGAGTACACATTAAAATAAAAGTACCAGAGGAAACAAATGGCAAAAATTAAGACAAGTCAAGCTGGAAAGGTATCTGCCACACATGTCAGAAAAGCATACAATGCTAGTGTAAACCTAGAAATTCCTCATCCTTCACCAAAAATCAAACCCAACAGAAAAACGGACGACGCACACGGCAGTCCACAAAGAAAAGACTAAAAACAACAGCGACACAACCCGCAACACGACTGTTGACCCATCAGCCTGGCCAAGAGGAAACCGCCTTATAACAGCCTGTCTGGCGGGGGCGCTAGCGGTGAGAACCCGACTGCGGGTGCCGGAGGTGCAGGAGGCGCGGGCTCCATCCCTGGGCCGGGAAGACCCCTGGACAGAAGGCGGGCAGCCCACTGCAGTGTCGTTGCCTGGAGAATCCCATGGACAGAGGAGCCTGGTGGGCTGCAGTCCATAGGGTCTCAAAGAGTCGGACACGACTGAGCGACTCGGCACTCCTGCGGTTTGCTTGGTAACAAGAGGGGAAGGGGCTCTTACATTTTGCCAGGAGTGCAAATTTGTGCGTTGCCTTTGGAGGGCGATTTAGCAGTTTCTAACAAATGAACAAAAGACAGATTCTTGGATCTTGCAATTGCCCCTCTAAGAATTTATTCCACAAGGCACATTCCTGTATGTCCAAAAATGCACTTAAACAAGCGTGTTGTACCCATCTGTAAAAACCAAAGAAGGAAACCGCTTATATGCCAAGCTATATAGGGGTTTGGTAAAATGCTTTCTCATTCTTCCATGAAATAAAATACAATGCAATCTTGAAAAAGAGCGAGTTGGTTTGTACGTGCTGAAATGTATTATTACAGTAAAGTAAAGCTAGGTGCAGAGTGGGTTCTGATGCTCTCATTTGACATGAGTATATGTAAACACACACAGATGGCAGACGGGTTGCACATGCAGGGCCTCTGGGGAGGCACATAGAAACTGTGAATGATGCTTACATCTTGCAAGGAGTTTGGGGGTCTGCTTTGTGAGGTTGATTTGCTTTTCATTTTTTAATCTTTTATGTAGTATTTGGACTTTTTCTAACACATACTTGCCTTACATTTCAATAAATAAAATAAGGAGAATTAGTTTGAAAACCTAAGACTAAATCTGAGATATGAATCATCAATGTTTGGCAAACAAATAGTATAGAATATCTCTCCAAACTCAATTGTAATTTGCAAAATTGGCCAAGTTATGAGTTCCTAAGTTTTGTGAAAATTTGAATTCCATCCCATTATGCTTTTGAATTTTGAAAGCGGGTGGCTTGAAACTGAGATGGGAATGGAGCTGCGTGTCAGGAATCACTTTCAATTAAAAAAATAGAAGTTTAGACTGATTAGCTAGAGTAAGATGAACTTTTACCGAGAAGGTAAGACTGACGTGGTGGCAGGGGGAGGCAGCAAGCAACAATGCGGGCAGACTTTGCTAATATTACACAGAAGGCTGGGACTGGCTCAGCTTTTGCTTTCTCTTAATTCAGCCTCTTAAGGAAATGCATTTTCAAACTATTCTCTGTTCCTTTTCTGTACCTGAGTATGAATTTTGTGTCAACCCTCTCTGGCATAAGAATTTTAATTACTTCCTTGGTCTTTGGTCTGACCAAGATTAGAGTGAATTTCTTCCTGCTGGATCTTTCCAGATTGCTGGCCATGAGGCTATCTGTGGGAGTCATACAGAAATAGGTCATAATCTATTAACTGAACGATTGCTCATATATCCTTTGTGAGTCCTGAAAGTGCTGAGAGCTTTTTAGAATAGTCTGGAGATAATACCCTGGCCTTGTCCATGCTCATTTTTTGAAACAAAGCAGATGTGGAATAATTAGTTGTTGGTTCCATATTTTTGGAAGAGGAGAGTAATTTTATCCCTCAAAGAATCCACAAAACAGATGCATTTCCCCACAGCAGGAGGAGTGGGATGTGGTCCACTCCTCCTTCCTGCTAAATAGCTCCCTGTGGAGAACAGGACCCGGCTCTCAGGTAAGGCCCTCCGCTCACCCGGTGTATGTCAATGTGTAAATCACTCATCCTCGGAGAGCCTCCATTTTCTCATTTGTGAAATTCAAATATTTAGCACCAGCTTCACAAAATCCTGGGCCTGGCACCTAGCAGTTGCTCGATAAATAGAAGTTCTCTTTATCCTTTGTGGATTCCTCACTAATTAAAGGCTTCCCTAGTGACTCAATGGTAAAGAATCTGCCTGCCAATGCAGGAGATTTGAGTTCGATCTGTGAGTCAGGAAGATCCCCTGAAGAAAATGGCAACTCACTGCAGTGTCATTGCCTGGGAAGTCCCCTGGACAGAGGAGCCTGGTGGCCACAGTCCGTAGAGTCACAGAGGCGAACACAATTAGCAACTGCACAAAAGCAACAGCAAGAGCTATTTGTGAGTCAGCTTAGCGTTCAAAGTCTCCCACGTCTGACCCCTCAGCTTACTGAGCAAATGTGAACTACTAACACCTCTGAACATTAGACTGACTTTATTTATTTATTTGGGCTGTGATAGGTCTTTGTTGTTGCTCAAGGGCTTTTCTCCAGCTGCAGCCAGCAGGGGCTCCGCTTCGTTGTGGCGGGTGGGCTTCTCATTGCGGGTCTTCTCTCCTTGCGAGCACAGGCTGTTGGGCACACAGGCTTCGGTAGCTGCGGCACAGGGGCTAAGAAGCTGGAACTCCCAGGCTCTAGAGCTGCCAGGCTTGGCTCCGCGGCTACTGTGGCACCTGGGTTATTTGCTGTGCTGCGTGTGGGATCTTCCTGGACCAGGGATGGAACCTGTGTTCCCTGCATTGGTAGGTGGATTCTTATCCATTGCACCATCAGGGAATTCCTAGACTGACTTTAATGATAGAAACAACTGACATTACTCTATCAAATTATTCCCTACACAAGCTTCTAGATCTTTCTACCATATGCACCCTGTGATGTAACTGGGCTAGGATTAATACGGTACCCAATAGATGAATGTGGAATTGAAGGCTAAGGTGTTAAGTGACAGCTAAGGTCACAATGAATGACGGGCATACCTAAGCCTCAACGAGCATCCTCTGAAGCTCTAGCCTAAGCTGGTAACAGACCTCTCAGGAAGGTCATTAAATGTCAAAATCATACGAGTCTCCCTTTCTCATTTGTCCTTCCTTTCTGCCTGGTGAAATGAATAAATTTTGAGGATGCATCTTAAGACGCTCAGATTCTAGGAATTTTTCTAACTCCAGTGTGAAGTGTGTATGTGTGTGCAAATGGTTAATGTTCTGGCATTTTTGTAGGAGACCCTTTGGAGGCTCTGGAATGCATTCACAACAACCCTTTCTCTGCATGGGAAGAAAATGTGGGTAACAGGCAATGACCATGTCCTTAAGCAAGGGAGAGATGGGTTGTGTGTACGTGTCTGTTTGTAGAAGATGGACTTTGCAGATTTCAATAGAGGCGAGAAGAGGGATGTGTGATGTTTCTACCTGCCCTGGGAGAAGTCCCTTTTTGTCTAGAAATTATTTATGATTTCCTTTGCAATACTTTTGGAAGAATAGAAAGCAAAGCCTATTTTCTGTATGAGATAAGAATTTTTTGATTGAGTATGTCTACTGAACCAGCCTGAAATGATGCTACAATTGTGGTTGGATGTCACTGTTGACCCAATAGTACAGTCCTCATGAAAGTAATGAAGGGATTCAGATGCAGCTGTGATTTGAGGGGCCCAGAAAGCGGGTGTGGCCAGAAGCATGGCAGAGAGGCTCATCGTGGGAACAGCTCTCCCTCTGATGGTGTCCAAAAGGATGTGGAGGAGGCCAAGGTAAGGCCATTTGCAAAAGGCACCTTGAAGTTAAAAAAATTTTTACAGAGCTGATAGATAATTTATAGGCAGAGAAAGTGAGTTGGAAAAGTCACCAAATAGTAGATTAATGATTCCATTATCAAATATCTTGGGTTTAGCTTTCTGGAAATTGGTGTTCTTCACTTTAAAAATGACAGCTGGCCTTTTCTATAAACATCGCTGCCTCTGGCTTTCCCTCTGAAGTTGGACTTGGTGCACCGTGAGCCTGTAAGACATATGGAGAGGCTCTGGGGTTCATCACAGAGCTTCCAGAAGCAACCATCTGTTTTTTCCCCAGTGGCTGTGACATCCCCCAGCTAAAGTGTGAGTGGACACTGCGGTGTTCGCAGTCTTCCTAAAACCAGGCGAGGAATTCTTCCCAGACTGGAAGGTGCCCCAGGATGAGCAAGAAGCAAGATTTTTAAACAAATTTTACTGGAGTGTAGTTACTTCACAATGTTGTGTTGGTTTCTGCTGTATAGCAAAGTGAATCAGGTACATGGACACATATAGCCCCTCTTTTTAGATTTTCTTTCCCTGAAAGTCACCACAGAGCACTGAGTAGATCCCTTTGCTCCACAGTAGGTTCTCAGTAGTATCTGTTTTATACAAAGCAGTGTGTATATGTCAGTCTCAATCTCCCAATTCACCCCACTCCCCCTCCCCCCTTGGTATCCATAAGTCTGTTCTCTGCATCTGTGCCTCTGTTTCTGCTTTGAAAATAAGTTCGTCTGTACCATTTTTCTAGATTCCACATATAAGCAATATTACACAATATTTGTTTTTCTCTTTCTGACTTGCTTCACTCTGTATGACCGTCTCTAGGTCTAGCCACGTCTCTGTAAATGGCAATGTTTAATTCCTTTTTGTGGCTTTTTAATCTCAGTGGGGCTTCAAAAAAATATAGATGGCCAAGGTCGTGTGTCACATAAATTGGAGTGTGGCACTGGGGGCAGGTGGTCATGCATATGGGGTCACGGTCGCCCCCTGCCAGCCTCTGAGTGAGGGAAGGTGATATGCTCTCATCGTCTTAGCCTTACTACGCCAAACGGGCAGCGTGTGTTCAGTCAGTGATGTTGGAGGAAGAGTAATGAGCTTTAGCTCCGGCTGAAGTTGTGTGCCAGGCTTCCCTTTCCCCAGCACCCTGTGATGCCTCCATGGGCCTGCGTCTCGTTGGCCTCTGTGAGTTCTTTGTATGCTATAGGCTCTGCATGGGGCGAGTGAGTTGATGCTACGGAATGACGCAAAGTAAGCTCTGACTGGCGTTTGGGGATGAGCAGAAGGTCAGATCTTGACCTTGTCCTTCAATTAGGGGGCCACCATCTGCAGGAAATTTTCTCTAATTTCCCCAGCAAGGGCAGATCCTTCCTGCTCATTTGGGGCCTTTTGAAAGACCACAGTATAACACTGCTGCCCACGTTGTATTTTAATGTTAACGTGTGTGTCATTTCACCCAAGTTGGGAGCATTTTAAGGGATTAGAATTGAGATTCATCCATTCTGTTCACAACAGCATGTGGTATTGATTGGAGGGATGGATGAATGTGATTGGGATGTGGGATTAGAAAAGGATATGCAAGGAAATGCCTCCATGGGTGGAAACCACAGTGGCCCAGACCAGGCCCCACCGACCTGGCCAGAGGCTGCTCACCTGTGCAACTCCTGGTCCTGGCCTGGGCCGCCTTTGGAAGCTTGTCTGAACTCTGGTTTCAGAGACAGGCTCCTTCCCTTCTGGGTGTTGCATGTAGAGAAACTAATGAAACCCGGGAGGGTGAAGGAAAGTCGTCCAGATGAGCAAGTGGAGATGGATGTGTCACGGGCCATTGTGCGACCTTTTCCCCCTCCCTCCAGAAGGCAGGAAGTGGGCTTGTCAGCACAGCCCTAACCCTAACCTTCAGAGGAGCCCACTGCCCACTGCCACCAGTTCACATGTCCCAGCACACCATGGCTCCCATCCACGTGCACAGAGGCAGGCAGCAGGGGGCAGCGGGGGCAGCGGCTTCCCTGGCAGCACACGCTGCCCCAGAGAGGAGGCGTCCACAGTCCAATCAGCACTCTGTGAAGAGTCCTAGGGACACAGGCACGGACGCAGGCTGCTTGTGGAAGACCCCTTTGTGTGCCAGAAGGCTGCCAAACTGCTGTGACTGCTCTGCTGGAGGCAGGTTTAAAGTCCCAGGAACACAGGAAGGAGGAACCTCTTACCTCGGATTCAGGGAGTTAGAGCTGGGGCAGACCACATGGAGAAGACGGCACATGAGTTGGATCTGAGAGGATGCGAATGACTAGGAGTTGAGAACGTGGGAGAGAGAAGGAGAGACAATGACCTGAGCAAAGGCAGATGACCCAGGGATGCTTGTGTGCGGAGAGCAGAGGGTCCTGGGGAGCTGATAGGTGTGGACTGGGGACAGTGGCAGATGATTTAGGGTCTTCAGTGCTGCTGCATCAGAGACAGGAGACATGGTGATAAATCAATGAGTCGGGTGGTCCTGGGACAAGACCCCAGGCAGCAGAGGTGGGCTCCGGAGCATGATGGAGCAGGAAGAAGTTCACAGCTAACTCCAGGCATGAATGAAGTGGCGCACAAGGGGAGACCACCGTACAGCCCCCTCCCCTCATCAGACGACAGATGGAATGTCTGCAGCCTCATCGGACTCGATCTGGACCTTTCAGGATTAGAACCAACGTTTTTGTTTGTGCTAGTCTGCCTTTGTGCCTTGTGTACAGACACTAAAACATAAATCCAGCTGACCTCAGGAAAGGTTTGTTCAAAGGGAAAATTCGTTTGTGACTTGCAAAATTGGTGAATTTGGACTAAACTCACTGCGTTGCAGCTCTCTGTGAGTTCTATAATAGCTGTAAGAAGGCAATTGAGAACAGTGATAAAAGCGTGGGCTCTGGAGCCAGCCCGCCAGTGCTCCGAGCCCAGCTTTGTCACTTAGCAGTGGTGTGACTTTGGGCAGTTACATAACCTCTCTTGTACTTCAGCTCTTGCATTATGAAAAGTGGCTTAATAGTATCTAGCTCCCAGCATTGTTTCAGTGATGAGAACTGGATGCATCAGCACTATACAGAAGTTAGCTTTTACTCTTATTGCTTGCTGTTGATGCCGAATCCAAACAATTTGGTATTAGTAAACGTAGGGGAACAAAACTTAGGGGAGGTTGAAAGGAAAGTAATTTAATGATAAATCCAGGCAAAAAGCCTGTGTATAAAATTAAACATGAAAAAAATGCCTGGCTAGTAAAAACAGAGTGCTGTTTCTGGCAGAAGCGTTATTTTCCATTGTAAATACTGCGGTTATTAAGTCCTTGTGTGATTTTTGGCACGTTTTCATTTTTTTGGAGGATATTTTCAATAGTTTTGTTTCCTTCTCAGTACCCTTATATGACTTCATAATTCTATTTGGGGGAACTTATGGGAGCTCAGAGGTCTTACCGGGGAGCAGTAGACGTACAGTCTTAGAGCGTTTTAACAGGGCTGCCACTGCTGTTATCAGGATGCTGTTTCTAATGTGCTTTTTGCCACATATAAGATGGGACATTTTCTGAGAAATGTATTATACTTTATAATGTTACAAGGAAAGAATCACAGACTTAAATTTTTTTAAAATTTAATATTTTTAATTGGAGGATAATTGCTTTACAATATTGTGCTGGTTTCTGCCACATATCGATATGAGTCAGCCATAGTTACACGTATATCTCCTCCTAGCTCCTCCTTCTTGAATCTCTCTCCCAGGTCCAACCTGGGATTTTGGTATTAATATATTGACAATATATTATAGTTTGAATTTTCTTTTTCTAATTTTACTTGCTGACTCCTTCATGACAAAGAAATTTTAGCACACAATATCTTATATATTTGGACCTGCTAGGAATGACTGGGTTAAAAGCACAGAGCATTATTTCTACGATTTTTATTTAAAAAGCCTTTCTATAATATCACTCTGGATATAAGAGTAACATTTGAGATTGAAAATTCACTTTATTATTTGTCTATGTTTACCTGCTTTCAATGAAAAAACTCAAATTGAACAGATAAATGATTTCCATGTATCTAGACAATTGACAGTATTATGCAAAGTGAATTCTGTAACTGATTTAGCTTGTTTTACTCACATGTTTAAAACTGTGTGGACACGTTCTTGATCTACATCCTAACCATTAGAAATTTTAAAGGCAATGAAAGAAACAATTTTTTTCAAACAAGGACTATGCTGAAAGTTTGGTTCCAAATGCATTATATATCTATTTTCCCCAATATGTTCTGGTTCTTTTGGTTCAAAGGTTTTTTTGCTTTCAATTTTCTTTTGACGACTTTCTACTGCCAAACACAACCCTCTAGTACATGTTCCTGTGGTTCACTTTTCTGCCTAAGTAGGAACAGTCTTAAATTATTGGGCACATTCATCTCACTGAGCCAGCTTAGAGTGAGGCAGCTCCAGAGGATAGTGGGGCTTTGAGTCACCCTAGACCTTATTTTGGATGTTGTCCAGGAGGTTATGGGAAGAAACTTGTTTTGAAGCTGATTTAACATCTCATGGGGTCCCTATTATTATGTAACACTGATAAAGCGCTGAGACCCCTGTGGTTCAGTCCCAGAGCAGTGTTGTGGTCAAATGAACACAGTCTGGCTACTAATAGTTATTTCAAAATAATTCTTTACTTATGTTTCTCAAAAAGAAGAAAAGGTGGGGGGCAGGAAGGGGGGAAGGGGTGGAGGAGGAGAAGCAGGAGAAGGGGAGGAGGAAGTTACAGAGCTGGAACCGCTTTTTGTTTCTCAGATTGCCTCAGGCTGGTTAGCTGTTTGAAAACCCCTTTTAACCTCACCACCCAACTCCAGCCCCCTCCAAAATGTCCCTTTCTTCCTGAGTGTTATTCATTATTCCAAGTGCTGAGTTAATAAAGTTACAAAGAATCTAAGTGGCAGAAACGAAGCTTCTTGGAGGAGGGAGCTGAGGGGGAGCATGCCAGAGCAGAGTGGGAGGGGCAGAGGGCTTCTTGATGAGCAGACAGAGGGAAGGCTGGGATGACAGTCATTAATGTGAGAGTGGATTCTGGACACCTTGGAACCGCTAGATTTTGCTTTCTCTTTTTCTAATAATGCCATGCTTATTAATAACTGCTGCTGCTGCTACGTTGCTTCAGTCGTGTCCGACTCTGTGTGACCCCATAGATGGCAGCCCATCAGGCTCCCCTGCCCCTGGGATTCTCCAGGCAAGAATACTGGAGTGGGTTGCCATTTCCTTCTCCAGTGCATGAAAGTGAAAAGCGAAAGTGAAGTCGCTCCTCATGTCCGACTCTTAGCGACTCCATGGACTGCATGCAGCCTACCAGGCTCCTCCATCCATGGGATTTTCCAGGCAAGAGTACTGGAGTTGGGAAACTGCAGAGAGCCCTTTCTCTGCATGTTAGAAGGGGCCTGGGCTGTTTCCATGGGATGCTTTCTTAGTAACTGGAAACCAGCACATCCCAGCAATACTCTTCAGGAACGTTCCCCACTTCCTACCACTAGGGTTTTTTTTTCCCCACTGAGAAGCTTCCCCTCAATAATATTTATAGATGATTCTTCCTGGCGATGTAAAAGAATTTCCCTATTGCTTTCTAACCGAATAGCTGCAGATGCTTATATTTGCTGGGGGAGCTCACCTACTTTGCAAGGAAGAAAGGAAGGAAGAGAAAATATATAGTAACTGTGATATTGGTAAAACCAAGTAGTCAACAAAGAAGGAAATTCTGGTGGCCAGGAAAGCCTCAAGGGAGAAGAAATGGCACAGAGTCTGGATCATAACCCTGGTGTCCGCCGAGGTCGTTACTGCTGGTGTTCACCACATCGCCTTCTCTGAGTTGGTGTGTCTGAGTCAGGGCAAGGCGTCAGAACTCGCCATCCAGGCGATCCTTCTGAACGTAGAAGAAAGCCCTTGGGAAACCAGGGTGGAGAGGAGGAGCGCTTCACGAATAAATCCACACTCTTTTCACTGCGCATGTGTGAGAGTGGTTACCTGTGGATAGCGCCTTCTTACCCAGAATCTGGCTGACCTGCTGAGCACGGATGTTCTTCTCCAGGTTCCGTTTCATTCAATGTAGTGCGGATTGATGGCTAAGTAGCCCTCATGTTCAGCAAATAGAGGCACAGAGATTTACATTCTCTGCGGAAAGTGACACAGTTGGGAGCTGGGCCTCGGGTGCAAATCCAGGAGCCTGGCGCCAATGTCTGGGCCCCTGACCCCTCACTGTATGGCGGTAAAAACAGGCCTGGGGGCGCACCCCCGTGCTGAACCGCAGGCAGGCAGCACGGCAGCCTGTAGTCTCTTGGTCAGTGTCCACGCTGGCCAGCGCCACAGCCACCGCGCATTGTCTCTAAGAGGCTGCTTGAATGTGGCACATCAGTGCATCTGCTTAGACCTGTTTTGCTAACTGTGCTTTTATGTGCCCGTTTGAATTTAGGAAAAAATCCCGAATTTCTCGATTGTTCCAAGGAGAGGAAGAATGGAAGGAGCGGCAGCTTTCACTGTGAAACAGGGCCTGAGAGCTGTAGTGTGTCTACCAGGCCAGCGCTGCGACTGGGACTTTGGGACCAAACAGTAGGCAGGCCCAGGGACTGTGGTGGGGGCGGGGGGGGGCATTGTAAATGAGTGCTGTAATTGGGTTGCATTTTCTAATAAAACAGATGATTTCACAACAGTGATTTTAAAAGTTGCAAAGATATGACTTTTCCTTCTTACGAGAAATACTCTTGTCATGGGACAATAAGTTGATTCTGTAAAATGTGGTGAATATTACCCACCTTGAAAATTCTTTTTTTGTTATTCTTTTAGGATTAGAATTACTATAATAATTCTAATTACTGTACCTATTTTTTAAAAGTGCATAATTTATCTAGCATATACCCTGCCCCCCATTGTAAGTACTTGGTTGGACAGTTGGCAATTTGTTACATGAAATAGATTATAAAGAATTTTAATGAAGTTATGACCAACCTAGATAGCATATTGAAAAGCAGAGACATTACTTTGCCAACAAAGGTCTGTCGAGTCAAGGCTATGGTTTTTCCAGTGGTCATGTATGGATGTGAGAGTTGGACTGTGAAGAAAGCTGAGCATTGAAGAATTGATGCTTTTGAAGTGTGGTGTTGGAGAAGACTCTTGAGAGTCCCTTGGACTGCAAGGAGATCCAACCAGTCCATTCTAAAGGAGATCAGCCCTGGGATTTCTTTGGAAGGAATGATGCTAAAGCTGAAACTCCAGTACTTTGGCCACCTCATGTGAAGAGTTAACTCATTGGAAAAGACTCTGATGCTGGGAGGGATTGGGGGCAGGAGGAGAAGGGGACAACAGAGGATGAGATGGCTGGATGGCATCACCGACTCAATGGATGTGAGTCTGAGTGAACTCCGGGAGATGGTGATGGACAGGGAGGCCTGGCATGCTGCGATTCATGGGGTCGCAGAGTTGGACACAACTGAGCGACTGAACTGAACTGAACTGAATGAATGCAAACCATAATAAACCTTAGAACTCCAGAATGTTTAAGTCAAGGGTTGATTTTTTTCATGTGTCTTCATATTGGGCTTCCCGGGTGGCTCAGTGGTAAAGAATCTGCCTGCCAGTGCAAGAGACACAGTAGCTGTGAGCTGGCTCTGGGTGGAGAAGGTCCCTGGAGGAGGAGATGGCACCCCAGTCCAGTATTCTTGCCTGGATAATACCAAGGACAGAGGAGCCTGGTGGGCTACAGTCCATGGGGTCAAAAAGAGATGCAGCTGAGTGTGCAAGCATGATCACGATAGTATAAACATTACCCTTCTCAAGGTTTCTGAATAAAAAAGGAAGACTGGAGTCTCCTTACTTGGGCCCACAAGATTTTCCCCAAGTGTGAGACCATTTCCTAACTCATCTCAGCCCTCTTAACTTCCAGGTATTTCACTGCTTCAGTATCTTCCCTGAACTCTTACTACTTGTTCAGGCTCTGAAAGATCAGCTCCATCCCAACCTTGGTCTTGCTGGGAAAAATCCTGTGCACGCCCCCCGCCCCAAATTACTTATTTTCTTCTGCTTTGAGTCTTCCCAAAGGACTATTTACTCACTGAGTAATAGAATGTTCTTTCACATTGTCCTCAACTAAACTCTGACCAAGTCATCCTTAGAAGTGACCAATTTAATCATCCAAGGATCAACATATTAGAGTTGCTGGAAATAGGCATTTATGATGCTTATTGCAAATGCAAGCCAGTGTTTGGAGTCTGGTGTCAAATTATTGCAACCAATGTCAGATCCCTCATATTATTGTCTGAGATAATATTTTTTTCCTAATATTTGCCTAAGAATGGAAGAATTTCCATTTAGGAGTCAGACTTGCTCTACTACTTTCCAACATAGGAAAGAAAGGACAGAAGCAGACAAGCTGGCGAGAAAGAAGTGGAAAGGATGCGAATAGAAAGAAGAAAGAAAAGAAGCGATGAAGGGAGGAAGAAAGGAGTGCTCTAGCAAAACCCCAGATGGTTCAGTGGTAAAGAATCTGCCAGCCAACGCAGGAGATGCAGGCAATGTGGGTTTGATCCCTGGCTCAGGGAGCTCCCCTAGAGAAGGAAATGGCACCCCACTCAAGTATTCTTGCCTGGATGATCTCATGGCAGAGGAGCCTGGCAAGCTACAGTCCATGGGGTTGCAAAGAGTTGGACACGACAGAGCCACTGAGTACATAGCAAAACCTGTAATGAGATTTCCATTTCTGGCAGTCTGACTGACTAGGTATCTGGAAAAACCACACCAGTATAGAGCACACAAAAATACTGGATAAAATGTCACAAAATTTAAATGCATGTTAAACGTATGTGAAAATTAAGACTACCCTTCTTCCCTGGTGGCTCAGATGGTAAAGAACCTGCCTGCACTGCGGGAGACCTGGGTTTGATCCCTGGGCCAGAAAGATCCACTGGAGAAGGGGATGGCAACCCACTCCAGTATTCTTGCCTGGAGAATTCCATGGACAGAGGAGCCTGGTGGGCTACAGTCCATGGGGTTGAAAAGAGTCAGACACGACTGAGCGACTGACACACACACACAGATATCAGAGATGATGAGGAATTCAAAGCTGGAAAGGTGAGCAGACTTATCCTGTTTTCTCCTGGGAGTGGAGTCGGGGCAGGCATTTGACTTGAGGGTAGAACCTGCTGCTGCTGCTGCTGCTAAGTCGCTTCAGTCATATCTGACTCTGTGTGACCCCACAGATGGCAGCCCACCAGGCTCCCCCATCCCTGGGATTCTCCAGGCAAGAACACTGGAGTGGGTTGCCATTTCCTTCTCCAATGTATGAAAGTGAAAAGGGAAAGCGAAGTCGGTAGAACCTAGAGCTTGGTTTTTTTTAATAGGCTTTACAGTAGGATGAAAGAGAGAGTCCGGGATCTTTTCAAGGTTCTAGGGCAACTAGAGACTTTCACATAAAGCTGGGATTTGAAAAGATGACAGCTTCAATGGATAAACCTAGCTAACACCCATTCTCTATAGCAGCACTCTTAAAGAGAACTTTCTGGGATCATAGCAATGCTTTGTATCTGTAGCTGTGTGCGGGCATTGAATTGTTGAATGTTACTCGTGTAACTGAAGAGCTATGCTAGAAATTTTATTTGTTTTATTAATCTTAACTTACTGTCACAGATTTAAATATTAATAGTGATTGCCACACTGAACAATCCAGCTCTGGAGTCTAGAGCAAGGATGTGCAAACTACAGCTATCATGCCAAATTGAGCTTACCACCTGATTTTCTAACGTTTTATTGGAGCCAACAGTAAGGGAAGAAAAAAACCCGTTCTCCTACCTTCTTATATTCAAGGTCTGGGTTTTGTGAATTAAATTGATCAAAGACAGATTAACAAGAGAAAAGTCTTTACTATGCATGCACGTAGGACCTTCACAAGAAAGAAGTTAAAAATCCAAAGAGACGGTAGACCTGGGGGCTTAACCATTTCAACAAAGGGCAACAAATTGTGAAGTGACAAGACAGAAAAATGAGCTTACATTCTAGTTCAGTTCAGTCGCTCAGTCGTGTCCGACTTTTTGCGACCCCATGAATCGCAGCACGCCAGGCCTCCCTGTACATCACCAACTCCTGGAGTTTACCCAAACTCATGTGCATCGAGTCGGTGATGCCATCCAACCATCTCATCCTCTGTCATCCCCTTCTCCTCCTGCCCCCAATCCCTCCCAGCATCAAGGTCTTTTCCAATGAGTCAGCTCTCCGCATGAGGTGGCCAAAGTACTGGAGTTTCAGCTTCAGCATCAGTCCCTCCAATAAACACCCAGGACTGATCGTCTTTAGAATGGACTGGTTGGATCTCCTTGCAGTCCAAGGGACTCTCAAGAGTCTTCTCCAACACCACAGTTCAAAAGTATCAATTCTTCGGCACTCAGCTTTCTTCACAACCAACTCTCACATCCACACATGACTACTGGAAAAACCATAGCCTTGACTAGACAGAACTTTGTTGGCAAAGTTATGTCTCTGCTTTTTAATAGGCTATCTAGGTTGGTCATAACTTTCCTTCCCAGGAGTAACTGTCTTTTAATTTCATGGCTGCAGTCACCATCTGCAGTGATTTTGGAGCCCTCCAAAATAAAATCTGACACTGTTTCCACTGTTTCCCCATCTATTTCCCATGAAGTGATGGGACCAGATGCCATGATCTTCGTTTTCTGAGTGTTGAGCTTTAAGCCAACTTTTCCACTCTCCTCTTTCACTTTCATCAAGAGGCTTTTTAGTTCCTCTTCACTTTCTGCCATAAGGGTGGTGTCATCTGCATATCTGAGGTGATTGATATTTCTCCCAGCAATCTTGATTCCAGCTTGTGCTTCTTCCAGCCCAGCATTTCTCATGATGTACTCTGCATAGAAGTTAAATAAACAGGGTGACAATATACAGCCTTGACATACTCCTTTTCCTATTTAGAACCAGTCTGTTGTTCCATGTCGAGTTCTAACTGTTACTTCCTGACCTGCATATAGGTTTCTCAAGAGGCAGATCAGGTGGTCTGGTATTCCCATCTCTTTCAGAATTTTCCACAGTTTATTGTGATCCACACAGTCAAAGGCTTTGGCATAGTCAATAAAGTAGAAATAGATGTTTTTCTAGAACTCTCTTGCTTTTTCCATGATCCAGTGGATGTTGGCAATTTGATCTCTGGTTCCTCTGCCTTTTCTAAAACCAGCTTGAACATCAGGAAGTTCACGGTTCACATATTGCTGAAGCCTGGCTTGGAGAATTTTGATCATTACTTTGCTAGCGTGTGAGATGAGGGCAATTATGCAGTAGTTTGAGCATTGTTTGGCATTGCTTTTCTTTGGGATTGGAATGAAAACTGACCTTTTCCAGTCCTGTGGCCACTGCTGAGTTTTGCAAATTTGCTGGCATATTGAGTGCAGCACTTTCACAGTATCATCTTTCAGGATTTGAAATAGCTCAACTGGAATTCCATCACCTCCACTAACTTTGTTTATAGTGATGCTTTCTATGGCCCACTTGACTTCACATTCCAGGATGTCTGGCTCTAGGTCAGTGATCACACCATTGTTATTATCTGGGTCATGAAGATCTTTTTGGTACAGTTCTTCTGTGTATTCTTGCCACTTCTTCTCAATATCTTCTGCTTCTGTTAGGTCCATACCATTTCTGTTCTTTATTGAGCCCATCTTTGTATGAAATGTTCCCTTGGTATCTCTAATTTTCTTGAAGAGATCTCTAGTCTTTCCCATTCTGTTGTTTTCCTCTATTTCTTTGCATTGATCACTGTGGAAGGCTTTCTTATCTCTTCTTGCTATTCTTTGCAACTCTGAACTCCAATGGGAATATCTTTCCTTTTCTCCTTTGCTTTTCACTTCTCTTCTTTTCACAGCTACTTGTGAGGCCTTCCCAGACAGCCATTTTGCTTTCTTGCATTTCAGGAGTGGCAAATTGTGGAGAGATAAATATGCAGGGAAACTAATGGAAAATCAGGTTTTCAAAAGTTTGTCCAGACTCCAGTTGGTGCTACCCCGGTGATGAGAGTCATCAGTTCTCCTGGGATAGGAGAGTGCATGGGTGACATCTTCTCAGAAGGAAATGTATGCCCTGCTGTTAGGCAGAAGGGGAAGTGTAGAGAGTTCCCCCTACATTTGCTGTTTCTCGATTCCTTTCACTTAAAAATAATCCAAATGCCAAAGTGGCGGAGTTTGGGTGGTGTCTTGCCATCTCCTCCAACAGCCACGCCCGTTTCTCCATGTATTGTCTATGACTGTTTTGCAAAGGAAGAGCAGGGCTGAGTAGTTGCAATGAGGGTCATATGGACAGCAGAGATGAACACAGTTCCTCTTTGATCCTCTACAGAAAAAGGTTACTGACCCCTGGTCTCAAGTATTAGAACTGGGATAGGACTAGTCTTGCTTTTGAGTAGAGGGAGGGATAAAGGGGGAAAAAAAATCAATCCTTAGATTCAGAAAGGTCAGAAAAACAGGCAGTATTTAATAAAATTCTCATCAAGAAATACAGGAAAGGTCCAGAACCTCAAAGACAAAGAAAAGATCTTATATACTGAGAGTGGGAGAGAAGCAAATAAGAGAGAAAAATAGCATCATATTTCTTCAAATCTAAAAGGAACATTTTAACAATCAAGCATGTTCACATTTGTAAGCAGTAGATGCAAAATATTGTGTCATAGTTGAATTGACAGTATTTTTCTTTCTCAATAATAAATAGAAAAGTGGTATACTCAACAATCGGTTATGTTTTGGCTCTAATGAAATGTGGTACCTGTAATGGAATGACAGCCAGACTGAGAGCTGATTTCTCACCTGCAAGAGCAGAAAATGGTGGTGGGACTTTTCTAGAAGCCAAGCAATGTCCTAAGTGTTTTTTGTTGTTGTTGTTGTTTCTAATTAGTTTAAAATTGTCAGCTTATTTAATCTCCACAAAGCCTTATGAGGTAAGCTTTTATTAGTCTTAAGTTTACAAACTGTAAATGTTTACTGCTTTATAGAAAAGAAGAACTAAAGCAGAATCAAGATTCATATTCACAGACACCCAGTGGTCTTAAGAGTTATATGTTGATGTCTCCGTGAAAAAGAGACAGGAAAAATCAAAGAACTGACATAAAGTTCTTTTATTGAAGAATAACAAGAAAAAAGGCAAAACCAATTGTACATTTCTGTAAGGTACATTTCAGGAAGAAGGAAAATGATCTCATGTGACATGTGTGTGAGAAGAAATCATGCGAGAAGAAATAGAGCACAAAGAAAGTAGCAAAAATGAGTGAGAATATAAGCGACACAGACTCTACTGATAATGTCCAGTTTTTAGTGTTTAAAGAAAACAAATAAAACCTACATTTTGTGGAAGACCAAGCAAGCTGGGAATGGAATGAGCAGATTTAAAACATTCTCATGTTCTTTAATGATTTGGAAGAAAGATAAATGTGCTAATATACTCTGAACTGTTTTCAGTTAAATGTCTATAATGATTTAAAGAATACCAATTCAAAAGTATAGAAATTAACTATAAAACTTCATGGAAAAGTAAAATGAGAAGTTAAAAGCAAACAAGCCCTCTACTAGTCTGAAAGAAGGAAAGTAAAAAAACAAAAACCACAGAAATAACGTAGCAGAAATAATAAATATATCCATAATCATAAAAAAGTAAATGGTATCTTTTCCTTATTTTAAAGCAAAGCTCACATTAGATTAAATAAAACAAAATGTAGCCATAGGATGATTATTGAGAGACACACTTAAAGCATAAGGACACTAACTGTTCAATAAGAAGGTTGGGAAAATGCACCAGACGTATAGTAACTGATAGAGAGCTGGTCTAGTTGCAGTAGTAACTTAAGAAAGATTTTAAGGAAAAATGCATTACTGGAAAAAAAGAGGATTACTATTAATAAAATATTCCATTTCTAGGAAGATACAATTTTAAGATATAAACCTGAGTTCACCTAATAAGTCATTATTATACAGACCATATTCTTCTTTTTTAAAAAAAGTATGTTTCAGTATCACCAATTGACAATATTATGATATTTACCCTGGTGGCTCAGATGGTAAAGCATCTTCCTACACTGCGGGAGACCTGGGTTCAATCCCTGGGTCGGGAAGATCTTCTGGAGAAGGAAGTGGCAGCCCACTCCAGTATTCTTGCCTGGAAAATCCCATGGATGGAGGAGCCACGTGGGCTATAGTCCATGGGGTCACAAAAAGTCGGACACAACTGAGCGAATTCACTCACTCACTCCTGATATTTTCAGGTGGACAGCAAAGTGACTCAGCCATGCATATACCTGTGTTCATTCTCCCCCAAACCCCCCACCACCCAGGCCGCCACGTAACACTGAGCAGGGCATCCCCCCAAACCCCCCACCACCCAGGCCACCACACAACACTGAGCAGGGCATCCCCCCAAACCCCCCACCACCCAGGCCGCCACACAACACTGAGCAGGCCATCCCCCCAAACCCCCCACCCACCCAGGCTGCCACGTAACACTGAGCAGGGTTCCTGTGCTGCACAGTAGGACCTGGGGCGTTATCTATTTTAAATATAGCAGTGTGTACATGTTGATCCAAACTTCCTGTCTCTTTCCCCCGTTCTCCGTCACTGAGAATTGTCAGTTCATTCTCTAAGTCTGTGAAACTGTTTCTGTTTCGTAAATAAATTCATATAAGGGATGTTATTACAGTACTTCTCCTTTTCTGTTTGACTTAATTCACTCAGCATGGCAGTTTCTAGGTCCATCCATTTCGCTGCAGATGGCATTATTGCATCTTTTTACGGCCGAATAACACTCCTCGGTATAAATGCACTTTCTCCTCTTTCTCCATTCCTCTGTTGATGGGCATGGAGGTGCTCCTTGTCTTGGCTGTTGCAAACAGTGCTGCAGTGGACACTGGGCTGCCTGCATCCTTGTGAATCATGTCACAGACCATAGTCTGTGGTCTGCAATTAAATCAAGACTCAAAATCCAAAACATATTTAATGAAGTAATCATCTGGTAGTTTTAAAAGCATACTTCTAAATAATTCATGAAATGTAGAAGTCAAATGGAAATTATTTAGGACTAAAAACTAAATAAGATTCTGTGTATTAGAATTGCATGTTACAGTTAAACTAATATTAAGGGAAATTTATAGCCTTAAATGCTTATATTAAAATGAAAAGGGTAAAAATAGACTTTTAAAGCCAATATAATAAAATAAATACTAAACATCAAAGTAGAACAAAATTCAGTAAAAAACAAAAATATGATATATCAGACAAGAAACATCCAATGTGTTCTTTTGGAAAGCCTGAAAAAATAGTGAAGCTCTGGTAAGACAGAATAAGAAAAGAAAAAACAAGCCCTGAAAACAAATCATACCAGGAATGAAAGAGGACTTGGTCACAAGCAGAACTGAGATTTAAAATATATTGAAATAGAATGTAAGGAACAACTTTATAATATGTAATATATTTGAATCAGGTAAAGTGGAAATTCAGGTAAAGTTGAATCAGGAAAGTAGGTCTTCCCTGTAGCTCAAAGGTTTAAGAGTTCTTCTGCAATGCAGGAGACCACGGTTCGATGCCTGGGTCAGGAAGATCCTCCGGAGAAGGGAATGGCAGTCCACTCCAGTATTCTTGCCTGGAAAATCCCAGGGACAGAGGAGCCTGGCGGGGTCCGTGGGGTTGCAAAGAGTCGGACACGACTGAGCAACTAGTACTGCTGAAGGGGAAATATTTACAGAAAACAAAAATGACTAAAACTTACTCAAGAAGAAATACTAAACCTCAACCAACTTGTGTCTGTGAAAAGCGTGAATTCTTAGTTAAAAAAACAAAACAAAACTCTGTCCTTGAGGAAAATACCAGACACAATTAATTATATAAGTAATTTGCCTGGGTGCTCAGGGAATTGAAAATTTTAATCTTACATGAAGATTTTGAGAGGTTCACAATAAAACTAGAAAGCTAATTAAGAGGTATACAAATTGAAATGGAACAATATAAATATGATTATTTGCATATATACTCTTGTCTATGTGTTAAATCTTACAGAGTACGTGGTACAATTATTAGAATTAATAAGAGAACCCAGAAAATATATTGATATAAAATCCATATACAAAAGTCATTTGTATTTCTGTACACTAAAAATAGCATTAGTAACTATTATTAATATAATAAATTTGAAATTTATGAGCATAGTGATTAATGACATGAACTCAGGTTCAAGTTCCCCATCATTTCTAGTTATGTGACTTTTGTCACATCTTATCTCTTTATCTGTAAGACAGGATAACAGGATAATAATTATACCTACCTGATATGTTTCTTAAAAGAGTAATACAAAATGTGGGGACCAGTACATGGCTTATAGTAATTGGTGTGTACCATCAATGTGAAAGGTAAGACACAAAAACTCTTAGAAGAACACATATAGAAGAGTATCTTTATGACTTCCAGGATTTGGAAAGATTTCTCAACAAAATACAAAACACACACACCAGAACTAGAAAGGGTAATAAATCCAACCACATTAAAATCAAGAACTTATGTTCATCAAAAGTACCATGCAAAAAGTGAATAGACAAGCCACGAACAGCAACGATAATCTCAATAGCTATAACCACAAAGGATTTATATTTAGTGCATATATATAAATCTGCAAACCAAAAGAACCCAATAGAACATCTCAAGATATATTCTGTAGAAGAAGAAATATCAAAACTCATCCAGCATATGGAAAACGCTAAACCTCATTAACTATCGGGGAAATGCAAATTAAAACCGCAACATAAAATTTTAAATCCCACAACTAGGCAAAATTGGAAGTATGACCATACCAGCTGTTGGTAAAATAGGAAGCCATGCATTGCTGGTGGAGGTATAATATAATCATTTTGGGAAAAAAAAATATGGCATAACCTATTAAAACTGAATATGTGATTACCTAATCATCTGGTAATTTGTCTTCTGAGTATAAACCTTATGACTTGCTTGCTATTAATTTTCCAGTCATATTTTTCTAATTAATAAAATAAAATATTAAAAACCTTTGTGCATCAGTTCAGTTCAGTTCAGTCGCTCAGTCGTGTCCGACTCTTTGCGACCCATGAATTGCAGCACGCCAGGCCTCCCTGTCCATCACCAACTCCCGGAGTTCACTCAAACCCATGTCCATCGAGTCGGTGATGCCATCCAGCCATCTCATCCTCTGTTGTCCCCTTCTCCTCCTGCCCCCAATCCCTCCCAGCATCAGGGTCTTTTCCAATGAGTCAGCTCTTCGCATGAAGTGGCCAAAGTATTGGAGTTTCAGCTTTAGCATCAGTCCTTCCAAAGAACACCCAGGACTGATCGCCTTCAGAATGGACTGGTTGGATCTCCTTATAGTCTAAGGGACTCTCAAGAGTCCTCTCCAACACCACAGTTCAAAAGCATCAATTCTTCAGCGCTCAGCTTTCTTCACAGTCCAACTCTCACATCCATACATGGCCACTGGAATATGTATACAAATATATGTGTATATACATATATGTTTATATACACATATATTTGTCTCTTGTATATATGTGTTATATATATGTATATATATACACACACATACATATATTCATGTTGCTGTATCTCTCTCTCAGTCATCTACCTACCTCTTTATCTCTCTGACTAGCCAAATACTAATACCTCTTTTTAAGAACCTATATTTTAGATTCTTAAAAAGTTTGAAGAAACATTAATACTTGTAACATCTTTTTCTTTGAAAACTTTTTGGTTTTATGCAAATTTTCTCATTTATTACCAGATAGATGAGCAAAATATCCTCTTACACAGCTTTAGCATTCCCTGTGTTTGGCATAAAATCTTGTTTTTCATTTTTAGTTTGGGAAATCTTTTCTCATTTAGTTATTAATTGACTTGTTCAATAAATATGCATTGACCGATTAGCATATTGGATCACTGTAGACGTTGGGAAGTGTCTTCTGTTTATAGCAAGGTTTGCCTGATATTTAATGATACATTATTTGACGCATAAAGGGTTATGACAGTCACGTGTTTATTCTGGATGATCTATTTCGTGACCGTGCTGTGGTTTCATGTAGTTTTCATGCCTTTTTAAGCTTTAAACTCCACTGGCTTTTTTGGTTACTGTGACCCCTCTTGTGTCTTCTGCTCACACACGTCTGATCCACCTCCTCCCTGTCACTGGGCTGCTTTGCTGAGGAAGTCCTTATCTCTGCAGCCTAGAGTACTTTTACCCCAATTGGATGTCTCTCATTTACATACTCTAATATCTCAGATACTTGTTTTTACTCCCGTCTTCTCATTTTCTATTTTGTGTTTTTTCAAATGGTTATTTATTTTCTATATTCACTAAATGGCCTATGCTATTTAGAATTTTCTTTCTCTTGATCACTGAAAAGGTGTGCCATCTCTTTTTATTTCTTTGCGAGGCAACATTTAGGACCAGAGGGCTACAGTGCATGTGGGAGGGGCTGTGGAGTTTCCTGCAAGGAGCTCACCTTTTAAAGGCTGGTGCTTCACAGGCTGGTGGATGAGGAGGTAGCAACAGGCTGCTGCTGACCCACACTGAGACACTGAGGTGCCAAGAACCTGTCCTGCCATGAACTTTCAGCCAACCCCATCCAACCCAGTAATAGCCTAAGTGGTCTTCCTAATCAGGAGAGATGTTTCCATCTGATTCCCAGATTTCCAGAGCATGGGAGTCTCTCTTAATCAGGGCTACAGTGAGTGGTGCCCCGTGATGAGGGGTGCTTTGGACTAAGGAGATAGCTGTGCTTACGGAGCTCTCTGCAAGCATCCCTCCAGCCTTGGCTGGTAAGCCCATGATGCTGGACCATGACTTCTGTGTGCTAAGGCCTGTTCCTCACACCTTCACATGCCCCTCTGACTTCATGCCTGCCTGGCATAGCACTGTCTTAGCTCAATGGGTGCAGAAGACTTAGGGTGCTGCTCTCTTCGGTACAGACCACAGGGCTTCCAGGAGCAAAGGCAGTAAATCCAACTGCTGGACTCTTCTCCCATCTGAACTCACAGGCCCATGGCAAGAGGGCTTCACACCTGGGTAGAGGCTAGGGGGCCAGGGACATGTGGACCAAGCCTCAAGACTGGTGGAGAGCGGGGCGCTTCATGTTGAACATCTTGGGTGTGAGCTGAGTTGCCTGAGTAGGAAGGAACCTGGGAAATTCTGGGAGTAGGGCTGGCAGGTGGGGCTGGGAAGGGGCTACCTGAGAAGGCCTTGCATGCTCTGCTGGTTGGAAATGTGCTGGTAAGGACCCTGACTGGAGGTGGGATCTGTTATGAAGGCATCGTTATAATCCGAGACGAAAAATGTTGGAATGAATTGAGGCAGGGAAAGTGGGTGAAGAGAAGGGGGAGGGCTGAAGAAATCTGAAAGTGACAAACCAGGAAGGGTCTAGAAGCTGATTGGAGGGTGGGCTGAGAGAGGAGACGCCCAGGAAATGCCCGTGAAATTTGGGGTGATGGCGATGCCATTTAAGTAGGGAGGAAGCACAAGGGGGACCGGGGCAGGAGGGACTGCAAGGGCAGAGCCTGGATTCTGGGGACCGCCCCACTGGAACTAGAGGGGCGGGGAAGGGTGACTGCACAGAAGAGGGGTGAGGAAGCTGCCGGCCCTGCAGCTGCACCCGCCCCACTGGCACCGGGATCTCTCCCCTCTGAGCAGTTCTGCCGCCGGATGTGGGACACGGTGTGGGAACAGGGCAAGTGGCCCAGAGCTGTCGGGGACCTGCCGTTCTGGGAACTGGCTGTGCTGGTGGCTGCCAAGGGCAGGAGGCACCAGAGGCTGCCTCCTGGAGGTGCTGCTGAGGAAAACAAAAAGGAATGGATGGGCGAAAGAAAAGAAAGAAAGGACTGAAGAATGGAGGAGGAGAGGAAGGAAGGGAAGAAGGAGTTCAGGGATTGTTTCTTGAGTTCTAGGCACAGTTCTAACCATGCTGCACACACTGTCTTACTGTGATAATCCTGCTTTGTCACCCTCATCTTAAAGATGAGGAAACAGGTGTCACAAGGATAAGCCGTGGTGGAGCCAGAAGTCAAATCCTGGCAACTGCATTCAGACTTCTCATTCTATTGCCTGGTGTGGATGGAATGACTGAATGAAAGGTGGGGATGGGGCTTAAGATGTGCAGCGTAAGAAACTTACTGACTACACATTTAGTGATAAGGGAATTGTAATCTGAATGGTCTACCCGGGATTCGTCTATGCTGCTCTAAGTCAGACCGTGGCTACTGTCGGCAGTGTGGGGGCCTGCACAGAGCGTCTCTGGTGCCACTCATTCCATTTCCTGAGCTCAGTGCTGACTCCTCAGGCCTGACACACAGGGAAGCCTAGGTTATTTAAATTTGAAGTCTTACCAACAGGCCTGGCATCTTTGGGCAGTTTGGATTATGACTGATAGAATTAGTAGAATAACAGAATGCGTCACTGAGCTAATAGATGCAGTGTGTCTGAAATGTGAGCGTAATTTTAGACTCAGGCATAGAACTGCTGCCATGACTGAGGGAATCTGTTTGAACTTTCCAAGCTCCATGGGGCTGGAGACACTTGAATGCTAAGACAGGGCACGTTGCTGCTTCATTTCTCTGGGACACAACTGCCAAGAGCCAGTCTCCCTCATCCAGCTGGCCTTGGGCAGGTAGGGATAGGAGTTTCATCCATGCACAAGAACTTCTGGCCACGATGGCTTGGCTTCATTCAGTCTTTGGCATTTTTATAAGCCTCTGTCTTCTTGCCTTGCTTTGAGTAAGTTCAGCTCAAACTCTGTGAGTTGCTTTTGGCTCTGGCCAAATTCTGCTGTTTAGAGATTTGTTTCTTTTTGATGCTCTATGAGTCAACAATCACTGCAGGCACCGAGGAAGGACATGTGGTGAGGACAATGGAAAACAGACCCGTGCCTGCCAAATAAGGAGGTAGAAAGACTCACCCTGTGAGTTATATAAGTGGCTCGGTTCAGGGTGCACAACGCCAAGAGAGAACGCGCCCTGGCCCGGTGGTGGAATTCCTCGTGAGCAAGCGCCTGTCTTTGTATCTGGGTTCAATAAAGATAATTCACTTCATCCAACATAATCTTCAAGTATCGATGGCTTCTTTCCCAAGATCTTTCACCTACTTTTAAAATGCAACCAAGTGTGGATTTGGGGTTGGGCTGGAAGAAATGATGAAAAATTAGCAATCTGGGGCTCCTTTTTAGTTCTAGAACACTCATGAAATTCCAACAAAAGGTGACACGAAGCCCCACCTCTTACAATATCTGCCCCATGAGGTAGATAGCTCTTTGCATTCTTGAGATTTGAAAGGCTGAATTGTGTCTGCAAAAAGAAGAGGAAGTTCTCCAGTTGGTCACTCAAGCTTGTAGTCATCAATGAAAAATTTGAGTGAGATCCCCTTTGACACCAGAACAAAGGACAGAAACATGTATTCTGACTTCTTGAAATTTGGCTGATAGTTATAGTGGAGCAAGTAAGAATTCCAAGAAACGGTCTATTCCCAGAAGATAGATGACACAGTTTCACAACTAATATAGCACCTTAAAAACACAACAGAAATTTCCAGCTTGGTGAGGTGGAAACAACAGAATTTTCTTTCATAGCATCCTTAATTATTTTAAATTATGTACTTATATATGTGTCTATTAGCTGATTTTTTTCCTCCAGATAATTGTAGTTCCCTGACAATGAGGCCTTTTCTCCTGCCCCGCATCCCCGCACCATTTCTATTTACCAGCCCTAATACAGTGCCCTGAAGATTGTAGTTTTATAATTAGTATGTTGTTTCTGTTCATTTGCTAAGTCACGTTTGACTCTTTGCAGCCCCACGGACTGTAGCATGCCAGGCTCCCCTGTCCTTCACTATCTCCTGGAGTTTGCTCAAATTCATGTCCATTGAGTCTGTGGTGCCATCCAACCATCTCATCCTCTGCCACCTCCTTTTCCTCCTGCCTTCAATCTTTCTTTCCCAGCATCAGGGGCTTTTCCAAGGAGTCAGCTCTTCACATCAGGTGGTCAAATTATTGGAGTTTCAGTTTCAGCATCAGTCCTTCCGATGAATCAGGGTTGATTTCCTTTAGGATTGACTAGTTTGATCTCTTTGCAGTCCAAGGGACTCTCAAAAGTCTTCTCCAGCACCAGAATTAGAAAGCACCGAGTTTTCGGTGTTTAGCCTTCTTTATGATCTAGTGTTCATATCTGCTCATGACTACTGGAAAAACCATAGCTTTGACTAGACTGATCTTTGTTGGCACAGTAATGTCTCTGCTTTTTAATATGCTCTCTAGGTTTGTCATAGCCTTCTTTTCAAGAAGCAAGCGTCTTTTAACTTCATGGCTGCAGTCAGCATCTGCAGTGATTTTGGAGCCCAAGAAAATAAAAATCTGTCACTGCTTCCACTTTTCCCCCTTCTATTTGCCATGAAGTGACAAAAAACTCCTGTCCTCTCAAAGCTTACATTTAATAGGGATGAGACAGAAGAAAAGGGAGAAAGACCAATAGTAAACAATGAGGCAGGGAATATTACGGATTATGTGAGTATCTGTTTTTGGAAGAATGTGGAAAAGCACTGGTGGAATTTGTATTGAGTGGAGGAAAGGCTTCACTGAGGTCATTTGTGTCAGGTTATCCAGGGGGCATAGATTTATGAGGGAAAAGCATTCTAGTCACAGAAAATCTCAAGTGCAAAGGGGATGCAACGGAAGCACATCCCAGATTCAAAGACCAGAGCACAAGTCCATGAACTAAGAGCAGAGGGAGCAAGGGGCAGGGAGAAAGGTAGAAGATGAGGTCAGAAACGCTGGTCAGGAGAGTCTTGGGGAAATCAGGTCATAGACTGGTGACCTTTTGATACTATTTTATTCTGAATAAAATGAGGAACCATGGGAACATAGGAGCAACTTGATCTGACTTGAGTTTTTATAGGACTCCTCTGGCTGATATGCTGAAAACTCATTAAAAGGCAGAAAGTGTGAAAGTAGATAGACCAGTCAGAGGTTGTTATGATGGCCCCGGAAGTAGAAGGTGGGGCCTTGGGCCCGAAGGTTGAGACATGGTACGATTCTGGATATATTTTAACATAAAGCCAATAAGTTTTCTGAGTGACCAGATGTGGAATGAGAGAAACAGAGAAGTCAGGATGGCTCCAATGCTTTTGATTTAAGCATCTGGAAAGATGGAAATGGGAAACCTTTGTGATTGTTGCTGCTGCTGCTAAGTCACATCAGTCATGTCCGGCTCTGTGCGACCCCATAGACGGCAGCCCACCAGGCTCCCCCGTCCCTGGGATTCTCCAGGCAAGAACACTGGAGTGGGTTGCCATTTCCTTCTCCAATGCATGAAAGTGAAAAGTGAAAGTGAAGTTGCTCAGTCGTGTCCGACTCTTAGCGACCCCATGGACTGCAGCCTACCAGGATCCTCCGTCCATGGGATTTTCCAGGAGAGAGTACTGGGGTGGGGTGCCACTGCCTTCTCCTTTTGTGATAGTAGGGGAGTTATGTTGGGCTCTGTGCTATGCTGAGCCTTACATTTACCAGATATCGCCACACTTCTCTCAGCACGGTTGTCCCAGTTACAGTGCCACCAGCAGGGTGTGAGCGTTCTTCTTTCTCTCCTTTCTTCACAAGGGTTGATAGGCTAATGGACGTTAAGGGATACTGTGTAGTTGTTTCAAGTCGTGTTTCCCTGATTGCCAGTGCAGCAGAACCCAGTTCATACTATACTGACCTTTTGAATTTCCTGTCCTTTGAACTGTCTATTCATATCCTTTGTTCAATTTTCTGTTAGATTATCCTTTTTTTCACTGTGGAATTCCTTTATACACACAGTATATTGCTTGTTATACCTCTTGCATATATCTTCTCTCAACCTTGGGTTGATTTTAGACGTTAGTTATGATGGCTTATGTTGTGGGATTTGTGAACTTAATGTTCACACTCCTTTACCTCTGCCATCAGGTCGTGATCTTTGCACCCAGCTGAAAAGCTCTCACTTTCCCTCATGTCATAAGGGCATGTGCATATATTTTCTTCCAGAAGTTTTTAGTTTTGTCTTTTAATTTATTTAATAAACACTTTATTGTGCATGATGTTGTTCTAAGCGCTTTCCAAAAGATCACCTCATTTAATCTTCAAGATAACCTTATGAAAATGAGAAGTTGGTGCTTCTCAGTTGTGTCTGACTCTTTGAGACCCCACGGACTGGGGCCCACCAGGCTCCTCTGTCCATGGAGTTCTCTAGGCAAGGATACTGGAGTGGGTAGCCATTCTCTTCTCAAAGGGATCTTCCCAACCCAGGGGTTGAACCCAGGTCTCCTGTATTGCAGGGAGATTCTTTGCTGTCTGAGCCATCATGGAAGCCCATCTATAACCTTAAGACTTAGGTAGTATTATTCACATTTGACAGATGAGGAAGCTGGTGGGTAAGGAAGTTAAACAACTTGCTGAAGATCACAATTCTAATAAGTTGTAGAATCTTTAGTTTATCTGAAATTAATTGATATAAAGTTGGATAGTTTTGCCTTTATCCATATGGTAACCAGTTATCACAGCATCATTTATTAAACAGCCTATCCTTTTCCAATTGATTTATAATTCCTTCTCTGTCACATTTCAAGCTCCCGTAAATGTGAGGTCTCTTTCTGAGCTCTCTGTTTTGTTAAGTTGGTCCACAGCTTAGTGCCACATACTTTAATCACTAGAGCTTTAAAAAAAGTCATAGCCGATACTATATGTCAGATTTTTTCCTTATTCTTTTTATTCTGACTTCCAAATTGTTCTGGCTATTTTGTACCTTTATTCTTCCAAGTGACCTTTATAAGATCACTCCAGTAAGTTCCATGAAAAGGCTGTTTGGCATTGTGATTGGAATTTCATTGCATATGTTATTTGAGTAGAAATTGACATCTATACAATACCAAGTGTTTACAACCATAACTTTGATGTCCAATCTGGTTTTTCAAGTCGTCTTATGTATCTTTCAAAAAAGTTTAAAAATTTTCTCCATACTGGTTTTGTGTCTCTTCTGTTGGATTCTTTTTTAAAACCAGATTTCATATAGTCTCTTGTTACTATAAGTGAAATCCTCTTTCTTAAAATACATTTTGTAGTTAATTGTCCGTGGTGAATTTAGTTTTTTTGCATGTTGGTCTTATACATAACAGCTTTCCTCTTCTGGGCCTTCTGTGGGACTTTGTTTCGCATTATGCCGTGGTCTTGTCTTCTGTGGACCCACAGCACTTGCTGCCTCCTCTGTCTGTAAGTCTCACTCCCGTGTCACCACATCTGGCCCATAGACCACTTACCTTCCCTTGCCTCTTGGGCCCAGAATTTATTTTGCTAAGAAGTATTTCCCAGCCTGCCCAGTACGGTCACTTTCATTAGTATTGGGGAATTTACACAGAGGCTTGAAGAAAGTGACATGTATTAGTACAAACTAGGCAGATAAACCCTTTGCCACCTAAACCAAACACAAATACAACAAAATAAAGCAAAATAACGTGACTTATTTAAACAACAGACTGATGAGTAACAGTGGTCTCAGGAAATATTCCAGGATGGATCTTTAGAAATGATAGCTTGTAAGCCACAGGAATAAAGCAGGAATCATCAATTGCTTTTGTGGGTTTCATATGACCATTAATATTGAGTTATTTTAAATGAATAATTTTCTTTATTTGACAGGATTACTGACCTGCGAGAGTTGGGTTTTGTTTGAATGTTCGGGTTTCAAGCCACCAACAAGGCCCCTTCATGCTTCTCTTCTCTGCTTCAGCCGACTGTCTCATTTACTGCCGTGACAGCTAACATTTAACACACACTTGACGCTGACTGCCACCTGTTTAGCGGTAAGCGGAAAGATAGGTTTGTACACACCTGGATGAAGAAATACATTCAAAGGACTGATATCCTTTGGAATTGGAAATTCTCCAGAGGTATTTCAATGAGACAGTTGATGGCTGCCTGACTTAATGTGGGATTGATATAAAATGGCCAAAAATAGAAAATATGTTGGTCACAGTCCAGGATTGAATAAGAATGTCTGTGACTCTGGCATGTGAAAGAGATTAATTGCATCTCATCCAAACATATAGAAGAAAGAACCACCCACTTCTTAGGCCAGACATAATGCGATTAAGTTGCTTTGTAAAGTCATGTATTCATGGTGGTTGTTCAGGATGAGGCAGAAGCATTGCTTGGTAGGTAAGCATTGCTTGGTAGGTAGCATTGCTTGGTAGGTAAGTTTGGATAACATCTAATGTCCTTTTTGCCGTCACATTCCCTTTATTAAGAGATTATTCCAAAGAGACTCAGATGATAGGCCCTGACCCGCTTCCCGCCCTGTTTCACAGGCACTTAAAATGCTGTCATTCCTGATGCTTGATATGTTATCACCTCCACCCAATATGTTCAGTGAAGGAGTTTCTATTTCACGTGTACTAAACAGATGCAGAAGACCCAGGTTCAATTCCTGACTCGGGAAGATTCCTGGAGGAAGAAAAGGCAACCCACCCCAGTAATCTTGCTTGAAGAATCCCATGCACAGAGGAGCCTGGCAGGCTACAGTCCATGGGGTCACAAGAGTCGACACAACTTAGCAACTAAACCTCCACCTAACGAATGTATTCATTCCATAGAAAAAGATTTAGTCTTGGCTGCCAGGACCTGTGATCCGGGGTGAGTTGATCCTCAGGTCCTCAATGTGTAAGCAAGGGATAGTAATAACTATGCGTGGTGTCATTGGAAGGATACAGTGAGACTTCATATACAGGCTGCTGATAATGATTATGAGAAGAGATGCCAGAAATGATTTCATTGTTTCTTTTATTTGATACTTAACGATTTGTTCCAAATTTTCAGAACTCCTATTAGCTGTATAGATGTAAAAATGATCAAAAAACCTCTTACCTTATGATAGATGTTTTCAAAGACAAGATTGTTGTCTCCTAAGTAGTTTGTGTGGCCAGAAGGGGAAGAGATCCAGTGAGTCTAGAAAGTCCCCCACACGCACATGTCAAATAGCTGTGGAAAGGGACGTGCTGACCTGCATTTGTGGCCTGGGGTCCCGGAGAGCCGGCTGCCGGCGCTGGGTGGCAGGTTTGCTTACAGCTTTCTGGAGTAGAACAGGTGTGGGGCAGTTTTTCCCCCAAAGTCTCATCCTCCAGGGCAGGATTTCACAGGCGGTGCTGGTGGTAAAATAGCCACCTGCCAGGAGACGTAGGAGATATGGGTTTGGTCCCTGGGTTGAGAAGATCCCCTGGAGTAGGAAATGGCAATGCACTTCAGTATTCTTGCCTGGGAAACCCCATGGACAGAAGATCCTTGTGGGCTACAGCCCTTGGGGTCACAAAAGGGTCAGCCACACTCATCCCATCACACACACACAAACACACACACATACAACATACACACCTCCCCATACACACACCACACACACAACCACACACACACTACATCAAACACCACAATCCCCCCACACCAAGCATACACATACCCCATCGCACGAGTGCACGCACGCACACACACACTCACACACACGGTAAGACAGTTCAAGAAGGCAAAATCAGTGTGAGAGATAATGAGGACCAAGGCTAAAGGTAGTGGAGCTGGAAGGGAGACCAGTAACAGTCACAAGTTATAATTACATTATGTGCATAACCACGCTGAGTAATAGCTGCTCAAGGTCACTGGTTTGGAAGTAAAAGAAAACAATGAGCATTGTGAGCCCATCATTGAGAACTGTCCAGACAAGGAGCTGGCTGTTGTTCTTGGACTAGGAAGGGGGGCTATCTCCTCGGTGCTAAGAACACAGTGACTGACAGCTTCAGAGTGTGGCTTCAGTCCTGGACGTCATCCTGGTGGGCAAAGCCTCCGTGCCTCAGATCTACCTACTTGGCTGGCAGCTTTGCCTACAGAGAAGAGGAGGACATTCCCAATGTTCCTGAGCTGAGGATGAGACAACAGAACTGGCCTGAAAATAACCGTAGAAGATGAAGCGTTCAGAGTTACAGCAGAGCATAGCCTCTTCCAAGTGGACAGAGGGAGACTCAAACAAAGAACTGAAATGAATTGGCATGTACAGGAATAGGAGCTGAGGGAATGCTGGGAAAGGACAGCACAAAGAAGGGTCAGGATCAACCAAAGCCAGAGCTGATGATCACCGCATGGGCCACAGCAACTAAGAGGGAACATCCCTTCCTCCAGCTGCTAGCACGGGGCCTGGCACAGAATCTAGGACCGCTGAAGGCTGCTTCTGGGGTTGGGAGTTGGCATGGAGTTGGGAGGTACAATGCTCACCTCTAATCCTCATGCCTTCTGCCTGGCCAGCATCTACTTCCCCATCCATCAAAGCCAGATAAATTTTTTTTTTTTTTCCTGTCTTCCTCACTTCAGCTATGAGATCCATTCAATCTCTTGGCTTTTCCCCCAGTTATCCTAAATGCCCTGCTGGATTCTCTCCAGTCTGCCAGGCCACACCCTCAAGTTCTCAGTGCCTGCTGAGTCAAGATTCAGACATCTGTTGACTCAGATCCCTCTGCTTTTTCCTTTGGCCCATCACCTTTCTGACGCAAAGAGCAACTGAGGGCGCACTGGAGCCACAGTCACCCAGTGTTGACAGAAACTGTGGCTTTCACCTACACTGACCATCAGCCCACCCTTTCTTGTTCTTGGAACCCAAAGGTCTCCTCTGAATATTTCAGCTCATGAGATACTGTCACACAAAAATCTACTGGCATTTTCTCCTGCCTGAACTCCAAGTTGGGGCTCAGCATTTCTACTTCGAATGATTGCGTCCCCTCAGTGACCCTCCCTGTTGTAACCTGGAACATTGGCAGGGCCATAAGAGAACCGTTGATTTATAACACACCTCAGGTTTTGTTTTTTTTTTTTAATTCTCCTTGGCAGTCTCTTTACAACCCCTCCTTGAAATAATTTTTCTTAGTGGTTTATAGTCTTTGTTTTAGGATTTTGTTTGTTTTTGCCATTTGTCTTCAAAGGAGAATTGGCAAGCAGGACCCTATGGTTATTTCCTGATAGAGTATTCACAACCCAGGAGATATTCTTGTTCTTTTACTTTGGAAACGGAAGCTTCCAGGGCTCTGTTTTCCTCAGCAGTGGCAGGTCAGCTTAATGTCCCAGTACTACCGTTTACCTGCAGAGGAAGCCTATTTCCCACATCGTGGGCAAGTGAGGTGCTCAGGCCTGCACTTCACTGGAGTCCCCATCACTCTCTGATTATCCACTTAACATACTGACTAGACCCCAGGACAGTGGTTGATTGGCTCTTTTAGGGCCAAATTTCACCCATGAGAGAGATGGGACAGCTGAGGGCTTACCCATGAAGCATTCTAGAAACCAGGGCCCATCATTCTAGAAACCTGGGTCCCCCAGGTGAACTAAGCCTTCTTTTCCTCTTGGAACCTGGTCCTCTTGAATTGAGCATCCCTTGGAGAGGACGCTTTGGGTGGGATTCTGGCTCCAGCTTCAAGAAGGGGCTCTTTCTGTAGAATCTCCCAGACTGTGTAAGGGAGGATCCTTTTTTTTTTTTTTTTTAAAGAAAAATGTGCTCTCTTTCTGATGTGCTCCATACACATAACTTTCTCTCCTGGGTATCCATCCTCCTAGACAGAGATCCTCCCACAGTGCTGAGAAGAAACCTGCCATGAAGGATTAACCACGAGTCTGGAGTGTGCACTGCTGAAGGCAGGGTAAGCAGCTGAGATTCTTATCCTCTGCTGGGAGAGGGTTGGAGGAGGAGTGGGGGCAGGAGCGGGAGATGAGCACACTGATACTTGCTCCCCTGGCTTTACCCAGGGAAGCAGATGTACTGGGTCAGCAGGTAGGGACACCTAGGGTGTGTGGGGGAGCTCCCTGTCTGGGGCTCTGGTAGGCAACTGTCATGCAAGCAGGCTCAGCCAGAGAAGGATCTCTAGATTCCTCGTCCAACCTGGGGCTCCTGTTTGGAGTGGATGTGGACTGAGAGCCAGCGGCTCTGCCAGTGTGTTCACCACGATAGGGAAGCAGTTAGTGCCCATCAGGGGCTTGTCCATGGGAGACAGTGAGCACGGCAGCGTCGTGGGATGTTCTGTGGTTAGTGGGATCGGCGGAGAATGCCGGAGGAGACTGAGCTCAGAAGGACAGGCTTCCACTCTAACCGCCACACAGGCATCTGGTTCCTAGTATGGGGCCGACAACAGTGTCAGACACTGGAGGAGCTCCTTGGCAGCTTAGCACAGACTCTGGGACTCATTACCTCCCCTCCACGGCTGTCAAACCATGTGACTCCTCCCCGCACACACCCAGAAACTGTCTAGAAGAGAAGCCAGGGAAAACAGTAGGAAAGAGACAGATTGAACAGTTACCCTCAGAAGGCTGTGCATTATTCTCTGAGGGAGGCTGACTCTCTGGACTGAAAAATCAGACATACTCTGCCTGATTGAATTGGGGTTTCACTTACAGGCCCTTCTATGCTTTTAGTACCAATTCATGTCCATATTCTTTAACATTCTGGGGTAGCAGGAAAGGGCAAACTTGAAATGCCACTTGTTAGAAACTTTCCAGAAGCTCCCTCTGGCGGATTCCTCCTTGGCGCCCTGTCTCCCTAACAACACTGCCAGGAGGAGGAAATAGTCTCAGACATAACCTTCAGGGCGCCGGTGTGGCCGGCCATGCTTGTGGGCAGTGTCCTTGGGATACACTTACTCACTTATTCTCTCCTTTGTGTGGTGGGAACCTCCTGCTTCCTGCTTCCTGGGGCAGCACTGGAAGGCCAGCAGGGGCCCCGTCTCTCTTGCCCTCTCTGAAATTATCTGCGCACATCACAGATGTGAGAGCCAGAACCGCAGCTTGTGGCCCCTGGTCGGGCCTCACAGCTTAATGCCTTTCTTGGTCACTTCCTCTGCTCTGTATGGCTGGAGTGAGGGGGGTTTCCTTGGAGCAGGAAGAAGTGATAGGTGTTGGAGAGCAGGAGGCCCCTCAGACCCAGGATCAGGCCTACTTGTCCGGCACTGACAGCAGTTCCGCTCCAGGGTGTAGCACACGCAAAGGACAGCTGCCCGCCAAGCACCAGTGTTTCCCCATTTGACTGGTGCCCTGGGCATACTTGCCTCTCTAAGCATGGGGGGCTGGCGGTGACTTGGGGCAGGATCTGCGTGTTACTGGTTATTAGACAGCACCGTTTCTGAAGCCAGGGTTTACTTTCTACCCTTCACCTCGCCTGTGTGTGTGATCGCTTCACCCAGCAGGGTAGAACTCAGCCCACGAGCTGGAGTCCTCCAGGGCTAAGAGCATAGTGCTTACGGCTGTGATGCCTACTCCGAGGCCCGTCTCTGCCTCCTAGCTTGTTACTGAGAGCAGATCACTTATGCTGACTCAATTTTCCTCATCTTAGTGTTACAGGTAAGGAGACTGAATAGCTAGACTAACTAGACACTTCAACACTGACTGTATTGTATTCATGTACATGTTGGGAATAATACATTTATGATGCCAAAAGAAAGATATCCTGAATTTATTGGGCAAATTAAAGAGAAAATGAAGTTTCCTGGGGGTACATTTTAAACTACCTGGATTTGAGTACCGTGCAGGACAAATACTAGGAACCTGGATAAAATCAATATGCAGTTAAAAGCTTCCAATTTTGTGCCTCTTAACCAAAAACTTTGGCCACCTCATGTGAAGAGTTGACTCATCAGAAAAGACCCTGATGCTGGGAGGGATTGGGGGCAGGAGGAGAAGGGGACGACCAAGGATGAGATTCCTGGATGGCATCACCGACTCAATGGATGAGAGTCTGAGTGAGCTCCTGGAGTTGGTGATGGACAGGGAGGCCTGGCGTGCTGCGGTTCATGGGTCCCAAAGAGTCGGACACGACTGAGCAACTGGACTGAACTGAACCAAAAATACTTTTTTATTTTATATTGTGTATGTATTATTTATCCAAAAGTTATCTATATAATTGTAAAAGTAGACAAGGAAAAGATACAAACAAGCTTTGTGGTTATCGTTCGGTCACTAAGTTGTGTCCGACTCTGCAAGCCCATGAGCTGCGGCACGCCGGGCTTCCCTGTCCCTCACTATCTCTCTGAATCTCCTCAAATTCATGTCCATTGAGTCAGTGGTGCCATCCAGTCATCTTACCTGCTGTCACCCCCCTCTCCTCTTGCCCTCATTTTTCCCCAGGATCAGGGTCTTTTCCAGTGAGTCAGCTCTTTGTATCAGGAGGCCAAAGTACTGGAGCTTCAGCTTCAGCACCAGTCCTCCCAATGAACATTCAGGACTGATTTCCTTTAGGATTGATGGGTTTGATCTCCTTGCAGTCTAAGAGACTTTCAAGAGTCTTCTCCAACACCACAGTTCAAAAGCGTCAATTTTTCAGTGCTCAGCCTTCTTTATGGTCCAACTCTCACATCCATACAAGACTACTGAAAAAACCATAGCTTTGATTATAGGGACCTTTGTTGGAAAAGTGATGTCTCGCTTTTTAAAACACTGTCTAGGTTTGATATAGCTATTTTTCCAAAGAGCATCTTTTAATTTTGTGGCTGCACTAACCATCTGCATTGATTTTGGAACCCAAGTAAATGAAATCTGACAGTTTCCACATTTTCCTCATATATTTGCCGTGAAGTGATAGGATCAGATGCCATGATCTTCATTTTTTAAATGTTGGATTTAAGCCAGCTTTTCTCACTCTCCTCTTTCACCCTCATCAGGAGGCTCTTTAGTTCCTCTTCACTTTCTGCCATTAAAGTGGTGTCATCTGCATATCTGTGGTCGTTGATATTTCTCCTGGCGATCTTGATTCCACCTTGTGATTCATCCAGCCCAACATTTCACGTGATGTACTCTGCGCATAAGTTAAAAATAGCTGCTGCTGCTGCTGAGTCGCTTCAGTTGTGTCCGACTCTGTGTGACCCCATAGATGGCAGCCCACCAGGCTCCTCTGTCCCTGGGATTCTCCAGGTAAGAATACTGGAGTGGGTTTCCATTTCCTTCTCCTTATTTAAGGCTGATCTGTGTGCTATGTGCTCATTCCTAGAACAGGAAGCATGAAGTGCTCCTGATGCTGAGGAGGAGCTGGGCACTCCGGCAGAGGGGCAGTCAGCGCACAGAGTTAGGCGTGTTCTCTCTGCAGGGTTGAGTGAAGAAGAATCTGACAGGGCTGTGGAGGGGGAAGGGGATGAGGAATGTCTTACTCTCAGCTGAAGTATGGGGATGCTCACCAAGTCTGAGGAAGGTACAAAAACAATGAGGTAAATCCCAAACTAATCTGCATGGCCAGAGAAGGCAATGGCACCCTACTCCAGTACTCTTGCCTGGAAAATCCCATGGATGGAGGAGCCTGGTAGGCTGCAGTCCATGGGGTCGCTAAGAGTTGGACACGACTTCACTTGCACTTTTCACTTTCATGCGTTGGAGAAGGAAATGGCAACCCACTCCACTACTCTTGCCTGGAGAATCCCAGGGACGGAGGAGCCTGGTGGGCTGCCATCTATGGGGTCACACAGAGTCAGACATGACTGAAGTGACTTAGCAGCAGCAGCAGCAATCTGCATAGCAAACAGTCAGTGCAAAGCCAGGCTGTTACCCCAAAGGACGGCAGTCTTAAAGCAGTTTGGTTTCAAATCATTTCCAAGTCCAGCGACAGTATAGTTAAGGGAATTTCAACAGGTAATGGACCAGGAGTAATATAAGAAGCCAGCAAAGGCAAGCCGCACCTCACATCTTTACTGGGTCCCTGCTGTTTGGGAGACAAGCCAACTGAGGCAGAAGGAGCAGAGCGCCTTAGCAAGGACCTTTGGTTTGCATAAACCAGAGAGGGCTCTAGAGGGAGAGAGGCGGTGCTGGCGAGGGAGACGGGCCCCACGAGTCCAATTGCTTTTTGCTGTGACAGTCGGAACCTGATGGCTTTTCAGCCGGGGAGCTGCATGATCAGGTTTCTGCTTTAGAAAGAAAGGGAAGGGCTCAAAATTCTGGAATTATGATATCAGAGCTGGAAGAGGTATCAGCCTGCATTGAATTGTAGCCCTCTCCTCGTGTAATCAGCAACTTGCCAACATCATCATATCCTTTATTTAAAAACCAAACCAAAACAAAGCGAAACCATACAACCACAAAATCCTTCCTGTTACTCGACTCTGGGCCACCATCCTCTTTCTAATAGATACGTGTTAATTATTGGCACCTTGGTTTCTTAATTCTGACTTTAAAGCAGGCCTGAGTTCTTAACGATTAACGATGCCTTCTAGAATGGTACTCTAGTGCCCCATTTTTTTCTTCGTGTTGGTACAAAGAATCTGAGTTAAAATAAGTCAGCAGAAAGCTTGTGTCGTGGTTTTAGGCACTAAGTGTACAGGGACCCAGCCTCTGTCTTTCAACACACATTCTAATGCATTAAGCAGAGAGTCATTTAGATTTTAAGTGTTAGAATAACAGAAGCGCCTATTGATTCATGAATGCATGCATCCATCCATGTATCATGTATTGAAGTCCTGGGACTAAGCTTGTTTATATCACTGAGCTTATATTCTAATGGGGGAAAGATAGACCATATCTGGGTTAACAGAGAAGAATCATTGCAGGCAATGGTACAAACACACTGCTGTATTTAAATCTATACACTATATTTAAACCTATGTGCTATATTTAAAATGGATAACAAGCAAGGATCCACTGTGTGGCATAGGGAATTCTGCTCAATATTATGTAACAACCAAATTGGGAAAAGAATTTGAAAAAGTGTAGATACGTGTATATGTATAACTGGATTACTTTGTTCTGCACTGGAAACTAGTGTGACATTGTTAATCAACTCTACTCCAGTAGAAAATAAAAAGTTATAATGAAGAAATAGGTGAAGAAATGGGGAGAGGATTGAGGGATGGGGCAGGAAGAGAGTTGTATTTCATGTAGAGTGATTAGGGAAATTCTCTCAAAGGACAGGAGGGATAAACTCATATCTGAAGAAGATAAGGGTGCAGCCAGGTAAAGATCTGAGGCAAAAGCTTCTAGGTAGAGAGGGCTATACAAATAAAGGCCCTGAAGCATGAAAGATCTTGGAGTGTTCAGGGAACAAAAGGAGAGGAATATGGCTGGAGCTCTGTGACTGGGAATTAGGAGTGTCCACAGAGACTGTCTCAGCGCTGCAGTCCAGAGAGAGGGCTCTACCTGGGTGCCACGGCCCTTCACAGAGCAGGTGGCATGTGAAGGTCTTGAGGGATCAAAAACTACATGAAGGTCAAGTGGGTTTATAATGATGTAGGATTGGGTTGGAGGCAAGAAAGGATAATAATAAAGATAATGTATAAAACTAATGTTTCAGATCAGATCAGATCAGATCAGCCGCTCAGTCGTGTCCGACTCTTTGCGACCCCATGAACTGCAGCACGCCAGGCCTCCCTATCCATCACCAGCTCCCGGAGGTCACCCAGACTCACATTCATCGAGTCAGTGATGCCATCCAGCCATCTCATCCTCTGTCGTCCCCTTCTCCTCCTGCCCTCAATCCCTCCCAGCATCAGAGTCTTCTCCAGTGAGTCAACTCTTCGCATGAGGTGGCCAAAATACTGGAGTTTCAGCTTGAGCATCATTCCTTCCAAAGAAATCCCAGGTCTGATAACGTTTAGTCATCTCTAATTATGTTTCAGCACAGTGCTGCCCGCCTGATCCCATTCAAGCCTTGTAATCTCTTTATTGAGTCCTTTGATTTTCCTTATTTTACAGAGAGTAAAGGAGGTCATGGTCAGGTTTGAGACCTGTTGAAATTGAGATCACAGAAGGTGTATAGGTGGAGATATAGAGAACAATTGGAATCACACCTTGCTCATATCAGGAACTCTGTAAATAAGTGTTGGATGAAATCAGGGTGAGATGCAAATATGGAAGCAAGCCCTTCAGTGGCAGTAGTGAACTTGAGAGGGTAGATAAGTGTCTATTGTACAACTTCCTGGGCACTGGGATGAGGTTGCTGAAATGCTGATTAAAATCTGCTTTACTCCCCAATAAAGATTTTATATAACCACCATGGTGACTGAGTGTCTGTTCTGATTATTGACTCTCTGAATCCAATACTTGTATTTAAGCAGAAGTTTTGTGCATTTATGCATAGAGCCCACCTTCCAGAGAAGATGTGATAAGGCTCCTTTGAGCTATGGTGTGGCCATGTGGCCCAGACTTTGACAGCCAGATACACCTGCTTGCCCTTTGAAACAGAAGCTGGGCCACACAGCGTCAATTTTGAAAGTGTCACCAGAGAGACTGAAAGTAGTGACCCAAGGCTGCAGGGACAGAGTTTCCAGGTAGAGTCCAAACACCAGGGTCTGGGTTCTGAGCTACACAGCTGAGCCCAGGAGTTCTCTGTGGTCTAGTCAAGCTCTGTAATTTTTGCTTAATTTTGTTTATATTTGATTTCTTAAAAAGCTGCCTAGTTCATAATCACACTTGTTGTATGGGGTTGAATATAGTGCTCCCTTATAACTATTTAGCCTCCACTGTGTCTGTGTTACAAACCCTTTCTTCTTTCTTATTTTTTCACATTCATGAAGGGATATTATTTTATTAAATGAATCTTAATGATATCTATCAAGTGTATCTTTTTTCATTTCCTTGCTTTTTTATTGAAATGTTGACATATGACATTATATTACTTTCAGATGTACAACATAGTGATTCAAATACATCAAATATAATTTTATATAAAAATTAAGAATGAAAGAATATATAAATTTTGTAAAACTTAAATATAAGAGTGTGTGACATTTTTCTCTGAGTGGTTGAATTAAAAAATATCTTTTTATACATGCCTAGAACATTCACATTTTGTGTAGTGAGTCCATGTTTCTTTTGCATGCACAAAAAACACAAAGTGTTATTTGAAAAGTGAACTGTGATCACATAGCAATACAAAGACCCTAAACTTCTGAACATTATATTTAGGCAAATATTTGATGTAAATATAATAAGTATCATATACCCATCAGACATCTTTAATCATTTCTCCAATGAAAAAAAGATCTTTAAAGATGCCAGCTTCCGTACTATTTTGTAGAAAAATGACATTTATTTTATATAACCTATGAAAAGTTTCTAAGAAAGCTTTTGCATGTTTTGTAAACATTAATCAAACATTTCCCAAATTTGTCAGTGTTCATGGGTGATTGCTCAGTTAGAAGTGAAAAAAAATACTTTTCTCTCCTTCCAAGCCATAAAATAATTTTGTGGTCCTATATTATAATATGAGATGGTATATATGATATAGCATGTCTTTTTTAGGTTATTACTATGGAATTCCTTCTATTGGAGCAATAAGAATCCATACTCAGGTATGGCTGTGATCTCTTATCTTCTTGACCTGACTTAGGTCTGTTTCATGTTTAATTTTCAAGAATAACCAGCTCTTCAATTTACTTATCTATTAAGTAATCTTCCCCTTCATTTTTTTAAATTTCTGAGTGTACTATTAATATTTTTTCATATTTATTTCGTCTATTTCATTATCATTTTGCTATATCCTTTTGTTGGATACTTAATTCATTTATTTTACTTTTTCTCTTCTAAAAAGTAGTTAATTCTGTAAATTTTCCCTCTAAGTGTTAACGTGACTAAATCCCATATGTTTATGTACAGAATATCCTAATTGTGGTTTGATTACAACTTTGGTTTCATGTTTGGCTTCAGATTTATTTGAATGTCTGGATACTTAGAATTGCTGACTCCTCTTTGTTTATTCCTGATTCTGTCAGATTCCCTGGTGGCTTAGGCGGTAAAGCATCTGTTGGCAATGTGGGAGACCCAGGTTTGATCCCTGGGTTGGGAAGATCCGTGGGAGAAGGAAACGGCAATCCCCTCCAGTTCTCTTGCCCAGAAAATTCCAGGGATGGAGGAGCCTGCTGGGCTACAGTCCATGGGGTCGCAAAGAGGCACACACGACTGAGCGACTTTGCTTTTAGCTTCCCTCGTGGCTCAGACGGTAAAGCGTCTGCCCACAACGCAGGAGACCCGGGTTCAATCCCCGGGTCGGGGAGATCCTGTGAGAGCAGGAAATGGCACCCCACTCCAGTACTCTTGCCTGGAAAATCCCATGGACTGAGGAGCCTGGTAGGCTGCAGCCCATGGGGTCGCAAAGAGTCAGACGCGACTTCACTTTATTAACTTCTGGTTTTATTACTTTGTGGTTAGAGAAAGTAGTCTGAAGGATTTCAGTTTAGAAAAAATGTATTTTTTGTCACCTAGAACATGCTCAATTTCTGTCAGTGTTCCAAAGATATATAATGAGTCCATTATATTATGTGTTAGGGTATGCTGCTGCTAAGTCGCTTCAGTCTTATCCAACTCTGTGACCCCATAGAGGGCCTCCCACCAGGCTCCCCCGTCCCTGGGATTCTCCAGGCAAGAACCCTGGAGTGGGTTGCCATTTCCTTCTCCAATGCATGAAAGTGAAAAGTGAAAGTGAAGTCGCTCAGTGGTGTCCAACCCTTAGCGACCCCATGGACTGCAGCCCACCAGGCCCCTCCATCCATGGGTAACACACATATACATATTGCTTATATTTATATATTTGGTCTGATGGTGGGCTGTATTAGCTGAGTTCTGGATTCATTTCAGTGCAAATTCATTGAGGTAGACATGTTCATTTCCTTCTCAACTCTGCCCCAAATACCTAACAGGATCTGACTCATATAGGAATTAAGCATATTTGTTGAATGAATTAAAAAATTTATATCCTTAGTTTTTCTTGGATGGAGGCCAAAGCATTATTTTCAGAGTTGTACTAAATTATTTTATTTTGACCATGTAGTTCTGTTAAATTTATCTTTATTTGAAATATATTTTAATGAGGTATTCTTGAAGTTTTTGAGTACTTGAAGGTTTGTGATGTTATATATTAGGGTTTATTTTAAAAATACTGAATGCTTTTTATGTTCTAGGTACTGTGCTAAGTAAGCAATAGAAATACAATGACAAATTTTAAACAACCCTGTTTCCTGCATTTCATGACTCATACATGTATATTTATGGAAACAAATAATGATAAAGTAAATAAGTAAATGTCAGTTTGAAAGAATTGTGATTGGTGCTATAAAGGAAACCAATGGACAATTGTTAAAGATATGGAGCTGGTTCTGCCAGAAAGTCCAGCCTGAGGTGGGTATATTGAATGGAGGCCAAAAGACAAGGGAAACCAGCCCCTTGAAAAGCTGGGCATGGGGGCGGTCCTCCAGGCAGAGAGAACAGTGTCTTCTGTTAGTATGAAATTGCTTCTCTCTCATTTAATGTTTGGCTTGGGTTCTATATTAGCAATATTGATGCTTCAGTTTTCTTTTTGTTGGTACTTACATGATACACACATTTATTCATGCGGTCATACAAACCATGCCATTAGTTATCAGTATTTTTGTATCATTTGTTGTTGGTCTTATAAATAAAACATTAATCTTGAATTCTCCCTACTCCCCTCACTCCATCCGGAAATTTTTGTTTTGTTGTATAGGAATTTAATCCACTTGTAATAATATCTGATGGATTTTGTCTCATTCCTGACATTTTAATAGATGTTTTATGTATATCCTTTAGTTTGCACCATTGCTTGGCCTTTCTGCTGGGTTTTATTAACATGTTGGGCATTATTTATTTCTCATCCTTGAACAGGAGTGTTAGAGCACAGCCTGGTTTTTGTGTTAATCCACATGATTACTTTTGAATTTCTCTGAGGATGCCAACTGAAATCATTCCTCCTCCAGCTTTATTCAGATATAATTAACAAAGAGAAACCATATATATTAAAGGTGTACAATATGTTTTGATATATGCATACATTGTGAAGTGATTACCACAATCAAGTTAAAATAACATACCTCTCACTTCACATATTAATAGTTAACCTTTTTTTTTTTGGTGAGAACAATTAAGATCTAGTCACATCAGATTTCTAGAATATAAATCAGTATTACCAACTGTAGTCACCACATTGTACACTAGATTCCTGGAACTTGTCCATCCTGTTCATAACTGAAATTTGGTAGCCTTTGATCAACATTTCTGAGTTCTATGTTGCCTGCAATACCTCTATTTACTCAAAGGCACGTGATTCTACTGGTCCAGCTTGTGGTGTCTTCCTTAGGCAGTTGATTTTCCTCAAATTTGGGGTGACCTTTTATCATTTACACTTGTAAAGAAAGTTCTAGATTGAACTTTGGGTAGTGGTTGTATACTAGTGTTACGGTTGTGAAGCCAGAGTTTGATTTCCTCTGGGAAGCTCTCCACCCTGCCCCCTATCTGAGTTTCTTCTTCCCTGGCTGGAGGGTGATGCTTTGGAGGAGAGGTGGACTGGGACCCCTTCCCATAGGGACCCCAGTGAGGGTCTCGTTCTGGGGCAGAGGACCTTGGGAGGTACTAATGCTGTCCCAGGTGGATGCTGCTTTCCCTTTCATCCTGTATCCACGAGGGGAGAGGGTGTTCCTGGCGTCCTGCTGTGTTCCTGTGTTTGGCCCAGTGCTTTCTGAGACCTCCCTTCTGTACTTTCCGCTTGACTCAAGAGTCAGAAATTCCCTGGAGTTTCTGGTCCTCTAATGGGAACCTTTCCTGTTTTATGCTTGTAAGCATTTGCCATTATTTTTATTTATTTTTTTTTCAGGTGTTTCAATGGGATCAGGGGAGGGAAGAGGTAAGCATGTGGCCTACTTTGCCACTGGGGTCAGAAATCCGCATATAGACTTTGTTGGGAGATGAGGTAGCAATAGACACCAATTCCTACCTCTTCCCTTTTCAATTTACTGACAGAGATTCCAGAGTCAGAATTAAACAAATCATTGAGGCTTAAAGAATGTAGATTTAAGAGCTTTCTGGGTTTTAATTCATCTGTCACATGGGGTGTTTCAGGATTTCTACTGAAATAAACTCGTTCTCTATTATAAAATAGAGAAAATTCTCTATTTTCTACTTGGCCCCCAGTCAATGATACCAACTCACAGTGACATTTCCTCTGGCCTAGTGTTTAACGTGGGATTGTGGAGGTTGGTGGGGGACAGCCAGTTCCAGGGGAGCTGTGGGATAGGCAGAGAGTAAAAGCTAATAGAGTCATACTCCTGGTTTTTCAGCAACACAGCAGAGGGAGAAGGGAATTTGGAAGTCACGAAGGTGTCAGTATTTGTGACAAATGGCACAGAGCGGGGAAATGCAGAGTTCACTTGAGCCTCCTGTGTTGGGGCTTCTGTTGAGCAAACTGAGTGGGTAGATCAGATATTTAAGAGTCTTATTTGCTGAAATAGTTGGATTGTATTTAACGGACAATTGGGAATGATGTAATGCTCTCAGGAAGGCAGCGGCATGATTGGAGAGGGGCCAGTGTACGCTGTGGAGCACAGACCCCGGTCATCTGGGACAAACATAGGACTACACCTCAGGGGCAGAGACAGTGCTGGCAAGGCGGCACTGCGCAAACAAACTGAAAGACAGGAGGCACCTGTGCGTGGTCATCGATCCCGTCACAGCGACAGAGCACACTGGATCCCTGTCTCAGAGCACTGCAGGGCAAGATGGGCTCCAACCTCGATGGGCCTGGTCAGAATCCTGGTCAAAGGAGTTCACTGTTCACCTGTGCTTATGAGGATGTGGGCTGGATGAGGGGAGAAGCCAGATGACGTCCTGCATGGGGGAGCCAGGGACACGAGCAGAAGGTTGGTCAGTGCAGACAGGGAGCATCACAGCTCTGGCACCGTGGGTTCAGGCCGAGAATGATGGTGATGGCTGAGTTCTCAGTCTGAGGTCCTGGGGAGAGTTGAGCAGCACGGGGCAGAGAGGAGGAGGGGCACACTTGGGAGAAAAAAATGAGCTGAGTTGGGGATATATGGAATTTGAGGTCTGATGGGACCCTCATTAGGGAGGTCCAGTAAATAAGCATGGACATCCGGTTAAGCACTGGAAATGGATCTCTGGAGCCTTGAAGAGGAGTCAGGAGTTGGGTCCTTGCCTGAGAGATGGTTGTGGTGGTGATGTGGAGTTTCAGTTCAGTTCAGTCGTTCAGTCGAGTCTGACTCTTTGCGACCCCATGGACTGCAGCATGCCAGGCTTCCCTGTCCATCACCAACTCCCAGGGTTTACTTAAACTCATATCCATTAAGTCAGTGATGCCATCCAACCATCTCATCCTCTGTCGTCTCCTACTCCTCCCATCTTCAATCTTTCCCAGAATCAGAGTCTTTTCCAATGAGTAAATTCTTCGCATCAGGTGGCCAAAGTATTGGAGTTTCAGCTTCAGCATCAGTCCTTCCAATGAATATTCAGGACTGATCTCCTTTAGGATGGACTGCTTGCATCTCCTTGCAGTCCAAGGGACTCTCAAGAGTCTTCAACACCACAGTTCAAAAGTATAGAATTTCAGTGCTCAGCTTTCTTTATAGTCCACCTCTCACATCCATACATGACCACTGGAAAAACCAAAACCTTGATTAGACGGACCTTTGTTGGCAAATTAATATCTCTGATTTTTAATATGCTGTCTATGTTGGTCATAACTTTTCTTCCAAGGAGCAAGTGTCTTTTAATTTTGTGGCTGCAGTCACCATCTGCAGTGATTTTGGAGCCCCCCAAAATAAAGTCAGCCACTGTTTCCACTGTTTCCCCAACTATTTGCCATAAAGTGACGGGACCAGATGCCATGATCTTAGTTTTCTGAATGTTGAGTTTTAAGCCAAATTTTTCACTCTCCTCTTTCACTTTCATCAAGAGGCTTTTGAGTTCTTCTTCACTTTTTGCCATAAGGGTGGTATCATCTGCATATCTGAGGTTATTGATATTTCTCCCGGCAATCTTGATTCCAGCCTGTGCTTCCTCCAGCCACGTATTTCTCATGATGTACTCTGCATATAAGTTAAATAAGCAGGGTGACTATATACAGCCTTGACGTACTCCTTTTCCTATTTGGAACCAGTCTGTTGTTTAATGTCTGGTTCTAACTGTTGCTTCTTGACCTGCATACAGATTCCTCAGGAGGCAGGTCAGGTGGTCTGGTATTCCCATCTCTTGAAGAATTTTTCTGTTTGTTGTGATCCACACAGACAAAAGCTTTGGCATAGTCAATAAAGCAGAAGTAGATGTTTTTCTGGAACTCTCTCGCTTTTTCAGTGATCCAACAGATGATAGCAATTTGATCTCTGGTTCCTCTGGCTTTTCTAAATACAGCTTGAACATCTGGAAGTCCATGGTTCACGTATTGCTGAAGCCTGGCTTGGAGAATTTTGAGCATTACTTTGCTAGCATATGAGATGAATGCAATTGTGTGGTAGTTTGAACATTCTTTGGCATTGCCTTTCTTTGGGATTGGGATGAAAACTGACCTTTTCCAGTCCCGTGGCCACTGCTGAGTTTTCCATATTTGCTGGCATGTTGAGTGCAGCACTTTCACAGCATCATCTTTCAGGATTTGAAATAGCTTAACTGGAATTCCATCACTTTCACTAGTTTTGTTCATAGTGATACTTTCTAAGGCCCACTTGACTTCACATTCCAGGATGTCTGGCTCTAGGTGAGTGATCACACCATCGTGATTATCTGGGTCGTGAAGATCTTTTTTGTACAGTTCTTCTGTGTATTCTTGCCTCCTCTTCTTAATATCTTCTTCTTCTGTTAGGTCCATACCATTTCTGTCCTTTATTGTGCCCATCTTTGCATGAAATGCTCTCTAATTTTCTTAAAGAGATCTCTAGTTTTTCCCATTCTATTGTTTTCCTCCATTTCTTTGCATTGATCACTGAGGAAGGCTTTCTTATCTCTCCTTGATATTCTTTGGAACTTGGCATTCAAATTGTTATATCTTTCCTTTTCTCCTTTGCCTTTCACTTGTCTTCTTTTCACAGGTATTTGTAAGGCCTCCTTAGACAACCATTTTGCCTTTTTGCATTTCTTTTTCTTGGGGATGGTCTTGATCCCTGCCTCCTGAACAATGTCAAGAACCTCTGTCCATAGTGCTTTAGTCATTCTGTCTATCAAATCTAATCCCTTGAATCTATTTCTCACATCCACTGTATAATCATAAGGGGTTTCATTTAGGTCATACCTGAATGGTCTAGTGGTTTTCCCTACTTTCTTCAATTTTGGTCTGAATTTGGCAATAAAAGAATATATTCAATTTGATTTCAGTATTGACCATCTGGTGATGTCCATGTGTAGAGTCTTCTCTTGTGTTGTTGGAAGAGGGGGTTTGCTATGACCAGTGTATTCATTGTCTTGGCAAAACTCTGTTAGCCTTTGTCCTGCTTCATTCTATACTCTAAGGCCAAATTTGCCTGTTACTTCAGGTATTTCTTAACTTTCTACTTTTGCATTCCAGTCCCCTATAATGAAAAGGACATATTATTTGGGTGTTATTCTAGAAGGTCTTGCAGATCTTCATAGAACTGTTTAACTTCAGCTTCTTCAGCATTACTGGTCAGGGCATAGACTTGGATTACTGTGTTATTGAATGGTTTGCTTTGGAAATGGACAGAGATCATTCTGTCGTTTTTGAGATTGCATCCAAGTACTGCATTTCGCACTCTTTTTGTTTTTTGACTCTGATGGCTACTCCATTTCTTCTATGGGATTCTTGCCCACAGTAGTAGATATAATGGCCACCTAAGTTAAATTCACCCATTCCAGTCCATTTTAGTTTGCTGATTCCTAAAATTTCGATGTTCACTCTTGCCGTCTCCTGTTTGACCATTTTCAATTTAGCTTGATTCATGGACCTAACATTCCAGGTTCCTATGTAATATTGCATCGGACTTTACTTCCATCACCAGTCACATCCACAACTGGGTGTTGTGGAATCTCAGGTTGAGACAAAGAAAACGGACCGAGGAAGATCACAGACAAGGCCAGCACAGTGATGATCTGCTGCTGCTGCTGAGTCGCTTCAGTTGTGTCCGACTCTGTGCGACCCCAGAGACGGAAGCCCACCAGGCTCCTCTGCCCCTGGGATTCTCCAGGCAAGAATACTGGAGTGGGTTGCCATTTCCTTCTCCACACAGTAATGATCTAATATGTACTTAAACTATTTCTTTATCTATAAAGTGCCTTTTATTTCATGTTCAATGAAAATTCCTGCATTTTATTATTAGCGATGTTTAAAAGAAATGACTCAGAGCGGAGACCTGTTAGATGGGCAGGCCTTGCTGCCTGCCTTTCTGAATTGCTTTGGTACAATTGGGCCATTCACTCTGTTCCGGGCACTCTGAGTGTTTCCTCCTTTCCGGATTAGACCTATTTGCTTGGGAAAACAATTCGTTTCTCAGGGCTTCAGTTTTATGTACTGTTGATCTATTACTTTATTTCTCTAATCTCTTTCCCACAGCCAATAGTTTTCACTACCTGGAACTAAAAACAACCTTCAGGATACCAAAGCACAAGTTAAAGAAAATCGTTTATGCTTCCAATGGGAGGAGGGGGAACAAATAGTCCACCTACTTGCTTGGAAGGAAATATGGCTTAAACAGCTAATTGACTTTGCATTCACTTTTCAACTAGTTGTATTGGCCTTATGGTTTTCATTACATTGTAAATCTTTTTACCATATTGAAAATTGAGGAACACATTTGTTCTCCTTGGTTTCATGCATCTGAAGGCTGTAGATGGACAAGTGTACAAGTGCCAGTGGAAAATGTCTTTTTTGGAATATCAGATTTTGTCCTCAGAGACTAAGAGTACTCCATGTGTTGAGCAATAAATCTGGATTCTGCTGTGTTTAATTAAGGCAGTTTTCCTTCTTAGCACCAGATGTGGAGATGAGATTCAATTTTATTATGCCTAAAAGAACATGTCCTTCCAAATACATATGTCACTGGTATGGAATGTGACCACAGCCTGTGACAAGGCTCTGCACCCTCGGGGGAGAGGTTCTAGCCCTGTCTTTTGCACTTGTGGAGTTTTTCGTTGCATGGCTGTGATTTGTAAGGTGATGGAGTCCAACTGTATAGATGCCAGATGTAAAGGGAGAACAGGGAAGGACGAGAAGCTGAGCCAGTGAAGGGAAAGGTGGATGGAAGTTGTTTTCTTGCTAAGTGCAGCATCCATGAATAAAGACTTGGATCACCAGAAAGACCTGTTCTGTGCTTCTGCCCTCTTTTGCCAATTAATTGATTAACATTAAGAGAATCACCTGGTATCTCCGTAACACCCCTGAAAAGGGCATCTGAAAGCAGCTCTGTCATCAGCAAGTGAGCACTGTAAACCTAGGGTGAAAGGGAGCTGATGGCCATGTCCAGTGGGGCTGGACAAAGGGTCTCTCGTTATGCGATAGCCCAGCCTATACTTGACCATGTCCAGAAAAAGGAAATGCAACCTCTTTAAGGGACGCCCATTCTGTCTCTGGAGAATTGAAGCTGTTAAAAATATCTTGCTCATATTATTGGACAAATTCCTTTGCTCTGAGTCTTTCTCCCTTTTGTTCTAGTTTGTTCTCTTGAGAAACAAGTGGAATCTTCCTTACTAAGGCCAACTACCTCTTATGTTCCAGGCATTCAAGGTGATTAGTACGTGTCCTTGTGGCCAAGAAAACCATAGCTGAGCGGAGAGAGGGACAAAACCACAAACTGACCAAGGTTGGGAGGGCGTCTTATTCATCTGTATTTTTAGTGACTGGCAGAGCAGCTGGCACTCCTTAGATATACTTGAAAGAGTTGGTGAACACATTAACTCCTTTGCTTTTCTCTGATTATGTCCCACGTCAAACTCTAGGACTTTCTGTGTCACCATGGGTGGTAACTAGAGCTCTAGCTCCTGCTTTGTGCTGTCCTACCTGGCTTACACTGTCCAGGAGCTACAAGGCGTTGGTGCTCTTTCCTGATTGGCCCTGTCCGCACTTGTGTCTGTGTAGAGTCTGCCTCATGACCCTATCCCCCTTGATTTGATCCCAGTCAGCCTGGTCTAGACAGAGACTCTAGGGAGCATCTGAATGCATGAGCGCCTGAACAATGCATCCCAAAGCTCTGGAGTTGGTGACTTTTGGTTGCTCCCTCCACGCTGCTGGGGCAAGTGGGAAGTGGTCTCTTCTTTGTGTGAACTCAGTCTGGCTAGGAAGATAATACAGATATGCAAGGAATTCTAAGACAGTTGTGGTGACAGAGGAGTGATGCAAACTGGCCCTGGAGTGGAAGGATGTGCATTGTTAGCGTGCTGCCCAAGAGTTCTTGACATGGCTTGAGGCATTTCATACCAGAAAAGGTAGTTGATAAGACCACTGATACATAACCTTACTTGGAAATGTGTGTAAGAGACTGGTTATTATGAATGTGCAAGCTCCCATTGGGGAATTTATTCCTTTGCTCATTCAGTTGCTAATAGGAACTCCACTATGTGCGCTATTCTGGTTAGAGGGCTGTCCCAGTGCCCAACAGGCTAGATCCCTGCTTTCTAATGGGGTGGTGTTGAGCATGACCAAACACACAAAGTAAATAACTATGGTGAGGCCTTGGAGAGTATGAAGTAGCATTACTGGGCAGGCAAGATGGAGCTACTTGGGCAAGAGGTGACATCCAAGCTGAGACCAAACGACAGCAAGGGCTGGCACAGTCCAAGGTGCTAGAAAGGAGTGATGAGCTGGCCAGGATGCTGGACCTCAAGCAAAGAGCGCCAGGTGAGAGACACAGATCGCGGTCTGTAGACACCGCCCCCACCCCCACCACGTTTGTGGCCTTTTCTGGTTTTCTGAGGAGTCTAATGGCATTCTTTATTGCTTAACATCTAGTTAGGATGACCAGACTAAGAAAATAAAAATATAGGACACCCAGTTAAATTTGAATTTCAGATAAACAAAAAATATTTTTTAAAAAATACAAGTATGGTAATGGAAACCCACTCCAGTATTCTAGCCTGGAGAATCCCATGGACGGAGGAGCCTGGCACGCTACAGTCCACGGGGTCACAAAGAGTCGAACACAACTGAGCAACCAAGCACACAGCACAGAAAATGTAAAAATTCTCTATTGTGGAAGTAAATACAAAAATGGATAGAAGAGAGGAGAGGGAGAAGTCACAGATGACATTCCTAGTTAGAAGGAGTGACCGAGTAGAAACCTCTGGGTTGTCTGGCCTCCCCTCAGCTTCGCAGAGACCAGTCCATGCCGTGGCCAGTGATGAACCCACCAGGGGCAGATAGCTGGTTGAGTGGGGAAAGTGTGGGAGACTAAGTCTCCCCACTGTTTTAGGCCTCAGTACAGAAGTGAAGAGCGGGGGGTGGATCCCAGCCCTCACCTTGGATCCGGCAGTGTTGGGGGCAGGGGCAGTGTATCAGAAAAGCTGTTCAGGGACAGGGCCCCGGGGCCTACCTGAGCTCCATACCAGCTGGTGTGCCTTGGGCAAGTTATTGAACTGAGGATAGCAGTCCCTTGATCTATCTAAAGCAAATAACAAAAGGCTAAATCCCCTAGGCCATTGTGAGGATTCAATTAATATATAGGAAAAGACATTAGCTAAATTCCTGGCCCACAGTTACTACTTAAAAAAAATATTCTAAGATAATACAGTATACGTTTGCTTCTTCAGTCAGACTATATTGCGGATGACTTAAGACCATGTAGCAAATTTAAGGTGGAGCCATGGTTATCAAAAAAGCTGCCCAGGCCACAAAGTTGATTTATCTCAATCATAACAGCAGCAAATTCCTGTTATTGTAATGAATCACAGCATGAATGCACACAGATGCAGGGGCTGGGCTGTGCACCCCGGTAACGAAAAGCAGATACTTGCAATACCCTAATGACGTGTGTAGCAACTGAACCTGTAGCTTGGTTACACAAAACAGACCATAATGAAATCCAGTTTCTTTATGGAATATTTTCCCTAAATGATAAGGTATTGCTCATGGTTCTTTCTCCCATGTATAGCAATTCCTTCCAAAGCAAACATTTTAAAGATTTTAACTGAAGTTGGAAAACTAAAACTTGTTTCAAAATAAGAATATGAAAGCCATCTACTAGAAAATCACTGTTCTGCAATATAAAACATGCAGAACTGTGTTGCTCAAAACTAATTATAAAGCACCGTTTCCTGGATCTGAAGAGAAACATTTCTATTTGGCTACTAGAGCTTTCTAGAGAAAGGCACTGTATATCTGTAGTGTGGTAATGGTAATTTTGAATTTCAGAGGGAAAACAAAGAAGGGATTTTGGAAAACAAACTTTGAAGGGCTCATCATTTCAATTCTTCGCAGACGATTTTGAAAGAGGTTGTTAAAATAGCTTAGATAGGAACTGAAAGACATGGCGATCAGTTTGAAAGAATCAAATTTTGCTCTTTGTATTTTATTTTAAACACATTTAATAAATAAGGAGTTTTCTGTGTCATGAGAGCAAAACCCCAAAGCCCCAACGTGGTTGGGGAGAGTCAGAGTCAAATCAGGCAGCGCTTACAGTGGTGTGTTCAGAGATGAGGACCACATTTCTGAGAAATTTCTTTGGAAAGAACCTTTATATAGAAATAGATATAACATTTCTTTTTTTCCCTCTGGCAGATTCTTCTCAAGAATGAATGTCTAGTTAGTTCTGGAAAATAGGTTCTTTTTTTTTAATGCTTATATTTTAATTGCTGGAAAAGTGCTTTACAATGTTGAGTTAGTTTCTGCTGTGCAACAACTCAGTCATATATATATCATATATATGCATATATATATATATACAATCATATATATATATATATATATATATATATATTGAAGAAGGAAATGGCAACCCACTCCAGTATTCTTGGCTGGAGAATCCCAAGGACAGGGGAGCCTGGCAGGCTACAGTCAATGGGGTCGCAAGAGTTGGACATGACTTAGCAACTAAAGCACCACCACATGTATACACACACCCTCTCTCTAGAGCCTCTCCCCTCACCCCAGCTCACCCTCCAGGGCATCGCAGAGTTCCCAGCTGGCTCCCCCGTTATATAGCAACTTCTCACTATCTATTTACATGTGATGGGGAATATGTGTCAATGCTATTTCTCAGTTCATTCCACCCTCACCTTCCCCTGCTGAGTCCACGGGTTTGTTCTCTACTTGGCTCACCAGTACCGTTTCTACATTCCGTATATGCATTAATATATGAAAGTTGTTTTTCTCTTTCTGACTTATTCACTCTGTATGAAGAACAGGTCCTGACATTGCTCCATTCATTGACTGAAGTTTGATCTTTTAATATAAATTGATGGTTATTTTTAAAGCTTTTTTGTGTGCAAAACTGTGCTCTGTGAACACATAGGGTTTTAAATATGACGCATTCTTATATTTGAAAAAGGTTTATGCCACGCATATGCCTGTGCTTTAGTAGTCACATGTGGGCGTGTAACTTCAGTCAGTGATCTCACTGGGCTTCTCTGTTCATGGAATTTTTCAGGCAAGAATATTGGGGTGGGTTGCCATGCCGTCCCTCAAGGGATCTTCCTGACCCAGGGATCGAGCCTGCGTCTCTTATGTCTCCTGCATTGGCAGGCGGGTTCTTGGCCACAGCGCCACGGGGGAGCCCCTAGAAGTTAACATTTTGCATGCGTGCTGAGTTGCTTGTCATGTCTGACTCTGCGACCTCATGGACTATGGTCCACCAGGGTCCTCTGTCCACGGGATTCTCCAGGCATAAACTTTTAGCTCTTTTAGGCAGAAAGTCACACATACATTAATAAAATCAATAGTGTGCGTAAACCTTTAAAGAACAGAGAATATACATATATTTTTTAAATGGGTCTTTGTCATTGAAAATTAGAAAAACAAAAACCCTTCAGCATTGCATTAGGCATCTATTAACCTGGAGAAGGATAAGTCAGGTAAGCAAATGTAACCAAGACTGCAGCTCCAGTCCTGTCCTTCCCTCCCCCTTGCCTGCTTGGCTCCCTCCCTTTTCTCCCTGTCCTTCTTCTAACGTTTCCTCAGCGTCCACTTCTGCCCTTGAGCGGAGCTTCTTGACAGGCACTCAGTCACACCCAGGACAGCAGTAGGTGCACCTCACTTTCATGCCTTTGAAAAAAACTCCACACTATTTTGAGGATATTTTATATGATTTTTGCCATATATTTTACATGATTTCCCCCTAATTTCTCTTAGCATAACCTGGCTGGTGCCAGGGAACTCTGCCCAGTGTTCTGTGGCTGCCTGGATGGGAAGAGAGTTTGGGGGAGAATGGATACATGTATACACATGGCTGAGTTCCCTGAGACTATCCAAACATGGTTAATCGGCTGCATTCCAATACAAAATAAAAAATTTTTAAAATTCTGGCTGATGCCTGGTTAAATAGCTTATTCAGTAGATGTGGACTGAGAATTATTTCTGCATCCTATTTGTGAAGTGCTCACACAGATAATCCTATTTCACTTAGTGGCACGTATGTGAGCGTCTGCTTGTTCATATCGTCACTGAGACCAGTGAGAGACCGAGGGACGGAGAGAGGGACCCTGGAGCAGCCAGCAGCTCTCCCTCTGATGGCGCTCATCTGGCTCTCACATCGGCCCAGTGAGCCTCAGTGCCGGAGGCCTCTCAGAACCACCTTCAGTTAAAAAATCCCAAAGCCTGGGCTTCGCACTGGTCCAAATAAATCAGAATGTCTGGGAGGGGGTTCCACCAGGGTCAGTGTTTGTTAGACCTCCTCAGTGACTCCACTGTGCAGTCCATATTGAGAACCAGCTGTCTGGATCAAGTATCTCCTTTCCCTAAATATGCATTGATTAGTGAATACATCTCTGGTATTACTGACTGTGCCAAAGCGGGAATGCATCCTGAGGCGTAAGACTCAGAACTGCACCCAAGAGTTTACTGACAGGATATTTTCTCCAGCTGTCACCCTCCATGTCTTCTTTGGTTTCCCTTTTATTTTAACGCCAAGTTTTCTGTCATTCTGATAAAGGAGGGTGGGACAGCGACAGGAATCTCTGTTTCCATCGTAAAAGTCAACACCAGTCTTTCCTCTCCCGGTGACAAATCACTGCCTCCTGTTTCTGGAAATAGTGCAACATTCCATTCAGATTTGAGGCTGGATAAATCAAAGCGTTTCCTCCAAATTCATCGTGGGGATCAGCTCACAGACTCACTCGTTCTGTTCACCGCCATTCTTCCTTAATCTGTCCCCACACGTCTCATCGGTTCACCAGATGGGCCACTTGGTCTATCGTCCTGTCCATGCATCTGCTTGTCCAGGGTTTAGGTTTTCAATCTGTGGCTTCCATGGAGGTGTCGGACTGACCTTCTTTCCACGGTAGCTGGCCTCTAACTGCACTCAAAAGAGCACTGGCACTCTAGAACTGCAGCCATGGGCACCTGCCTCCCACACAGACACACTCTTCCAGGGGAAATGCAAATGAACACAGTGGGCAGTGTGCCCCTCAGCTCACAGGTTCTCAGTCACTGGCAAATTTCCCTCTTATGATTGTTAATCTGTGAAGTCAATTCAGTAAGCAATCTAAGGGCTCGAGAAAATCAGTTTTCTGGAGAAGTCCAAGAATACTTCTTAGGGAATTTAGCTCTATCTTTGGGCCAGGGAACATTTTCCATTCTGATCTAGAACTGGAATATTGATGAGTAGGTGAGTGTATTCTCTAAAACTGTCCAAGTGTGTTCACCAAACAGAACAGACTAAGATTCTGAGATTCAAGAGGTGATGTGACCAAAGAAAGCTATTTCTATTTTTAAAATTCTAATACATTTTAATATATTTATTTCATTTTAAAATTTCCTTCTTAAAATTATTTACTTTTGTTATGCACAAAATGATATCCAGTGACTAAGTGGACTAAGTCCAGTAGGTTTATGATAGGTGGCTTATGCGTGCGTACCAAGTCACTTGAGTCATGTCCAGCTCTTTGCAACCTCACGGACCACAGGGCTGTTCCATGGGGTTCTCCAGGCACGAACACGGGAATGGGTTGCCATGTTCTTCTCCAGGGGATCTGCCCAGCCCAGGGGTTGAACCCACATCTCTTAAGTCTCCTGCATTGGCAGGCGGGTTCTTTACCACTAGCACCACTTGGGAAGCCCAGGTGATATATATATAGGCAAAAATACTTTGTCTCCCAAATTCATTCCAGATTTTCAGTAGCAATGGACTTCAGTGCAGCCTTTTAGCCTATGGGATGAAAAGAAAATAAAACTATAAGAATAGGGTCAGCACTGGGATTCAAGCTTCCGGCTGTCGCCGGAGTTTCTGAGTCGTGCGCTAATAATTTTCATACAATGCTCAAGAAAACTGTCACTAGCTCTGCAGACAACATCACCTCTTTCTGGTTTTTACTTCTGATGAATAAATACCTGTGAGAGAAATTGCTGGGGCAGAAGGCATTAATGTAACTTGTGCTACATATATTGATAAACAGGAAGCGTGAGCCAGTTTCCAGGCCTGCCAGCAGTGAAGAGGAAGGACAGTCTCCCTGAGCTCACTGTCCACCAGGGGGTTATAGGGTGTTCTTTAGTAGGTTGGTTTTGTCAGTAATGTGTAGATCTTGATGTGCTTTTAAAATATGTGCTGATTTTATCATAAGTGAACCGTTGTTCTTGCTTTCCCCTTATACAGATTGACCATCTCTATATCTTTCTTTACTTTTCTTCCCTCAAACTTTTTGTTCATATCCTTTACCTATGTGGATGGAGTATTTTATTTTTCCTTGTAGATTTATAAGAGATTCTTAATTTAATGATAATTCTAAGTTTTTTCCTGATATGTACTTTGGAAATATTTTCCAGTCCATCACATGCATTTAAACGTTTTAAATAATAATTTTAGACATACATATTTTATTAAGTTTCATGAGGTTTTATCTCTTAATCTTCTTCTTTTGGTTTCTGTGGTACATTCCTGGGGAGTCTCTCACTGTGTTGAAAACTCTAATGTTTTTTTCTAAGCCAATAACTTTATCCCTTATAATGGGGAGGCTTTTCAAAGGAAAATCTTGACCATTTTCTCATGGAACATGATGTTGTTTTTGGATTAAAATTTTGATTCCCCATAAAATTCGATTAAATATTGTGGAAAATATTAAACATACACAGAAGCAGAACGAATAGTATAATGAAACCTGATTTATCTCCCAGCTTCAATAATGATCGACTCTGTTATTTTACTCCATCTACCCCTTACTCTTTTTTTCCCTTTGAAGCAAATTCTAAATATTCTATAATTTCATCCATAAATACTTCAGTATATCTCTCTAACAGAATTATTTTTTAGGACTCAATTCTTGTATTATTTTCACACCTACTACAACAATCATTAATGTTTTAATAGGTAGTCACATGAAATTTACACTGAACTATCTTTTTCAGATGGTTTGCTGGCTTCAGGATCCAAACAAAGTCCCCACATTTCACTTAATTTGTAATAATAGTTCTCCCTTCCTTTTTCATGCATTTATTTGTTGAAGTAGCTGGCTCATGAGTCATTGTCTTATAGAGTGTATTGTATTCTGGATTTAGCTACTACCCTCTCATTAAATCTCTATTAAATTTAAGCTTTTGTTTTTTTGGTTTTTTTGGCAAGAGTACTTTATCTGAATGCTATGCACTTCCTATTGCATCATATTGGGAAACAATAATGTCTGTTCATGTCACTTTTATGTTATTAAAATTGACTGGTGAGTTCAGGTATTGTGGACCTAGGATTTGCTCCAGGATTCAGGGGCAATAGGTTGGAATCAGAAACACTTGGGTTCAGATATCATTTCTGCCAGTTACTTGTCCTGCCTGGGCAATAAGCTGCCCAACCTCTCAGACTTTGTAAGTTTCACTCAGCTTTGAGAAGATGACGGTCTGTTCTGTTTGTGGGTCTGTGGTTGGAATGGGGAGAGCTCTTTGTGCAGGGCCTTGGCATGGTGCAGAAGAGTAGCGGTGGTGATTCACTGCCATCCGTTTAAGCTGATGGAAGTTGTTTAGGTGATGCTAAGTGTCTTTCCAAATCTGAGGCCCTAGGATGAATAATCAGGCAGCTTGCATTAGCTGGGTTACCTGTGTATTCAGAGAAAAATCTGTGGGCAGAAGGCTCTCATCCAGTTGTAATAGTTCAATAGAGATGACGATTCTGCCAGATTTGGGTCCTGTGGGCAGAGTTGAGAGGTCTATAAATTTGCATTTACTTTTCAAGTCTTGGTTTATAACAGCTCGCCAAATATGTCACCAAGATGAAGACAGATTGTAAAGACTACGTTTTGGTAATTCACTTACTTTACTGAAATCAATGCTCAGTCATGTTACAGGCGAGGCTCCATCTGTTTCCAATCAATAGCAGAGGGCGCACCACGCCTGGACAGAAGGGCTGAGTCTGTGCCTATGCAGGAAAAACTGCATGCAGAGCTGCAGCTGAATGATTATCCGGCAAACATGGGTGTAGTTGATGGTGTGGATCACCAGACGGGCCAGTTCAGGTCCCTGTAACTCTACAGTGGCCATTCGTTCACAAATATTGTCAACACCTATTATGTTCTGGGCATTCTAGTTGCTTGGAGGCAGCTCAGTGAGCAAGACCAAGTCCCCTGTCCTCCGGGAGCTGATGCATATTGTAACTGGGGGATGTGTGGAGTGTAGCCAACAAATAACTGATGTAATCCTTAAATTATAAAGCAAGTCAGAAAGTGATATGGACCGTGGCAAAGAAAGTGTTAAGTGGGCTAAGGGGGTTTCAAGTGCCTGGGAAGGCTGTGATTATGGTTTGGGGAGGGATGGTCAGGGCAGGTAGGCCCGGCTCGTGAGAGCAGGCAGGATAATGATGGCTTCTTCAGACCCCGAACACTCAGTGAGCTGTTTGATCTTGGCCCCAAGTGAAATTGCCATGCTCAGGAGATCCAAGGCACACTGCTTGACATTGCTGCCCTGGATGTGGGTGCCCAAATTGCGGGACTGCCCTCTCCTTCGGCATGTGCTTTCCGTGTCCTCTCGGTGGTTCTAGACCGTCCTACCCCCTCAGGCCCCTCCTCAGGCCATGACTTCAAATTCAGCTACCTCTGGAGCTCACTGCACTTCATTCATCCCTTTAAAGGCGCCGTCTCCTTCTCCCTCAGCCCTGGAGGGATTAAGAGGCCTTCTGGTCCCATTGATTTGCCAGGACAGTGCTGCTCCCAGAGAACACTCTGCACTGGGAAGTTTTGGGCATTTCTGGAGGAATATTATGTTATCATCACCACCACCACCACCACCACCACCATCTTATCATCCCCAGAGTTTGATCAGGGAGAGTCGTGTGTAAGCCACATGTGGGCTTGGGTGACGAGCTCTCTTGAACTTGCCTTGACAGGCTGGGCTGGCCAAAGCTTTGTTTCTCACAGGAAGACAACTTTGAGCAGCCCCTTGTTTAACCTGGTGTCCCCTCTTTAGAGAGAAATTTTCAGCAGATGAATCACGCCCAACACGCGTGCTGGAACCAGAGACGTTTGGCTTCCCAGGCTGTTTACTGTAGCATAGACTTTGTCTCATAAGTGTTCTTAGGAAATGACAGCTGACAGAAAATTGTCATTGTTTTTGCTTAAAAAAACCTAGAGCCCTGGAAATAAGCCAATTCTTGGCGGAAGGGAGTTCCTATCTACTGGTCTATTCAGTGCCATGCAGAACAAGAACGCTGGGATTGTTGTAGTGTCGTGCCTCGGTACAGGTGAGGTGAAGCGCTTTCCCCTGCTTTATCTGGGAAGTCCCAGTCACAGCCTCAACGAGTGACAGTTACCACTCACTCCCTACACAGATGTGGCCCTCAGACTCGGAGCCTGCATTTAGCGAGGCAAAGGCTCAGGAGTCGTCCCCTCGTTTCCCCACTTGACAGTCTGGCTTGCTCTGAGCCGGGCAGGCATTGCTCCGCTTGCTCTCTGTGTTCCTCTTGTGCTCTGTGGTCTGAAGGCCCTGCGCTCATTTTCACATTTTACTCCTGGGCAACAGAGCCCTAAAGGCACATGCAATGTAGCATAAATGATGCCGTTAGTCACTTAGTCGTGCCCACGTTTCTGTGACCCCAGGGACTGTAACCCTCAAGTTCCCTCTGTCCATGGAATTCTCCAGGCAGGAATACTGGAATGGGTAGCCAGTCCCTTCTCCAGGGGATCTTCCTGACCCAGGGATTGAACCCAGGTCTCCCACACTGTGTGCAGATTTTTCACCATCTGAGCCACTAGGAAAGCCCCATAAATGATGCTTCTTGAAGTTTACTGTCATCTGATAACTTACATTCAGAGCCTGTGGAGCCAAAGGGGACTAAAAATCTCATTCCTTCTGCTCTCCCCCTGCCCCAGTGCACGTAAGAGGAGAGTGAAGCCAAGAAGGTTGAGGAGGACTCCCCTGTAAGGTCTGGCTGGTGGCAAGCTTGTGACCTGGGCAGACTCCACCTGCAACTCATCCAGCCCATCCATTCCTGCTCTGATGACCAACTGTGCTGGCACGCTCTGGACAGCTGGCTGCGGACACAGGAGACGATGCTCAGAATGTGTTACACTTGATGGAATCAAACTGGACAGCGTGCCACAGCTGTGCCAGGGAGCCCCCTCCCTCCCTCAGCTGACTTCCTCCCACTGCTTCCTGACTTTGGAATGAACTTAGGGAGGGAAGAGAGTATGGTGGATGGGCTTGGGTTTTGGATTCTGACAGCCTGGGTCACCTCCTGGTTCTGCCGCTTACCAGCTGTGTGCACAAACACACAGGTCAGGTCAGTGAACTCAAACGCCAACTCTCTGCTCACTCTGCTTTGGTTTTGCCCCTTGAATATGGCACCATTGATCTCTTTTCTTCTTGAGTCACTAGAGGCAATCACCAGTATATCATGGGATGCTTGTCCTCCTGCCTGGCAACCACAGCAGGTGCTGACAAACCTCTTGGAACCCTGGGGGCCCTTCAGCGGTCTCCATAGCAGATCACTGCACAAATGCAACTGCAGCCCAGGCTGGGGGAAAGCCATCCCTACAGGGGAGACGAGAGGACCAGGCTGCACTGGGGCCCAGAGAAGGATCCGGACGTGCTGAGAGTGGGGACCAGGGGGTCTGACGGTGTGAGCATGAACTGCCGTCCTGCGATATCTGATCCTATTTTAAATCCCCAGGGCTGTGCCTGGAGAAACTGGTTATATTCATTATACTTGCAGATGGAAAATGTATCATTGTCTCAATTAGCACCTTGGCTAATTAGTATGCTTGATCTTTTTATTTTTTCCACGTATTTATTGGCTATTTCTCTTTCCTCATACCTTTTTCCATTTTATTAAAAACACACAACAGTACAAAACATTTGCAAACTTTTCCTTCCTTGGAATCCACAACCAAGACAAATGCAAAATTCCCTTCCTCAGACTCTACTGAAGCCTCAGACTATTTACTGTTTACCGCCGCACCCCTTCCTGGCAACATTCTCCTTCAGATGGTCCCATGCCAGCTTCTGCTTCTTCTGCCCTTTCCTTTCTGTCCCTTGTCTCTTCCATCTGGCTTCTGTTCTGCCAACGTGTGAACACTATGCCCTCCACACCCAGAAGATCTTGGAGCCTCACCCTGCACCTAGCCCTTGGGTCCCAAGTGCTGACCAGGCTCTCTGCCTTTCTGCAGGGAGACTCTGGGGGCATATCTGTGCTTCTCTCCTGACAACTCCTTGCTGTCCACTTCCCTGTCTTCCTAACATGCTGGTGACCCCAAATAAACTTGTCCCGAGTCCTTCCAAGTACCAGTTCTGCAAGTCACAATGACTGGTGAACCTCTCCCTATGATATTCTATTGGGGATTGGAAGCAGCCACCATCTACAGTGCTCAGCACTGACTTCCTGGTAGCCTAGCCTCTGATGTGGAAAGTGGGGGACGTGTTTCTCTTTCCTGTTGAATTCCTAGGTATTTGTGCCTTCACCTCATAGTGGCCCAAGTAACCAGTGAGTCCCACCAAGCCTCTCTTTTCCAACTCTGTATGGTCATCTCTTAATTCAGTTACCATGAACTCAATGACCATAAGTTGATCAGCTGTCCATTCCCCTTGGCTCCTGTTTCCTCATTCTGGACCTCCTTAGTTCTTACAAGAGTGCAGCATTACCCAGCTCTTGGAATATCTAGCTATCTTTTCTCTCTATTTCAAGCTACCTAAATATGGGGTTGGCCAAAAAGTTTGTTGGAGTTTTCCCATAAGACGTTATTGGAAAAATCCTAAAGGGCTTTCTGGCCGACCCAGTATAACCAAGATCCACTGTCTTCTGGTTTCCTTCCTGTCTCTCCAGGAATGTGTTGTGCGGGTTCATTGTCTGAGTCTTTAAATAGTGGCATTCCACTACGCTCAGTCCTGAGCCCTCACTCAGGGCCAAGCTTCAGTGAGCACCTGTGGGCAGCTGACATGGGCATGGGAATTTTCTAGAACTTTCTTATCAGCGCCACAAATACGTATCGAATTGCCTTCTAGAAGCTTCAATGTAGCTGGAACTCAATCCTGACATGATGAAAACAGAACTCTGATTTCAAGTTCCAGCTTGCCCTTGTCCCTGTGTCCTTCATGCTACGAAATCACCAGGCTGACATTGTCCTCTCAACTGTCCAAATGTCGTCTGCCCCCTCCTGATTTTGCCTGCAGGTATTCTCATACACCCACCTTTATCCTCAGCCAGCACCTTAGTCCAAGCTGCAGTGTCTCTTTCTTGCATCACTAAAATGGCCTCTAAACATTTCCTGCATCTGCTCCTGCTCCTTGCAGTCTGTTGCCTACAACTGCATCTGGACAGTGTGATCTTTTTCAAAGCTCCTCATGATACTTCTCTGTCTAAACCCTTCAGCTGTTTTGCATTCACTTTTCCCTCTTTTATTTTCCACAACAACAAAAAAGAGCAGAATCATTAACTGGACCCAAAGCTCTCTCTAGCTGGGTCTCTGCTTCTCTCTTGAGGATACTCTCACACCAGGACCTCGTGCTCTTGGCCCAGCCACCCTGCTTTTTGGGCTTCCTTGTGTTACTTTGTTTGCTTCCCTGCTCTTTGGCCCATTCACACACAGCTGTCTTCCAGATTTCAGTCTGAGTACGGCTCCTTAGCGGAGCTTCGGTGAGTCCTGGAGCAGCAGGACCTACAGCCTCATGGTACGCCAGTTGTCCTTTCCGTGCCTCCTACAGCTGCCGCACGGTATTCACTCGCATGATGCCTGATGAACGGACGTCTTCCCAGTGCGGTGGCAACCTTGCCTCATTCTCAAAAACCAGTTGAGAGAATAAATTTGTTTTTACAGCCCGGGTCTGGCTTTATATAGACACTAGTGGTCCCCTGCACAAGCCACTGCGATGTTGATGAATATCTTTCATGGATGAAGAAAATGATTTAAGGAGCATCACAAAGTAGGTAAAAAATCTGGACGCTTTGGATTCCAAGCCAGCAGGGCTATCGAGACTTTAGGTGCTTTCAGTGTCCTAATTTGGCTACATCTTTCTGTCTCAGCAAAGTCCAAGAGGACAAAAGGCGAGATGGGCGTGAGGCTGACTCATCTGGTGGCCCTTCATTGTGCCTGTTTCACTGGGAGGAAGCTGTGCACGAACACAGCTATCCTCTGAGCGATTTCAGCGTCGCCTGGAAGGGGAGTGGGGTTCCTGAGTTTGTAGTGAGCGAGTTCCTGACTCCTTTCCACCCTGCCCACCACCTTCTGTCTGTCCCTGTGGCTTCCGTGTTTTCTCAGCCGGCCTCAGGTGACCCACCCACGTCTGTCTTCTGTCTGTGCTACTGTGCTCTATTCTGTCCTTCCACCCTCTTCAGCCCTGCCTGGCCTCGAAGCCCCTCCAGGAGGGAATTCCTCCCTGACCTGTGGGGAGAGGGGGCCTCGCCTCTGGAGGCAATTACCAGCGGGGCCATGAAAATATGTAAGGAGATTTTTAAGAGCTATCATGTTACATCCTTCATATTTTACCACAATAAATCCAGCCTCTTAGTCTTGAGTGGACTCTCAACTCTATAAATTAGGAGTCTATTTCTAAGAAGGAAGATTTCATAGTCCTCGACATTCCCTACGACCTACTCATATTTCAAGTGTTGCACCAGGATTGGACTAACAAACCAGGGGCTTCCAGAATAAAAGCAAGTGATGTTCCAGAAGCTGAACTCACATACTTCTTGCTTCTCCCTCCTGTCAGCTCAGACCTCAGCTTTATGCTGTGCTCTGGCTCTGGCCATTTGGTCTCAGGCCATCCTTGGATTCTGCTTTTGCTTTATAATGTGTCTCTCAACATCTTTCCTCAGACTACATGTGTCCACGGGCCCGGCAAGGCTTGCCAAAATACAGTTTCCTCAGTTTTCTGTGCCACAGCAGAGTCTCTGGGGGTGGGCAGAGTCTCTGGAAATCCGCATTATCATATCTTCACGCTACACAATAAGGTTTGAAAACGTCTGTCTGTGTGTTACGTTTGTGAGATCCATTTCCAAAGGCTGGGCCTTAGCTTGCTTCTTATTTCAAACTCCACCCCTGTGGGTGCTGAGCTAGTACCTCTCTGGAAAATAGTCCTCAGGGCAGCCAGAAAGTAGCTCTTCCTCTTCCTTCTTCGTCCTGTAAACCCCCTCCCCTAGCCCAGATAGTGCTGGGTTCCTGGCTTCAGGGAACCCTTGGAGGGTGACAGTGGCCGGGCCAGCAGCCACTTGGTGACTTGGTGTTGCCAGGAGAGAAATGTTCTAGGGCATTCTAAATGTGTGCAGCCAAACACAGAAGTGAATGCTGTTTGCAGGGTGGCCCGCAGGTGACACTTGTAGAGCAGAGGCTGCTCCGCTCTTTGCTAAGCTCCCATGTTCAGGTTGAGAACTGGATACTGGAGCTCGTGGTCATGGCCCTCCACTCACATTCTGAGGAGGACTCCACTGTGGAAGAAACAAGGGAGTTGCTCAAAGTTGGCTTTTGCTTTCAAATAATGCCATCTGCACTTTCCCTCCACCCACTGACAGGAGGAGCGTGACTCTTGCAGACAGACAGACTTCTCTGGAGACTTGCTGAAGGACTGAGAACATAAAGCATCTTTCAAGAGAGGGCGGTAGCTGATGATGGCGGCTTTAGCTTGGCTTATTTTGTTCTCATGGCCCTTTTATTGCAGGGTGAGTACTTACCTATGTCTGTATCTAAAAGACTTTGTGAAGATGCAGTTGGGGACCACAGTTCACAGAGAGAGCTGCTGTTGACAGAAACAATCTTCAGGACTTTGCAGCCTGTTATTGTGCATTTTCATTCCCAAAGGCTCAGCCACCTAAGAGAACAAAAGAAGCTGTGCTTGCCATGTGAGGCGAACGTGCTCTGTGATCACAGAGGATGAAGGTTCAGCCAATGTTGCCTGGAGCCTGCCAATTGCCTGATGGCCCCCCTGGAGACTTGCTGCTCTGTGCACTCAGCTGACCTTCCTTGACTTCCCCAAGGGCCACACCCTCAGCATTCCCACTTCAGTGGACTCCCTTCCTTTCCCAGCCTCTGAGTTGAGAGGAGAGGATCAAGGTTGATCCAGGAGCAGGAGGAGAACACCCCATGGTCACTCAGGTTCATGGAAGGCTGTTCCACAGGGCACGGTGGATGCTGGGTCCTGTGGTTGCTGGTAGCAATAATATCCTGCCTATGCCACCCCATCCCTTCATACATAGGTCCTGTGGGGCCATTGAAGTTTCTATAAATTACAGGCCAGGAGGATAGGAGAGTGAAGTATGACTTGAACTTATCTGAAGTATGTAAACCAAATTCTTCAATACACAAAAAGTGTGCACTTATCCCAGACAGTCCTTCCTGAGATGTTCTTCATCTGTTCAGGCTGCCCTGTGATATACCATGCAATGGTAAGGGACGTTTTGGGGGAAATCCAGGCTCTGCCAACTTTCACTTGGTGCCTTATCTGAAAGTTTATTTTCTCAGGACAGTGGCTGGAGCTTGGAAACAGCAGCAAGGACAGCCGGCTTCCTTCTCAGTTCTGTGTTTGTACACTCGGACCTTGGCAGACAGCGCTCTATCTTCATGCACATTCTGTTTTCTCTCCCGGGGAAGGCTTACGGTTTACATAGCCACTGCGAGGTGTTGCTCCATCCCTCATGTTCCAGCCTACCAGTCAGGAGGAGTTTAAAGCAGGGTTCTAATGAAACTTTATGCTCTGAACAACTGTTAATAAGAATAGAGGAGGGTTAGAACTGAGACCAAGAGCTGGAAACTATAGTAAAGCAGATTTGGGCTCGACCTGGAAGTTTTGGTGACTGCAGTTTCTCACATGAAGTCCTTTCATCTGTGTGAGGAATTAACTGCCCTCTGCCACAAACTCTTCAGTCTGAGGTCGTTACTATAAATAAATAATCATGATAATTAATAATAATTAAATAATGAATCACGCTGAGTGCTAGATGGAGAATGACTTACTGAGAACAGAGGAAAAGGCTGGGCATGGAAGACCAAAGGGGAATTATAGAACCAGAAATCATTGCATTTGATCCAGGAGGCACTGTAGGTGAAGAGAAGGGTATATTTCAATATATATGCAAACTCATAATGTAAATTGGAGCCAGTGGTGGACACTGATAGAAGGCATATATTAATTTTGTACTTCTTCATTCAAGAAGCAATACGGTAAAAAGAGCATGGAATTTGGTGTCTGTCAAACATGGGTTTCACTTCAGCCCTCACTCAAAGCTGTGTGATACACGCAGCTCACTTAATCCCTGGACTTCATGAGTCTCTGTGAAGTGGAGAGAATCAGATTTCCCTGCAGAGGCACTGTGCCATGTGGCCAAGTCACTGGGCACACACTGTCCAAGGAATTCAATACCAGTTACTTCTCTTTCCCTTTCTGTTGCTGTCCAAGGAGGTGCTCAGCCTTGGAGCAGGCCTCCAGGGATGCTCCACGGCAGGATCGTCAATGTCGGGGCGGGGGCAGTGGGAATGTTTCTGTTCTAGGTGGGAATTTGGGCTTATAACTTTAAAGGTCCTTCCCCATTTTAAGGTTACATGATTCTGTACATCTATTAAATTCACGAAGAAGAGAGCTTTACATTCTCCTTTTACGAAGCCTGTGGTGGTGTGTGGTTGGCACTGGAAGGTCAGTGGTTGACCAGCCGCCATGCTATTTCATGTGCAGAGTGTTGTGTGTGAATTGCACACTTCTCAAGGGTCATCATGTGTCACAGAGAGTTCTTCCCAGGTGCTGGATTTTATTAAACTATAAATAATACCTCATAGAGAAGTTTTAAAATATTTTTTTCAAAAAATCAGTAACAAATGTTTCTGCTTTTTGTTTTTAAGATAAAGTGACCTTTAGAGATAAGAGTATTAAATTTTGGCTAAAATGTACTTGTTTCTGAAAGCTATTGTGGCACAGATAATAAAACTGTGAGCTAGTGATTGATTAAAACACATGAGCTGACCTACATGTCATCCCAGTGTGATCAAAAAAGTTTCTTCAACTTAAAACATTGCCAACATGGACAAAAACAAGTCCAATTAATTGAAATGGTAATTTTCAGATTTTGGATTTATGTTAAAAAATGACCAAATGCTGAAATTACCAAATGCTGTAAAAATGATCAACCCTGTTCACGTTGAATACCTCTTAATTCTAGTGTCACACTGAGCAAGAATCACGGATAGAGGAAGTAAAGGTTTAGCTTCTATTTAAGGAGAAGTTTGGCATGAATACATACCCTGACAGTAAATATACATAGGCTAGGTTGTTAGAAGTCTAACATTAGTGTGAACATTTATTATCAATAAGAATATGGATAAATTTGCACTGCATTTCAGAATACTTAACTCTAGATGGACAAGAGATTGAAGAATTCTTTAAAGTCCGTTCACAAGCACTTTATGCTTCTCACATGTGCTACACCATCAAGGGAGATCATACTCACTGAAACAAGGTTTTTCCAAACTCCTGACTTTGAACACATGTGCGCCCAGCATACATTTAACTAGTGAACTTCCAATTCTTGACCTTGGGACTTTTCCCTTTGCTTTTTTTTTTTTTTTTCTCATCTTAATCATGTAAAGGCCATACTTTTAGAACTCAGAATTCCTAAGGTCATAGTATTGTTGAGCTTGAGTTCTTGGGGATTGTGAAGTTTAACTTTGTCTCTTTAGGATGAATACCAGCTACCCTCACCTAAGCCAGAGCTCCTCTGTGACTCAGTTTACCTCTCTGTGAAGCAGAGGCAATAGCGCTCATGCCTTTAAAATTCTTAAGGTTGGGGAAGGTTTGCAGAGTACAATAATTTGATATCCTTAAGTAAAATGTGCTTCTAAAACTGTGTTTCTACCTATGGATATGAAAATTAACCTGTTATTTTTTTTAGCTGTAATGGCTTCTGGGAGATGAAGCTACAAAAAAAAAAAAGAACTTAAAAAATAATGTTGTTCAAGGGCATACTAATTAGACTGCTCCTTGTCTGACTTTAGAGTTAGCCAACTCTAAATCAACTCTGATTTCCACAAGATGGAGGCAACTTCTGTTGTGTCCTTGTTAGAGGTCACATCTAATACTCCTCTTGTGTCAGGGATAATTGCACAACTAGCTGTTAGAAATGTTACAACTAGCTGTTAGAAATGTAGTGGTGTGGCCTCTCGTGGGACACCATTCTACACATATTTAGGTTAATGAAAGTTGTGAATTTTGATGTGGTGTGTTTATGTCTGCCTTTCATGAAAATTGGTATTCCTCTCATCTTTTGTTTCAGCAATTACAGTCAAACTACACCTTGATGAACTAAATGTGTGTATTTTGCTTTCTTAGATCCAATATCTTTGCATCTTGCAAAGAAGCTTGAGGTGACACAGTTCCCTGCAACTCATGTGCCACGAGTCCGATTCTCTCCCTTCTGCTCCCAGGCTGGTAACCCACCACAAACTGAAAGAGAAGTAAGAGAATAGAGTCTTGTTTTTTCCCTTCATGTCCTTGACTGTTGTAAAGCCTTATGTTATAGTTTTAGTGTATGCCAGTTGAAAACATGTTTGGGGACCCAAGGAAACAGAAACACCAGTCTTCTCACTCTGAGTTTACCTAACTTCATTCAGCGTTAACAATAGAACTCCTTATCACAATTTAGTCCTAGATGTTAGTTGTTGGGAACTAAGGAGTCCATGTATTAAGAAAAAAATGTAACTGGCACAAACTCTTTGGGGTGTTGAGCGCTAAGAGACGTCAGTGTCTAAGTCTTTGCCAAGTCATGGCTTCTCCAGTTTTAGTCTCTGCAGCAGGAGAAGGAAATGGCAACCCACTCCAGTGTTCTTGCCTGGAGAATCCCAGAGACCGGGGGAGCCTGCTGGGCTGCTGTCTATGGGGTCGCACAGAGTCGGACACGACTGAGTGACTTAGCAGCAGTCTCTGCAGCAGGAAGGCCCCTTTGACTGACTGGAAGGCTGGGGTGTGTTGGTGGTGATGGACCACCTTGTCATCCTCTCTGATGGACACCAGTGCCTCACGAGCGTTCTGCCATAAGCTGGAAGCTGCTGGACTCTGACGTGCTCTGGGGACAGAGGGGTCGGTGCTGAGTGAATACAGTCTACCTCCTTGTGACTTCTTGTTTCCCAGCCCATCTGTCTGCCCCCGCTTCCTCCTCCACGCCTTCCTTCCGTCCCTTCTCCTTCACCAGTCAGGGAGTGTCAATCCTGTCCTGACCTCCACGAGGACCCTGAGACTGGGGGGCGTACCGCGTGGCTCAGTGGTACAAGAATCCACCTGCCAGGCGGGAGACGTAGATTCAATCCTTGGTCAGAAAGATCCCCTGGAGAAGTAAATGGCAACCCACTCCTGTATTCTTGCCTGGAAAATCCCACGGACAGAGGAGCATAACAGGCTGCAGGCCGTGGGGTTGCAGAACAATCAGACACGGCTTAGCAATTAAGCAACAAAAGCCCTGAGACTAACTGCCCTCCTCTCAAGAAGGACCACTCATTCTAACCTGTTAAAAAGTTAGTCAACTAGACTACTGCAGAAATTATAATAAACTCAGAAAATCAATTACAGTGAGTTGATCCTTCTGTATTTTCAGAGGTCCCTCATTTCAGACCTGGGGCTGTGTGGTGCAAAGTCTTTGCACTACATTTTAACCCATTTTTACACTCCCACTGTGCTGAACTACACAAAACATTTAGTAGCATTTCTAATACCTTGTTATGCTGTTTTCCTTTGTGTTTATGGCAAGGTTTTTCTATAGGTTTCTGACATTAGAACATCGTCGTTGTTCTGAGCTGGAGCATGCAATGGAGAGACCAAGAGGTGAGACTGGTCCCAGACAACTGGCCCGGCCCAAGCCCGGCTGGCTTAGCAGCCTGACTTCCTGCCACCCAGGCTGCTTGGGGCTCTGGCCAGAACAGTTGCCAGGGTGGCTGAAGTTGCCGATTACAAAGCCACAGCTCATAGGCTAATAATTTTGTCTGGATTTCTATCAAGGCCAGGAATGCCGGTCAGCAGCAAATGCAGGAAATTTTAAGAGATCAAGAGCAGTTGACAACAAAATCCATTCAGGGATGTTTTTAACAAAACAATTAAGGATTCAGCACTTCCCGGGGGGTGAGGACCAAAATGGAACATGACCGGCAGCCAGCATCACCTCTCCAATCTCGCACGTCTGTTTTGAACTGTGAGGAATAGTCTAAAAATAAAGCCTGGACCTCACAGTATTGGTGTTTTTGTTATTTATCCTTTTATGCTTTGGTCTTTTAAAAAACATCTCTGTAAGAGATGAGAGTTTCCTACCATTTATATTTAGAGTCCTTTATTCTGACGACGACAAAGTGTCTACTTCCATTTCTGAGAACTAAGTGGCAGGCTTCCCTGGTGGAAAGGTGACTTAAGGTGGGTTATAAAGAGAGCCAGTGGAGGAGTTAGATGAGAATGTCTGTCTCTGATAATTCAGGGTTTGGCTTGCTCAGTCACTCTGATCCTTCCTAAGAAAGAACAGCGGGGCTTCCCAGGTGGTGTGGTAAAGAGCCTACCTGCCAATGCAGGAGAAATAAGAGATGCGGGCTCTGCCCCTGGGTGGAGAAGATGCCTTGGAGGAGGGCATGGCAACCCACCCCAGGATTTTTGCCTAGAGAGTCCCATGGACAGAGGAGCCTGGCGATTTACAATCCACAGAGTGGCAGAGTTGACTGAAGCGACTTAACATTCAAGAAAGAATAGCATTTTCTCTTAAAGAAAGAGAAAATGGGGAGCAGTCCCTTTCTGGGTGCCTCCCCCGACCCCCACCTCCTGCCTGAAACAGGGCCTCCAAGGACTGAGCCCGACGGGCCATTTGCTCCTAATGACTTCTCCCTTCTGATTTCTGAGGGTTCTCTTGTTGGCTGTGACCTAACATTTTCTTCAAGTCATACTTCACACACATCTGCCTTTCCAACATAGTCTTAGACCCCTTGGGCAGGAATCAAGCCTGTATATCTTTCCCAGTGCTCACGCTGCCTGACGCAACAGTAGGCTGTTCACAATCGCCAACAAATCTGAGCTGAAGACAACCCTGGGGCGGCTGAACCTAGACTAGAGACTGTGGCTTATAAGACCTGTGTGGCAGTTCTCTGCCTTACCATGTGATCCAAGAACAATCTCCTCATTTTGCTGTGCTGCAATTAATTCATCCAAGTTAACAGGGAGGCATTGCAGAGAATTGTGAACAGTTACCAAGGGCTTCCATGGTGGCCCAGTGGTAGAGAATCTGCCTGCAACGCAGGACACCCGGGTTCAATCCCTCGGTTAGGAGGATCCCCTGAAGAAGGAAATGGCAACCCACTTCAGTATTCTTGCCTGGAGAACCCCATGGACAGAGGAGCCTGGCAGGCTACAATCCATGGGATCACAAAGAGTTGAACACGACTGAGTGACTACCACTTTTTGAACTCCAAGGAAGCCCTCTCCCCAAACGAGAAGAGCCTCGTAAGTGTGGGATAACTGTCAAGTCGCTAAGTTATGTCTGACTCTCTGTGACCTGATGGGCTGCAGCACACCAGGTTCCTCTGTCCTCCACTATCTCCTGGAGTTTGCTCAGATTCATGTCCGTTGAGTTGGGGATGCTAGCTAACCATCTCATCCTCTGCTATCTAATCTCTCATCCTCTTCGGTATAATTATGATGGGTCAGTGTTCCTCAGTGGAGCAACAGACCAAAAAACTGTGGCTGAACGGAAATGATTTGGGATTTGCTGAAGATCCAGTACTTATTTAAGAACACAAATCACAGCCATGCAGCATGAGACCGAGGAAAGCACCACCGTCCTCGGGGCCGTTCACATTGCACTCCACACACCGGGGCTTTTTTTAATGAAAAACACCTGCCCAGTGGACATAAAATAAGGTGTGCTCCAATTCCATTCCCAGGCCAGCCAGCCTCAGAGCTCTAGCTCCTGGGCATCTTGGCCCCTCCAGAGACATGGTGGGCCTTCAGCAGGTGAAGAGTGTAGGCAGGAGGCTGCAGTTCAGTCACTCTGATATCCTGTGATCTGATCTTGCTTTCTGTGCTGATACTCATGTGCCCAACAACCTACTCATTAACCTGGCTTCTGAGATGGTCATGAAGAAAATGAGTGAATATTTTCTACTGAGGAAGGAAGTGGTAAATTTACTCAGAAAAGGAGGAAATTTTGGAAAGGACTGGAGATGGAAGTGTGACCAGAGGGAGAGGCAAAGCCAGTCTAGATAAAGACCCGGAGGACTGGAGGTCCTGACTGAAGCTGAGCGTGGAGGGCACCAGCTGAAGGGACCAGGTCCCAGTCTCGTCACTCCTGCTTGCCCTGCGGAAACCGTGGCCTGGAGTTGTGGAAGGAGCACAAAGTAACCAAAACAGCTAATTAGGAAGTCGGAAGTCCTTCTCACCTGCTTTACACTTCTACCCTCCCACTCGATTGCTCACGACATCTTGAGCAATTTTTTAATCTCCCTTGGCCCTAATTTTGCCATACATAAGATGGTGGTTAGAATACATCTCTCTTCAGCAATAAGCAAATTTAGTGAAAAAATAAAGAATAATAACAAATACCATAAAGCACCTAGTCGTGTTTTTAAAGAAAATGGATGTGATTGCAGTAAAGAGTATCTTCTGTTGTTGTTCAGTCGCTAATTGTGTCCAGCTCTTTGCAACCCCATGAACTGCAGCATGCCAGGCTTCCCCGTCCTCCACTAGCTCCAGGCGTTTGCTCAAACTCATGTCCATTGAGTCAGTGATGCCATCCAACCATCTCATCCTCTGTTGTGTCCTTCTCTTCGTGCCCTCAATCTTTCCCAGCATCAGGGTCTTTTCCAATGAGTCAGCTTTTTGCATCAGGTGGCCTAAGTATTCGAGCTTCAGCATCAACATCAATCCTTTCAATGAATATTCAGGACTAATTTCCTTTAGGATTGACTGGTTTGATCTCCTTGCTGTCCAGGGGACTCTAAAGAGTCTTTTCCAGCACCACAGTTGAAAAGCATAAGTTATTCGGCATTCAGCCTTCTTTATGGTCCAACTCTCACATCCATACGCAACAGAAAAAAACCATAGCTTTGACTATATGGACCTTTGTTGGCAAAGTGATGTCTCTGCTTTTTGATACACTGTCTAGGTTTGTCTTTATTGACATAAAATAATAATATAGATTTGAACAAATATCATGCTCCTGGATAAGAAAATATGAAAACATTAATTGTTCCCAAATTAATGAACAAATTTAATATAAGTTGTTTTGATATCCTCATACCTGTTTTAGGGAAATAAACAAATTCTGGAGTTATTAATAGGTTTAAAATAAATCATTGATTTAAAAAATAAAATGATTAATCTTGTAGTTACTATAGTTAGTCTTGTGGTTATGTTATAAAGTTACAGTGCTTAAAACAATTTGACTTTTGTTCATGAACAAACAAGTCAATGAAACAAAAATAATTTTAAAATCTTGAGATTATATATATATATATATACACACACACACACAGAGGAACAAAGAGATTGCCATATATATTTCTTACATATACATCTATACATGAATGACTGTATGATACATACAAAGCAACACAAATATATGTATTATTTTACAAATCACATAAGAATAAACTATTAGAAGTTGGAGAGAAAGAGTAAGTAATCTGAAAACAACCATATCAAAGGAAAGTTCACATTAATATAAAAGTAAATACAGAACAACCAAAGCAGATGAGAAGAAAAGCTTCATCAAATATTTGGAGGAAGGGTCGGCCCTTCATTCTGTGGGCTCATAAACTCAATGTTTTTTTATTGTTTCAGAGCTTGTCAAACCTCTGAATGCTGGCTTGAGTTGTCCAAATCCATAAAACCAAAGTATGAGATCTAGCAACCATGTTTTTAATTTGTAGTAGGACATGGACCTGTTAAGGCTGCCTTTGTCCCACAGGATGCTAAATGGTGAGTGTGCAATCAGAGCAGGGAGAGACTGGACCCAGGTCCAGTGTTTAGTACTCAGGCAGCTGAACCGCACAGAAATAAGAATTACTGTGCACAGATGGCATCACGTTTCTTTGTTTTCCCAGGAAGTCATTAAACCTGCTTGAACACTCCTCCCCAGCACTGGCCAGAAACCCACTGCAATGTCGGCTCACCCTCTGGATCCCTGGATCATGTGAGAAGCCTAGAACACCGCTGGGTGATTTCTCTGTCTCTCCAGAGGAGAAGAGCTGCTCTTTCCGTTCACAGGTGCCACAGCCACAGCGCAGGTCCGGGCTCAGCCCAGCAAGAGGAGGCTGTGGGATGCTCCCACTTCCCCTGACTCGTTGTCATTTCCTAACCTCTCCTTCCAGCTCCTTTGGGTGGTGGCCCAGTACCCAGTCTTTGCAATCATTTTTCAAACATGCCTCTTAGACTCACTTTTCCTTTTTCCAGCTTAAAAGATTGAAAAAGATCTATCCCAACCTTTTTGTTCAAATTAGAGTTCATCCGTCTGGTCCCACTGAAAGCAAGAGGCCTTGTCATTGTTAAATCTTCTGTAGGTGGTGACATGGTAACTTCTTTTCCAGAACAAGATAGTTTTCAGAGTGGAATGGAGGCAAGTGGGAAGTATTAATAATAATGTTGAGAAAACAGTAGTAAACCAGGCCCTCGACTCTTTGCATCACACTCACCATGAGCATCCCAGCACTCTTACTTGTCTGGCCACTTTTTTCTGGGCTTCTCTGCCCAACACACCTCTACTTCTACTTCTGCTGGTCATGTTCTTTAGCTATGCTGATACCTTTAATACTGTTCATTCTTTTCTGCCTATATCCCTTCAGGGTTGCATCTCAAATTTCTGTACTCACCAACTATGGGTTGGCTATTACAATGGAACTCTCAAAGGAAATCTAATCTGCAAGTTCCTGAGGGCATCTCAGAATGGTTGTCTACCCATTTCTCTTTCCCTTCCCTTTCCCTTTCCTGTCCATCAGGGGGATTTATCTTACTAAAACAATCTGAAATTGTAGTATTATTTAAAATAATGCAGAAATAAAATCCCGTGAGCAATGCAAATGTTCCACAAGAAGAGAATGTTCAAAAAAAAAAAAAGTTGACGGTATTGAAATAATTGGTTAATATTTAGGAAGGTGGTGATTTCGTAGAATTTGACAACACGGAAAATTTATAGTCTATAATGGTTAGTCAAAAATTAAGAAGGAGGTTATAAAGTTGTACCACATTGACTATAATTATATAAAAAATAACAAATATGTTAAAATGTGAGGGTGGAAAAAATGCCAAAATGGTAACAATAACTTCATTTTCATTGTGGGATTAGGGGGTGATTTCTCTCTCTCTCTCTCTCTCTTTCACTATTCTCCAATTTTTCTGGAATGTGGTTAATATAATGGAAACAATGCCCTCTCCCTCCCCGCTGCAGGAATTAAATGAGGAAATGATTACGAAGGGCCTTTCCTTTGTTTCTCCCCTCTCCATAACCTCATTGTATCCTTACGACCTTGCTCTGAAAGAGAGAGAATGGGGCTTGGGTGGACTCACTTGTTTGCAGAAGGTGTTCCCAGGGCAAGGCCTTCTCCAGTTTTCTCTCCTGTCCTCCAACTATGTCAACCTTCAGCCACAAATGAAATGCCCTGAGAACCTCACCAGACTTATCTTGGGGACCTCTGGCACCTACAAAGCAAAGCCTTCCATATAACTTGCACAGAAACTTCAACCCTGTCAAAACAGCTTTGTTATGTGAAGTTTTATTGGGAAAGGAAATGTCTTGAGAATTTCCTACAAGTTCACTCCTCCTCTCTGACACTCACTCAGGTTTTGGACCACCTTGGTGGTCTGGGCTCTCAGCTTGCTGAACTGATTCCCTCTTCCGGTTCCGAAGTTATTCTGAATTTAGCCTCATCTTGATGTATGTTTTGCACTTCTTCAATTTTCTTTTCTTTTTCTAAACCACTTGTGAAAAAGAAAAGGGTAAGGATGAAGCATCTTTCTTCCATTATCTAATAGGCCCCCTCCCAAGAAAGTCTTGAGTAGTGAATGTATATTGAGAGTGTGGAGAAAGAGTACGAGCTATGGAGAGGCCGGGATTCTGCTGTCAAGGAAGTCCTGAGCAGTCTTCTCAGACATTTTACCATGAGCCAACTAACCCCAGAAAACTAACCCTTAAATATATAAAACGAACATATCTTAGGCAGGGCCTGATTTCTCTAATATGAAAGGGCCTTTGAAATACATCAGATCAGAGATCAGTCGCTCAGTCGTGTCTGACTCTTTGCGACCCCATGAACCGCAGCACGCCAGGCCTCCCTGTCCATCACCAGCTCCCAGAGGTCACTCAGACTCACACCCATCAAGTCAGTGATGCCATCCAGCCATCTCATCCTCTGTCGTCCCCTTCTCCTCCTGCCCTCAATCCCTCCCAGCATCAGAGTCTTCTCCAATGAGTCAACTTCTCGCATGAGGTGGCCAAAATACTGGAGTTTCAGCTTTAGCATCATTGAAATACATCATCAATATTTATTTCAGCACAGCTGGTATTGGAGGCATTTTGATGCCCAGCAAGGCCTGGTTCAGTAAGATACAGTTCATCCTGACAATAAAAAAATCTAATAAGAAAAAATAAAGTGCAGAGTAATGTCATATTAAAATGTATTCAGATGTGTGTGTTTGCAGATGTCCATAGGATATTTCTGCAAAGAGAGAGATGGAATCAGTAACATATACTCCTTTGCGAATGATGACTGGAAGACCAAAAGGCAGGAGAGAAAAGATGCTTGTATTTCTCTAGTCTCTTTTGGATTTTGTACCAATTAAAATATATATAGTTTTAGCATTTCCATACATTTACAATTTGTTCTAGTAAATATAAATATATGTATGTATGTATCAATGTATATACATATTTCCATATACACAGTAAATCTATGTTTACAGGGAAAAATTAAATGTACAATTGGTGGGAGTGCTGAGACATTTCTATTTGTATGAATTCCCTCTTAGGATTAGTTTTCTTATTTTCATCTATCTGCATTAGAAAAGGAAATAATTTCCATGCCTGTATCTTTGGCAAGCCCTCTAACCTTACTTTCTTAAATTGCTTCAGGCTGCTGCAAACACAATCAAGGCTTGCTTTTTTTTACTTTTCAGCTCCTCCCTCTCTTGGGAGCCAGTTTTAAAATGTTCTGGCTGAGAACTCAGCCCGCTCTTCCCCGCCCTATCCGCAAAAGGTGTAAGAAATCTAAAACACAAGGACTGGAAAATTGATTTTTGATAAGAACTTAAGGCATAATATTTATTTATATAAACTTCAGCTCCTGCAAAAGTGCCTCAAACATGCTGGATATTGAACGATAAGGCAAACGCAGCTTTCAGCAGCAAAGTCAAGGTGATCTAAAATCGTTTGCATGTGGACAGACGAATTAATAAGAGGATGGTGTAAGTTATGAATTGCCCTCCGCATTCAGGTGCGAGAAGCATCGTATTTCTTTATTTTTCTAAATCAAATTACATCTGGCTTCGAGCATCTATTCTCCTCACTAACAGGGTTAGCAAGAAACCCAACACTAGCCATTCTTGGGACTCTTTCCTGTTAAATTAGATCACAGATATCCTGGGGCTCAGGAGTCCAGGGGAATGAGCAGACACTTCTTCTTAGCCTGTGTGTGTTTGGCATCATGGTTACTGCTGCATCCTCCTTGCTACGTGATTCCACTGTCCCTTGTAGAGCACTGGGGCTTGGTGGTGGGTGGGAGGACGGGAAGAGCACAGAAATGCCTCTTATAACACATCATTTGCCAGAGGGAGTGTTTGCCACTCACTGGACTCAGAAACAGCAGGATATAATTTGCAGCTTCTGTGCAGCATTGAAGGCTCCCTGCCCTAGAGCCTGAGTGGCCCCAGCCCTCCATGTGTGTGTGGGGGGTGACCACAGGTTCCCAGGGCTCACCTGTTCTCGCTGCCCGGGTGTCTTCCCTGCCTTGAGAACCCTATCTTCCCTTTTTGACTCTTATACAAAAAGCGAGATTTCTCCTGGTGGCCCAGCTTTTCAATGCAAAAGCTTGGGTCTTCGAGGCTGGCGTCCTACCTCTTGAAATTAGGGACTTGGATCTTTATGTCTCAGGAGAACAGTGTGTGCTCCTTGCAGCAGCCTGTTGATGTTTCCCAAGTGAGCTGATTGTGACAGAACCTTCTTCACAGCCTGCAGGGCTGGTTTCTGCACTGTCCGTCATACACTGGCCTCTCAAAACTCAAAGTGCAGTGTTTCTCCAGGAGAGTGAGGCTCGGGCTGCCTGCCCTGCACGTCTCTCTCCTCCTCGGGGTCTCCAGGGTCTGCCACTCTGCTTTGCACAGAATGCCTGGCTCCAAAGTTTCCGGCACGTGTAAACCCCCTAGGAAGAGCAGGTTTTGTGGCTCACCTTTGGGGCAGTGACTCCCCTCTGCTCTTAATTCTCCTGTGCTGGTTCCCTCTGCCCCAGGGATTGGGTGCCTGCAGGGTTTTTGGAAGCTTTCACTCAGGGCTCTGTAATATCTGACTCTACCTGGGCTTTTGCAGAGCCTATAGAAAAGTGGTTCTTAAACACAGATTGGGTTAGAGAAACATCTGTCTCGGGTGTTTAAAAATGCAGGCTCTGAGTGACCAAGACAGTAAAGGATGGCTTTTAACCACCCCCATAGTTAGTTATAACGCAGCTGGTATCCGAGCTCTCCCTGAGAAACATTTCTTACATTTCCGAAAAGACAAGTCTGCCCTCAAGTTTACTCCATCTAAAATCTCCACTCGCTTTTCCCACTGGCATTTCAATGACTAGCAAGTGGCTAAGTGGGCCCTTAGTGTGCACTGATTCAGATCAGATCAGATCAGTTGCTCAGTCGTGTCCGACTCTTTGCGACCCCATGAACTGCAACACACCAGGCCTCCCTGTCCATCACCAACTCCCGGAGGTCACTGAGACTCGCATCCATCGAGTCAGTGATGCCATCCAGCCATCTCATCCTCTGTCGTCCCCTTCTCCTCCTGCCCCCAACCCCTCCCAGCATCAGAGTCTTCTCCAATGAGTCAACTCTTCCCATGAGGTGGCCAAAATACTGGAGTTTCAGCTTTAGCATCATTCCTTCCAAAGAAATCCCAGGGCTGATCTCCTTCAGAATGGACTGGTTGGATCTCCTTGCAGTCCAAGGGACTCTCAAGAGTCTTCTCCAACACCACAGTTCAAAAGCATCAATTCTTCGGCGCTGATTAATTGCAGGGCGGTGGGCACTTCTGTTTGTCTCAGACTACCGTGCTATGCTTGGGGTCTCCAGCTACTCCGCAGTAGGCTCTGAGCCCCCAGCTCCTGGCAGAGTGTTTGTCTGACAGCTGAAAGGATGAACAGAAGGCAGATGGACGAATGGACAAAGGAATTAACTGTAAGGTGCACTGAGAACTAGAAAATGAGAAACTGAAAAATAAGGGGTTAGCGTTCTGAAGAGAATTTTAAAGAACATTGCCTCACAGAGTTGCAATTTCCTCTTAAATAGTATATTTTAGATGATAAAGAATAATATTTGTAACAATTTATGTAATAAAGATGTGTAAATTAATAGCTAATAATACCTATCTTGCCTCCCAGACTCATACCACCTGGTAACTGATGTTGATATTTTGTTAACTGATATTGATATATCTCTACATTTTTCTTAGTGGTCATAAAACTCACATAAAAATGTACAGGACATTTTATTTAGTAAAAAACAAAAGCAAAAGTGAGGACTTATTTTCATTTATTTCTATCACTTAATATTTAATAAATGGACTTCTGTCACCTACAGTACATCCTGGGCAACTCTATAGATTAATCAAAATAGATCTTTTTTTTTTTTTTCAAAAATTAGTTCACATACTTCAAGATATGAATATTCGATGATTAAGTCTTGAGTCTCTTCTTGTTATTTTTACTCTTCCTCCCACTCCTCCAATCTTGCAAAATCTTTGTACTCTCCAAGCTCAATTGGTGACTTTGTGCAATTAGGAAAAGGCATCTCCCAAGACATTTTATAGTTGGGACACTGTCATAAAATACACATAAACTCATGGTGGTTGACTGGGAGATGGTGCGGTGGCTGTCGCCCTCACAACATATTTATATCTTTATGGCATAAGATCCAATCCCTGGCCAGTGCATATGTACACTTTAAATTTTAATAGTTCTGTCAAGTTATATTCAAAGAAAGTTGTAATACTATAATGCATGTAGCACATACTTAATAACATGGATTTCTATTTTGAAGACAAATGCTTCAAAAATAGCTTTATTGTTTCATTGTAAAGTGATAAAGTTTCATTGTTAAAAGTCCCCGGAGTCCCAGTAGCTTAAGAACAGCCATTGTCAACACGCAGATCAGGATTTGCTCAGGTATTCCTTTGTGACTCCTGACACATTGCCAATACTTTTACACGAGTGGGATCACGGTGCACAGTTGTTGTCTGACCTGCTCTGTCAGCTCAGCGGTCTGCGGGAGCTGCTTTCTGGGCCGACAAATGGAGAGGTGTGCCGTCAGTTTCTGGGGACACGTGTGTCCTCCCAGCCTCACTTCTGAGTATATGCATCATTTTCCGTCCTCACTGTCCGGGGGGCATGTGTTTTTACCTATCCCCACCTCCACCTATTGGAGGTTCTATATTTTGGATTTGTTTTTTTAACAGTTTAAAAATAATTTAATTTGAAAATATCTAAAAGTATTTACTTTTGTTTATAAATGTGAACTTATTGTTCACGGTAAATGTTTGGGTTTTGGAATTGTTTTTTTTTTTTTTTTTAATGTTGGTTATGTTATGCTTTGTTGATTTTCTTTTGGTTTCTATTTTTGTAATATGGCTTGTGTCTTATTATTTATTTTTTGAAAGAGCATCTTTTTAGTTCTGCATTTATAATGCTAACCTTAAATCAACCATTAAATTTTTTAGTAAAATTCTTAAACATTTTGTTCACTCTATCAATAATAGAAATAAATTACTACATATTATCCCTCAAGATGAGAAAATAAGTAATTTTTTACTCAGTGCTTCTCACTCCCCAGTTGTGTTACTCCATATTCTGGAAGTTTGGCTGTATGTCCTGTTGTAAATTGTTAATATTTTTACATTAGGGATATTCTTTTTAAGGATGATAAATTCCCTATTCTGCCTTGGCGTTATAGTTCCTAAGTTATTTGTATTTCATTCTATTTATTTATTTTTCTTGAATAAGGAAATTGTGATTTAATAAACCACACATATTCAAACATACAGTATGATATATCTGTGAAACCATTCCCACAATCAAGACAATGAGCATATCCATCACCCAGAAAAGTTTCCTTGAAAAGCTTAGTAATCCCTCCTTCTTACCCTTCTCTGATCCCATTCCTCTGATAGCTACTGATCTCTTTCCTATCAGTATAGATTAGTTTGCAACTTCCAGATTCTATATAAATGGAGCCATTTAGTATGTATGCTTTCTGGCTTCTTTCACAGCATAATTATTTTTGAGATTTGTTTACATTTCCATGTATATCAGTACTTAACTTCTACTTATTTCTGGGTATATTCCATTATATAGATAGAACACAATTTATTTACTCATTCTCTTGTTGATGTGTCCATTTGGATCTTTCTCAGTATTAGGTTATTACAAATGAAGCCTCTAGGAACATTTCTGGACAAGTCTTTGCATAGACACATGCTTTCATTTTTCTTTCTTTTCATTTTTCATTTTCATCTTTCATTCTGAAGGAGATCAGCCCTGGGATTTCTTTGGAAGGAATGATGCTAAAGCTGAAACTCCAGTACTTTGGCCACCTCATGCGAAGAGTTGACTCACTGGAAAAGACTCTGATGCTGGGAGGGATTGGGGGCAGGAGGAGAAGGGGACGCCAGAGGATGAGATGGCTGGATGGCATCACTGACTCGATGGATGTGAGCCTGAGTGAACTCTGGGAGTTGGTGAGGGACAGGGAGGCCTGGTGTGCTGCGATTCATGGGGTCGAAAAGAGTCGGACACAACTGAGCGACTGATCTGATCTGATTCATTTTCCTTGAATAAATGCCTAGAAGTAGAACGGGCGCATCATGTAGCAGATGTTTAACTTTTTAAGAACGCCCCAGAGTATTCCCCAGAGTGGCTGTACCATTTTATAGTACCGACAACAGTGTCTGAGAACACTTGCTTTCTTTTTAATTTCAGAGATTCTAATAGGTGTTTAGTGGCCTCCTTGTGATTTTACTTCACATTTCACAAATGTCTAATGATGTTGAGTATTTTTCATATGCTTGTTTGCCATCCATGTGTCTTCTTTGGTAAGATATCTGTTGAAATATTTTGCTCATTTTAATTGGTTTGGTTGTTATTAATGAGTTTTGAGAGTTCTTTATGTATTTTAGGTACAAGTACTTTACTAATATATAAACATTTTCTCCCATGATTTGTCTTTTAATTCTCTTAATAGTACATTTGGAAGGACATAAGTTCTTAATTTTGATAAAATCCAGTTGATCAATATTTTTTATGGACCACTTTTTGCTGTCATATCAAGCAGCCTTTGACAAACTTAGTCACTGAGGTTTTTCTCCTGTTTTCTCTACAATGTGCTGTGCTTAGTCACTCAGTCATGTGCTACTCTTTGCGACCCCATGGACTGCAGCACGCCAGGCTCCTCTGTCCATGGGGATTCGTCAGGCAAGAATACTGGAGTGGGGTGCCATGCCCTCCTCCAGGGGATCTTCCCAATCCAGGGATCAGACCCAGGTTTCCTGCATTGAAGGCAGAGTCTTTACCAGCTGAGCCATCAGGGAAGCCCAGAAATACCATAGTTTAATGTTAATATTTATGTCTATGATTCATTTAAGATTTTTTTTGTATATGATACTAGGTATGTAAAATTCTGAAAGAGATGGGAATACCAGACTACCTGATCTGCCTCCTGAGAAATCTGTATGCAGGTCAGGAAGCAACAGTTAGAACTGGACATGGAACAACAGACTGGTTCCAAATAGGAAAAGGAGTACGTCAAGGCTGTATATTGTCACCCTGTTTATTTAACTTCTATGCAGAGTACATCATGAGAAATGCTGGACTGGAAGAAACACAAGTTGGAATCAAGATTGCTGGGAGAAATATCAATAACCTCAGATATGCAGATGACACCACCCTTATGGCAGAAAGTGAAGAGGAACTCAAAAGCCTCTTGATGAAAGTGAAAGTGGAGAGTGAAAAGGTTGGCTTTAAGCTCAACATTCAGAAAATGAAGATCTTGGCATCTGGTCCCATCACTACATGGGAAATAGATGGGGAAACAGTGGAAACAGTGTCAGACTTTCTTTTTCTGGGCTCCAAAATCACTGCAGATGGTGACTGCAGCCATGAAATTAAAAGACGCTTGCTCCTTGGAAGGAAAGTTATGACCAACCTAGATAGCATATTCAAAAGCAGAGACATTACTTTGCCAACAAAGGTTCGTCTAGTCAAGGCTATGGTTTTTCCTGTTGTCATGTATGGATGTGAGAGTTGGACTGTGAAGAAGGCTGAGCGCCGAAGAATTGATGCTTTTGAACTGTGGTGTTGGAGAAGACTCTTGAGAGTCCCTTGGACTGCAAGGAGATCCAACCGGTCCATTCTGAAGGAGATCAGCCCTGGGATTTCTTTGGAAGGAATGATGCTAAAGCTGAAACTCCAGTATTTTGGCCACCTCATGGGAAGAGTTGACTCATTGGAGAAGACTCTGATGCTGGGAGGGATTGGGGGCAAGAAGAGAAGGCGACGACAGAGGATGAGATGGCTGGATGGCATCACTGACTTGATGGATGTGAGTCTGAGTGACCTCCGGGAGTTGGTGATGGACAGGGAGGCCTGGCGTGCTGCGATTCATGGGGTCGCAAAGAGTCGGACACAACTGAGCCACTGATCTGATCTGATCTGATCTGATTTCAAATCCTGAAAGATGATGCTGTGAAAGTGCTGCACTCAATATGCCAACAAATTGGGAAAACTCAGCAGTGGCGACAGGACAGGAAAAGATCAGTTTTCATTCCAATCCCAAAGAAAGGCAATGCCAAAGAATGCTCAAACCACCTCACAATTGCACTCATCTCACATACTAGTAAAGTAATGCTCAAAATTCTCCAAGCCAGCCTTCAATAGTATGTGAACAACTTCCAGATGTTTAAGCTGGTTTTAGAAAAGGCAGAAGAAACAGAGGACAAATTGCCAATATCTGTTGGATCATACAAAAATCAAGGGAATTCCAGAAAAACATCTATTTCTGCTTCATTGTCTATGCTAAAAGCTTTGTGTGGATCACAACAAACTGTGGAAAATTCTGAAAGAGATGGGAATACCAGACCACCTTATCTCCTCCTGAGAAACCTGTCAGGTCAGGAAGCAACAGTTAGAACCAGATGTGGAACAACAGACTGGTTCCAAATTGGGAAAGGAGTATATCAAAGCTATATATTGTCACTCTGCTAATTTAACTTCTTTTTTTTTTTTTTGATGATTCATGTTAATTATTTTTTATTTGCTGGGCTGGATGAAGCACAAGCTGGAATCAGGATTGCCGGGAGAAATATCGGTAACCTCAAATATGCAGATAACATCACTCTTATGACAGAAAGTGAAGAACTAAAGAGCCTCTTGATGAAAGTGAAAGAGGAGAGTGAAAAAGTTGGCTTCAAGCTCAACATTCAGAAAACTAAGATCATGGCATCCAGTCCCATCACTTCATGGCAAATAGATGGGGAAACAATGAAAACAGTGACAGACTTTACTTTTTTGGGGCTCCAAAATCACTGCAGGTGGTGACTGAAGCCATGAAGTTAAAAGATGCTTGTTCTTTGGAAGAAAAGCTATGACAAACCTAGATAGAATATTAAAAAGCAGAGACATTACTTTGCCAACAAAGGTCTGTATAGTCAAAGCTATGGCTTTTCCAGTAGTCATGTATGGATGTAAGAGCTGTACCATAAAGAAGGCTGAGCACCAAAGAATTGAGCTTTTGAACTGTGGTGTTGGAGAAGACTCTTGAGAGTTTCTTGGACTGCAAGGTGATCAAACCAGTCAATCCTAAAAGAAATCAGTCCTGAATATTCACTGGAAGGACTGATGCTGAAGCTGAATCTCCAAAGCCTTGGCCTTCTGATGCAAAGAACTGACTCATTGAAAAGCCCCTGATACTGGGAAGGATTGAAGGCGGAAGGGGAAGGGGATGACAGATGATGAGATGGTTGGATGGCATCACTGACTCAATAGACTTGAGTTTGAGTGAGTTCTGGGAGATGGTGAAGGCCATAGGATCCTGGTGTGCTGCAGTCGCATGGGGTCGCAAATGGTCAGACATGACTGAGTGACTTCACAACAGCAACCCGGATGTGCTAGAAGCTAACCATCCATCCGGTAAAGGACATCAGTTCTTGGCTATGACAAATGAAGGCGCTATAAACATTTATGCACAGATTTTCTTTTCCATGTGAACATAAATCGGGTAAATTTCTCTAAAATAAGTGGCCGAGAGTGCAATCATTGGGTCATGGCATAATCCTCTTCAGTGAAATATCTGTTTGTGTTTTTTGCCTATTTTCTAAATAGTGTGATTGACTTTTACTATTGAGTTTTTAGAATTCTTTATATAGTCTAGATAATAGTCCCTGCTCAGATGTATGGTTTGAAAATATTTTCTCCGAGTCTGTAACTTGCCTTTTTTTTTTCCTCTAAACACTACTATTGAATGCATCCGGTCAATTTTAAAATTTCACTTATTGCATGCTAAGGACAGGATTATGTATTCCCCAAATTCGTAGACTGAATTGAATGGGACTGTATGTGGAGATAGAACCTTTATAGAGGTTATTACAGTTAAATGAGATCATAAGGGTAGAGTCTAAACTGATAGAACTGGTCTCCTTACAAAAGGAGTAAGGCATGCCAGATTACTCTCTCTGTTTCTGAGCTTGCACAGAGGAAAGGCCATCTGAACACACATGTGAGACAGTTGGCCATCTACAGTCAGAAGAAAGCCTTCACCAGAAACTGAAAATTCCAGTGCTTGACCTTGTCTTCTAACCTCCAAAACTCTGAGAAGATAAGCTTCTGTTGTTTACGCAACCCATTCTGCGGTGTGTTGTTACGCAGCCTGAGAAGACAAATACATTGCATGCTTTGGTCTATCATTTCCATTTGTTTTTTGTTTTTTTTTTTATTTTAATAAGTCCTGTTTCTTTGCTGAGAATTTCTATTTTTCATTTTTTTTGGGAAGAGAATTGGTTATTGCTGTTTATTATAAGATTGCTGAAACATCCTAGTCAGGTCATTTTAATATGTATTTATCTGAGTGCCATGGCGTGTTTTCTTAAGTTGTAATTCTTGTTGCCCTTGGTATAAGTTGATTTTCAACTTTATTCCAGATGTTTCATATATGATGAGACTCTGGATTCTGTCTAGTCTTGTTTTAGCAGGTGGTCCCCCTGTTGAGGTGAAGTCTAGGCCTGGGTAGGTGAGTTTATCATGCTTCCCACTGAGCCCCACTGACCCCATCTAGCAGGCAGTCCCCCTGTTGAGGTGAAGTCTGGGCCTGGGTAGGTGAGTTTATCACGCCTCCCACTGAGCCCCACTGACCACACCTCAGCCCACGTGGAGCAGTGGCTCCCACCGCCTCGCTCCAAGTGACTAGGGCAGGTGTTCAGCTTCCCCTATGGTCCTGGTGCAGTTGGGACACCACCTCTCACCAGCTTGCTGCCTCTGAATGAAAGTATAAGCTCAGTTCCTTGCTGGGTGCCCTGATACCCGGGACAAGGAGTGGAGGGCTGACTCCTGCTTTGTTGCCAGAGGTTGGGCGTAGAAGCTCTCTGCTGGAACCTTCTGTCACCAGGGAGAAGAGCTGGGGAAGAAAATTGCCAACTGGCCCCTTTGCCGGCCAACTGGTTTCATCTCATTCGTTCCGTGTGGGAGTGGAGACTCAGCCCCCTGGGCTGTGCTGACCCTTGCGGGGAGAAGAGGAACAGGAGCACAGTGTCAAGTAAGTCGGGGTGGAGTCTCAGCTTCACATTGGCCCTACTGACGCTGGTGAAGGGCGCGTGGGGAGAAGCAGGGTGTCCTCCAGCCCTGCTTCTTCTGGCCTCATTCAGTCTCCTTGACCCTGGGTGTGTCTGGACATCTCGGTCCTCACTGGCCTCTGAGGACACCTGAGGGAGGAAGCAGGGGCGTGCTAACCAGCCCTGACTCGCACTGACTCCTCGATGCTGGTGGGAGTACAGACTGAGTTCAGCCCAGGAAGTGAGGTGGGGACACCACTTGCTTCTGTTGGCTGATGGCTCTCCACTCAGGTCCACCAACATATCTTAGCAGGGAATCAGGGTGAGGCCTGCTTTTGCGGACTGAATTCTGGGGAATTAGCTCCTTACCCAGCCCCCGTGATGCCATGGGCCCAGGGAGTCAGCGCCCCACCGTCTGCTTGTGTAGGCTGAGAGCGTGTGGGGAGGGTGAGATGAAACCATGGTGGAGGAGTTCGGGGTGATTTTCTGCTGCTGTTTGCTAGAGTAGGGCAGAAAAGACAAGAAAGATTTTGTTGTTGCTGTTGAAAGGCCATCCTTTCCGCAGTCGTCTGGCTAAGGGAATGGGCTTTTCCTGGAAATTTTGTGCCTGTTCGTAGTTGGAGGTTTCTGCAGGACCCTGTTCAGAATATATGGGGAGCAGTAAGACCCCAGAGAACTCACTGCCATCTTGTTTTCCAGTCCCTTCCAATGCCTGTTTGTTGTGCCGTGCTCAGAGTTTTTAGTTGTAAGAGGGAAGACTCGGGATAAATGGATCTACTTTATTTTGGCAGGAAACAGAAGTATTTTCTCTTTCTGAGAATTTTTAATGGAAAGCGATGACAGATTTTTTTTTTCTGATATATTTTTCTCCATCTATTGAAATGAACATGTGATTTTCTTCATGTCTATTAACATGATGATTATACTGAATGATTTATTCCTTTATTATTTTGTGTAGATCAAGATTTCTAGCTGATATTATTTCCTTTGTCTTGTAAAACTTCATATTCTTGCACTTAAGCCTGCTGGTGATGAATTCTTTTGGATCTTGTATGTCAGGAAAAGCCATTATTTGGAACAAATTTTGAAAAATCTTTTTACTGGCTAAAAAATTTTAACCTTATATTTTTTTCCTTGCAGTAATTTAAAGATGCTGCTCCACTGTCTTCTAGCCTGTAATTTTTGGGTGAGAAGTATGCTATCATCCTTATATTTCTTTGCATTAATATGTCTTTTTTATCTCTGGTTTCTTTTAGAATTTTATATTCATATTGTTTCTTAAAAATTTGCTAATGATAGACTTTGGTGCAGTTTTTCTTCATGTATCTTTTCTTTAGGGTAGATAGAGTTTCTTGAATCTGTGGGTTTATAGTTTTTCTCACATTTAGACCATTTCTGATAGTTATTTCTTCAAGTATTTTTGCAGTCCCCTACTGACTCCTTCAGGAGCTCAAACTTATACATATACTTGGCTTCTTGAAGTATTGCTACAGTTCACTAATGCTTTCTTAATATCTTGAAATTTCTTATTTGCTTCTGTGTTTCTCTTTCAATTGTTTCTGTAGATTTTTTTTCAGGTATTTTTTTATAGTTACACTATATATTAAAATTATTTTTTAAGTAGATAAATTAAAATTTTAAGTGGAGTTTCAATGTCAAACTCTCAAAATTAATGGAATGAATATACAGAGAAGTAGAAGGGTGTATTAGACTATGAACCAACTGAACATACTTAAGGTTTATACAATTTTCACACAGCAGTAGAATGCAAATTCTATTTGAATTCCCTAAGACTATAAGCTAAGAGAAACTGGAACATATCCAGGAACGTAAGAGCAGGTGCAAAAATCTGATGGTCTAACGCTATAAAATCATAAAGTCTGCTCTCCTATCACTGTGGAATTATGTTAGAGATCAATATAAAAAAAAAAGATATTTGAAAAGAACTCACATAGTTTCAAGTGCAATGTGACCATTACCAAGAAAGATCTTGGGCTTAGCCACTGAAACCTTTAATAAAGTTAGAAGAGTGAAAAGACAGAGGGTAATTGCAGAGAAGAAGGGATTTAAATGAGAAATTAATACCAACGATACTTTAAAAACCCATGTATTTGGAAATTAAGTGTCCACTTTTAAATGATGGATGAATATAAGGAGCCATAAAAGAAAGTAGAAAAATATTTGTAATAGAAATGAAAAGAGAATTTACCAGAATTTGTTGCATGCAGCTGAAGCTGCTCAGTGCAATTAAATGCACTACGGAATCTTGAATCAAGGATGCAAACAAATAATGGACAAGTGATTTTGTGAAATTTGAACAAAATCTGTTTAGTTAACAATACTGTGTCGTGTGTTAATCTTTTGTGTTTTTTTGTTTTTTGCAACATAGTATGTCTTTATATTCTCAGAATTAGAAGTTTCAAGCCTCATTCAAAAATTTTTTTACATTGCTAAGATAATAAACTTTCTAGACTTTTAGCAGTAATACTAGATGCCAAAATGCATGGAACTACGCTACAGATATTTCTGTGTGTTCAAGTTCACCAGTCTGCAATCTTTTGCAGACTGTGTAATCTGCCGTTAATTTTGTCTGGTGTATTTTTTATTTTACACATTGTAGTTTTCATTTATAGAAGTTAAAATTTTTTGGTCAGTTTTATCTCTTCCAGATTGCTACTTAACATATTCAATCTTCTACTTCCTTTGGCATATGGAAATTAGTTATAACATTATTAAAATGTCCCACTGTACGAAATCTCTTATCTATTTCATTTCTTGATCAGTTTCAGTTCACTGGTTTTTCTCCCCATCGTGAACTACATTTTCTTGCTTCTTTGCATGTCTGGTAATGTTTTCTATTGGATGCCAGATATTATAAATTTTAACTTGTTAAATGTTCAGTATTTTTGTCTTTCTACAAATGTGTTAGTCACTCAGTGGTGTCTGACTCTTTGTGACCCTGTGGACTGTAGCCCTCCAGGCTCCTCTGTCCATGGGATTCTCCAGGCAAGAATACTGGAGCGGGTTGCCATGCCCTTCTCCAGGGCATCTTCTTGACCCAGAGTTTGAACCCAGATCTCTGCATGGCAGATGAATTTTTTACTGTCTGAGCCACCAGGGAAGCTCTCTTATGAACAGTTCTGAGTTGTGTCCTTGGACTCAGCTAAATTAGTTAAAATATACGTTCTATTGCATTTAATTTTAAGTAGGTTATATGTTCACAAGTCATTTACTTGTTATATTCTCAATTAAATAATTTTGACTAATATATTTTTGCTAAATTACAATTTAAAGAATAATTTTCAGAAGTTTACATGATAATCCACTTTTGGATGGCTTGCCTATCTTAAAATACATTTCTACTGCCCATAGATTGGACACATGACAATTTTGGAAGTAACAGGGCACCTGAGACACGCTTCTCTTTCAGATCTCTATAGTTTCATTGTGTTCCGTTGTGGAGAAGTACTAAGGAGAAGATTGCAGTTAATGAATTGTTTTCTTCTTAGGGTACCAATTTTTTACTTTCTAAATGAATCTGTGATTCTTTATTGGAAAGATCTTGCTGTTTTTCATCCTATTTCTTTTTATTGGGACCTATTAAGGCTTTACATTGTATTTATATTTTCTTTTATTGCATGAAAGATCCTATTTGTGTCTGAATACATGTCTTATAATTTTTTTAATCCCTACTTTAGGTATCCTAACTATATTTATGTTAGCTTTCCATTTCTCTCAAGTTAAAATAATGTGTTATGTCCTGTATTAGGGTGTAAGTCATGCTAAGTTAGGAAGGCTCCTGTAGTTATGATTCTACCTCACCCAAGGACCAATGAGAAACACTCACTAAGTGTTTGCCTACAGAATGGTTGTTAGGTTGCTAAGTTGTGTCCGATTCAGAGACCTCAATGGACAGCAGCCTACCAGTGTTGAATGTATGAACCACTGAGTGCTTATTTGACCTGTATCATAGAAAAATGCAAAGTTAGGTCAAAGGATTAAAGCCACCTTGATCATTACTAAGCACTCTACAAATCCTGGGCTGAGATTCTCAGAGGTAGCCAAGGCAGCAGTTACAGGGCAATGTATTTTGGGAAAACATTGTACTTTCTCTAAGACATCACAAGCTTTTATTGCAAAAAAAAAAAAAAAAGATGTACCATGTGAATTTGGGCTCTGTTGCATGACCACAGAACAGGGACAGATATTAAAAATTAGATGTCTGTGGTTGTGACCAAATTCCGGGAATGGGTGACTCCAGGGCCACAGACAGACAGTGTCTGCCTTTCTGAGTGCAGACTGGGAAGGGAAGTCCCCGGGCAGCATGCCGCTGATGCGACACATCTGTGCAGGGCCTCAGCACAAAGCTTTCCTTTTCCAAACATTTCCTCCACTTCTGTGTGGGAGTAGGTCTCATAAGATGCATTAAGCCTGTGCTCTGCTGAGAGCCCATGACTCCTAGCAGCCTTCAGGGATGGGCAGTGTGTGTGTGACTTGGGGAGGTCACCAGGTCCCTATCACTCTTGCTCTTTCTGCACTGACATATTGCGGAGAGTTCACACTCAGGCATGTCAGAGCTAAATGGTGCAAGCTGATCTGGTGTCACTTGCTAATGCCTGGATTCTTTATTGCTGTAGATACGCACATGTGAGGGAACGCTCAGACTCCCAGTCGCCCAGCTCTGCCCCTCTCCACACTGGATGGCAGACAGCAAGCCCATTCCTTTCATCAGCTCCTGTCAGAGCAAAGTCTTTGCCTTTGTCTTGTTTTCCTTAACTGCCTCTCAGACATTGATTGAACCTCAGATTTTAATATCTACTTGCTACTGTTTGATCTGACCCATGAGCCTATATTTTTGAAGACTGAATACATTAGGACCCCTAAATTATTTGTGTGTACTTCATGTAAAATTTGCAGCACTGGAATTAGACCTGAATTGGCTAAGCAAGTTGTAATTAGAATTCAAAAAAATCTTCTCCTGGGGTGTGCAGAATATAGAGGTAGATGTTATTTAGCTCGAAATTCCTGCAAGGTATGAGTGGTGATCATCCACTCTGCTCCAGGCTGTGGCTGCTTGATGCAAGGAGAGGAGTCTGATTCAAGCCACTCACATCCCCCCTTTTAAGACTATGAAAGCCTGGCTGGAGGAAAATGAGCCAGAAGGGGCCGGAGCACAGTTGTCTTAACACAGAACCCTAGACTTGAGGTCTACCTTGTATCTGAGGCATCTGACCTCCCTTCCAAAGGCCTCTCATTTCTGCCACATCTCTTCACTCTCACTCTTGGCCTCTGGACTCAAGACTCTGAAGATTGCCACAGCTCCCCGCAGTTACTGGCCAGGCTTATTAGACACGTCCCCATATCTTATTCATGGCACAGCTCAGCCAACCATCCCCAGAATCCAGACATCTACACTCTCTGTTTCAGGGTACTCAGGGGCCACCTTCACCCACTTTGTAGGTGACAAAATCCCAATTATAGAAATAAATGAAGATGGAGGTATGTGAGTATCCATCTTTCTGAAGTCCAGCAAATATGCTCTTAGATCCTTTTGAACCATTGAAGTAATAAAATATTATTTGGTGTGTTCAAAAACATGCCTAAAGGCTTTAGAATTTTTATCTGGAACTGAGATACATACCCTCATTTAGCAAACTTCGTAATTATTGTAATTTCAAGTTTGCATTTTGTGTTATGATGGGAAGTAAATAAAATACGGAAACTGCATCAATCATGGGGAGTTTAAAATAGATAATACTGATCTACTTGTTAATTTATGAATTAATTATTTGATTTATTTAATGGTTACCCATTCAGTCAATGACACTTTATAGAGAACAATCTCATGGCAGGGCATGAGCTGGGGAAGCCCAAGATATGAGCAAGACATAGTGCCTGTTCCCAGGGAGCTCAGTGGTGGGGAGTCAGTCCTAAAAACATATATCAATATGTGTTGACAGATGTGAGAAAAGTCTTGTGGGCATGAGTCTGAAGAAGTCAACTGCATTTGATACAGGCATTACTGAAGACAAGTGGAATGGCCTGTGAGCCTATGTGCATGGTTGAGGGCAACTTTGCAGGTGGGAGATCACCTTTGTCTTGTTTTCCTTAACAAGGAAAGGTGATCTCTTTACACCCATGGATGTAAAGCGAAGTTGACAATTCCCAGAGACATTTAAGAAGGAGGAACTATGGACTTAGTGACTGGGAGTTGTTGGGGTAGTGAGGGACAGGGAAAGTTACGCGTGCAGCTACATTGCTATTTCTGGAGGAGTTGGTAGATGGTGATGGAGATAAAGAAGAAAGTTTCTGTGAGAAAAAGGAATATGGAAAATAAGCAAACAGGGGACACAGAGATACAAGAAGACCCTAGCCGAGTGTGATGTGAAGGATAAAGAGAGTGGATTAGAAGGGAGGACTCATTTCTACTGAATGCTACTGAAATGTGAAGCATGTTGAGGACCATGCTCTTAATTGATGACTTGTTTTCTCTGAGCAGCAGGAGAGAAAGTGTTCTGATGAGAGTGAATTTCAGAGGTTTGAGAACAGAATTTCTGGGCAACTTTCCAGCCTGATGTAGGAAGCAGGATGAGATAATCTATGTAATGTGTTTTGAATACTGCCTGGCAAAGATTAAGTTCTCAATACATGTTGGCAGCTATTATAATGGCACCAAATTGTTTAGCTTTGTGGTTTTTCTCTAACAGTGATTAGCACCTGGAATATAAGTACAAAAAAGTTGGACGGATGCATTAATTCTGAGGGGGATTTTTCAAGTGAAAAGGAAGGGCAAGGGAGTTGTAGAAATTGGCAAGTATGATAAAAATACTGTTCTGTGGAATTTTGACTGGATTAAAAAAGCAAAAAGGAAGACAGGAGAAAGCTGCTAGATAATGGGAACATAGAAAGTTCCTGGGCCACAATGTCTTAATGACGTTACAACGTTGGTGCCGTGAGAATAAGTGAATGAAAGACAGTGAAGGATGGGGGGCTGAGGAAGAGAGAGGGATTTCTAAATTTTGGACGTTTACATACAGCAGTGGTCAGTGATGACAGTGTTCCAGGGAGGCAACAGAAGCAAGCTGATAACGCAGAATGGAGGTGAAGGTCGCTGGAAATGGGCTGATTGGAGGACTGAGAACTGAAGGTGTAAGGATTGAATGGTCACTAGGGCGGTGATAGTATTGCAGGCGATGGAGCGATCACGAGGCTGGCGGATGACAAAAGCGGCCACTGGAAGTGGGTGATGTAGCCTGGCCTTATTTCCCCAGCTGCATGGTAACGTGCTCTCCCTGGGCTGGGAGCTCGTTTTTACCAGGGTCCACTGACATGCTTGGAGCTGCTTTTAATATGTGAGCAGCTTTCTGCCACAGAAGGCATGGCCCTCCTCCAGGCCCCTAGGGGTCTGTGACCCAGCTCTGCTACTTGGGCTTTCCAGAGACCCCGCACTGTCCCTTTGCACTGGATTGCCTAAGGGGCCAGGCAGTTAGCGTACAGCTGGCCTGTGACTAGCCTTTTCTTACTCTCAACTCTGCTCAGGATTGGCAGGCTACTGGGTCATCTGATAAGTGGGTCAGATCAGTACTTCTAAGTGTGATCTATTTTGTGTCCAAAATCCATAAGGCCTGCTAAGCATCATGTCCTGTCTTCGTGGTGGGAGGTGGAAGGTGCAACAATGTGCCCCGCATCTGAGAGGAAATGTCCCAGCATGACCCAGACCACTGGATTCTACAGCTCTGCCAGGGGAGCAGGGTGGGGGGGGAAACCTTGTGGGGTGTATCTCCTTTCTTTTGACCCTCCTGTGATTGCAGATAGAGTACATTTATGCTTTCAGATCACAGAACTCTGCACTTCGTATCGCTAAAAGGTCAGTCAAGCTGTGATTTACAGCATTAGGCTTCTCAAGTGCCCATTCATTTATTTCCCCCTAGGGGAAAAAAAAAAACACGAGACAGTTAATATTTACCCTATATTCCTCACAGTTTAATAATAAGGGTTATGTGAGAGAATACACACAAAAGACTTTAAACTGTAAGTTCAGTTCAGTTCAGTTGCTCAGTCGTGTCTGACTCTTTGTGACCCCATGAACACCAGGCCTCCCCGTCCATCACCAACTCCCAGAGTCTACCCAAACCCATGTCCGTTGAGTCGGTGATGCCATCCAACCATCTCATCTTCTGTCATCCTCTTCTCCTCCTGCCCTCAATCTTTCCCAGCATCAGGGTCTTTTCAGATGAGTCAGCTCTTCGCATAAGGTAGCCAAAGTATTGGAGTTGCAACTTCAAAATCAGTCCTTCCAATGAACACCCGGGACTGATCTCCTTTAGGACGGACTGGTTGGATCTCCTTGCAGTCCAGGGGCCTCTCAAGAGTCTTTTCCAACACCACTGTTCAAAAGCATCAATTCTTCAGTGCTCAGCTTTCTTTATAGTCCAACTCTCACATCCGTACATGACCACTGGAAAAACCACAGCTTTGACTAGACTGACCTTTGTTGACAAAGTAATGTCTCTGCTTTTTAATATGCTGTCTAGGTTGGTAAAAACATGTAAAATATAGTTCAAATGTTAAGTGTTTTATATTATCCTGTTTAGATGTCACATTGCCTTTTCTTCTTTCTTCTTTTCATAGCCGAGGATTGTGAGATGAGAGAGGGATGAATTAGAACTTCCACCAATAGGGCTCGAGACAGCTGTGTTCAGAAATATCCTGGGAACTAAGCAAAGAAGGGGCTGCTCTTGTTTATGCTAATCTGTCCCCAAGGTTTTTCCACTTGCCAACTGGCAACCTGGGATTGATAACTGAAGGGTGAAGTGGAGAATATCCCAAGTCTGATTTTTTAAAATTATATCTCTTTCATAGAGGGATACAATTAACTGGTAATCAAGTCATACCAAGGGCTTCCCAGGCGACGTTAGTGGTAAAGAACACAACTAACAATGCAGGAGACGTGGGTTCACTCCCCGGGTTGGGAGGATCCCCTGGAGAAGGGTATGTCAAGCCATTCCACTATTCTGCCTGGAGAATCCCATGGACAGGGGAGCCTGGCCGGCTACAGTCCATGGGATTGCAAAGAGTTGGATATGACTGAAGTGACTTGCACGCACAAATTGTACCAAACTCATCTTTAATAAAAAACTGGCCAAGTGCTCTATGAACTCTATATACTGCATGCATGGCTGGGCATTCTAAGGGCTGCAAGGGTCCAGGTTCCTGCTGGAGGCTTTTGAGAAGGAAGGCGCATTCCAGACGCTTTCAGCACCAGCACGCTATTTCAGCCTGGGAACTTGGCTTGGGATCAGTCAGAATTTCCTGTTTCATTTCTCTTTGAGTAGAAGGTGTGCCCTAAAATAAGCAATTTGACCTGGGAGCAGATGGCCAGGGGCATGGATCTCTGGGAATGACGGCTGAGCCTCCTGACAGGTTGACGATAGTGGCGCAGGAACCGGCTCGGCAAGCAGACCTTGGGGGGTTTGCTGTCCGAGGGAGTACCGTCTGCCCCATTTGCTCTATTGCAGGGCTGCATCCAGCTTGAAGACGAGCAGGGGGCTGAGCTGCGCCCCTGCAATTCAACTTTCTGGGGGCAAGAGGGTGCTGGGATGACAAGCCTTCCCCGGGCGTGCAATGAAGGAAATAACTAGATATACAGCTTCACTGTGGAAACTGAACAAGTGTGACTTGTGAGATGCACTTTCAAAGCAACTTTTGTTGTCAGTGCTGATATTTATTTTCCCGTGGTCCCTGGGTGAAAATTTAGCAGTCCTAGGATCAGAATTTTTTATTAAAGAGAAATATTAGAAACTAGATAAAATCAGATACTGAAGAAGAATGCTCGGGTAATGTCAGAACAGGAAAGGACACAGATATACAGGTACATGAAGCTGAATATCCAGAGAGAGAGACCGGGGCCACAAAAGTCAAATATTCTTTCAACATCCAGGCTTGGTGGATTTAGGATGCTGATATCCAGCCCGACCTGAATTAAAAAAACTCTATTTGGAAAGTAGTATAAGTTTTCATGAGCACTTAACTGTCTGCAACTTTAGTGTAGAATATTTGTATCCCCAAAATTAACTTTCAGGCTTTTGGAGAAAATCATGGTACCTTAAAATAATGAAGAAAGATAAATTTGTAAAAAGTTAGGAACAAATTTAGCGGACTATTATTACCTTTTTAAAAAATTGACAACACTTCTAAAGCTGATACAATAAATGAAGCTTATTTAAATAAACCTTATAACACTGTGAATATCTTAAGAAAAACAGTTTTCTTTGTGTCATGCTCTAGTCTTAGTTTCCAAAGCTCTATTGTGCTAAGGATTTTTGCTGCTGTCTCATTGGAATTATTTGTTGGAGGGGAAATATTATTATTGCATTGTAAGAAAAAAATATGACCTGTGAAAGGAGAATTTCAAGTGTTTGTGAATGTTCCCAATACTTTTCTGAATTTTGGGGGATTACAACCTAAACAAGAACACCCCCAGGAATCATTTTACTTGTAAGCCTGCAGATAGCTTCCGTCTTCACTCTGTTATCTGGCATTTCCGCAGAGACACGTGTGATGTAAAGGCCGATCCCAAAGGCTCTGAGTCAGAGGGGCTGGCAGAGCCCCAAGACCTCCTTTTATCTGCTTTTGACCATGGGGTGTTATATGATCTGTAACCTGTGTCTTCATTTGTAAAGTGATGAAATAGCACCTACTTCATAGGTCATTTGTGAATATTAAATGATATCATCAATATGGAGTGTTCATTAGCATAGAACCTACCACATTGCGGAGAGTTGATAAATGACACTTTTTTCTATTTTTATTATTACTGTCAGAGACACTCATCAGAGCTGAGTGAGTTGTACTAAATTGAATCAATAAAGCATCTATTTTCTGTAAACACTGTAAGAGGTTGGTCCCTCCCAAATCCCTCAAAGGAATATAGGACATAGAGGAGCAGGGTGAGGCCACGTTAGACACAGCAACGGCACCCGCACACACATATACGGCTGCTGTTTGTGCCAGCAGCCCACAAACACCGCACGCACATGTGAACACACACATACACTACCGCAGAGCCCTGGTCGCCAGTGTTTCACGTGTTTCCCACATTTCCTGGGCTTCCCTTCAGTGAGTCCAATGTTTCGGACAATGAACTGTGAGCAGAAATGACAAGGTCACTTCTTGGATGAGCAGCTCTTGTGCCTCCTCCACCCCTCCTCCTGGGACCTCCACTGTCCTGGGCTGCAAAGCTCACGATGGAGTGGGCTGCCTGACCCACATCAAGCATTTTGAGTAATAAACCTTTGTGTATTAGTTGCCTGAGATATGGGGTTAGTTGTAGGAGCTAGCAACCTGACACACCAATCTACAGCCTAAAAGGGCTGAGCTGTAGAGTAGACTCTCGGTAGAGACAAGGACAATATTCAGTGGTTGCTCTTATTAGATAGCTCGGATATGGATGGTTGACTTTAAATAAACACTGCACCCATTAAGATGCAACCCTGAAAAGATCATAACAGTGAACTGTTTACATAGTTCAGTTCAGTTCAGTTCAGTTGCTCAGTCGTGTCCGACTCTTTGCAACCCCATGGACTGCCGCACGCCAGGGCATCCTGTCCATCACCAAGTCCTGGAGCTTACTCAAACTCACGTCCCTTGAGTCGGTGATGCCATCCAACCATGCCATCCTTTGTTGTTCCCTTCTCTTCCTGCCTTCGATCTTTCCCAGGATCAGGGTCTTTTCAAATGAGTCAGTTCTTCCCATCAGGTGGCCAAAGTATTGGAGTTTCATCTTCAGCATCATTCCTTCCAATGAACACCTGGGATTGATCTCCTTCAGAATGGACTGGTTGGATCTCCTTGCAGTCCAAGGGACTCTCAAGAGTCTTCTCCAACACCACAGTTCAAAAGCATCAATTCACCAGCATTCAGCTTTCTTCACAGTCCAACTCTCATATCCATACATGACCACAAGAAAAACCATAGCCTTGACTAGACGGACCTTTGTTGGCAAAGTAATGTCTCTGCTTTTGAATATGCTATCTAGGTTGGTCATAACTTTCCTTCCAAGGAGTAAGCGTCTTTTAATTTCATGGCTGCAATCATCATCTGCAGTGATTTTGGAGCCCCCCAAAATAAAGTCTGACACTGTTTCCACTGTTTTCCCATCTATTTCCCATGAAGTGATGGGACCAGATGCCATGATCTTAGTTTTCTGAATGTTGAGCTTAAAGCCAACTTTTTCACTCTCCTCTTTCACTTTCATCAAGAGGCTCTTTAGTACTTCTTTACTTTCTGCCATAAAGGTGGTGTCATCTGCATATCTGAGGTTTTTGATATTTCTCCCAGCAGTCTTGATTCCATCTTGTGCTTCATCCAGCCCAGTGTTTCTCATGATGTACTCTGCATAGAAGTTAAATAAGCAGGGTGACAATATACAGCCTTGACATATTCCTTTCCCAATTTGGAACCAATCCGTTGTTCCATGTCCAGTTCTAACTATACTTCCTGACCTGCATACAGATTTCTCAAGAGACAGGTCAGGTGGTCTAGTATTCCCATCTCTTTAAAAATTTTCCACAGTTTGTGGTGATCCACACAGTCAAAGGCTTTGGCATAGTCAATAAAGCAGAAATAAATGTTTTCCTGGAACTCTCTTACTTTTTCAATGATCCAGAGGATGTTGGCAATTTGATCCCTAGTTCCTCCAGCTTTTCTAAATCCAGCTTGAACATTTGGAAGTTCAGGGTTCACATACTGTCGAAGCCTGGCTTGGAGAATTTTGAGCATTACTTTACTAGCGTGTGAGATGAGTGCAATTGTGCGGTAGTTTGAGCATTCTTTGGCATTGCCTTTCTTTGGGATTGGGATGAAAACTGACCTTTTCCAGTCCTGTGGCCACTGCTGAGATTTCCAAACTTGCTGGCATGTTGAGTGCAGCACTTTCACAGCATCATCTTTCAGGATTGGAAATAGCTCAACTGGAATTCTATCACCTCCACTAGCTTTGTTCGTAGTGATGCTTCCTAAGGCCCACTTGACTTTGCATTCCAGGATGTCTGGCTCTAGGTGAGTGATCACACCATCGTGATTATCTGGGTCCTGAAGATCTTTTTTGTACAGTTCTTCTGTGCATTCTTGCCACTTCTTCTTAATATCTTCTGCTTCTGTTAGGTCCATACCATTTCTGTCCTTTATCGAGCCCATCTTTGCATGAAATGTTCCCTTGGTGTCTCTAATTTTTTGGAAGAGATCTCTAGTCTTTCCCATTCTATTATTTTCCTCTATTTCTTTGTACTGATCACTGAGGAAGGCTTTCTTATCTCTCTTTGCTATTCTTTGGAACTCCGGATTCAGATGGGTATATCTTTCCTTTTCTTGTTTGCTTTTTGCTTCTCTTCTTTTCACAGCTATTTGTAAGGCCTCCTCAGACAGCCATTTTGCTTTTTTGCATTTCTTTTTCTTGAGGATGGTCTTGATCCCTGTCTCCTGTACAGTGTCATGAACCCCCTTTCATGGTTCTTCAGGCGCTCTGTCTGTCAGATCTAATATGTCATCTCTCTGTTGACATATCTAGTCAGTCTGCATTTAGAGAAGCTGTTTTCACCTCATGTGGTTTATGCTGTGTTGGAATTCTCCAAGAACTGGACTATTTCCTCACCTCTTCCTAGTGTTAGCCTGCTGACTGAGGCTAACACCCCTCCTTAATCCAGACATCCACAGCATGGGATATAGCTTCTTAGAAGACAGGGAGGGACCTGCAAAGAACCAAATGGGTTCTGGCCATAGAGACTATGCCAAGAGAGTTGGGAATGACATGGCACCCCACTCCAGTACTCTTGCCTGGAAAATCCCGTGGATGGAAGAGCCTGGTAGGCTGCAGTCCATGGGGTCACTAAAAGTCAGACATGACTGAGCGACTTCACTTTCACTTTTCACTTTCCTGCATTGGAGAAGGAAATGGCGACCCACTCCAGTGTTCTTGCCTGGAGAATCCCAGGGACGGTGGAGCCTGGTGGGCTGCCATCTATGGGGTTGCACAGAGTCGGACACGACTGAAGCGACTTAGCAGCAGCAGCAGCAGGGTGTTGCCATATGGTCTATGAGAGCTTGCATGCTTGCTAAGTCACTTCAGTTGTGTCCCACTTTTTGTGACTATAACCCGCCAAACTCCTCTGTCCATGGAATTCTCTAAGCAAGAATACTGGAGTGGGTTGCTGTACCCTCGTTCAAGGAGTCTTCATGACCCCGGGATCGAACCTGAGCCTCCTGTGGTGCCTGCATGGCAGGTAGATTCTTTAAAACTAAGCCACCAGGGAAGCTCCTGGTCTATGGGAGACCAGTAGAAAACAGCAATCCCTGGGATGCAGGTTGTGGATGCTACCAGGGAGTCAAAAGTCACTGAATGGTGATTGAGAACAGAGAGGAAGGAAAAAGCAACTAGTCGCAATGTGGGCAAAGTGCTTGTTCAATGGTAACACTAGTCAGTGTGAACCAAATATCTGTTAGGTGGTATCGTAGGAGCGCTATCTTTTCTGATCTTCCTCACAAGCTTAAGAGATGGAGTTGATCACATTTTAATAGTGAAAATAATTGAGGCTCAAAGATGTTAAGTAAGTTGCCTGAGATCACAGAATTATTAAATCTTGGGGCCAAGATTCAAAACCAGATGTCTCAGAATCAAAAGTCCTTCCTCCCCTCTCTGTAGCTTATTTCCTCCAAAGACGAAGGAAGACATGGAAAAAAACAGTCATTACCTCTGTGACTTGGCAGGGCAGTGTGTTGAGGCCACAGCCAGGAGGAAGAGGAAGCTGGGACTAGGAATGGCAGAGGCAGGCAAGATCCAAGCCAGTGTTCTTTCCAAAGGGAATCTTGTCCAGTAATTGGACAATAGCAGAGGTTTCCAGTAAATGCAGGTGGAATAGGAAGGTCATGATGTTTTTGTTCCACCCAATCTGTCTGACACGTTTCTAGAAGTAGAGGGCAGAGTCTAACCTCAAGAAGAGGTCTGGTCAGGACTGGATAGGGCATCAGTACTTCCACCTGGACTTCTGGGCAGATCTGGTGGGTTTAAGCCTCCAATGCTCAGGCTGTGGTGTGCTTACAACCTCATGGATACAGTCAGTGACTGACATGGATTCAGAGATAACAGACCCATGAGTCCCAATTCCATGCTACATTTCACCCCACTTGAGGATGCAGTTCTGAATGGAATTCAGGGCCATTAGATGTGACGACTGAGGATCTGCAAGATCAGGAGGTTGGTTGTCAACATGCATGAAGATGAAGGTGAGCCAGGCTCCTCCCAAACTTCAATCCAGGCAGTTGATAGACAGCCGATTCTTAGAAGGGAGAGTGTGGAGGCAAAGTGGCTGATCTCCAGATGCCCACTGACAAGCTGTAATGTGAATCTCTAGGACATGGCCCTTTATTAGGAACCATAATCTAACGACTCTGGGGCTCTGTCCAGTTTTTTTTTTTTTTTTTTTTAATCTGACCAGGGTTACAAAGTGAATTGAAATGCCCTGGGTGGGGCTAATTTTCTCCAGTTCCCACCAGTCTCATTTGATATCTGGACAACTTCATTCGTGTGTCCACCCGTCTGCATATCTTCGAGAACCATTGTGAGGAGTCCTTCAGTCCCTGACTTTTGTTTTGTGTAGATCACTGTTTCAGCTCCAGACTCCCTGCTGTAGGACTGGCAGTGAAGTGGGGCTGGCTCCACCTTCCCTGTCTCTCCTCCGCAAACATCTTCCCTGGGACAAAGAAATGCCCTGCAGCGGCTCCATCTCCCACATCCTACTCAATCCGGAAAAGGAGATCAGAGAGCAAGAAAGAGTACTCACTGAGAAACGCCAGCCAAAGGTTAGAAAGGGGCCACGGAGACCAAGGGAGAGAGAACAGCTTTCTCCTAGACGTCCAAATGCAACGTTCATGTGCTTTTACACATCTATTTCTCAGGTTCTCGGGTTCTTAATCATAAAGTTTTGCTTAACTTGTTGAATAAAGAAGGCTCACGGACTAACCCAAACTGCCATGCTTCATGCATTATTCTTCAAGGAGCTGGTGGTGGGTGTGATGTTGATAGGTGTGTTCTGGGGTTTCCAGAGGAGGGGGAGCTGCAGGTTTAGGGAAACAAACAAACAACAACAACAACAAAAAAAACCTGAGCAGAGCTGAATGAATCAGAATCGAGAGGGTGATTGATTGTTCTTCATTGTCCAACCCTATCCCACAAGCTAGCACATGTGGCTATTGGGATTGAGGAGTGTGGATGGTCCGAAAGGAGACATGCTGTGAGTGTAAAATACACACCAGATTTCAGAGACCTACTATGAGAAGGTCTCTGAGAAGACCTACTGTCTACCTTCTACTATGAGGAGACCTACTATCTCATAGTAACCTATCTCATTAGTAAGTTTTAGGTATGTTTGTATTAACAATGGAAACAGTGACAGACTTTATTTTCTTGGGCTCCAAAATCAAGGTACATGGTAACTGCAGCCATGAAATTAAAAGATGCTTGCTCCTTGGAAGAAAAGCTATGACAAACCTAGACAGCATATTAAAAAGCAGAGACATTACTTTGCCAACAAAAGTCCATCTAGTCAAAGTTATGGTTTTTCCAGTGGTCATGTATGGATGTGAGAGTTGGACCATAAAGAAAGCTGAGTGCCCAAGAACTGATGCTTTTGATCTGTGGTGTTACAGAAGACTCTTGAGAGTCCCTTGGACTGTGAAGAGATCAAACTAGTCAATCCTAAAGGAAATCAGTTCTGAATATTCATTGGAAGGACTGATGCTGAAGCTGAGGCTCCAAACCTTTGGCCACCTGATGCGAAGAACTGACTCATTGGAAAGACCCTGATGCTGGGAAAGATCGAAGACAGGAAAAGAAGAGGATAACAGAGGATGAGATGTTTGGATAGCATCACTGACTCGATGCAAATGAGTTTGAGCAAACTCTGGGAGTTGGTGATGGACAGGGAAGCCTGGCATGCTGCTGTCCATGGGGTCACAAAGAGTAGGACAAGACTGAGCGACTGAACTGAGTTGAACTGGACTGGCTAGTGTTGCATTTCTTTTAGATAATGCTGGTCTAGGCTTTTCTTAAAGCTCCAGGACAAGAACACACACACACACACACACACACACACACTCATTCTGTTGAGGGTTCCAAGAAACTCCAGCAGCTGGAAGATAAGTATGCTGAACTTTTTTTATTGAAATTGTTAACAATTCTTGAAAATATTGCAGACCACTTCTTGGTGCTTGGCGACCTCCTGCTATTGATCAGTCTTTCATGTTCTCCTTGTTGTCGGGCTCTCCACATCTACCATCTTTGTCTCCACTGTTCCCCGCTTCAAACCCAACTTAGGTTGTTTCCCACCTTTTTAAATACCACCAGGGTTAGGTGGTATTTAAAATACACCAGGATTCAGGGTGTGTGATGTGCTGGAGGAAAACAAGTACTTACATGTTGAGAATAAGAAATCATTTCCCCTGGACTTTGGAAGTTAACATACTGGGGCTTTTCTGCATTCCAGCTGCATTGTTGGATTGGGCAGCCTGGCTTTTCTCTGATATAATGTAAAACGTGACTCAGTGGTCATTTCCATGTGTAAAAAGTTCAGCAGTATTGTTGGAACTATCATCATAAATCAGGAACAACTTTCTTTGGGGACTCTATTGCCACTTGATTTAGTATTTCCTGGCAACTTGCCTATCGTGGAATGAAGCCATGATTGCTTCCTACACAAAATGTTATCTGCAAAACATCCAGCCAGAAACCTATAGAAAGAACAGTGACCAGCTTGCGAATTTTGATAATCTATGACTGCTTTTTGTATTGAGAATACATTTGCCAATGGGACTCATTGTTAGTTTGGACAATATATTCCATGGAGCAGCTTCCAAATTAAAATGGGGTTTATACGGCATTTTACATGCCATTTGTTTCAAAGGAAAGAAAATTGGACTCTTTTAGTTCCAGGAGGAAAATTCTGCAAAACATGTATACTGTGAAATATGAGAATATATCTTCAGCAACTTTCATGCTAACATGTTCAGTTGTTAGCAAAACAGGAAAAAATGAATCAGCTGTAGAGAGTAGGGGAGCATGACAGCTTCATATCCCAAATGTCCTGAAGTTTCTTTTAGATGAGCACTATAAGGATGTGCAGTTCCTCACAAGTAAGGAGTAATTTACCCAGGAAGCACTGGGAGGAAAGGCTGGAAGACTCCCTTCGACACTCTGTAGTAGTTTTGCCTGACACTGGGCTGTGGGGGAGAGACACTGGGGACAGTAAGGGATTCAGCAGATGGAAAACTATGCCAGTCCGTTCACACACCCATGGTGGCTCCAACCCCTAGCTTACACCTGTTGTGGACAGTGAGCCCACATCAAGAACAGGAGTGACCCTTGGTCAGTGCTCAGCAAAGAACAAGGAGAGTCCCAGAAAACTCCCGATGCCTTCCAAACTCAGGACAGACACTGAGCAGAGATGCAGAGCTCCTGCAGAGCCGTCTCCACTGGCTCACGCCTAGGTTCCCCCACTCCCCAGGCCACTGAACCAGCAAAGTACAATGTGAGTAAATCTAAACCTATCTTTTCCTTCTTTCCCTTCCCTTGGGTCGAAACAATTCAGACTGTGATCTCAGTTCCTGGTCCTGGACAAATATTGTGCTCTCTTTGTAATGATGAACACACAGAGAAAAAGTGCCAGGCAAATGAAAAGATAGCAGAGTTCAACAGAAGGGATCATTCTGAGGAATCAGAGAAAATATTTTTCTATGAAATATAGATTCTACAAGAGACAGGGGAAATTTTGAGAACACTCCTGATTTGTGTGTCTAAAAAACTTCAAAAGGACATTTCTTCTATGAAATTTGAGCAGAGAACCATAACAAGAAAAACAAAAGGTTATGAAAGCCAGCATGGAGATTTTCTTTTAAAATGTTCATTTCAGATTGAACTGTAAGAAGTGAACAGCAAAATGGATCCTGCCACAAACAGGTTGGATGGAACAGACGTCAACTTTTATATTACAAAACTCAGAGAAAAAAGATAAAGAGATAGAATGAGAGAATATATAAAAAGCATGGACAAGAGGTATGTTCAACAAGCAAGCATTAGGAATTTCAGGAAAAGAACCAATAAAAGTGGAGCCATTATTAAAGGACTATTTGGGGGCAGTTTTTCTGAGAGACTTGCATTTCTTGAAAACCAGTCAAAACTAATGAAAAGTTTTTGATGCTTAGATTTATCTTGATAATTTATTTTAATTTCAAGAATTAAAACAGATTGAGTGAGTATCCATGCAGATAAAGCTTGCCGCCCACTTCTCCTTTGCAACATGAAGACAAAATTGTCTACAGAATTATGAGGATAAAAGGATTGTGATTCAAATAGTACCATCAGTTAAAATGTGGGTTGACATTTTAAAGAAGTAAAAGCAAATTCTTCGTATTTCCCAAGGAATAACCAGTTGGCATTGTTCTACTTTTGATAATGGAAATTACAGAAAATAGATTTCAATACATTTTTATTAAATGTCACTACTAATAGGATAAAAATATTAGATAGGACTTCCAAAATCATAGGAGAAAAGTTACAGACAACTGTGGTCAGTATAACAGGGTGTGGCTGGTTCACTTTGCCGTACAGCAGACACTGACCACAGTGTAAAGCAACTGTGCTCCAATCAAAATGTAAACAGAACCATAAAACAACAGAAGAAATAAAACTAAGCACATAGATCTTGTTTATACAATGATCAGGATAAACTCTCGTTTTGAATCACAGACTTTTACATTATGTTAAAATTAAACGTTGTATTAGTGTACCCAGTCAACCTCAGAATAATAAAAATAAGGCAATGAGCACCTATAGAGTAGATGAACCCAAACAAAAGCAGGGCAAGAATGGGATATGAATAGGAGACAAGGTGGAACCCAAGGCTGACATGGTCAATATGATAAGTGGTGTTCATTTATTCCACTAAAAGAAAAAAATCCCTCATAAAGATGTAACAGGCCATACTCTTCTATGGTGACTGGAAAAACATTAAAGGTGGGAAACAAAAGTCTTTAGCAATAAACAAGAAGAAGAGATGTGCTGTTGTGGCAGGTGGGGTTGACATACTTGAATCGGGACAAATCTAGTGGACCGTAATGAGTAAGGACGTAGAGGGTTTAAACATTGTACCGTGTCTGTATCCCCCAAATGGAGAAGGTACATCTTTCCAAAGTATACTTGGAATATTTCTACAATTTCATCACAGATAGTATCTTAGTAGATTCTAGCAGTTAAGACTCCGTCAATGGACCCAGGCGTGTGGCTGTTGCAGACTGCTCCGTGCTGTGGAGCGATCCCTGCGATGCTGGCTATGGTCGTTATAAAACACTGACTGAGAGCCTGCGATGAGCATGTCTCCCTTCACGCGCCATAGACAGGCGGTAAGGAGAGTCCACTGTTGTTATTTTTTAGTCACTAAGTCACGTCCGGCTCTTTTGTGAACTTGTGGGCTGTAGCCTACCAGGCTCTTCTGTCCATGGTATTTCTCAGGTAAGAATCCTGGAGTGGGTTGCCATTTCCTCCTGCAGGGAATCTTCCCAGATCGGGAATTGAACCTGAGTCTCCTGCATTCACAGGCAGAATCTTCACCACTGAGCCGCCAGGGAAGCCCAGGAGAGTCCGTTGCCAAGCATTAGAAAGGAAAAGAAGAGAAAGTAGGCTTTGACCCACTGGGAATGACTTGTAAGCTCTGCTTCTTCATCTACATGGCAACTGTTGATCCTCTGGTCAATTATGGAATTAAAATCTAGTGTCTATGAAGCAAATATTTTCTGTTTCCAACATGAGGTCAGTGACTTTTGCTCGTTTTCACTCCTGCCTTGGATTTCAGATTTGCACACTTCAGAGGACTGCTGTTATGGAACCGGAATGACTCACTCTAGAAGGGCTGTGTTTCAGAAAGTGCAGTTTTTATTATGGCACCTAAGGTGCTCTGGAGATATAAACTGTGTAACTCGGGAAGGCATGCCTCATTTTGAGAACCACTGCAGGAGCACATGTGATCTTTTATGGAGTGATTATAAAGTGATTTATAAAGTGATTCTTCACCACACAAACTAACTCAAGGGATCTTAAATGCTGAATACTCTTAGTATGTTTCAAACCGCTATTAGGGTTCCATGTGACTTCTGGAATGCATTTGTTGCAGAAATTACAGCCACTGTGCACCTCAGAGGGAACATCACTGAAGCTCTGCAGGGCCATCGAGGGCATAAAATGAGGAGACCACGTGTGTTTTCAGACAGGAGTGATCTCACCTAAAGACTAAGTCACCTGGTTCAAGGTTAATAGATTGTTTTTAGTAAGTAGATGATTAAGAAAAAGCTTGGAAATAGTTCCTCCAATGTAGTGTGGGCTCCATTCTAACCACCAACTCAGTAGTGCCTTCATGTTTTTAAGGCAATGAACTCCCTGGACATCCTCATCCAGGTGAAGAAGAAAAGCTCCTCAGGGCCCCTGAGGTTGCCAGAGCCCCACGTGTCCTGTCCTGAATCACCCTGCCTGTCAGGGCACAGACTCTCCATCTGAGAAGTGCATGCCTATTTGTATACATACACAATCTCCTTGAGAGCTCCTTTGAATTCAAATGCTTACATCAGTTATTTGCAAGTGCATGATTTCATTCCACATGGTGGTGATATTTTTTTCTCCAAATATGGACTCCTAAGGTGGTACTAAATAATGCAGTCTGGGCGTAGGAAGTGGAGTATCCTTCCCCCAGGGTTATTCCAGGGAAGCAGGGACGGAAGTGGGCCTTGCTATTTCAGGAAAGCTGGTGGAGGGTGGACTTGAGGGCTGGTAGCTAGGCGGCAGCTGTCCTCAATCTTGCGGCTTTAACTGAGGAGAGCTGCCAGATTTACATTGTTTAAACACTTAACTAAATTAGCTATGAAAAGAAGGATGGGAGGAGGCCTGCTTAGTGGGGGAATTCGGGCCTTTTGGCTTCACCACTTTACACACACACACAAACACACACACTCACACACACTCTCTCTCACACACATACACTGATTTTCCCCAAGAGTCTGCTGGGGGAACTGGAGAGAAATGGTGTACCCCTTAGAGCAAGATTAACAACAGCGAGAACAGTGAAAATACCTGCTTTAGGAAGCTGTGCCTGGAGAGTCTGCTCGGGTTTCAGAACTCTGGGCCTAAAAGGTGGGCTGAGAATCTAAGTTAGACCCTGGATCAACCGAGTAAGGACTGGTCTAGGGCAGTGGATCCAGAAAATAAAGAAAAGAACCCAGAGGTTTCAGTTCTGAGGACAAGAGACGCTGTCCTCCCATGAAGGCAAGTGCTGCAGGTCTGGCTCTCTGAAATCACCTCTGGTCTACTGGATTTCCAGTTAACTTTTGTTGTTTTGGAAACAATTACATCTAAGAATGTTAAATATAGGCTCTTTGTCGAGTTGAGATTGGCTCTAGTCGATGGCCACAGCGCTTTGTCATTGAATTTATCCTCTCTTTAACATTTGATCAGTGGATTGAGTGACACCATGGAAGACATTTATCTAATATTCTAATAACTTAAAATATGAAAGCATATACAATGAAAAAGAGAATCATGATTTGAAATAAATTTGAAAAATCGTAAAGTGAGCTAAGACAAACTCCGTGAAGCTTCCTAAAAGTGAACAGAAGGTTCTAAAATTAGATTCCAGAGATTCATTTCATAAGCATAATATGGAAGAACTCTAGCTGGGGAGATGCAACATCTTAAGGAAACACTCAGTGACTTTAGTTAAGCACATAGTGAGACACAGGGAACCAGGACCGTCCTGTGGCAAGAAAGAAACAGTCCAGGCAGCACTGGCTGCCTCTGATCCGGCTCAGCTCCAAGGACCCTGAAGACTCATGAACAAGCCAGGGACTGACACCTGAGCAGTGAAGAATTGATGCCTTCAAACTGTGGTGCTGGAGAAAACTCTTGAGAGTCCCTTGAACTTCAAGGAGGTCAACCCTGAATATTCATTGGAAGGACTGATGCTGAAGCTGAAACTCCAATACTTTGGCCACTTGATGTGAAGAGCTGACTTATTGGAAAAGACCCTGATGCTGGGAAAGATAGAAGGCAAGAGAAGGGGATGACAGAGGACGAGATGGTTGGATGGCATCACCAACTGAATGGACATGACTCTGAGCAAATTCTGGGGTATAGTGAAGGACAGGGAAGTCTGGCATGCTGCAGTCCCTGGGGTTACAAAGAGTCAGGTATGACTGAGTGACTAAACAACAAGACACCTTCTCATGAGAGGAATTTGTAAAGAGGACTGGATTATTGATCCTGGAAAAGATTTCACGAAGACATAGCCTCCATCTCTGAAGACTCTCATAAAGGACTGGAATCGACTGCTCAGACAGACCTGGAGGGCAGAAGTCACAGGAAGGAAGACTTGAGCTTAAAATGCAAAGGTATTTTAATGCCTCAAGGTGTCTGAAAGGGGTTACCTGCTTTGCAAAGGGAGTACTGAGTGTCTGAGCAGAGGAAAGAAGGCCTGTACTAGGGAGATACCTCAGACCATTGCTAAGACACTTCTGGAGCCATGATTCTCTGAAATCCATGTGGATATGGATTAGTCCCCTTTAAGAAACAAAATCCACTCCTTTCCCTAGATAATGACATGGAACATCTTTAATCAGTGGGACATCTCATAGTGACCCTTGGGAGGCTGAGCTGCATCTTCCTTAAGTGAGGAAAAGGAGTTCACTCTTTCAGCCCCGAGGAATCCTCCAGACTGAGGGGGCCCAGCTAAACCAATGGCACGTTCACCCCTTGGACTGACCTCCCTGGGCCTCCAGGCTGAGGTTCATCTCCCTGAGGACTCGACGTCTTTTGAGGCTTGTGCATCAAAAGATTAACTTCGCTGTGTGTTCATATCACTGGACTATGCCTGTTCCCATTCTGGAGGAGGTGAGGGAGCTGTGGTTGGGGGAAGCCTTGATAAAGCTGCATCGACCCCAGGACCATCACAGAACCCTGATCTGTAATTTTCTTCCTAAACTGGTAGCAGAAGAGTTTCCCGATGGCCTCTGCTCTATTCAGTCTCAGGACAGAACTCAATCCAGCTGCACTGCCTGTGCTTGCTGGTGGCCCTGGACAAGCTATTTGGCCTGTCAGATCTCAGTGTCCTCATCTGTAAAAACGGTGAACTTGGTGGTTGTCGTGAGGTTTAAAAATATAAGGGTGTACTCTGTATACCAGTGAACAGTCTATAGCTCACATACCACGGGCACATTTTGAGGCCCCAGAGTATTAATTGTTGCTATTTATTACTAATAATTATTGCTATAATTACTAATAATAATTCTCATTATTTTCGGTAATTACATACGTCTATTTTCTTTTCTATGTTGTCAGTTCTCTGAAGATAGGACTTAAGTCTTATAAATTTTTCTATAATGCAGAACTAGTTCCAATTTGGCACATAATAGTTGCCAAAGGAATATTTATTACATGAATGAATAGTACATATTTTAATATAACGTACTGTTAATTAGAGAAAGACCATCAATGTTATGAAATAGGCAATTTGAATTAATAACAAAAATAATGCACAATTATTAATTTCTTCCTTTTCTCTGGATACTTTACATGTAGCACTGAATAACTCTCAGAGGGAGAAACTACTAACTTCATTTTATAGATTGAAATACTGAGGTTCAGAGTTGAGATGACTTGCTTAGAAACCTGTAGCCTGGATCTGAGCTCCCAGGGGTGTCTAACCGCACAGCCTGTGCTGTCCACCACCAGGCAGCCGACGTCGGAGCTGATCCCATTTCATCCACAGTGTCTGTATGCAGTGGGACTGACCCTGCCTACTCCCCCACCCCCCGAAGTCACTTCCTGATCTGGTGGCAGCACATTTAGCCCTTACAGGGAGCCCTGGAGAAGCCGTGTCCCTGAACCCAGATTCTAATCAATAACCTCACACTTTGTGTACACATCCTGGCTGAGTGTGACTGCATGGGTAGCATCTGTTCTGCAGACGGGCCACCCCCGATGGGCTCCTCTGCTTCCTGTCCTCTTGGAGGCACAAATGGGGACAGACCCAGCTGCAGGACTCTTGACCATCATCGTCATCATCATCATTGCTTTGCTGTCAAGATCACTCTGAAAGTAAATACGAGGGACCCCTTTCTAAGTGAAACTCTGTGTAGAGTTCTGGGCGTCACTTCAATGCACGTACTGTGACCCATTTATTATAACACTCCAGAAATACATAGAGAAAGTGAAAATTATATTAAATGGAAAGACCTCCTAAATACCAGTTAATTTGCTGGACTTGTGTCAACCTGACTAATTAAATATAGAGTTACATTTAAGTTACCCACTGAAGATTGGTGTTCTCCTTATAAATATCAATGGTTTCACTTAATTCTGCTTGCTCTGAAGCCACAGAGTACGAAATCAGAGCTGTCTGTGCAATTTCTTTCATATACTGCACTGCCATGACCTCCCTGTAGGTTTTAAATATCCTTTTCATGCGTGTCTTTTCAATTAAGTGGTCAGAAAGAAAAGAAAAAAACAGATGAAAACTTCTCCACTAGAAAATGTGTTTACAAAACATTCGTCTTTGATGTTTTAGTAACAAAATAATTTTGTACATAGAGCTCCCAATTTACATTTTCTTCTATATTTGTACAAAGCCTCTTCTTTCCTTCATAGCAACAGATAAACTGAGACATATTTGTTAGGGCAGTAGACTGATGAAAGGGATGAACACAAAGTCTAGAGCAGGGAGAGGTGAACGTATTTATAAAAGGCTGTAGCATTTTTGGTTTTGCAGACCATAAGGAACTGCTTGAGCTGCCACTGCCGTGCGAGAGCAGCCGTGGGTGACACATCTAAACAAGTGTGTTGGGTCCCAACAAAACTTCATTTATAAGAACAGTCAGCAAGAAGATAAGCTCTTCCAGCATAGTATTTGCCAATGCTTATACCAGACAAACAGACCTCGGTTCAAGCCTTATGTCTATCGCCTATCAGCTCTGTGAATGTAGGCTGTGAGCCTCAGTTTCTGCATCTGTAAAATGGGTATGCAGCACATATTTCAAAGTTACTGAGGATAGATGAAATGTAAACACTTTTGAAGCAGTAGTTAAATGTGTGCCTCTAAAATAAAAAAGGAGAGGATGATCCACACTGTCAATAAGGTCAGTGGAAGAATTTTTTTTTGTTGGATGTGAGGCTGAATTCTGTCATTTTTGAGGTTGAACCCAAGTACTGCATTTCACACTCTTTTGTTGGTTATGAGGGCTACTCCATTTCTTCTATGGGATTCTTGCCCACAATCTAGATATGATGGTCATCTGAATTAAATTCTCCCATTCCTGTCCATTTTAGTTCACTGATTCCTAAGATGTTGATGTTTATACTTACCATCTCCTGCTTGACCACGTCCATTTACCCTGATTCATGGACCTAACAGTCCAGGCTCCTATGCAATGCTGTTGTTTGCAGCATCGGATTTCACTTTTATCACTAGACACACCCACGACTGAGCATTGTTTCTGCTTTGGCCCAGCCCCTCCTTAGTTCTTCTCCACCCTTCCCCAGTGGCATCTAGGACACCGTCAGACCTGGGGAGCGCATCTGCTGGTGTCGGATCTTCTTGTCATTTTACATAGTTCGTGAGTCTCTCATGGCAAGTGCACGGGGCGGTCTGCCGTTCCCTGCTCCAGTGGACAGAGAGGCCTGGCGCACTGCCGTCCATGGGGTCGCAAAGGGCTGGACATGACTGGGCGACTGAACAGCTACAACAACAGGCTGAATTAAAAATAATTCCTGTGCCGTGGCTGCTCTTTGCTCTTTTACTTTGGTTTACTTGAAAGAATTAAGAAATAATTATATAGGATTTATTTATTCACTGCAAAAATTGTGTTAAAATATTTTCTTTTGTGTTGCTCAGTGAGGTCACAATGATAATTTGGACAAAGCAAGTTCTCTGACAAAATCATACCTTGGTCTAAAGGATTTTTATGTTTTTACTTCATGGCTAATATCAGTCACTTTATTTTTCTGCTTTACCGTGGCCACCAGGAAGCTCCAGATGAAGTGTGTGGTTCAATTTTCAAAATTTAGCAGTTTGAACTTCATGATAGTAATACAAACAAAAGTGAGAAGATCTTACTGAGCACCGAAGATATGTCTGGTAGTTCCTAGGCGCCCGAGCTATGGTGAGCCTTGAGATTCACGTGGGTCCAACATCCTGGCGCTTTTCTCTTAGTGAGGGAGCTAGATAATAATCATGGCAGCACCAATGTTAAATAATTTCAGGGAACAGAGTGGTATGATGAAGATAAAGCAGCCTTACATGATAGAAAGTGATGGGTGGAGGGGTACATTTAGGAGTGATTGAAGAAGGCCTCCGAGGAGACATGCGAAGGGCTGGCAGAGAGGAGCAGGAGGCCCTGTGTGCTGAGCGTATGCAGCAGGTGGGGACCGGTCAAGTAGGTCAGAGGGGCTTGAGCAGAAGGGGCAGGAGACAGAGCTGAGAAAAAGGCATGCCAAGGCTTTCCTTGGTCTTTTCAGTGTAATAAGAAGCCTTTGGGAAGCTTCCAGCCAGGGAGCCTGGAAGCCAGGATTTTCACCACAGCCACACTCGCCTCACCAAAATGGCATATCTCTCCCCCTGCCTGCCATTCCTCCGAAGCCCCTGCACCTCTTGGGGTCACCCGTGCTCTCTTAGCAAATCTAGTAGGCTCCCCACTTCAATTTACTTAAAAAGTTACACACGATAACATTCCTTCTTTCTGGTGTCTAGTGCCAGGAGGATTGAGTCCATGGCGTCCAGTAACCAGCCATGCAGTCAAGCAGAGCTCCTGTTAATCCCTGATCTTATTATCCTAGAAGCGTTGACACAATTGCCTGTTTTCTCTCCTGATCTCTTCCTGCTGTGAACTCCTGGTGTCCTTTAGCCCGAAACACTGCACTTTTGAGTTTCATGCTCCGTCCTCTTCTCCTCTCAGTCTGTACTTTTTCCTTAGGGATGCCCACCCACCTGTGGCTCCAGCTCCTGGCGCACCAACAGCCCCCCTGTCTGGATGACTGCTGGGCCATGGGAGCTCCCAGTTCCTGGTGTCTGCTCAGATGGCAATTCTCAGGACTTTTCCTGACTCCTACTTAAACTTGCCTCTGCGGTCCCAGCTTCCCCAGCATTTCTGTCCCGTGTCCCCTTATCTAGCCTTTATCATTCCCTATCATACAACGTGCTGACTCATTTGCTTCTTGTCTGTATTTCCACTAAAGGTGGGTTCCAGGAGGGCAGAGAATTTCACCTGTGTTGTTACCTTTTCAGCATCTAGAACCATGCTTGTTGCGTAATAAGTATTTAATAACCGACTCAATGGATGTGAGTTTGAGCAAACTCCAGGAGATGGTGAAGGACAGGGAAGCCTGGCATGCTCTAGTTCATGGGGTTTCTAAGATTTAGACACAACTTAACGAGTGAACAACCACAGCCACTCTTTGCCTGGTGATTAACTGATAGAATAACATTGATGACCTCTTGCTTATTTGGACGTCTTACTCTCACGCTCCTAGTTTCTCAGAAACAGCTTCACAGCACTGTTCTCAGGTTTAGCCTCCCCTTGGGATGAGAAGGAGCTGAGTTCCCTGGAACAGATCAAGGCTCTGAGGCTGGGGCCATCCTGGGGATGGAGATGTCGGGGGTGCCTTTGGTCTCCTGCCTTCTCTTGTCTGAGCTCACTTGTCTTACGTGTCTAAAAAGATCCAGTGTCTTCCAGAAAGCGGGCCCACCTAACTCAATGGTCCTGGACGCAGGAGAAGTCCCCTTAACACATCGTTTTCCCTAGAAGGTCATGGGGTATGACAGCTATCATGAGTAAAGCTTTAGTCAAGGCCACTGCACTCACGGTTAGAATGCCTAACACACAATGGCCACTCAATAAATATTTGTTGAATAAATGATTACAGGCTTAGCAATTTTAGCTATTTCCAGGGCAAAACTGATTCACCATCTACTGTGGTCTGCTTAATCAGTTCCTTCCTTTGGGACTGAGGAGAACTGATGATGTGGTCTTGATCATCCCCTCTTCCTGTTGAGGGCTCTGGTTTCTTAGAATCAGTATGGTTGCCATTTCCCTCTGGGTATAACTAGGGCACTGAGGGGTAGACATGGATACTTTTTAATAATATTTGATTAAATTTAATGTAATTTATAATTTTTCAAGCCTTTTGAAGTATGACTGAAAAATTTTATACATTTAGATTATGAATATGATTTTTTTAAAGCTGGACAACTTGATGTTATATATATATATATGTATACACACACATACACACACACACACTCACATTGTGAAGTGATTACCACAGTGAAGTTAAGGAACACATTCACAACTTCACATAGCTACCATTGTTTGGCGGGGGAGTAGTGAGAACACACTCAAGATTTACCCTCAGCAAAAGGAAAGAGAACAAACCATGCGTGCGCTCCTGAGTGTGCAGTGGGGTGCCTGGGCTGCTCACTAGGGTTCCTGTACATACAGAGAAGTCAAGAGACCAAACTGACCCAGGCAAGCATGTCTGAAGGAGGAGACACTTACTTTGTTCCAGTTCACTTTTATTGTGGTAAAAAGTTCATAACCCAAAGTTCGCCACATTCACCATCTTTAAGTGTATAATTCAGTGGCACTGAGCACAGTCACAGCAGTGCGACCTCACCCACCCAGCTCCAGAGCCTTTCCATCATCCCAAACTGAAAGTCTGTGCCCGTTAAACGCTAACTGCCCATTGCTCCCTGTCTCTAGACCTAGCAACCTCTATTCTCCCTCATATATATATATCTAAGATGAGTGGAATAATGCGGCATTTGTCATTTTGTAATTGGCTATTTCACTTGGCATAATGTTTTCAAGGTTATCCAAATTATAGCAGGTATCAGAATTTTCTTTCCTTTTTAAGGCTGAATCTGAATAATATTCCATTATTCGATATATATTGATATATATCAAAGCCATATATATCTACATATATAGATTTGTGGATAGATAGCTATTTATGTCTTAAATCTATCTCACATTTTGTTTATCCATTTATCCATCAATAGACTCTTGAGTTGCTTCCATATTTTAATTTTTGTGAATACTGCTTTTAGGACCATGAGTGTTCAAATATTGCTTCAAGACCCTGCCTTCAATTCTTTTGGGTGTATACTAAGCGGTAGAATTTCTGGATCATATGTTAATTTTTTTTTTTAAAAGAACCGCCATACTATTTTCCACAGTGGCTATAAAATTTTACATTCCTACCAACAGTTCACAGCGTTCCAATTTCTGCTCACTCTCCCCAACACTTATTTTCTTTTTAAAAATAATTAATAAAGCCACGAGAGCATAGCTGACCCACAGTGCCGCGTTGGTTTCCGCTGCACAGCAAAGTGAAGCAGCTACACACACATACACACGTTTCCACTCCTTTTTAGATTCTTTTCCTAAATAGGTCATTGCAGAGTATTGAGTAAAGTCCCCTGTGCTATACAATAGATCCTTATTAGTTATCTGTTTTATATATAGTGCTACACTTTTTGTTCTCTATATTTTGGCAGAGGTCAACCTAACGGTGTGAGCTGCTAACTTGTTGTTAGATTTGCATTTCTCTGATGATTAGCAAAGTTGAGCATCTTTTCATGTTCGTGTTGGCCATCTGTTGTATATCTTCTTTGGAGAATGTCTAAAGGAGTCTTTTTCTCATTTTTAAATCAGGTTGCTTTCGTTACTGCTGTTGTTGAGTTGTAAAAGTTCCTTATGTATTCTCTATATTACTCCCTTATCAGATATATGATTTGCAAGTGTTTTCTCCCATTCTGTGGGTAGCCTTTTTACTCAAGTGTTTTTTAATGCTCAAATATTTTTATGAAGTCTAATTCGTCTACTTTTCTTATGTTGCCTGTGCTTTTAGTGTTATATCCAAAAAATAATTGCCAAATCCAATATTTTGAAGCTTTTGTCTTCGGTGTTCTTCTAAGGGTTTTATAGCAGTAGGTGTTACTTGTAGATCATGGTCTATTTTGAGTTAATTTTTGTATATGGTGTTAAGTAAGGGTCCAACTTTATTATTTTTGCATGTGGATACTTCGTTTTCTCAGGGCTATTTGTTGAAAAGACCATCTTTTCCTCAATTGAATGATTGTGGCACCTTTGTCAAAAATCATTTGACTAAATATGTGAGTGCTTATTTCCCTTATGAACAGAGATGCAGAAGTTCTTAACAAAATTTTAGCACCTTTAATCCAATAATATATAAAATGGATCATGACCAGATGTATTTATCCTAGGAATGCAAGGTTAATTTAACATTTGAAAACCAATCAACGCAATTCATCATATTAACAAACTAAAATAGAAAAAAAGTGATCATCTCAATAAATTTAAGAAAAAAAAATCCAACATCAATTCCTGACAAAAACTCTCAGAAAACTAGAAATAGAGAGGAACTTCCATGGTCTGATATAGGGCATGGAGTGGAAATATCTCACAGTTAACATTTGTACTTGATGCTGAAAACTGAACGCTTTTCTCTTGTGATCCAAAACAAAACCAGGTGTCTGCCTTTCCCACTTCTGTTCAACATTTTACTGGAAGTTGTTGCCAGGGCAATTAGGCACAAAAGGAAATAACAGTTATCCAGATTGGAAAGGAAGAATGAAAACTGTCTTTATTCACAGATGCCATGATGGTCCACGTAGAAAATCTGATGGATTCTACAAGATTTAAGCAAAGACTTAAAAAATAAAATTCAACCAGAAGGAAGTTTTAAATCAGAAAGGAGGACTCTCACTAAAATAACATTCAGAAAGAAAAAAGTACACCTGTCAACAATTTTAAAAATGACTAAAATTGGGGATTTAAAAAAAGGGGAAGTAAGGCACTAGTCAATACAATGAGTTGGCAGATTGGAAGAGAAGATATGCCGGCCAAAATCACCCCAAAGTTCTAGTATTGTCTGGGAGGAAGTTAAAAATCTAACTGTATACTTTGTAAAGTCTAGTATGCACACTAAAATGTAACGGTAGCTAATAAAAATAATTGAAATAGAACATGTAATTCTAAACTGTTAGAGAATAAAGGAATAGGGTGAATTAAGTCTGGATAAGTATAACAGAAATATAGGAAAGGAGAAATAAATAAAGAAAAATACAGTAAATGAAAAATAAAACAAGAATGATAAAATAAGTCTAAATATGTCAACTTCTACAGTATTAGGAAGAGACTGAGCTAATGCAGCCACAGTGGTCAGAAGAAAAGCGAGAGTCAAGAGTCCTCCCATGTCCTAGGAGACAGGCAAGCTCAAAGAAGGATGTAACAGAGTCTCATAAGAGAAAGGCTGGAAAAAACCGCTGACTTTAAACCCCGAGGTCCTTGATGCCTAGTGACCAGGGACGTGGCAGTGGAGGAAGGGAGTTGAGGGTTAGGGGGTGCAGGGGTTTGAGGAAATGGCTGGTCAATCTGACTATGTATGCAAATTTTCCTTTGAATAGAGAAAGGATGAGAGTAGTTTGAGAGATGCGAGATTGAGGCAAAGTTTGGTTTTTATCAGGGAGAAGGAGTGTTTTTATATGGAGACTTCAAAGAAAGGGGCATAGGAGTAGCCTATTGTTATGTGTGTGAGTGAAGGGGAAAGAGCCAGCCATGTGACTTGTCCCAGCGCTGGCAGCAAGAAAGGTTTACTGTGCTCTTTCACCAGCTGGGAGGGCTATAAATGTCATCTGGATGTCTTCCAGGAATGAGCTGAGGGATTCAGATGGATTTAGTAAGGATGATAGAAGATAACTCTGCTGTTGAGCAGGGTAATAGTGCCTGGTGTGTGCATGTGTATGTGTAAGGGCTGTCAGAGCTAAAGTTTCAAAGTGAAGTCATTTCCAAAGGTAAGGCGATGGGACTCAGAGAGTGAAAGGTTTACATATGACCTTCAGTTCTGGCTTGTGCGCAGTGAGAGGTATCGTTACTAACAGCCTGATTTTGTTCTTTTTTATTTCCATCTGCGATGATGTCCCAAATCAGCTTTCAACAGGTCACAGTGAATTTTAGCACTGGTCATTGATATGCTGCTAAGTCGCTTCAGTCGTGTCCGACTCTGTGCGACCCCATAGACGGCAGCCCACCAGGCTCCCCCGTCCCTGGGATTCTCCAGGCAAGAACACTGGAGTGGGTTGCCATTTCCTTCTCCAGTGCATGAAAGTGAAAAGTGAAGGTGAAGTCTCTCAGTCGTGCCCAACTCTTAGCAACCGCATGGACTACAGCCCACCAGGCCCCTCCATCCATGGGACTTTCCAGGCAAGAGCACTGGAGTGGGGTGCCATTGCCTTCTCTGGGTCATTGATATGTTCATATATAAAATACATAATCCTCACTCTCAGGTCTCCAGAATGCCACTCTTTGGAAAACAGCTTCCTTATGTTCCCAGTTCTCTTCAACTAGGGGGTTTATTTGTTTTGCATTTCTGGTTTTGCCAGCTCATCTTCCACTTTTCCCACCAGTTACTGGTTTCCTTCTCCATCACTCTCTGTTGTGACCAAGCCTGATTCTCTATCAGGTAGGGAGGTGTAGGGAGGTGTAGGGAGGTATGGGGAGGTGTAGGGAGGTGTGGGGAGGTATAGGGAGGTGTAGGGAGGTGTGTCCCATGGCTGCTGACACACTTGGAGGGTTGTGGTATTTCTCTCCATAAGTGCTCCACATCTCCCTGTAGTGCGGGGCTCCTGAGCAGTGGCTTCCCGCCCTGCAGAAATCTCTCAAGGGGAGGCGGTAAAGGAAATGTGGTGATATTCCACTTACAAAGTGCTCTGCACACCTCCCTTCAACGATGCTGCACAATCAGAAGCATTATTAGGGACTTCAACCAAAGCTGGTATTTTGCATTACAGTGTACAAAAATTGCTGTCAGGGCTGACGTGGAGCTTGTCCATTGCATTTTGTTTGGTACAAGATGTGTGTAGGCCCAAGTGGGGCAGGTTGCCAAGGACTGGTCTTTCTGTGAGGCAAACCACACCATGGAGCTCTCAGATGTCTGAATAAGATTGCCCTGCAATTGGTCACCCTGCCCCACCACTGCAGAAATCTTCCTTACGCTTTATCTCCAGAGCAGACCAAAAGCAGGCTGCCATTAGGAGCCGACGGCCCTCTGCCTGCCCCTCCAGGCCTCAAGATGTTGGCCGCTCACTTATTGAATGCTCTTCCTGGTATGTTTCCCCACTTGTTCAACAGCGTCCCACAGTGCTGTCTTCCTTCAGTCTGAGTATTTAGCCAAGCCTTGTGTTTTGTATTCCCCTGGAAATGTTTGGGGGAATCTGGCAATGCTAATTGAAGCACACAATCCATGTAATTAACTGAGCTCTTAGAAAGTGCCAGGGACTTTCCTAGAAGCTGGGGCGCAAAAATGGAGTAGATGTCCTTAGTTCAGTAGAGACGATGGTTCCCAAGGCACTGCAATGAGTGATCTAAGAGAGGCGTGGTGCACAGTGCCATGGGAATGTAAAGGAAAGAGCAGTCAATTCTGGAACCAATAAGATAGAACAGTAGAAAGAAAGGGCAGTTGGGGAAGGCTGTCTGGGTCTAGAAGGATGATTAGGAGTTCACCAGGTAGGAAAAGAAAGGAAAGTACATTCCAGGCAGAGGGATAAATTGGGCAAAGGTCCAGAGGCAGGACTACGCACTGAAAATGTGGAGAGGAGTAGAATCCCATGTGACAGGGCAATGGATGGATGGGGAGCACAGAGCCCATGGGATGAACTTCAAGGACTGCTCGCTGCCCCGTCTGGAGCTCACACCCATCACTGGGAGCCAGTGAAGGATTCAGAGCAGGGGACCGATGGATGCAAGATGTGAATACCGAATTGGGGAGGGTAAAACCACAGAAAGCAAAGTACAGCTGCTGTGTTCTTGGCTTACCTGTCAGGGGACCACGGTCACCATGGAGTCCTTGCCCACCTCCCACAAGGCCCAGTGTTTCTAAAGGCTCTTCCAGTCCAGATCTTTTTTGGGAGGGGTCTCGGTATCTGGGAAGGACTCAGTGGACTCAGCAGGGCTGTAGATATCCTGAAGCTCAGGGATGCTGTGCCTCTAGGCACAAAGGTGGGGGGAATGCCTCTTTGTAGGTAGTGCCCTGGACTGGACACAGGACAGGTGTGAAACCTGAGGGCCAGGGAGTTGGACCATGCCTTCTTAGCACTTCCACGTGGGCATGTGATTTAAGGAGAAACATTTTCCTTCTCAAGGAAAGAAATAAGGCTGTTGCTTGAAGACAGGAGCTGATTCCAAAGTTACTTTGAAACACTGATTTCACCAGATTTTCTTGCACTCTTTGCTTCAGACTCTTAGATCCAACTTAAATCAGCAGCAGCAAAATAATCTCTCTTGGTTCAATGGCCCAGGATTTGCATAATCAATACAAGGCGGGGTCATGACTCTTTCCTGTGAAGTGGTGAGTCTTTCTTCCAGGGATCCCTTCAGACTGAAACATCCTACTCACTTCCACATATGGGACTTCTGAACAAACTGCCAGAAGAAAACGTAAACACTGGTGGCCTTAGGTTGATCCTCAGACAGCAGACAACCCCACAGCATATCAAAGGCTAATTCTGGGTAATGCAGTGTCAGTGGCGGCTGCTTAGGATGTTCTAGGTTTTTGAAAATGTGTATCCAGCTTGTCTAGCCGGCAACTGAAATCGAGCTTCAACCAACAAGAATATTAGTCAACTAAAGTGCTAACCAACAGATGTGATGTTTAGAGGGTGGTGTTCCCCCAACTGCTCCTCCCATGCCCCAGTGCGGCTGTGGAGGGGTGTGGGAAGGGGAGTAGCTGCTCCCTCATTGTACTCGGAGAGACCTTGACTGACTCCGTTCGTAGGGAGAGCAAATTGTCTATTTTCCCTGCTGTTGTAGGAAATCACAAACTTCAGATTAAAAGGCAAATAAACAGGAGTGTCACCTCATAGCAGGAGCAGCACAGCCTTACCCATCCATGTCCTGCTTGTACCCGTGCCCCTGAGGAGCATGGTGGGCTGGGGGGTGCTACAGGGCAGGGGAAGCTAGGCATGGGACGAAGGGCTGTGCTTCCCCCTGAGCTGTTCTGCCCACTTCCCACCTCCATGTATGATCAGAATTTTGCTTTGTCAAGATGTAAACTGAAACAAATTTAAGCCTGGTTTATTTAAAAGATTCTGGTTGAATTACGGTAAACATACCACTCTGGTGGTACTTCCTTTAGGAAAAGATTATTTTTATCTATTTTTCCAAGTTACTATGGTGCCAGATGAGAGACCAGCTACTTGTACCCACCACTGCCAGGCCTCCCTGGTGGCTCAGCTAGTGAAGAATCCGCCTGCAATGTAGGAGAACTGGGGTCGATCTCTGGATTGGGAAGATCCTCTGGAGAAGGGAATGGCTACCCACTCCAGTATTCTTGCCTGGAGAATTCCATGGACTGTATAGTCCGTGGGGTTGCAAAAAGTCAGACACGACTGAGTGACTTTCACGTTCACTTTTCACTGACTGGCAGTGGGTATCATAAAAGCATTCAGAGAGTCCTGGACCTGAAAGCAACTCCTGGTCTAGGAAGAAGCATGTGGGCAGCAGCAGTCGGGCCCAGGATGCTTACCTCAGCAAGTGACTTGGCTGGTATGACAGGAGCCAGAGGGACCAAGCTGGGGCTGGGAAGCTGCCTTCATGCTCATCAGCCTCGCTCATCAGTTGGGTGTCTGTGTGGGGAGGGGGAATGTGGATCACATCTGCTAGGGGAGGTGCCCTCGGGGGAGTCAATTCAGGGTGGAGGTTCATGTGGCATTCCCTAGCCCTCCGAGTCCACAGGGGCTCATGATTCAACTAAGCACAGAGGGCAGGTCACACAACTCATCACTGACCCCAAAACACCTTTGGACCCCAAACCCTTCACAGACTTGTGATCCTGCTTTGTTATGAAGTGAACATGACTTTTGTTGCGGTTTAATCCCAGTTCCTTTGTCCCCAGCGAGGACAAGAATGGCTGCCCACCTCCCTGAGAAATTGTGCTCATCCCTAGCCATGTCAGGTCTTAATCTTAAAAGTGCCTTTGCAGAAATGGTGCCGAACAAATTGCCCATACTGTTCACAGCCACCCGCATTTACTTCTCCACTTGTCTCAACATCTTGGCTCTTTTTCTTTGAGATAAGCCTCAGGAACCCAGAGAGACACATAAATAATCCACTGTTTTATTACCCTGGTTCTCATAATAGGCTACATTGTGTGACCCGACCATATCTTTTTCAGGAAATTTATGTTGTGGCAATAATAATTCCTTCTAACAGAAACAACCCATAACAGGGTGGGTTTGTTAAGAGAGTATTTATGGCTAATTAAGCTGCCATGAGTGCTCTGTTCACTCGGGCTGCCAAGGAGCAGATGTGCACAGGGAGACAGTGCGGGCATATCAGGAAGTAGACGGATCTGAAAGCAGGGGACCGGGGGTCTGCTCGTGGCCTTGTCCTGCTGCGTTGTAACTGAGAGCAAGATGCTTTCCTTCTCTGGATCACACTTCTGTTAACTGGAAAGCCAGGGGATTGAATTGAACGACCTTCATGTTCTGTAATTTGTGAATCTGGGGGTTGAGGAGAAGCTGGGAATGTGATAAGAATGAAGGATCACAGTCCTGTTAGCCCCCTACTCTTGACATACTTTGGAGACTTCAGCCCACCACTTACCAGTCGTAAAGGTGACAGATGGTTTAACCAAGTCCAGCAGCCAAATCTTACAATAAAAATAAATTAGACAAGCTGAAGAATCAGGCCCATTGTGTGCGTGTGTGTGTGCGCACGTGCGCGTGTGTGTGCACGCTCGTGTGTGTGTGAATGTGTGTGTGTGTGAGCTCGTGTGTGTGCGTGTGTGTGAATGTGTGTGTGTGCATGCACGTATGTGTGCGTGTGTGTGTGTGCGCCCCCACTGAGCACGCCATCAGGTACAAGCACAGGACGTGACCGCACTGGAGGCCACCTGTTAGCAAGATAGTGCCGGTCACTCATCACCTCCCTTAAGTGTGTTTGCTTCCACACTGGGAAGACTAACAACAGTCTTCCTGTTCAGGAGTCCTTTCTATCTCCTAGTCTGAAAGCCCTAGACAAATACAGTTGGAAGGAACTTATTCTCACAGCCAGAAGTGACACATCCTTCCTGAAAAACACTGTAGCATTTAGAAGCACATATCTACCCTCCGCCTTGCCAAGACGCTGGATAAACCCCAACTCCGAGGAAATCAGTTCTGGCTGCCCTAACCCTCTGTACCCCAGGCATTTACCCTGAGGAGTAATATAGCCCTTGTTTTCTCAGCAAGCCTCCCATGCCAGCGATGGTGTGATGCCCCCAGAAGCGCCTGAGGATTCACACCATCCTATCGGTGACACGCAGACAGGATTAAACATGTGGCTGTTTCAACCAAATGTACAGGTAGCGCAGAGGTCTGCTTGTGTCAGGTCCTCAAGATCTTCATCACATCCCCTCAGAGGTTCAGTCGACATACCAGCTGCAAACAGGTTGCTGTAGGTGATAGCAGAATTATTTAAAACATGGTCCTGGTCCTGAAAGGGTTTGCTGCTTGAGAAACTTACTTTTATTTCATTTTTTTTAAATTTTTTTTGATGAAGTAGTACATTTTATTAATGTTAGTAACAGCAGTAGCAACAGAAGCAAACTTTATTTTTGAACGCACACTCTGAGCTAAGCATTGTGCTAAAGTCCTTTGTATGATTTGTCTCATCTAGTTGAAGGAGAGAAACCCATATTTCCTTTTTCCCTGTCTGGTGGGTATTTGTATAGGAATGTGATAAGAATGAAGGATCACAGTCCTGTTAGCCCCCTACTCTTGACATACTTTCGAGACTTCAGCCCACCACTTACCAGTCGTAAAAGTGACAGATGGTTTAACCAAGTCCAGCAGCTAAATAGAATTCATTCATATATGGATTCATCATTACCATTAGAATCTCAATGTTACTTGAGGCAGCTATGTAAATGTTAGAACAATTACCTCTTCCAGAACTCTTTCTTCCTGGGGTAAACCCAAGTGGCCCAGTTCTGGCCTTTAAATAAAATGTAAGCAGAAATCTATAAGGTAGGATTCCAGGAAAGGGAATTCCAGATTAAAAGGAAAACTGTCAGCCGGAATTTGCCTTCTGTCATTGAACCTTGCCTTTCTTTCTGCTTGGGACTTGGACTCAGTGCTGGTAGGCGGGTGGATCTGGTTACCATGTGAACAAAAGCCACAGGTACAGGCTGGCGGAGCAGGAAGCCACAGGAAGCCTGGACCCTGGGTGGCTTCCTTGAGTGGCTGCCTCAGCCCTTCACTATAGCCTCAGGCTCCCGGCTATATAAGAAAGGGGCTGCTGCTGCTGCTAAGTCACTTCAGTTGTGTCCGACTCTGTGAGACCCCATAGACGGCAGCCCACCAGGCTCCCCCATCCCTGGGATTCTCCAGGCAGGAACACTGGAGTGGGTTGCCATTTCCTTCTCCAGTGCATGAAGTGGAAAGTGAAAAGTGAAACGGAAGTCTCTCAGTTGTGTCCGACCCTCAGCAATGCCATGGACTGCAGACTTCCAGGCTCCTCCGTCCATGGGATTTTCCAGGCAAGAGTACTGGAGTGGGGTGCCATTGCCTTCTCCGTATAAGAAAGCTACATCTAACCAATACATTCTGCCTTGTATACCTCCATCCATGATGATGCTACAATGAGTGTTTTCCCAAACACAGAGCATTTCTAACTTTGTTTTTACAAGTTTCATCCTACTCCCACCAAAAGCCGTGTCACTCCTGCCTCACTGCCTGCTTCATCATCAATTTCTATCTCTTTAGCTCAGTCTTTGACCATTTTCATATTACCTGTATTTTCTTATTTTCTATATTTTTGTTGCTTTGGCATCTTGGGCCTCACTAACCAGGGAGAGACTGACACTCTCAGAGCTTAGTCAGTTCTTAAGAGACAGAAAACAACTCATGGGGAGCACACCTTTCAAATGCCAACTGGCAAGTCCAGAGTTGTTACCCTGAAGCACCTCCGTTGTCTGGCTATTACACTCCAGACAATTATTTTCTGCCCTAATCCCACCAGGTCCAGGTAATGGACAACTGGGGAGCACTGTTACAACTCAGGTGCTACTATCAATTATTCAGACTATCAAACTGCCCAATCCTGAACCTGCTTACCCCGCTTCACCTATTCCTTCCTGCAAAAACCACAGTAAAGAGATTTGACTATTGGTGCAGCCACTATGGAAAACAGTATGGAGGTTCCTCAAAGATCTAAAAACAGAGTTGCCATACTATGCAGCCATCCCATATATCCAGACAAAGCTACAGTTGGGAAAGACACACGCACCCTCTGTTCAGAGTAGTCTGTTCATGATGGCGAAGACAGGGGAGCAACCTTAGCGTCCATGGACAGAGGAATGGAGGAATAAGACGTAGCACAAATATACAGCAGAATACTACTCAGCCATAAAGAAGAGTGAAATCATGCCATTTGCAGCAACATGAACGAACCCAGAGATTATCACACTAAGAAAAGTCAAAGACAAATAATACATAAGATCATTCATACGCAGAGTCTGAAGTGCGGCACAAGTGAAGTCATCCGTGAAACAGACTTGCAGACAAGAGAGAACAGACCAGTGCTGGCCAAGGGGGAGGAGAATGGGGAACGGAAGGACTGCGCGTCTGGAGTCACGATGCACGCTATTATATGCAGAAGGGAAAACAAGATCCTACCGTAAGCACAGAGAGCTATGTCCAGTATCCTCCAAGAAGCCACGATGGAAAAGAATATATATGTGTGTGTGTGTGTCTTTGCTGTACTTGAGAAACCTACTTTCAGAGGAAAGAATATGAACAAAATTACTAATCACTAGTCTGGAGGGTGCTCCTTGAGTCTACAGAGGATAAGGATGAGAAGACTGCATTGTAGGGTTAGTGGGAAAACACTGGTTCCCCCGTGTGGTCTCATTCAAATCCCCAAGCTTCTCTTCACTCCCAAGTTCCTGATGGAAAAACAGCAAGTTCCCTTACCCCGATATTCAAGGAGCAGACAACCACTGGAAAAAGTACTTGGCTCCACTTGCTACCAGAAATCCAACTGCTGATTTCAGCTGGATGCTCAGCCGGCATTTGGCTATCAGGACAAAACCCTCTGTTGATCACCAGGACAGAGTGAAAGTGAAAGTCGCTCAGTTGTGTCTGACTCTTTGCAACCCCATGGACTATACAGCCCATGGAATTCTCCAGGCCAGAACACTGGAGTGGGTAGCCTTTCCCTTCTCCAGGGAACCTTCCAAACCCAGGGATTAAACCCAGGTCTCCCTCATTGCAGGCAGGTTGTTTACCAGCTGAGCCACGAGGGAAGCCTAAGAACACTAGAGCGGGTAACCTATCCCTTCTCCAGTGGATCTTCCTGACCCAGGAATCCAACCGGGCTCTCCTGCATTACAGGCAGATTCTTTACCAGCTGAGCCACCAGGGAAGCCCAACAAGATCAGAAATAAGCCCTAACCTGTTTCTCACAGGTTTTCTTTTGGGGAGGGGGCTGGCTACGTGGCATGTAACCAAGGATCGAACTCGTGCTCCCTGCAGCGGAAGCAGAATCCGAACCACTGGACTGCCAGGGAATTTTCCCTCGTAGTTTTCTAATAACACACTGAGGAGCAGAGTCAGACGTGCTTTTCAGTAAGTCTGTAGGTACTTGAGAGGTTAATAAATGCTCAGAAAATCTTAAAGCAAAATCCCTCAACATGAAATAAAAGCATGCAACTGGATGATTGGAGCCTATACATAGCCATTGGGTGTTTAAAAGTCTTTGTTCCAATCTCATCTCTGTGGACAAATGATAATAGTAAATGAAAGGTGAAACTGGAAGTCTCTTAGTCTTGTCCGACTCTGCTGCTGCTACTGCTGCTAAGTCACTTCAGTCGTGTCCGACTCTGTGTGACCCCATAGACGTCAGCCCACCAGGCTCTCCTGCCCCTGGGATTCTCCAGGCAAGAAAACGGGAGTGGGTTGCCATTTCCTTCTCCATGTCCGACTCTAGCTACCATCAAATAGTTGTGTTATCAAACCATGCCATTTGTCAAGTATTGTGCTAAACACTTTAGATGTGGGACCTAATTTAATGCTTCCAACAATTCTATGGAATAGACAGTCACTTCTCTAGAGAGTTTCAGAGAAATTGTCACTTACGTAAGAGAAAATAGTGGCAAGCACAGAAACTGAAATTTGAACTCAGCCAACCTCGTCCCACATCTGTGCTCCTTTGCGCTCTGAATCCATCCATCCCGTCCTGCTACCCCAGGGGGGATGAGTCTTTGTAAAGCCAGCTTTCCTAACACACTAGAGGACTAACACTATTTCCCAGTTCAAATCTGTTTAAAAGTTAATACATATCTCCACAGCTTAATTTTCAAGTAGCTTTATTGAGATATAAAGCACATACCAATTCACCCATTTAAAGTATACATTTAATAAGTTAGTATATTCACAGTTAGGCAACCATCAAGACAATCTAATTTTAGAACTTTTATGACATTCTCCAAAGAATTCTATCCATTAATAGTCACTCCCAATCCTCCCTGACCCCCAGTTACTATGCACCACTAATCTACTTTCTGTCTACATAGATTTACTGCTTCTCTACAATCTATGTAAATGAATCATAGATTACATGGTCTTTTATTACTAGAGTCTTTTACTTAGTATAATATTTTCAAGTTTCATTTATTTTGTAGCATCTACCAGTAATTGAATCCTGGGTCTTGCTAAATGATACTGTTATATTTTGTATATCCATGCAACAGTTGATAGATATTAAAGTTGTTTTCACATTTTGTCTATTATAAGCAATGCTACAGTTAACATTTATGTGTGAGTTCTTGTGTGGATGTAGCTCCGATTTCTCTTGGGTGTGAATGTTGCCTGGCTCATGTGGCAACTTCACGTTTAGCTGCCAAAATGTTTTTTCAAGGAAACTGTATCACTTTACATTTCCACCAACATAGTTCCAATTTCTCTGCTTCCTTGTCAACACTGTTATTGACCGTCTTTGATTTTAGCTATTCAAGGTGTAAAGTGATATCTAGTTGTGGTTTTGATTTGCATTTTCTTAGTGAATAAATCTGTTGAACAGTTTTTTTCTCAAAAATTGTGCTTATTGGCTGCTTATATATCTCCATGGGAAAACGTGTCTTCAGATCCATTTCCCATTTTCAGTTGATTTATTTGTCTCCTAGTATTGATTTGTAAAAGCCTGTTTTATATCCTGGATATAAGTCCATTATCAAATATATGATTGAAAACATTTCTATCTTTCTGAGTTTGCCTTTTCATGCTTTTGGTCGTGTGTACTGAAGCACAGAGTTTTTAATGTTGATGAAGTCCAATTTACCTATTTTATCTTCTTTTAACTTTTTAACTTGTGCTTATATTGTCATACCTAATATACTATTGCCTAATCCAAGGTCATTAAGATTTACTCTTAAGTTTTCTTCTAAAACTTTTATAATTTTATCTCTTACATGTAAGTGTATGACCATTTTGAGTTAATTTTTTTTTATATATGATGTGTAGTAGGGTCCTAGTTTCATTCTTCTTTGGATAATCTATTGTCGAAGCTCCACATTTGAAAAGACTTTTCTTTCTCTCATTGAATTATCTTGACACCTTTGTTGAACATCAGTTGACCACAAATGAAGGGTCTCTTTCTGAACTCTAAGTTTTATTATATAGATTTATATAACTATCCTTACAACTGCACAATACTGAGTTATATTCTGTGGCTTTGTGTGTGCATGCAAAGTGGCTTCCGTCGTGTCTGACTCTGTACAACCCTATGAACTGTAGCTGATCAGACTCTTCTGCCCTTGGGACTCTCCAGGCAAAAATACTGGAGTGGGTGGCTTTGTAGTAAACCTTAAATCAGGAAATCCTCTAATTTTGTTTTATTTTTCATGATTACTTTGGCTTTTCTGGGTCACTTGTATTTCCATATAAATTTTAGAATCAGCTTGTCAATTTCTGCCAAAAAAACCCACAAAACACCCCCAAAAACACCACCAGCCAGTATTTTCAGAGATTACCCTAGAATTTTGTATTTATAAGATATGTCTTTTGCAAAAGGATATGGTTTCACTTCTTCCATTCCAACCTGGAAACCTTTTACTTCTTTTCCTTGCCTACTGGCCTTGGTAGGGATCCAGGGCGATGATGAGTAAAAGGGGTGACAGTACACACCCTGTATCGTTCCCTGAGCTTTAGGGAAACACATTCAGCTCTTCACTACTAGCTGTGATTATTAGATACGGGTTTTTTAAAGATGACCTGTTTCATGTTGAGGAAGTTCCTTCTATACCTAGTTTGCTGAGTCTTTTGCTCTGAGAGACACTGGATTTTTAAATGCTTTCTCTACATCTGTTAAGACAACCATGTGGTTTGTGTATTTATTTTATTAATATTATATGAATTGATTTTCAGATATTAAACCCACTTTGCATTCCCAGAATAAATTCCACTTGATTATGATGTAAAATCTTTTAATACATTTGGTGAAGTTGGTTTGCTACTATTCTATTGGGAATTTTTGTATTTGTATTCTTAAGTATTATTTGTGTATAGTTTTCTTTTTTGTATAATGTCTTTCTCTAGTTTTGGTGTCAGGGTTATAACTGATTTTCACAAAATAATTGAAAAGTGTTCCCTCCTGTTCTATTTTTGTGGAAGACTTTGTGAAAGACTAATGTTGATTCTTCTTTAAATGTTTGGTAGAATTCACCAGCAAATCCATATGGGCCTGGGCTTTCCTTGTGAGTATCTTTATATTACTGATTTAATCTCTTTACTTATACATGTCTATTCAAATTTTATATTTCTTCTTGACTTAGTTTTAGTAGTTGGTGTGTTTTTATGTACTTATCTACTTTATCTAGGTTATCTAACTTGTTGCCACACAATTGTACATAGAATTGCCTCTGATGATCCCTCATATTTCTTCAAGATGAGTAGTGATGTCTTCTCTATCAGCCTTGATTTTAGTAGGTTGAGTCTTCTATCTTTTATTTTTCTTGGTCATTCTACTGAAACGTTTGTCAATTTTGGTATTTTTTTTTTTCTGATTTTGTTATCAGGGTGATGCTGGCCTCGAAGAATTTGTTTTGATACTTTCAAATGCACTACATTTCTATACATTGTAGACAAAACAGCAGTTTGACACATACCGTTTTATGCAATTGCTTTTTAAATATACTAAGAATAAACAATAAAACAGGCCATGTGCTCCGTTTCATTATTATCTGGGTAACTACCTGTACTGATCCTCTTTGTTTCATAGTGAATTAATGTCTGGTGTCACTTGCTTTTAGTCTGAAAAAATCCTGTAGCATTTCTTGCAAAGCAGGCCTTGTAACAATTAGCACTTTCATCTGTTTACTTATTTATTTGAGGTTTTCTTACTTAGCTTTCATTTTTTAATGTTTTTCTAGTAATAAGTTTCTTGGGTGGTTGAGTCTTTACTTTTAGGACTTCGGATCCCACTGCTTTCTGGCCTCCACTGTTTCTGTTAACCTTCTTGGAGTTCCCTTGCATGTGAAGGGTCATTTTTTTTTTTGTTCATGCTACGTTGAAGACTTTATCTTTGTTTTGCCTTTTAAGTAGTTCAGAAAAGTCTATTTCACTGCAATGTATAGCTTCTGATGTCTCTTTTCTGAGTATGAAGCCTTGGGAACATGTACTCTCCCTAATCACCAGAGATATCTGTGGCTTATTTTTGTGTTCTTTGAGTCTCTCTTTCCCTGATCTGCCTCTTAGGCTTCTTGATCCCTTGCCTTTGTTGGCTTCTCACCTGTATGTTAGCCCCTACTAGTTACTAGCTGTTTTCTCTATATTTTTGACATTAGCTTGATATAAATTGCTCCATAGTCTGATAAATTACAGTCACATTTCTTTTCAGGAGCAGGATGTTCCCAGTCTCTGACTGTTACTCTGACTCAGGGGGCTCTTTTTAGCTGTTTCTGTACCTAGTCGTCTCTGTTTGACTTCTAGCTGGTAGAGCACGGTGCTTGCTACTGCTAGTATAGTAAGCCACGAGGCTTTCCCAGTTCACCACCAAGATGGACATTGCTTATTAACAATGCCCTCAGATATGCAGATTACACCACCCTTATGGCAGAAAGTGAAGAGGAACTAAAAGCCTCTTGATGAAAGTAAAAGAGGAGAGTGAAAAAGTTGGCTTAAAGCTCAACATTCAGAAAACGAAGATCATGGCATCTGGTCCCATCACTGCATGGGAAATAGATGGGGAAACAGTGTCAGACTTTATTTTGTTGGGCTCCAAAATCACTGCAGATGGTGATTGCAGCCATGAAATTAAAAGACGCTTACTCCTTGGAAGAAAAGTTATGACCAACCTAGATAACATATTCAAAAGCAGAGACATTACTTGGCCAACAAAGTTCTGTCTAGTCAAGGCTATGGTCTTTCCAGTGGTCATGTATGGATGTGAGAGTTGGACTGTGAAGAAAGCTGAGCGCCGAAGAATTGATGTTTTTGAACTGTGGTATTGGAGAAGACTCTTGAGAGTCCCTTGGACAGCAAGGAGATCCAATCAGTCCATTCTAAAGGAGATCAATCCTGGATGTTCTTTGGAAAGACTGATACTAAAGCTGAAACTCCAATACTTTGGCCACCTCATGCGAAGAGTTGACACATTGGAAAAGACTGTGATGCTGGGAGGGATTGGGGGCAGGAGAAGAAGGGGATGACTGAGGATGAGATGGCTGGATGGCATCACTGACTCGATGGACATGGGTTTGGGTGAACTCCGGGAGTTGGTGATGGACAGGGAGGCCTGGCGTGCTGTGATTCATGGGGTCGCAAAGAGTCAGATATGACTGAGCGACTGAACTGAACTGAACTTAGTCATGATCTTCCAAAACTATGTTATAAATAAAGTCAGTCTCTTAAGAAGGTATGAGGACTTCACTGTTCTTAAATTTTGCTTCTCTCCCTAGGAAGAACCTCTGTGCCACTAAACCAGAGCTTGGAGAGGGGACTGTCACTCCCTTCTCCAGATAACACCTGTGCACTACGGGTAAGAGGTCTTCTCCTCTTCTCTCAGCATTGAGACTCAGTCCTATAAGTGATCTGGGGCAGTCCTATAAGGGGTGAGTGATCTGGGACAGGGGTGATCAAGCTCAGTATTCTTGGCCTTATAAATGAAAGCTCCCTGTGGGCAGGAAGTCCCAGTCCTCTTGGGCATATCTTCCTGGATAAGAACTTCTGTAGCATTGAGCTGGTGAGAGGATGAGATTTGCTGAGAGCTTCCCCAAGCTGGGGTGAAACCACAAGCCTATGTTGGGATCCTGAAGGAGAAGGAGATCCTTCATGGTCATGCTTGCCTAGGATAGAGTTCCCAGTGCACTGGGCTGTCAGTCAAGAAGGGAGCTCAGCTGTGGTAATTTAGATGTCGCAGGGTCTCACTGTTAGTACTGAAATTTAATAGATTTTCTTGAACAAATGTTTTCCCATATTTTGCCACTAGGACAATCCCTGGAGACTTTAAATAATTGTTTTATATGGCTTTCTGCAGCTAGATGGTGGTTTTGCTGGAGAAAGATCTACTGAGTTCATTATGACACCATTTTGCATGTCCTCTGTTTCCTCACCTTTTATACACTGAAGGTGGATTGTAATCTGCCATCTTCTTGATCTTTCAAAACCAGTATAACTCAACTCTGCTACTGAATGTTGTAGAGACATTTTCCTTCTGTATAACATGGTCTCAGAACTTCTTAGCTTGAATTTTATAGTTTTTTAAAAAATTTTCTTCCATAACTTTAACCAGTCAGCCATTAAGTTTTTACTATTTTTTTTTTTTTGCAGCCTGCTGCCGCTGCCTGCTGCCAAGTCGCTTCAGTCGTGTCCGACTCTGTGCGACCCCATAGACGGCAGCCCACCAGGCTCCCCCGTCCCTGGGATTCTCCAGGCCAAGAACACTGGAGTGGGTTGCCATTTCCCTCTCCAGCCTTTTTTGCAGGCTCTTCTTTGCAGCCTATGTACCCATAATTATCCTCTTTCATGTCTTCTAATTTTCAGATTCAAAGCTGATTGGAAGTTTGTCAAAGCTATGGGCAATTACAGTAAAACATTCTGCATGAGGGCCTAAAGTGAAAGTGAAGTGACTCAACAGTGTCTGACTCTTTGCGACCCCATGGACTGTAGCCTACCAGGCTCCTCTGTCCATGGGATTTTCCAAGCGAGAGTACTGGAGTAGGTTGCCATTGCCTTCTCCAGGGGATCTTCCCAACCCAAGAGTCGAATCTGGGTCTCCCACATTGTAGACAGATGCTTTACCGTCTAAGCCACCAGGGAAGTCTCCAGCATGAGGGCCTGAGGGAATCTCTAATGAACAAGTGTCTATATTCCAAATCATGTCATTCCACAAAGACTATCCAGAGCCTTTAATAAATCTATAAATTTCCTCCTAGTGATGACCTTCAAGACGGGGGTAGATACTGCGAAGCTCAAGAGACACCTCACAAATTGCTCCCAGCTTCTGCAGAGATGATTGGGCTGAATAGTCAAGAGTGTCTGTAAAAGCACCATGGCACAAGCAGGGCTACTCTTTCAGGAAAAGAAGCACCTGCCTCAGAGGCCCACAGGCTCTGACAGCCTGTACTGAGGTAAGGCAGAAAGAGCGTGGGAAGTTCTAACCAAGACAGAGCGGCCTGGCACTGGCTTTGCTGCTAGTCCAGCCCAGGGCAAGAAAACCTGGATTCTGATAATCCAGTTGCTGCATTTTTCTGCATCTGAGTATTGCCATGGAAGACTGCCATTCCTCAGAGCATCCATACCCTGGGGTGATAGTCTGTCTTTCCCAGTGTCCTTATTAGAGACTCACATGAACTGGCTGGATCAGCCCCTGACTGGACCCTGCTTCTAATGACAAGCTTCCTTTATGCTCCCTGCCTGCTTTAAAGTGCATGACACTCTCTTGTATTTGTGCCAGATGGTCATGTTTTCTGGATCTCATCTGCTTTTTGTGTTTCGCCAACTTGCTGTGACCGTATCCTGTGGTCTTGCCTATATCCCTTCCTATAGCTGATATATTGATCAGTGAATGTCTAACCTCATTTGGATGGTATATTTGAAGTTCTGACTTCTCTCAGCTCACTCCCCCAACATGCGCTCTCCAAATGCAGTTAATGGAGCCCTGATAGAAACTACAGGGCTATAGTGACTACAGTGACTATAGTGACTACAGTGCCTCTCCCACTTGAGTATATACAACAAAATCACTTGGAAGGATCTTTAAAACACAGATTGCAGAGCTCCACTCCCAAAGTTTCTGACTCAGTCTGAGTTGGGACAAAAAAAATCTGTATCTCTAACAATTTGCTAAGTGATGCTGATGCTGCTGGTCCAGGGACCACACTTTGGGAACCACTGATCTAGACAGTAAAGGTAACACCGGCCCCTCGTCCTCTTCCCCACCCCCTGCAAATTGTTCTAGTCCTCAACCCTGGGGAAATCACCAAAGCTGATTCTTAAAATTTTTTCCTGTAGTTTAAATTTCTGTTTAAACTTATGTTTTCATAATTAAAAAATAATCGAATCAACAGAAAAGAGTACAGATAACTACTTCTCCAAATGCAAGTCCTCAGATTCTCCACTCAGCCTATTTTCTCTGGCCCATTGGACTTCTTTCTCTTCCTTCCTTATTCCTCCCTCAGGGCCTTTGCTGGAGAAGGCAATGGCACCCAACTCCAATACTCTTGCCTGGAAAATCCCATGGATGATGGAGCCTGGTTGGCTGCAGTCCATGGGGTCGCTAATAGTCGGACACTACTGAGCAACTTCTTTTTCACTTTTCATTTTCATGCATTGGAGAAGGAAATGGCAACCCACTCTAGTGTTCTTGCCTGGAGAATCCCAGGGACGGGAGAGCCTGGTGGGCTGCCGTCAATGGGGTCGCACAGAGTCGGACACGACTGAAATGATTTAGCAGCAGCAGCAGCAGCAGCAGCAGGGCCTTTGCAGAAACTATTCTCTTTGCCTGGAGAAGATCTTTCAAATTGCCCCTGATATTCAGATCAAAGGTTAAAGTCCCCCTCATCAGAGAGAACTCTCATAATTCATGCCACTCTGTATCACCTGAAATTTCATTTTATCTTTTTGTAGTACTTCTTATGACTAGAAATTATTTCATCTTTTAATTTGTTTATGTTTTATGTTTCCTGACAGAGCCCTTCTCCTTCCACCTCCCCTTCCCCATATTCTCTAGAACAATAGCTTTCTGAGTCATCTTTATTCATGTGACTCTCAGGGACTTGGAACAATATCTGTCACATAACAGGTGCTCAACAGATATTTGTTGAAGGACTAAACAATGATAGGAACAAAAATTATTTTAAAAAACGGCCAGCCCCCCACCATGTCTTCAGCTGAGACAGTGATATGCGAGTTCATGAGGCTGGGACAGGTCTCCAGGGAGAGGCTGCATCTGAAGGGACGTGGAAGGGAGAGGGGGACATGGAGAGGAAGCGCTGAGCGCGGCTACAAGAGGAAGTTGTCTGATTCCTGCCCCAGAGGGCGGGGCAGTGGAGCAGGGCTGGTGCACCTTGTCAAACAGAGCAGAGGTCTCAAGCACAGAACCTTGTATGTCCTTGTCCTTGTATATTATTGGGTTGGCCCAAAAGTTCGTTCATTTTTTTTCCGTTATATGGCTCTAGTAATGCTTGAAGTGAAGTGAAGTGAAGTCGCTCAGTCGTGTCCGACTCTTTGTGATCCCATGGACTACAGCCTTCCAAGTTCCTCTGTCCATGGGATTCTCCAGGCAAGAATACTGGAGTGGGTTGCCATTTCATTCTCCAGGGGATCTTCCCGACCCAGGGATTGAACCCGGGTCTCCAGCATTGTAGGCAGATGCTTTGCCATCTGAGCAACCAGGGAAGTCCCTAGTAATGCTTAGTTGTCTTTAACTCCCTTTGAAACAATTCTGTTAGGTTGTGTTGTGACAACTGTCATATCGGTGTGCATTAAAAAAATCTAAATTGGTGAACTTTTGTGTAGCCATTTTAGTATTGAAGATGAATGCAAAAAAGCCACATTTTCTGCATATTATATTTTATTATTTCAAGAAAGGAAAAAAGCAACTGAAACGCAAAAAAAAGAAAAAGTTGTTCATATATGGAGAAGGTGCTGTGACTGATCGAATGTGTTCACAGTGGTTTGTGAAGTTTCACAATGGGGATTTCTCACTGGATGATGCTTCACAGTCAGGTAGACCAGTTGAAGTTGATAGCAATCAAATAGAGACCTTAACTGAAAACAATCAACGTTATACAATGAGGAAGACAGCCAACATACTCAAAACGTTCAGGTCAAGAGCTGAAAATCCTTTGTACCAGCTTGGTTGTGTTCATCACTTTGATGTTTGTGTTCCACATAAGTTAAGCGGAAAAAACCTACTTGACCATACTTCCGCATAGAATTCTCTACTTAAACATAATGAAAACATTCTGTTTCCAAAACAAATTGTGATGGGCAATGAAAAGTGGATACTGCACAATAATGTGGAACGCAAGAGATGATGGGGAAGTGAAATGAACCGCCACCAGCCACACTAAACGCCAGTCTTCATGTGAAGAAGCTGATGTTGTGTATATGCTGGGATTGGAAGGGAGTCCTTTATCACGAGCTCCTTCAGGAAAACCAAATGATTAAATCCAACAAGCACTGTTCCCGGTTAGACCAACTGAAGGCAGCACTTGATGAAAAGTGTCCAGAATTAGCTAGCAGAAAATGCACAGTCTTCATTATGGTAACGCAAGATCACATGTTTCTTTGATAACCTGGCAGAAACTGTGATAGCTTGGCTGGAAAGTTCTGCTTCATCCACTGTGTTCACCAGACATTATGACTTCGGATGTCCATTTATTTTGCTGTCTATAAAATTCTCTTAATGGAAAAAATTTCAATTCCATGGAATACTGTAAAAGGTACTTGGAGGAGTCCTTTGCTCAAAGAGATAAAAAGTTTCGGGAAGATGGAATTACGAAGTTGCCTGAAAAATGGCAGAAGGTAGTGGAACAAAATGGTGAATATGTTGTTCAATAAAGTTCTTGGTGAAAATGAAAAAATCTTTTATTTTATTTAAAAAAACTGAAGGAACTTTTTGGCCAACCTGATAGTTTCCTAGGGTTACCATAACAATGTCCCATAAGATGTATGGCTTGAGACAATTAAAAAAAGTTGGGGGTGGTGGGGTTATCTCACAGTTCTGGAGGCCCAAAGCCAGAAATCAAGTTGTTTATAGGGCCATGCTCTCTCCACAGTCTTTAGTGGGAGGTCTTACTTGCTTCTTCCAAATTCTGGCGGCCCCGGGTTGTCCGTGGCCTGTGGAGCAGAATCCCGACCTCTGCCTCTGTAGTCACAAGGCATTCCCTCTCTGTTTGTGTCTGTTTTCCCTCTTCTTATTAGGATGCCAATCATTGAATTGGAGCCCACCTTAATGACCTCTCCCTTGGACTGCAAGGAGATCCAACCAGTCCATTCTGAAGGAGATCAGCCCTGGGATTTCTTTGGATGGAATGATGCTAAAGCTGAAACTCCAGTACTTTGGCCACCTCATGCGAAGAGTTGACTCATTGGAGAAGACTCTGATGCTGGGAGGGATTGGGGGCAGGAGGAGAAGGGGACGACAGAGGATGAAATGGCTGGATGGCATCACTGACTCGATGGATGTGAGTCTGAGTGACCTCAGGGAGTTGGTGATGGACAGGGAGGCCTGGCGTGCTGCGATTCATGGGGTCGCAAAGAGTCGGACACGACTCAGCGACTGATCTGATCTGATCTTAATGACCTCATCTTAATTTGATACATCTGCAAAGAATTTCCAAATGAGGTTTGAAGGTAGGACCTCAGCATATCATTTTGGAGAGCACAGTTCAGCCCATAAGAGTGGCCTTGAGCAATTTCCATTAGATGTCCTTCATGCGTCAGATATCTGTGACAATAAGTTACATCTGAAGAATATTTTACTCAGTTCCTGAGAAGAGTGGCCCTCTGAAGTCCCCAGGAAATGTGGGGATCACTCAAAATTGTGCATATCTTCACCCCAGTACCTCCAGAGGAGAAATGCCTCATTTCAGGGTCCTTCCAGTGACAAGACTTCTATTGATATCTCCCTAAACATATTATGATCTTGGCCCAATTAGGGCCCATTTGGAGATAGAATGGAAGGACTGCTATATTCTGATTTCAGCTGTGTCAACAGGAAGCTTGACCTGGTCTTTGTCGGGGTTAGACCCCTAAAGAGAAAGTTTTAAACTTCAGTGCTAGATGGGTAGAGTGACTTGGACAAAGTATATTATTTCTCGATGTGCGCTGGGCTCTTCTCTAACAGCAGGTACAACAACCCCTGTACATAGTGAGGCAAATGGAGGCTCAGAGAGGTCTTGTGACTTGTCAAGGGCCACATGACTCACGAATAGTAAAGCCGGGTCTTTCGGGGCCATTTAAGTGCTCCTTGCTTTGCCCTGTGTTGACTCTGTTATTGGGGTGGACTTATCACCAGTGAACCATTTATCCACGCTTAGACCCTCAAGACTGGAGGATGAAGGGAATTCCTGGAGTCTGGAAAGAGACCCCAAGGCGAAGGGCTCTCTGTATCTCATGGGACCATTCTTTTACTTGTTTATTGTTCTTTAATGTTGGTTAAATGCATAAAAGTACGTAAGAAGCGTGACAAGGAAGCTGTGCCCGAGGAGCTCACCGTCTCACAGGCAACAATGTGCGTAGAGGAATCCTACAAAGTCGCCTAGCCCAGACTGGAGGGCTCTGCCTTGAGGATGCAACCAAAGAGCCAAGTGCAGAAGGATTCTAGGTCAGGCACATTATTCAGAGAAGCCTGGAGGAGGCAAGAGAATAGTCTCCTTGGGTTTGAGCAATAGGAAACAAAGAGTCCTAGAGATGAGCCTGGCGGTAATCAGAGGTGTGGCCACGAAGAGTCTTGATGCCATGTGAAGGAATTTATGCTCTTTGTCAAAGTTCTCAGAGAGTTTGGAGTCATTCAGAGAGCAAGACAAATAGTTTTCAGATTTCCAAATGACCCCACATTGTGTAAGAGAGAATCCTGCTCACTCTGCCTGGATTCCTGGGCCCCAGCATCGCTCAAGGCCGCCTTGGGCCTCCCGCCCTCACTGGAAATGAGGCAGCTGCTCTTAGACTGTGCCCTCTAAGATCTGGGATCAGATTTTATTGGGGCCATGATATCTGGAGTCTGTGCACATTTTCCCTAAGTCTGTGATCAGAGATATGCCAGGCTGGGCAGGGCAAGGAGAAGAACTTTGTTACCCCAGCACCCCAGTGATCAGGAGATTCTTCCCAGGTCCCTGGATTTGTGACCTTCCATATATCCATGATCTGATCTGATCTGATATATCCACGAACAAAGGCAATAATGGCCTTAGGGCTTGTATGACAAGAAAGCCAAGTCTACCAGACAGGCTAAGGTTTGACAAGACCCTCAATTTAGGCATCTATTCAATTGTTCACTCAAGCATTAAATACTTGTCAAGCATCTGCCATGTGCATGGCCTCCTTCTTACTACAGGGATATGGAAGTGGGAAAAGTATATTCCCTGGCCTTAAAGTGTCCACAGTGCAATGAATCAAATACCCAGAAAATATTCCAACTATGTCGGTGTTATAATAGAGGTAGGTGTAAATACACATCTGGGAGCCCAGAGCAGATAACCGTTAACCTAGACGGAGGGACCTCGGTCCGTGGATGAAGACACAGAGTCCAGCAAGGTTTGGTTCCAGTTATGTCTGAAGGTGGCTGAACTGTGGCTCTCACAGGACCCTACGATGTGGGAGCTTCTTCCTGCAAATTCCTAAAAGACTATTTCAGACCTATTTCATCCTTAGCTTTAGCCCTTCCCCCTCACTCTTAGCTGATGACCAAGGAGTCAGAGCCTGCCACTAGATGTTAATGCTCTTAACACCATCCTTAACCACCTCAGCTTTGGGACCCTAAGGTTCTAAGTACCATTTCTAAGCTTATGAGTCTCAGAAGTACATCATTGGCCCTGACTCTCCTGAGCTCTAGCTCTGTTGCCTCACATACGCTAAAGGGAGCCTTGGGCTTCATTGCTTGCTGATCACTCCTGACACTGCCTGTAAAGAGACTGACAATGAGAACAGAAAAGCACAGGGAGGCACGCGGGCCCTAGCGGAAGCGTGAAGCTGTGAGTGGCACCCCATCTGCAGGCTTCTTTGGACTTTAGTCTCATCAATTTAGGAAGGGTTTTTGGTTACTCTCAGCCCCAATCTAATAGATACTAATTCAAGCCTCCATGCCTGTGTAGGGTGATATGTCCCAAATGGCCCAGGATAGAACTGGTTTGTGTCCATCAGTCAAGCATGATTATTAACAACAGCCCCTTTTACTCTCCAAGATTTCCAGGTCTGGACAATAAAGTACCTGTTCACTCTGCTGAAATTACTCAGAACGGACTTTGTCTGTCTGGAGAACTCCTACTCAGACATCCAGAGCCTGTTCACGCATCACCACAATAAGGATGCTCATTCAGCTTCCCTCTTTACTTTCCTGTTCTCCTGAAGGGGATCTTCCTGCCCTTCTGAAACAAACTCTTATCTTGTGGACATATCTAGTACTGCATGTACTAGACTGTACTGGAATTATTTATTTTATTTCTATTAGATTGTGACCTTAAGGGCAGGTATCATATGTGCTCAAAAAGTGATTGTTAAAGACAAAAACACGTTGTTCAAGGTACACTATTTTCATACAGTAGATAGGAACAGCTGAGCCACAAAGTGGCCTCCTAATCATTTGGCTGACAGAGCTTGATAAAGGCTTAGGCTCCTCATCCCACTGCACAGACCCTCAGTGACCAGCCACGAGCAGTCACCAAGAGACATCTTCTGTCCCACTGAGCGGCTCGCAGAGTTCTCCTAATTAACGGCATGGTGCCCTGGCCCAGGGAGCCACAGGTTGACTCGGAGGACGCTCCTAGGGGCTCCAGCTGCTCTGAGAGCAGCTCCTCCAGCCAAGCTGGGTGGGGAGCATTCCCTGTTTCTGGACATCAAGGGTCATCACAGTGGACACAGCCTCTGGGCCCCATTTCCCATCTCAAGATAGAACTGAGCCCCGCTTGTGTTTCTCTGTGCAGAGGGGCTGCCACGAATAGTCTCTCTGTTGGGAAGACCAGAGTCAAAAGAGCCAGAGGTGCTGCCTTCATTCTGCCTCTCTAGACAGTCCACAAGGTCTGAGGAGGGTGCTGGGAGCTCGCGGCCTGTGTTCCCACCCCTGCTCTTCTGGAAGCCCTAGTCTATTAGGAATCCCCATCATCCTAGAATTTTGTGGGTCAGGGAACTCAGAAAAGTAATTCACTCCTTCACAAATAATATCACTGGGTCCATCAACAAGGAGAGACTCGTCTGCCTGATTAGCAAGGGGGCCTCAGGAAACAGCCTGCAGTTAGGAGTAAAGGTAAAATCAAAGAGATTGGGAAAGAGCAAATGGATATACCCTGACTCTCCAAAAAGCGGCGCTACGACTGAGGGTGGCATGACCACAACCACCGAGAAGCGTGAGTGTGGCCTGTGGCCAGGTAGCTTGGTGCCTGGGGGTGCGAGCCTGCCCCCACCTGCTCTGTCCATGGCTCCCTATGTGACTCTGAAAGCCCCGAAAGGCAGACAAAGGTTTTACAGAGAGCTGTAATAGATACTTGTCAGAAAAAACGCCTAACGGTAGCAGGGCCCTCAGGACAATTCTCCAGCCTTCCCCCTGCGCCTCAGCCTTCCATCTCTGGGACACAGATGCTCACAGGGCCTCAGTGTCATCAAGAACCCACGCAGTTCTCAAACTATGTGTCTTGAATGCATATCCATTCAACTTGGCTGGAGTATTTCTGTGCCTTTGCTATTCATCAAAGCTGTAAACAAACTTGAAAACCCAGTGGAAACAACTCCTAATAAGCTCATCTTCTATGAGCATCCAAGACCAAAGAAGTTGGGATCTTCTATTTTTTGCTTCTAAAACTTTGGTTATATTTTGACTTCAGATGTCAGGATACTAGAGTAACTCTGTGTCTCTGTGCACATTTATTTCCCGTTTAGTATCTGAGATCCCTTAGGGAGGAGGCACTGTCTTGCCCAGGCTTCCTGAATACTCTCCATCTCAGAGCTGATGCTCTGAAACATTCAATGAGTGGACCACGTGTCTTAGGGTGCTATGAGGGGACTGCCATTTTCAGAAAGATAAACTTTCAAACTATGAAAAATTGTCTTTTCTCCTTCTGGTTTGGCAAAAGACTGCCATTCTCTAATGGAAAGCTTTAATTGGAACCTTGACTCTCTATTTGGAGGTAATGGGCCTTACTAAAAATGGATTAGAGCAGTTCATAAACCCTGTCTCTAAATGTTAACATATTACAGGGCCCACAAAGGTTACTTAGCTTGGCAAGAAAACGCACATTAAAGATCAAAATAACAATTTCCTGGATTCCTGTGAAGGCTTCTAACTTGTCCCAGTATCCTTGGGCCATGAGTAAACAGCTGTGACTTAATCAGTAACTGCTGTAAATCGACAGAAATCCCAAGCCCTTTGCAGTTCTCTTGCCAGGAGGGTGAAGGAAGAACGGTTCAGAGTAGATGTGAAGGACTGATTGCTGACAGCAGCCAACTTTTAGAGCCAGTCTCTCTTCTAAAATACTTCACCCGGGTCGTGTTCACAGCACCTCTGGGAGAGGTTCCACCATGATTCCCACCTGGAAGAAGACTCATCTGAGCTGCAGAGCGCATGGGTCTATTTCTCAGGGTTATACAACGAGACCTTAGCTGATTGCGTTTGATTTTGGAGCTTGAGGATCCTAACTAGTCTGCTAGGCTTTCTGCTTAATTTTTCTCCTGTTGAGGTTCAGGTTCAAAGAGGTCAGCTGAGGCAGGCAGACAGAGACATGCTCTGACAAGCCAGAGCTCCTGTTCTTCACTCCAGACAGGGCCCAGTGTGCCTCGGGGGCAACAAAACTGGGCTCCAGAACAGTCCTGGGACGGAGTCTGCCTCCAGCTCTGTGGAGGGCAGGGTGCCTTCGGGCATGCGGGGTGAGGCCTTGAGAACTAGCTTTCTCATCTGTAAAGTGGATAGTTTTGACACGTTTCTTGTGCAGAGCTCAGCATGGTGTCTAGGCATGTGAAGCGATGGGAAAGAAGGGGAAGGAGGAGAAGGGAGGGCAGTCACGGTAGCTAGGGCAGGGGACAGATTTTGTCATCTTAAAATTACTCACATTTCTGTGGTCTTAAAAGAAAAAATTCCAGAAAGGCACTCAGGCATTTGGGAGGAAATGGGAGTCATCTGTGTCTTGCTCCTCTTGGACCTGGTGCCTATTTGTGGCTCCTCTTTTGCCTCCTCCCTTCCCTGCCCAGGGACTCCCTGATCGCTCATTTGGTAAAGAATCTGCCTGCAATGCAGGAGACCCTGGATTGATTTCTGAGTTGGGAAGATCTGCTGGAAAAGGCATAGGCTACCCCTCCAGTATTCTTGGGCTTCCCTTGTGGCTCAGCTGTTGAAGAAGCCACCTGCAATTTGGGAGACGTGGGTTTGATCCCTGGGTTGGAAACACCCCCTGGAGAAGGGAAAGGCTACCCCTCCCAGTATTCTGGCCTGGAGAATTCCATGACTGTATAGTCCACGGGATCACAAAGAGTTAGATGCGATTGAGTGACTTTCACTTTCACTTCCCAGCCCAGCCTTGCTCCTTCCCCTGGATTCTGGACTGGCCACTTAGCAGCAAGGACTGGCCCTGAGGTCTAGCATGGTCACCAGATTGGACCCAGGCACTCAGCTTTGCACAAACCCAGCAGCTTCCCCTACAGCCTGGCTGAGAGATATTCCCTAGCCTGTGTCCATCGTGGGGCAGAACTAACTGGAGCCCTCACCTGAGAACATCCCGCTGCCTATAGGAGATGAGGGCCAACAGGTGAGGGTTTGCCCCTATTAAGGGGGCCAGTGCAGCCAGATCTTTCTTCTAACAAATCACTAAGGATGTTTCCCTTGAGATGGGACTAGGGGCTGGTTCACTGAGCCACCACACTGACCTGAAAAACTAGACAGAGAAATTTCTGTATTTCAGGAAAAAGTCTCAGTGTTAATGACACTCCACCAGTGGCCGGGCTCCAGCACTGGGCATGGCCCTTTGGTTTAGCTATCCACAGCTCTGCCACTTTCTTGGCCTGAGCCAAGGTGACTGAATTCCTTACATAACCATAACACTCATTCATCATGTGTGTTTATAGGAACTGACACACTTCAAAGCCATTGACAAAAAGCAGCCTGCTGACGCCGAGGGTCTCGTTGGTCATTCAGTGGGAAAGGACATTGGCCAAGCCTTGAGATCTGGGTAATATGTGACTTATCTCAGGAATTCCTGACTTTGAAAAATATACACAAAGTGACCCACAATGGACCCTTAAAACTCTATTTGCTGGCCTTATGCATTTTCTGCTTCATTAAAACTGTTGGTTGCTTAAAATTGCCAAGGGATAATTAAACAGGCCTGCAGTTGATTTATGAGAAACAAACAGAGCTGTGAATGCACAGAAATATTGTGAGTGAGATAATTTATGATGATAAAGCAAAATGCTGATGGGAGAAGCCCAACTCAAGATTGGCTCTAAGAAGTGATATATCTTCAGAGTCCTTCAAATCCACGGAGGACAGAAACATCCAACTGAGCATCACATTCTTACATCCTCGCCTGCGTTTTGGATTTAATAGTCTTTTCATCCTATCTCAAGACCTGAAAAGCAGAATGAAGTGAATGACTGCTCTCACATACCCACAGGCAGCCCTATAAGCAGCACGCAACCACAGAGGCTAAACTATGTTTGGAATTTGAAGTGGAATCAAAGAGAATGATTGTGATAATGGATCCGATAAGTGGCCTTCCCTGTTCAACATCCAGCGTCTCCTGGTGACGTGATTAATATTCATCATCAGCTCTTTTTATAAGTTATAGATTGGAGGGTGTGGGTGCCGCTCAAGCATGACTGGGCCTTTGGTCTGGGAGTTCTCTGGGACAGGTGGGAAAAGTTTCCTTTCTTCTCGGTGAAGCTCACAATAAGAAAACAACAGAGAATGCACTGAGACTGACTTCTGTTGGGGGATAACTGTCTTGGATGGCAGAGGACGTATGAGACTTTGAAGTGCTCGAGTTTCACAGCCTCGGTGAGCTGACTGCTGGTCTAGGAGCAGCCTCGGTCAGTACGAGGACCTTCTGATGAGACCCCTGCATCCCTGCGGCTCCTGGCCACGGGGAAGCTTCCAACAGCTACACCTCGGCCACAAGCTTGGCCTCCTCCATCTTGTAACTCTGGTCCCTCAGTGGGAACCAGTCAGTCAGTCAGGGACACCTGCTCTTGCCCACTTTGAAGAGCTGCCTCTCCTCAGCCTCTGATGACAGCTCCTTCCATGCTGACATCCTGGTCCTAGAGAGGCCAGTGTGGGTCCGGCTCACCGGGACACATCACTGCCTATGCCCTTCACTCACTTCTGGCCGCCCTTCCTCTCCCCAGCTCTGCCCTGAACGTATTTCAGTCCCTCACATCTCTGACTCCGTGGCTTAGCCCAGAACCACTTGTGGGGCCCAGGACTAATCGGGGATCCCAGGCGGGCATGCTCTGGCCCCAGGCTTGGTCCCGCCGCCTCTGCCCGTGTCGTCCCAGATATGCACCCCGTGTGTCTCCTTACTTTCAAGGGAAAGAGAAAGCTGAACTCTTAGAGTGGCCACAGGTCAAAATGGTGCTCATTAAATATTTTCCTTTCTTGAAGGAACTTCTAATAATATCAGGGCCAGCGTAAGAAGACGACCTGCTCCAACCTTCTTTCCTGTCTCATTTTCGCCTTCACTTCTGCGCACTGACCACTTTCAAACTCCCACCCTTCCTGCATCTACCCACGTCCTGTTTCCCTCTTTCCTGTCATCAGACAATGACCTTCCTGTTAAGCACGTGTTCTGCTTAATTAAAATATCAGCTACGCCATTAAGTTCTCCCTGTTTTCTTCTGTCAGAAACTGCCTCAGAGTCTGAGGAGCTTCTCTCTTCTCTGAACCCCAAAGCTCTCCACAAATCACCGGTAAAGACCTCTTTGTTCTAACAAAGGAAACATTTTGCCAACCTGCTTTGAATTACTATGTGAACTTGGAAATACTTAAAATGCTTAAAATACTCTTTAATGCATAATTTATGTTGATTTAAACTGTCTTTGTCTTCAATTTGTCTGAATAGGAAAATTTATTGTATGGAAAAATCAAAATCAGTGACTATATTTTGCTTCCCTTCAAATAAACCCAAATCTTAAAAAAAAAAAAAAAAAAAAGCTAATGTTTCTTCTATTCCACTGAAATGTTGCCGAGTCTTAAAAAGGCAACCATATACTTGAGGTTTTAATGTTCCTGTCATATTTATCAGTAATTGTAACCTAAGCCCATTAAAAAACTAGAGCTTGCTGTTTAGATTGGAAGTGAAAGCTCCTCCTGTTCTGGGAATCACCAAGGCAACCAGTCCCCTTCAGTGGTGTCCTGAGCTTTTACACCCTGAACTGGGAAAAGCTGGTTTCCTTTTTGCATAAATAGGAAAATCATACTGCTGCGCGTGTGACCCTGAGATTGGCCTCTGCCTTGCTCTCTGACCTGATTACAATGTCATCTGTCTCTCCATGTAAGTTAAAGCATTTGGACAATCAGCGGTGACACCTCTTTAAGCTAGAATGTGAAGTGGAGTTAGTATTATCAGAAAATAATATCAAGTTGTCCACTTCGGAAAGTGGACCCTGTGAGAATTTCAGGAGCAAGAGTGCCCGCAGAGCTGAAGCTCTGATCTGATGATATCACGGCATGGTCTCAGCTGAACCAGGAGGTGGACGAGTGTCTGGCATATGTGTGGGGGAGACTGCCACAGGGGACGGGGCAGCATTAGCGGGTACTAAGATTTAAAAATGAAAGCAAACTACATTGTCATCTGAAAGAAGATAAATGAAAATTGTTGAAACAACAGGCCTCCTGAGACTAATTACTTGTCTGCAATAATTCAGGGACTTCACCAGTGACTTACATTGACGCAACATGTCAAATGTCAGTTCAGTGTTATGAATTCAAGTACATGTTCTCTTAATGTAAACAATCCAGAAATGTTCTCAAATGTCCCAAGTCGTTAGTCACTGTGGACACATTCCGTGCCCTACGGCTCGTCCCCACGGCTCCAGGCCCAGAGGTCACTTGTAGAAAAAGGAAAAGCAGAGGAATTTAATGAAAGTACGTGCAGCCATATAGCTGAGCTTCAGGTAACCCCTTGTTTACCTGGGGTCTGAGAAGCATCCAATAGCTGCTCCTGAAAACTCAGCCTTTAACAGCACATGGTGTCGCACACTCAGAGCACAAGAGTGATCACAAACAAAAGTCCCCCAAACTCGCCTGTCTGCATTCTGCTCAGGTTTCATGTATAGGTTGTCATGGGAGAGTGGAGGGAAGCTGCTGGGTAGCTGGCACCCGGGTGGTGGTAAAGGGCGTGAGTTTCTCACTACATCCTCTGCCTTTGCGGCCCTGCCCCACGCCCTGTGAGCTGTTTTGGCTTCTCATGGGGTGTGTGCAGATCAAACACAATGCATAGATAAAGCAGGCTGAGGAACTGGTGCACAGGGAGCGTGTGGCAAGTGCCAGCCAGCTCTGCTTAAGTGGCCTTTTGGGGACAAACATACCCTAATGCATCTTCTTATAATTGTAAAATGTGTCTCTTTTTCCTTGTGATTTGTTTTTGTTTTGTTTTAAAGTCTATTTTGTCTGATATCAATATAGTGGCTCCAGTTTCCCTGTAGTTGCTACTGCTGTGGTGTATCTTTTAGATTCTTCTACTTTCGATCCATTTGTATCTTTGAGTCTAAAGTATGTCTCTTACAGTTGCATATAATTGCATCTTGCTTTATTTTTATCCAACCTGACAGTCTTGGCCCTTTGTAGTGCTTAATCGTTCATATTCAATAGTATTGATACAGGTGGATTTATCTGCCATTTTACTTTTTTGTATTCTATATGTCTCATATCTTTTTTGTTCTTAGCATAGCATTTTGTTTATTTTTGTTGTAATTTTATTCACTTATTTGCTTATGGCCATGCTGGGTCTTCCTTGCCACTTCCTTCCTTCCTTTCTCTCATTGCAGGGCGTGGGCTTTTCATCGCGGTGGCTTTCTTACGGTGGGAGCCCAGCATGAGGGCGTCAGCAGTCGTGGCACGTGAGCTCAGCCGCTGTGCTTCTGGGGCTCCAGGGCAACAGTTGTGGTGCAAGGGCTTAGGTGCTCCGGACGTGGGCGTGTCCCTCCCAGACCAGAGCTCACACCTGTGTCTCCTGCATCGGCAGGTGGGTTCACAACCCCTGAGCGGGCAGGCAAGCCCTCCACCCCCGGTCACCGCATTTTAAAAGGTTACACTAAAACTATGGATTTGGGTTTTAGGTGCAAATGACAAGATATTGTTTTGCTTTCTTTTGTGTGTGATTCTCTCGAGGTCTTCCTATGAGGAACACTGAACATCTCTTATCTTGCAGATCTGGTGACCTACTCCAGGAAGGAGGTGTAGATGGAGGTAAGGGTGTCCTGTGGCTCTGGTAGAGGGGATGAGCAGAGACTAGGGAAATGCCCTGTACCGCTTCAGTCTCCATCTCTTTAGTGATAATTCCAGTCACTGCAGACACATGAAGAGCTTGGAGCCCAAAAGGCAAGGGAACCCTCCTGGACCTGGCCATCACTGCCCACAAGGCTTAAAGGGCAGCTCTCTGCTGCTCACCATCAGACTAAAAGACCTTCTTCCACAGCTCCTAACACCTGGGCACCAGTCAGGGCTTTCCTGTCACCAAAATGGGCTTCAGTCCACTCCTTGGAAACCATAGGCTTGTTACATAGCAGGATAACACGATCGCAGGAGAGCCAACTTGGCAAAGTGGAAAGCGTCTTTATGATATTATCAGGTGAAAAAAGCAAAGGACAAAATAACATGCTTTGCTGAAACCACCAGATACAACTAAGAATGTGAGTGGACAGGAGCACGGGAGGGAAAAACGTCTTGAACAGAGTCTGTCATAGTCTAATGTCGACGTGCCTGAGGCTTTTCTTTACTTGTGGTTGTTGAGTTGCTAAGTCGTGCCTGACTCTTTGTGACCCTGTGGACTGCAGCCCACCAGGCTCCCCTGTCCATGGGATTTCCCAGACAAGCACACCATCGTGGATTGCCATGCCCTCCTCCAGGGGATCTTCCCGATCTGGGGATCGGACCTGTGTCTCCTGCGTTGGCAGGCGGAGTCTTTACCACTGAGCCACCGGGGATGTTGGCTTTATAGTTGCTATTTTTTTTTTTTTTTTAATTTAGGGGGCATAAGAAGCAATAAAAAATGAAAAATTAGGGAGGATTGATGGAAAGGAGGAGGGAGGGAGAAAGGAAAGATGTAGTGAGGGAGAGAAGACAAAGAGAGGGAGGTTCAACCTTATTTGAGCTACAGGCAAAAGATAATCCCCTCAAGTTGTAAGCCAGCTACAGTTGATGAATAATGAAAGGAGATCTGAGCCTCATTTATGGCTTAATATTTATATAGTGTTGTAAAAAATTGGGGAAAAATAAAGTAAGGTATCATGGGGAGTTCAAGACCTAAAATGGACCATCTGAAACATGATCTTAAAAAAGATACTGTGATTCCAGTCCAGAGACTTTAATTTCACACACGGGAGTAGGAAACTTCATAGCCTGTAAAACATTTTTTATGTCTGGTTATTTGCCCTGAGGGAGGGGACAGAAGGCTCATCTCTACATTCCCAGTTCTCCCTGAGCTCTGCAGGTGGGGATCCCTTCTGCCCGCTCCTGGCTCCTGTTCTGGGCTGCCGCCTGTGGCTCTGCGTAGAGCCTGTCCGCCGGGCCAGCTGCATCTGAGCCCCAGCACCCATGATCCCACCTTGTTTCCCAAACTACCCCAGCTGCCATCACCTCCATGGAGGCTTCCTAACTCCTGGATCCCATTTTCAAAGGGCACTTGGATCCCCTAGAGCTGTGTTCTCAGAGTTCCTGCACTCTGTCTTCCTAGAAGAAATGATCATTTCTTAGGCTGTGTCTTGGGCACCTGTTTATGTGAGGTCACCTTCGCTAGGCTGCAATGCTGGGTGGAGCTCTCTAGGCCTGCTGCCCCTCTACTCCAGCCTCTCCCACTAGACGTCAGAGTGAGGCCAGGTGGTCCTTGCTGGGCCAGTGCACCCCAAGGGGATCCCACTAATCTCTGCTTCCCGCATTTCATCTGCCATCCCCTCCCTACCCAACTGCCTGCAGGCACTGGCAGTCCTCAGCTCCAGAAGCAGCAGCCCCACATGGACTCCATCTGGCCCAATCCTGCAAGAGATGCCAAGGGCACAGCCCTGGACGTTCTGCACGTGGTGGGACCATGAATGAGGCCCACCTGAGTGCTGCCTGTTCCCATTCAGGCTGGTCCGGAGACCAGGCCTGATTCTGCTGCACAAGTCCAGGCACACAGAAGATGTACACACAGAACACACGCTGCTTCGGGCACTTCGTTATTTTCAAGCTGAGATCCCACTGTAGGCCCCTCATGTTTCAGTCTGAGCACAGGAAAACCTGGCTTCATCCCACAGCTGGAAGAAGATCCATTTTGGGGTTTCCTTTGCCATGGGACTGCTCAGGGTGGATGCTTGGGAATAGGATTCACTCTGATGGCCCTCCTCTGACCAGAGGGCCTGGGGACGGGTGTGGTCCCCTGGGGGCAGAGTGAGTGCTCCCAGCACTGTGGCTCTGCGGACCGTGCTGCTCCCTCCCTGGCAAGTGCTGGCAAAGGCCGTGGCCTCTGCTCCCTTTTGACAACCGACGTCTTTGTCTCTCTGGTCTTTCTAATCCAGGTCCAAGTTCTTCCACAAGAGAAGAGGCTGTGGCTGTCGCCCCTGGTTCGTCAGCCCAGTTATGTCCCTACAATGCCCTGAGCCCTACTGACACATGTCACCTGTCTCTGGCTCAGTGTGGCCACCACGCCTCCCCATCTGAGTGTTTTCCCCACCCAGCACATCTCTCTGTCTAGGACCAGGACAACTTGTGGGGTATTCCATTAAGGAGGGCAAGTCATCCCTCCCACTAGTCTCTCTGAGTTGAAAATTCTCAGCATAAGTCACTACTTTGAATTTAAGAATGACTCCCAAATGCTGACAACCATTCATGTCTATTGATGGTCTCTACTCCTAGGACCTGATGATAGAGCAGAAACCTCTGAGGCCACAGACTTGAGGCCCCACTCGTAGCCTTTCCCCCTGGTCAGCTGGGTGAATGGCGGCTCCACCTCGCCCCTCCCACCCTAGAGTCCTATCCGTGAGGAATGATCAGGCCGACAGTATGTCACACTGGGTGTTCTAGCAAACTGACCTCCAGGTTTTCTTCTCTCTTATCGTTCCATAAAGTTCTCTCTTGGGCATGTTACTATGATTACAGTTATAGACCTTTGGGGCATCATTTCTCCAGGTAACCCGACACGCTCCATTTTCCAGCAGCTTCCTGTCATTTTCTGAAGGGCCCTGGATGTCAGAGAGAAGGGGCTTGGACTGGTGTGGGGTGATCTGCTGACCGGTGCTGTGCATCCAGGCTCAGTACTTTCGGAACTGGGCTTGTGTTATGGACTGGATTGTGTCTCCCCCAAAACTCATATTAAAGTCCTAATCCCCTGGTACCTTGGAATGTGACTGTATTGGAAATAGAGTTTCTAAAGGGGTAAGTCCACATCCCAGGATCTTATATATTTTGGTCCTGGGATTTGGGAAGAAACATATTGACCTGCGTTTAGTTTACTCACATTTATGAGCAGCAGGACAGTTTGTCTGCATGTAAAGGAAAACTATCTTTAGTCATGAAAGCTGCCCACATGTTAGGATGTTATTAGAGTAACCTGTGATGGTTTGCAGTTTCCTTATCATGTTTACAAGCATTGTGTTTTAAAACATGCAGTATCCCTGGTTTATAAATATGAAATTAAGCTCAGGGGCAATCACAGTCTCCTAACTGTGAGATTCCTAGCTCAGTGCAGATGCCCTCTAGACTGAGGTGGGCCTTAGTCTGATATGACTGGTGTCCTTAAAAGAAGAGGACAGAGACACGCAGGGAAGAGCCTGTGAGGACATGGGGAGCAGACGCCCATCCAGAGCAAGGGGGAGAGAGAACCTCAGAAGAAACCAAACCTATCAGCACGTTGATCTCCCCCTTCCAGCCTCCAGAATTGTGAGAAAATAAAGTTCTGTTGTTTAAGCCACCCAGTGGGACTTATCTTGTAATGTCAGCCCCAGCGGAAGGGTGCAAGGGGTGAGCTAATTCCCCTCGGTGTCCTCTGGCGGCCCCCACATGCGACTCTGATGTGTCTCACGTTCACTCGGTGAGGATTCATACAGAACAGTGACCCTGAATGTACGTGGCTAGCTTCCCTTTTCAGGTTTCCTGTGTTTCCCCAACATTTCATCCTGTGCGTTTCAGGACTTGGAGACCATGCCTGTGCTCCTTCTTCAGAGCCCCCCTCGGCCTCTGGTCTGCACTGGCTCTCTTGTCTCGGCAGGAACAATCTGGGGCATTTCTTTCGGGTTAGGACACTGAGGAGTGGGATGGGAGTGAGAGGCGCATGGCCCTGGGGCCAGGCCTGTGGCTTCTGCTCCGGTAGGTCACTCTTCTACCCCTTGGTGCCCATGCATCCTGTGCCTCTGGCTTCTCCTCTGTGATCTCCTCTCTCCCAACCTCACTCCCAGGCTCCGCCTTAGCTGAGGAACCCCACAGGCCCAGGAGTGGAAAGGAGACAGACAGAGGGCCCGGTCACAGATCTGAGGGAAACCCTGCCCTGAATGTGGATTTCCCTTTGTCTTACCCATCTCAATTCCTGGAGACAGCAAAGTGTACTTTCCAGCCTTAAATATTTGGCCCTGGGATGTGGAAAGAAACATGTTGGCTTGTGTTCAGTTTAGTTACATATATGGTCAGTGGAGCTGCAGGACAGTTTGTCTGCATGTAAAGGAAAACTGTCTCTAGACACCAAAGCTGCCCACGTGTTAGATGGTTATTACAGTAACAGTTATACCTTCGTTGTGTGATGGTTTACAGCTTCCTCACCATGTTTACAAGCATTTTGTTTTAAAATACATATTGTCTCTGGCTTATAAAAATGAAATTAAGCTCGGGGGTGATCATATTCTCTTAACTGAGATTCCTAGCTCATTGCAGACATCACTTTGGTGATTCCTTGCCTCTGCCACACCTGACTTCCCAGTTACCTATGTTGCTGGCCCAGCACACCAAGCCCGTGTGTAACTCAACCCACAGCATCATTTTCCACATGGACTGTGCGGTGGGGATGAAGAAGGCGATCCCCAAATCTATGAGACCAGGAGAGTTCCTTTTCAGGGACGCTGTTTCTGATCTCACTGGCCTTCCCAGTTCCCAGTATCTGAGTCTCCGATGAGCCTGTCTCATCCTCTGCCATTTGTGAGCCCCAGCCAGCCTGTGCCTGAGCTAGTTCTGACTGGTACAAAGAAGGTCCGCAGATGTCTTTCCCAGCGTGGGTCAAAAATGTCACTGTTTCTCCAATTTCAGGCCACGCTAAGTAGACAGTAGAGACAAGTAGCCATTTATGAGAATTATGGCACCTTCTTCCATCAGCATTGTTGAAAAATGGTTGGTCTTTCTTTCCGAGAAGGTTTGGCGGCTTCTGTGTTAACTTCCAGCGCGGCCCAGAGCCCAGTCATGCTCTGCTACCTGCAGGACCCTGGGCTCCTCAGCAGCCCTTTGCGTCTGTCATCCACCTGCCTAGGCCTTGAGGTGCTGCAGAGTGCCTGAGTTTTGGCTTTCCCTACCCAACTCTGCATTGGGTTAATGCAGAATTGGGCTGTACCTTATTTTCCTTTCTGTCTTCTGCTGGAGAATTTGCAATTTTCCTGTCCTGGACTCTAGCCAGTGCTGGACTCAGCATCTCAAGCCCTCCACCTAAGGTCCCACACCTACAGTAGGCAGAATTCTGAGGCCCCCAAGATTTCCTTCCTCTGATATACACGTAGCAAATAACCCCCTCCCTTTGAGTAGAGGCAAGAATGTTAACATGATGATATTAACATTGTGTTCTGTGATTAGACATTTCAAAGATGAAGGTCAGTTTGCTGATGAAGTTAAGGTCCCTAATGTTGATTTTGAATAATCAAAAAGAGGACCGCCTGAGCCATTGAAAGGGACTGGGCCCTTCCTGAAGGGATATTCCTAATATGATAGAGATCCTCCAGCTTGTCTTTGAGAATATAAGCTGCCATATTGTGAGAGGCCCTGTGTGGGGTGGGGGGCCCAGTAGGGAGCTAAGTGTGACCTCTAGTTGCCAAGAGCAATCTCTGGCTGATAACCTCTGGCTGGCATGAAAGCTGGGACCACAGTCCTACAGTTGCAAGAAACTGTATTTGGCCAACAAACATATGAACTTGAGAGTGGACCCCAAGTTCCAGATGGGAACATTCTCCAGTCAACACTATGAGAGAGACCCTGCCCAGACTTCCGACCTACAGAAACTATGAGATAATAAGCATGTTTCATGCTGCTAAATTAGTGATAATTTGGTGCACAGCAGGGAATACTATTACAATGTCCTTATTTCTATCTACCCCCAACATGTGGGTCAGGATTTTATCACAGCTCTTAGGGTTTCCTCACAGCTGCCCCACTGCCTGACTTCGTGATCGGCCTGCATCATAGAGTTCCAGCTTTCAGACACGATGTGAGGCCATGGCATGGATAGCAACCCCAGGGCTCTGGATTATAGCTCAGTTTCCCATGATTAGCCCTGCAGGCCCCATCCACCTGAGTGCAAGGGAGAATTGAGAAGGTTTGGGCTCCATGGTCCTTCTCCAGAGGGCTCCACTCCACAAAGCTGTGTTCCTCATTCTTACCAGACCATTTCCAGGAACTTGAAGGAACCACAAAACACAGCAGCTTGAAATCATGAATGATTTTCCTAGCTTTTCCTAAATAAAGGTCAAGAAAATGTCACCATTTTTCCAAACCCATACCACAGTAACTCGAGGTTAGAAAGGAGTGAACATTTTTTAGAATTATAGTGGCTTCTCCCATCTGTAGATTTGAAAAATTGCAGACCATCATTTCTTAAAGGGCTTGATGATTTATTTGTGAAATTCTTAGGCGAGATTGCAATGAGAAGTGTCATCAGCCTAAAAGCTCCTGACCAGCTTATTTAAAAGTATGCTATGTATTTAGCAAACACTTAGGGAAAACCACAGGAAAAATACAGGAGAAAATTTATTCCCTGTCAGAAACAGTTGGAAATGTAAAGCCCCCAAATATTTCAGTGAATATGGCAAATGGGGTAAGACCTCCCCCCACCGCCCACTTGATCTCTGATTAGCAAGCAAAATCATTTTCTTATAAATTGTCACTTTGATGTAATTAAAGACTCGCAGGAAGTTGCAAAATGGTCCAAAGTCCTATGCCCTATCACCAAGCTTTCCCAATGGTGATTTTATATAACTGTAGCATAAAATCAATGTCAGCAAATTTGTGAAACCCAACAGTGGCCACAGGACCGGGAAAGGTCAGTCTTCATCTGAGTTCCCAAGAAGGGCAGTGCTAAACAATGTTCAAGCCACTGGACAATTGAACTCCTCTCCCAGGCCAGTAGGGTCACGTTCCAAATCCTTCAAGCTGGTCTTCAGAATTACAGGGACTAAGACCCTCCAGATATGCAAGCTGGGTTTAGAAAAGGAAGAGGAACCAGAGATTAAATTGCCTACATTTGCTGGATCATAGAGAAAGCAAGAGAGTTCCAGAAAAACATCTACCTCTGTTTCATTGACTACACTAAAACCTTTGTGTGGATCATAGCAAACTGGAAAATTCTTAAAGAGATGTGAATACCAGACCATCTTACCTATCTCTGGAGAAACATGTATGTTGGTCAAGAAGCAACAGTTAGAACCATGTATGGAACAACTGACTGGGTCAGGATTGGGAAAGGAGTATGACACGCCTTTTTATCATTACTCTGTTTAACTTATACACACAGCACACCATGCAAAATGCTGGGCTGGATGAGTTACAAGCTGGAATCAAGATTGCTGGGAGAAATATCAACAACCTCAGATATGTGGATGATACTACTATAATGGCAAAGAGCCTCTTGATGAGGGTGAAGGAGGAGCTTAAAACTCAATATTAAAAAAAAAAAAAAAACTAAGATCATGGCTTCTGGTCCCATCACATCATGTCACATAGAAGGGGAAAAGGTGGAAACAGTTACAGATTTCCTCTTCTTGGGCTTTAAAATCACTGGATGGTGACTGTAGTCATGGAATTAGAAGATGATTGCTTCTTGGTGGGAAGCTTTGACAAACCTAGACAGTGTGTTACAAAGCAAAGATGTCACTTTTCTGACAAAAGTTCGTATAGTCAATGCTCTGGTCTTTCCAGCAGTCATGTACGGATGTGAGAGCTGGACAATAAAGAAGGCTGTGTTCATTGCTCAGTTGTGTCCAACTCTTTGAAACCCCATGGACTGTAGCCTGCCAGGCTCCTCTGTCCATGGGATTCTCTAGGTGAGAATACTGGAGTGGGTTGCCATTTCCTACTCCAGGGGATCCTCCTGACCCAAGGATTGAACCCAGATCTTCTTCATCACAGGCAGATTCTTTATCATCTGAGCTACAAAAGAAGGCTGAGCATTGAAGAACTGATGCTTTCAAACTGTGGTGCTAGAGAGGACTCTTGAGAGTCCCTTGGAAAACAAGGTGTTCAAACTAGTCAATCTTAAAGGAAATCGACCCTGAATACTCTTTGGAAGGACTGATGCTGAAGCTCCAATACTTTGGCCACCTGATGTGAACAGCTGGCTTATTGTAAAAGGCGCTGGTGGTGGGTAAGATTGAAGGCAGAAGAGAAGAGGGCAGCAAAGGGTGAGATGGTTAGATGGTATCACTGTTCAGTGGACATAAAGTTGGGCAAACTGCAGGAGATGGTGGGAGATGGGGAAGAACAGTGTGCTGTAGTCCACAGAGTCATAAAGAGTCCAACACAATTTGGTGACTGAACAACAACATAAAATCAAAGGTGAAGTTGATGCTGGTGCCTGTAATGGGTTGCACTGGGTCTTGTCGCCGTGCAGAAAATCTGCGTTGGAATGCTAGCCCCCCAGTTCCTCTGGATGTGAACTTCTTTGGAAATATTGTTGCAGATGAGATTTGTTATGATGAAGTCAGATTGGAGTACGACGGGCTCCTAATCAAATGTGACCAGTGTTCTCACAAGGAGATGGCCACACGAAGATACAGGGAGAATTCCATTCCAAGGGCAGAGATGTGAGTTCTGCAGCTTCAAACCAACTAATGCCAAGGATGGTCAGAAACTAGGAAGAAGCGAAGAAGGATCTCCCCTACTGGCTTTGGAATGCGCATCGGCCCACTGACATCTTGATTTCAGATTTCTAGCTTCCAGAGCTGGGAGACAATAGATTTCTAATTTCTATTATCATAAGCCATCAATTTGTGGTACTTTGTTCCGCAGCCTTTGGTAAACTAATACAGTACAATCCTAAACCACTGACTGCAGTCCTGTTGTATCTGGGGGATTTGGGTGTTGTATTGAGTTTCTGGATCCAACTTTGTCTTCTCTTTTTTTACTAGAGTCTCATCCTGGTTATGTGTAGCGCACAGGTCCAGATCAGGGTAAATGTTCACCTCCCCATAGGCCCTGGGCATATGAGGATGGGGGTGGGTGGGAGATGGATGAAGTGCCTAGTTGTCAATGAGTTTGGAGTGGAAGTCTAGCTTTCCATTTGGCCCTGCAGACTGTGGTGACAGTTGGGGAATGAGCATATTTTCCATTGCTGTTTGGCTACAGTAGAATAATTATTTTCAAAAAACCTCTGTGCACTATCCCATCCACAGAACTTCAGGAATTAGGCCTTACCTGGGGCTTCTTTGTCTGTATCTATTGGCAGCTTCTAGATCACAAGCTTCTCATGTGCCCTGGCTAACACATAGAGAAATCCAAGAGCCTCACTGCGGTGTTGTTCTTCAGGTCCCAAAGTCTCTAGGAAGTTGCCTTATTCTCTCCAACTTTCAGAGACTTTCTATGTTTGATTTACTTTACTGTTATAAAATATGCATAACATCTGTTATTTTAAGTGTACAATTCCATGGAATTAAATATATTCACATTGATATGCAAGCATCAGTTCAGTTCAGTCACTCAGTCATGTCCAACTCTTTGCAACCCCATGGACTGCAGCATGCCAGGCTTCCCTGTCCATCACCAACTCCCAGAGTTTGATCAAACTCATGTCCATTGAGTAGGTGATGCCACCCAACCATCTCATCCTCTGTCATCCCCTTCTCCTCCTGCCTTCAGTCTTTCCCAGCAATGGGGCTTTTCCAGTGAGTCAGCTCTTCGTATCAGCTGGCCAAAGTATTAGAGCTTCAGCTTCAGCATCAGTCCTTCCATTAAATATTCAGGACTGATTTCCTTTAGGATGGACTGGTTGGATCTCCTTGCAATCCAAGGGACTCTCGAGAGTCTTCTCCAACACAACAGTTCAAAACCATCAATACTTCAGCGTTCAGCCTTCTTCATGGTCCAACTCTCACATCCATACATGACTACTGGATAAACCATAGCTTTGGCTAGATGGACATTTGTTGGCAAAGTAATGTCTTGCTTTTTAATATGCTGTCTAGGTTGGTCATAGCTTTTCTTCCAAGGGCTTCCCTTGTAGCTCAGTTGGTAAAGATTCTCTCTGCAGTTCAGGAGACCTAGGTTCGATCCCTGGGTAGGGAAGATCCCCTGGAAAAGAAAATGGCAACTCACTCCAGTATTCTTACCTGGAAAATCTCATGGACAAATGAGCCTGGTGGGCTGCAGTGCATGGGGTCGCAAAGAGTCAGGCACGACTGAGTGGCTGACACTTACTTATTTCCTTCCAAGGAGGAAGCGTCTTTTAATTTCATGGCTGCAGTCACCATCTGTAGCGATTTTGGAGCCCAAGAAAATAAAGTCTATCACTGTTTCCATTGTTTCCCCATCTACATGCCATCAAGTGATGGGACTGGATGCCATGATCTTCATTTTTTGAATGTTGAATTTTAAGCCAGCTTTTTCACTCTGCTCTTTCACTTTCATCAAGAGACTCTTTAGTTCTTCACTTTCTGCCATACGTAGGTGTCACCTATATATCTGAGGTTACTGATATTTCTCTCGGCAATCTTGATTCCAGCTTGTGCTTCATTCAGCCCGGCATTTTGCATGATGTACTCAGCATACAAGTTAAATAAGCAGGGTGACAATATGCAGCCTTGACATACTCCTTTCCCAATTTGGAACCAGTCCATGTTCCAAGTCTGGTTCTAAATGTTGCTTCTTGACCTGCATACAGATTTCTCAGGAGGCAGATAAGGTGGTCTGGTATTCCCATCTGTTGGAGAATTTTCCACAGTTTGTCGTGATCCACATAGTCAAAGGCTTTGGCATAGTCAATAAAGCAGAAGTAGATATTTTTTTTCTGGAACACTCTTGCTTTTTTTATGATTCAACAGATCTTGGCAATTTGATCTCTGGTTCCTCTGCCTTTTATAAATCTAATTTGAACATCTGTAAGTTCTCAGCTCATGTACTGTTGAAGCCGGCTTGGAGAATTTTGAACATTACCTTGCTAGTGTGTGAGGTGAATGCAATTGTGTGGTAGTTTGAAAATTCTTTGGCATTGCCTTTCTTTGGGACTGGAATGAAAACCGACATTTTCCAGTCCTGTGGCCACTGCTGAGTTTTCCAAATTTGCTGGCATATTGAGTGCAGCACTTTCACAGTATCATCTTTTAGGATTAAAAATAGCTCAACTGAACTTCAATCACCTCCACTAGCTTTGTTTGTAGTGATGCTTCCTGAGGCCCACTGGAGTTTACACTCCAGGATGTCAGGTTTTAGGTAAGTGATCAAACCATCATGGTTATCTGGGTCATTAAGATCTTTTTTGTATTGTTCTTCTTTGTATTCTTGCCACCTCTTCTTAATAACTGCTGCTTCTGTTAGGTCCATACTGTTTCTATCCTTTTGTTCTGCCCTTTATTTACCGGAGAGGGGAATAGTAAACCACTTCAGCTGCCTTGAGAACCCCATGAACAGTGTAAAAGGACAAAAAGATATGACATGAAGTCAACCCCAGATTGGTAGGTGCCCAATACGGAAGAGTGGAGAAATAACTTCAGAAAGAATGAAAGGCAGATCCAAAGCAAAAACGACACCCATTGTGGATGTGACTGGTGATGGAAGTAAAGTCTGATGCTGTAAAGAACTATTTTGCAGAAGAATTTGGAATTTCAGGTCCATGAATCAAGGTAAATTGAAAGTGATCAAATAGGAGATGGCAAGAGTGAACATTGACATCTTAAGAATCAGTGAACTAAAATGGACCAGAATGGGTTAATGTTATTTACATGACCTTTATGTCACTACTGTGGGCAAGGATCCATTAGAAGAATTGGAGTAGCCCTCACAGTCAACAACAGAGCCGGAAATGCAATACTTCGTGCAATCTCAAAAATGACAGAAATGATCTCTGTTCATTTCCAAGACAAGCCATTCAATATCACAATAATCCAAGTCTATACCCCAACCACTAATGCCGAAGAAGCTGAAGTTGAACAGTTCTTTGATGATCTAAAAAACCTTCTAGAACTAACACCCAAAAAAGATGTCCTTTTCATATAGGGGACTGGAATGCAAAAGTAGGAAGTCAAGAAATACTTGGAGTAACAGGCAAGATTGGCCTTGTAGTACAAAATGAAGCAGGGCAAAGACTAACAGAGTTTTGCCAGAAGAACACACAGTCACAGTAAACACCCTTTTCTAACAACACAAGACATTACTCTACATGACTCTACATGTCCACATGGACACCACCAGATGGTCAACACTGAAATCAGATTGATTGTATTCTTTGCAGCCAAAGATGGAGAAGCACTATACAGTCAGCAAAAACAAGACTGGAAGCCGACTGTGGCTCAGATCATGAATTCCTTATTGCAAAATTTAGACTTAAATTGAAGAAAGTAGGGAAAACCACTCGACCATTCAGTGATTGGTATTGACCATTCAGATCAGATCAGATCAGATCAGTCGCTCAGTCGTGTCCGACTCTTTGCGACCCCATGAACCGCAGCACGCCAGGCCTCCCTGTCCATCACCAGCTCCCGGAGGTCACTCAGACTCGCATCCATCGAGTCAGTGATGCCATCCAGCCATCTCATCCTCTGTCGTCCCCTTCTCCTCCTGCCCTCAATCCCTCCCAGCATCAGAGTCTTCTCCAATGAGTCAACTCTTCGCATGAGGTGGCCAAAATACTGGAGTTTCAGCTTTAGCATCATTCCTTCCAAAGAAATTCCAGGATTGATCTCCTTCAGAATGGACTGGTTGGATCTTCTTGCAGTCCAAGGGACTCTCAAGAGTCTTCTCCAACACCACAGTTCAAAAGCATCAATTCTTTGGCGCTCAGCCTTCTTCACAGTCCAGCTCTCACATCCATACATGACCACAGGAAAGACCATAGCCTTGACTAGGCGAACCTTTGTTGGTAAAGTAATGTCTCTGCTTTTGAATATGCTATCTAGGTTGGTCATAACTTTCCTTCCAAGGAGTAAGCGTCTTTTAATTTCATGGCTGCAGTCACCATCTGCAGTGATTTTGGAGCCCAGAAAAACAAAGTCTGACACTGTTTCCACTGTTTCCCCATCTATTTCCCATGCAGTGATGGGACCAGATGCCATGATCTTCGTTTTCTGAATGTTGAGCTTTAAGCCAACCTTTTCACTCTCCACTTTCACTTTCATCAAGAGGCTTTTTAGCCCCTCTTCACTTTCTGCCATAAGAGTGGTGTCATCTGCATATCTGAGGTTATTGATATTTCTCCCGGCAATCTTGATTCCAACTTGTGTTTCTTCCAGTCCAGCATTTCTCATGATGTACTCTGCATATAAGTTAAATAAACATGGTGACAATATGCAGCCTTGACGTACTCCTTTTTCTATTTGGAACTAGTCTGTTGTTCCATGACCAGTTCTAACTGTTGCTTCCTGACCTGCATACAGATTTCTCAAGAGGCAGATCAGGTGGTCTGGTATTCCCATCTCTTTCAGAATTTTCCATAGTTTATTGTGATCCACACAGTCAAAGGCTTTGGCATAGTCAATAAAGCAGAAATAGATGTTTTTCTGGAACTCTCTTGCTTTTTCCATGATCCAGCAGATGTTGGCAATCAGATCCCTTATAACTATGCAGTGGAAGTGACAAGTAGATTCAACAGATTAGATCTGATAGACTGGGTGCCTGTAGAACTATGGCTAGGCATTTGTGACATTGTACAGGGGGTGGAGATCAAGACCATCCCAAAGAAAAAGAAATGCAAAAAGGCAAAATGGTTGTCTGAGGGGGATCTTTCGAATAGCTGAAAAAAGAAGAAAAGCTAAAGGCAAAGGAGAAAAGGAAAGATATACCCATCTGAATGCAGAGTTCCAAAGAATAGCGAGGAGAGATAAGAAAGCCTTCCTCAGCGATCCGTGCGAGCATCACCATCACTCATATTAGAACCTTCCTGCTTCTCAAACTGAAACTCTGGTTTCAAGGTTTATCTATGCTGTAACATGTGTCAGAATTTCTTTCCTTTTTATTTTAATTTTTTCTTTTTCAGTTTGTTTGTTTTTCCTTCCTTTTTAAAGCTGAACAATAGTCTGCTGTATGTATGTACCACATTTTGTTTTTCCATTCATCTGCTGATGGGCACTTGGCTTGCCTCCCCCTTTGGGGTGCTGCGAATGATGCTGCAATAAACATGCATGTACAGATATGTCCATTTGAGATCTCACTTTCCGTTCTTTGGGTTATATGCTAAGAAGTAGGATTACTGGGTCATAGGTAATTTTATGTTTAATTTTTTATGTCTGATTTTTACATTGTGTCCAGTACTTTTTATTTTTAAGAGGGAGAACTGGGAGGAAATGAGACTGTGGTGACCTTGGCTGGAACTGGCAAGCTAGTCAACTTGAAAAACCTTTTTCTTAGTGTTAACAAACTGCATTATGGTATAACTGGGGAGGATCTCTTGTGTTTACATCAAGATAATGAATGCACCTCTCCTTAGAATCCTTATCTACTTCTGACACTCAGGGAATTTTCCTGAAGAATAACTGGGTTCCAGGCTCTTAGGTCAATCATGGAACATGACTCCAATGAGGCAAACTATTTTCTTACTTCTTCTTTTTCTTTCTTGGAATGTCTAACACAGAAGCGACACATAGGTATTGCAATAAAGGCTATAATGATGTTTTTCATTTTTCAAGAAACTTTCATTTAATAATCTCCCTATAGTATCACTCTGAAGGAAGCAATCAAGACCAAGATTATTTATCTCCATTTTATAGACAAGAAATGGACTCAGAACCGTGTTTGGACTAAAAATTCTAGAACTTATGATGCTTAAGCCACTGCTTCTGCTTAACATTAATATCCATGCCATTTGATTAATTAATGATAGTAGGATCCCTTCAGCATTTTAGATGGTCAGCCTCACCTTTATCAATAGAGAACGCCCACCTTAATCCATAGAGAATGTGCTGTTAATGGGGTTATACCTTGTTTTCGAGCCTGGGACCGCAGGAAAAAGAGTAAGGATAGAAGGAGTATGTTGGTGGATTGAGAACATCTGGTTTGCATTTAGCACTGGAAGGGATAATAACTCTGTTACCCAGGCCTGTAGTTTCTTTTTCTGATTTATCATCTGGTCTACTCTGGAGCAGGATATTAGTGTTAGTACAAACAGACGCACCTTTCTTGTGAATACTGGAAACTCAGGGTCACCTACAGTGAAGGGCTGTGTGTGTAGCTGGTGATGGAGCCGCTCATACCAGGCTAGCGCAAACAAAGACAAAGGCAGCAGGAAGTCAGCAGAAGGGATGGCTGGACACGTTTGCTGATAGATACACTTGAGTCTGACATTTGTGCGCTCTGCTTGGGCCTGGGATATCAGGTGGGCTACTTATCAATTCACCCCATAGAACTCTCTGAGTGGAAGGTCATCTGAAGACTAGAGCCCTATGTCACGGAGAATGATGAAGTTGGACTAGGAGCCCTGAGTCCCCACTGTGCTGCTCACATAGAGTCTAAGAGTCCCTGGAGAACCTTACAGCCTTTGCCTGGGAAGTCTCCATGCCTCCCTGGATTAGAAAGTCAAATTCCCATGGAAGATGCCCTAGTTACTAAGCTTACTCCACATGTAGTTTTTACATTAATGTCAGTGGTCAAATCCATGTTATGAACTACGCTAAACAGATGGGGCAGAGTGCCAAGTCTCAGCTTTGGGCAGACAAACAAGATGACAGGGTTATTATGAAAGTGTTTTTCTTAGCCATCAGCTGCCCCTTTGAAAATCACTCAATGGTTTTACTGCTCTGTTCCCACCATGGACACGCAGTAGGTTTGTCTGCAACATGAGCTGCTCTTTGACTTTCTGTCTCCTAATTTTTTTATGCAGTTTAATAATTCAGTTCTATCTTTAAGAACCTCTTAGTTGGCCAAGTTTGTATTGATATATTTGGCTTCTCTCTGCTTCCTTTGTAATAGGAAAGCAAAAGGAATAAACATTTAGTTTTCTACTACAACCTCTACACTTAGATTATCAATAAAATCTCAGGAAATTACGTTCTGCCTTTGAATGAAGAACATGCCCTCCTTGAGTTTGTCCATTTGTCATAATTTAGCCTCTGAAGTACCTTAGTCACACATTCTGCTGGAAGCCCCTGTTGGATACATTTGCTCTGGGAACAAGGGAGCTGGCTGCCAGCATCACAGGTTTTGTTCACTGGTGCCCAGCTTTGGGCCTGGGAGGCACACGTAGACATTGGGGGGAGGGCCGGCTTGTACCCGCAACAAGGCTTTGGGCACTGCACCTCCCCGCACTCCAGTCACAACAGGCCCTGCCATCTTCCCCCCTCCCTGTCTCTCTCTGCTCCCCAAGACTAAGCTCATTAATGTTCCGCAGAGAGGATTCTTTCAGAGCCATTTTTTTACTTTTGTGTATGTTTAACAAGTTTAACAGAGCAGAAGAAAGAGGCTACATATTTATGTAAATGCATTTTTCTTTACAAAATATGTTCTAAGTGATTCAAAACACTTAAGTAAATGGACCAGAAATGATAACCGTGGCAGGCTGGGTAATGGCCCCAAAGATGTCCATGTCCTCCTAGTGTGGGCTTCCCTCCTGGCTCAGATGGTAAAGAATCTGCCTGCAGTGTAGGAGACCCGGGTTCGATCTCTGAGTTGGGAAGACCCCATGGAGAAGGAAATGACTACCCACTCCAGTGTTCCTGCCTGGAGAATTCCATGGACAGAGGAGACCAGTAGGCTACAGTCCCACCAAAGAATAGGACATGACTGAGCTACTAACACCTTCACATTTGCTTTCTGGGAGATAGTGAAGGACAGGGAAGCCTGGCATGCTGCAGTCTATGGAATTGCAAGAGTCAGACATGACTTAGTGACTGAACAGCAATCAGAACTCAGGGTCACCTGTATGTGTGGTGGGAACATGGCGGTGTAGACAGCAGCATCCAGCCCTTTTCCCCTGCACATGCTTGATCCTCCCATCAAGGGCTGGAGTACATTGCCTTTCCTCTTTGACATCAGGTTGACAGAACTGGTTTTAGCAGAATTTCCTGTTCAAGGCTGGGCCTGAAGGGATCCAGTCATGTCTCTTTTTGCTGTCTTGGAAGCAGCTGGTCTTACGAAGTCTGAATGCTTTGCTGGAGAGCTAGACCTGGTGAATCCCCAACAGTTTAGCTGGCACAGTGGGAGCATCTGGTGTGAGTGAAGCCACTATGATCCCCCAGCCTCAGTCAAGCCCAGCAACACCATGTGGAACATCAACAGTCAGCTCCACTGACCACAGTATAGACTTGTGAGCAAATGATGCCAACAGTGTGGACCAGATCATTTACTGAGCTTCTCCAATCTGCCAAATACTAGTTGAAACCAGTGCTTCTTGGCAGGAGCGCAGATTTGGTGCCTGTTCCATGTCCCTTCCAGGCTCCTGAAACAGAGCACAATGAAGCAGCAGACGATCAAGCATGAGTTTATCCTAAAAGGGGAAACTGAAGACCAGAAAGGCTGAGTCACTGTCCCAAGGCCACACAGCTAATTATGAGTGAGGGCTCCTCCGCAAGGCTGGCTTACAAGCCTCTGGGCCAGGCTGCTTCCTGCTGCGAGTCATCTCCTTTATCCTACAATGATCCCAGATAAGCACCAACGGCCATCCCATAGTTCTGCTTGACCAGGTTTTAGTGAAGTTAATGTTCACATTTTCCACATACGGTATTTTTTCTGTTCTTTAAGGATCTAAATTTTCTTGGTATAGCCTCACATAAAAACTCTTTTACATAATTTGATAAGCTACACAATATGATTAGTTTTCATTGAGTGGAAAACTTTGAAGTCCAAATAAATGCAGACATCATCAGTTTGTGGACCAATGGATAAAATGCTCCCAGCTGTAGCTGCACCCTTTCTACCTTCTTAAAGAGAATTTATAACACAGAAAGAGGCTGATGAAGCAGAAATGTCAATTAAAAAATGTTTTCACTTCTGGGAATCGTTCTGAGTATAACATATAATTCAGTGATGCTTAATTACCATGTATAAAGCACTTTCTTAAATGTCTTCTATTCTTTGGAGTCCCTGCCTGCCCGCTGTGATCACAGTCGGCCGCTGCTCCTTGGCCCCCTAGAACTGTGCTCCTGCACCCTGCCAAGACCTTCCCCCAGGGGCCTGGACTCCCTGAGGCTGGCCCTGTCTGGGCTGCTGACTGACACTCATCAGCACAGAAGGGCCCAGCTGGCTGAGCTGGCCAGCTTCCTCCAGGGCCTGCCCTACCTCAACGGGCACCTGGTCTGGATCCCAGCTTTCTGGGCCTGGCGCATCTAGAGGCCTCCCTGCACACAGCTTAGCAGCAAAAACAAGCCAGGTGTTTGCAATTCTCTGCTGAAGACATAACATGATCGCATCGTGAATACTATTAATAACATACATATAGATATTTATGAATATATAAACTAAATTAGGGTTAGGGTTAGGGTTAGATTAGTGTCTAATCATTTATTAGAGACTCATCTGAGATGTTGCTTCAAAAGTATCCCCCTTCTCCCCCAAAAGATATTCCATATGGTGTGAAGAGTCACATGTAAAAATAAAGCAATGGAATCAATCTAGAGGGAGAGAGATGAATATTTATCAGATTCCAGGATGCACACGGGCTTTGTAATTATAATGTTTAGGGAAAATTAATTCACCAGGAGCTCCCCTGGGAAGAACATGATAATTATTTGGAAAAGATGTCAGATAAGCCTCTTGAGGAGGGAGGGAGATGATGCTTAGGGAAGGTGAGGGCATTGCAGAACTGCCTTCTGGAGACCAGGGGACCTTGCTAAAGCGTTGACCTCAGGCTCTGCTGAGGACTGGTAGCTGGTTCAGGGACAAGTATCATCCTGGCACAGCAGAGCATGGGGAGCTGAGGTTGTGGTGGTGTTAGGAGAGTTTTCCTGAGGGAGATTGGTTTGATTATTGTACAAATGAAAAAACTCTGAGGCAACAATAGGAAAAAAAAAAAAAATGTACCACAAACAGAAAGAAAAGTAAATAACAAGCTAAGGAAAATGTAGCAATTATGACAAAGGTTTAGTTGGCACGTTCTTGCTACTTTCTATGAAAAGCGCCAGTGCTCCAGGAGAAACTGGCAAAGGGCACATTGGGTAGGAGGGCCTTCTGAGAAGAGGAGCAGGAGATGGGCGAAATCTTGAGAGGGTTTACTAGGGGACCTGAGGGAGAGGGGAATGGAGGGAGGGAGCCGACTGGAAGGAGACTAGGAAAGAGACAAAGGAGGCGGGGAGGGGGTTCTGCAGCCAGAGCCAGAGGGGCCCCAGGTTTCTGGGAGCCAGTCCAATCTTGGCCTCCCTGTGGCCCACCCTTGTGGGGCGGCCTCTGCCCAAGTGGAGCCTGGGCTGCAGAGCCAGCAACGGGGACCTCTGGCCACCTGTGTTCCCTGTGGTTGGAATTCGGATACTCATTTTCACGGCCAGCACAGATGTGACAGGAAGGTCTCCAAGGAAGACATGTAGATGGCCGATAAACACGGTGGCCTGCAGCCCTTGGAGAAGGCAGGGCTGCCAGTGCAGACAGGGCGGCCTCCCCAGGCCTTTTCCGCTGTGGGCATACTCTCCATGGCGAGGAACTGGGACCTTCCCTGCTGTCCTCGGAGCCTCAGTTTAGCTCCAGAAGAATCACAGATCTCCGGACCTCAGAGCACGAATATCCTTTTAGTGCACCCCCATGGCCATCCAGCCTGTGCATGCATACCTCACATGCCAGGGAACTCACATTTGAGATATTTCTCAATAGTTTTTGAAGAGCTATGCTACTCAGAGTGGGCCTCTTCTCCTGGCATGACCTCCATCCTCTGCCCCAGACCCCAGTTCTCCATTGCAGCTTCTCCACTTGGACAGCTCTCAACTTCCTTGGTATGGACTAAATGATTTCCCCTCTCAGAATTCATATGTTGGAGCCCTAACCCACAGTGTAACTATATGTAAGGATAAAGATTATAAGGAAGTGATTAAGGTTAACTGAGGTCTAAGAGCAGGTCCCTGATCCAATAGGTTAGTGTCCTTACAAGAAGGGACACCAGAGAGCTTTCTCTTTCCCTCCACTCCTTTGTCTTTTGAAGACACAGTGAGAAAGTGGCCATCTACAAGCCAGGAAGAGAGTCTCTCACTGGAAACTAAATCTCCAATCACCTTGATCTTAGATGACTGGCCTCCAGAAATTGTGAGAAATGAATATCAGTTGTTTAAGTCACAAAGTCCGGTATTACGTTATGGCAGCCCAAGCACACTGAGGTGAACCTCAGAAGCAGCATCTTCCAAAGAGGACTCACAATCCCCATGGAACCTGCCTTCCTCTGCGTTCCGTCTCATCGAAAAACGTCACACACACACCCTTTCCAAGGCTCCCTGCACCTGGGCTCCCTACCCCCAACCAGTCATCAGAATGTTCTGCTTTCATTCCTTCAAATTCTCTTGAACCTATTTCTCTGAACCTTTGACCACAGGCTTAGTGTAATATGCCCTAATCTCCAGCCTGGATGACTTCAGCAGCTCTCTAGGAGAACTTCCTGCCTCTGGTTCTGCCCTCTGTCCCTCATTCTCCCTATATACTGTAGGCATCTTTCTGCTGCTGCTGCTGCTAAGTCGCTTCAGTCGTGTCCGACTCTGTGTGACCCCATAGACGGCAGCCCACCAGGCCCCGCCGTCCCTGGGATTCTCTAGGCGAGAACGCTGGAGTGGGTTGCCATTTCCTCCTCCAATGCATGAAAGTGAAAAGTGAAAGTGAAGTCGCTCAGTCGTGTCCAACTCTTAGTGACCCCATGGACTGCAGCCTACCAGGCTCTGCCGTCCATGGGATTTTCCAGGCAAGAGCACTGGAGTGGGGTGCCATTGCCTTCTCCCAGGCATCTTTCTAGATCCTTCTAAAGGTGCTCATTTGACCAAGTTACTCCACAGAACACACAAGTGTGGAATCCCTATTGCCTGCAACAGGAAGCTGAGGTCTCCTCTGCACAAATGCTTCATTTTGATCTCACCTGGTGTTTTCTTAGCTCCCACTTGTCATTATGCTTGAGCCTTCCTGCCCTCCTGCCCCCAGATATACTACCAGTGACCTTGAACCTGCTGGGCTCTCTACCTGTGTATTTCAGCTCAGCAATGCGTTTCTTTCTCCCTGGAATGTCCTTTCCATTCCTTCCTCCTGTCTAGCTTCCTCACTCACCCCTTAGCTCAGCTGAGCTGACTCCACTAGGAAGCACGTTCCCGTCTCTTCATATCACTGTCCAAGGCAGTAGCCTTAAGTGCCATGTGGCTGCTAAGCACTTGATTGGTGGCTGGTTTAATTGGAAACTGTATTCTTCAGCTATATAAGTGAAGACTACAAAGGAAATGTAACATAATTTTTAATGAAATGACATTTTGAGCATATTTGAATATATATTATTAATTTAATGTTAATATTTTTTAAATAGAGCACCATGAAAATTCAAGATTATATATGTGGCTCACACTATATCTGAGGGGCATCACCGCCCAATCGCTCCTAAGTGCTCCCAAAGGGCCGTGCTTATTCCTGGTATGCTGTGCTATGCTTAGTCACTCAGTAGTGTCTGGCTCTTTGTGACCCCATGGACTGTAGCCAGCCAGGTTCCTCTGTCCATGGGGATTCTCCAGGCAAGAATACTGGAGTGAACGCCATGGCCTTCTCCAGGGGATCTTCCCAACCCAGGGATCAGATGCAGATCTCCCACATTGTAGGCGGATCTGTCACTATCTGAGCCACCAGGGAAGCCCTATTCCTAGTATACCACGCATCAAACTATGCTAATCATTGACTTCTTGACTGTGTTTTCCAATAAGGAATCAGATGGTAAAGAATCTGCCTGCAATGCGGGAGACCTGGATTTGATCCCTAGGTCAGGAAGATCCCCTGGAGAAGGGCATGGCAACCCACTCCAGTATTTTTACCTGGAGAATCCCATGGACAGAGGAGCTTCGTGGGCTATAGTCCATGGGGTTGCAAAGAGTTGGAAGCAATTGGGCAACTAACACTTTCACTGAATCTTGATCAATAGGGCATCCTCTCACCGAATCACAGCAATTTGCACATAGAAGATGCTCAGAAAGATCGATGGGAGGAAAGAGGGAGCTGGGAAGAATGGAGGGGAGAAGGTAGGAGGGAGAGTGGGAAGGAAGGAGGGAGGGTGAAAAGGAAAGAGGAGGGAACATAGATCCTAGCACATGAAATGAGATAGCTCCGTACACCCAGGAGGATCTGACAGGGCAGCAAAGGGGGCGCTTCCCCAAGCTAGGAGGATACAAAGGTCTTATTGGCCTGGATCTAGAGGAGGAAGCTAGTGGGGACAATGACCTGGCTATCACTGAGCTAGAATAGGCTTCCTGGCAGAAATGGTTTTCTAATGCTAAGAAGAGCTAAACAGTATTAGACATTCATTTAATCACACCCTTCAGAGGGCTGGAAGAGAAATGCTTTACCTCCTGAAATAATGCAGAAAATAAATCTTTTAAGCCTTATTGTTTCAAAGGAAAGTACCTTCTCCTTCATTTTACCATCCTTATGATGAAAGCATAATGAATTGTAGGATTTATCTACCTGACAGGCCTTTTTACATTCCTTGGCATCTGGGGCTATGTAAGGCAGTAAGTCCAGCCTGTGGGAAGTGGTGGTCAGACACAGTCTTTCTCTGCTGTCGTTCCAGAGAGGAAGCTCACCATCTTGACAGCTCTTGCCTTGGACAGAGCATTCTCATGGTGTAATTTACACCCAGAATATGCAGATAAGATGAGTTGAATGAGTAAAAGAAATCTAGGCAGTGGGTAAAACATCAAATAAAACTGTTGCTACTATTTTCTTCAACATAGTAGCATCAGTCTTTTTTAATTTATACAAAATGTATGTTCTAAAATGAAAAGACAAGATATATTTCAAACATACCTCTGTTGAATAACACCCTTTTAGTCCCACTATTTACAGATTGTCTAACACATGAGCTTTAGTTATCATTGCTTAGGAAACTCTTTTCTTGTGGATTAAGGACATAAATAGAATATGTCATTTTTTTCAGTTGGAGTTTAGTCAAGGATCCAAGTACCACTCTCAGATCTTACTCAATTTACGCTGGGGTTATATCCTGATAAACCTATTGTGAATTGCAAATATTGTGAAGTCAAAAATACATTGAACACACCCACCTACCGATAATCATGGCCCATCCTAGCCTACCTTAAACCTGCTCAGGACACTCAGATTAGCCTACGTGAGTATGTCTGTGTTTAGCTGCTCAGTCGTGTCCACCTCTTTGCGACCCCATGGACTATAGCTGCCAGGATCCTCTGTCCATGGAATTTTCCAGGCAAGAATTCTGGAGTGGGTTGCCATCCCCTTTTCCAGGGTATCTTCCTGACCCAGGGATTGGACCCAGTCTTCTGCACTGCAGGCGGATTCTTTGCTGTCTGAGTCACCAAGGAAGCCCTAGGTGTAGCCTACAGTTGTGCATAATCATCTAACACAAAGCCTATTTTATAATAAAGTGTTGAATATATCATGTGATTTATTGAATGCTGTACTGAAAGTGAAAGAATAAAGGACAGCTGTCTGGGTACAGAGTGACTGTAAGTATCAGTTATTTACCCTGTGACTGAAAATCCTAAGTCAAACCACGATAGGTCAGAGACCAGTGTAGAGGTATCTTGAAGAATAAGTCTTAAGAGCAGGTTATTGGAGACAGCGCGGCTGCGTCGCGCACTAAGAGCGCGGCCGAGAGGAGCTACCCCATGACCGAGGAAGGACGGCGGTGAGGGCCAGCGCACTAAGCACGGCCGAGAAGAGCTACCCCACGACCGAGGTCAGGAAGGGCGGCGATGAGGAGAGACCCCTCGTCCAAGGTAAGGTGCGATGGCTGTGCTTCGCTGGCTGGGAGCAGCCAGGAGCAGCCGGGATGAGATACCCCACGCCCAAGGTAAGAGAAACCCGAGTAAGACAGTAGGTCTTGAAAGAGGGCATCAGAGGGCAAATACACTAAAACCATTCTCACAGAAAACTAGTCAATCTAATCACACCAGGACCACACCCTTGTCTAACTCAATGAAATTAAGCCATGCCCGAGGGGCAACTTGGGATGGGCGGGTCATGGTGGAGAGATATGACAGGGTGTGGTCCGCTGGAGAAGGGAATGGCAAACCACTTCAGTATTCTTGCCTTGAGAACCCCATGAACAGTATGAAAAGACAAAATGATAGGATACTGAAAGAGAAACTCCCCAGGTCAGTAGGGGCCCAATATGCTACTGGAGATCAGTGGAGAAATAACTCCAGAAAGAATGAAAGGATGGAGCCAAAACAAAAAGAATACCCAGCTGTGGATGTGTCTGGTGATAGAAGCAAAGTCCGATGCTGTAAAGAGCAATATTGCATAGGAACCTGGAATGTCAGGTCCATGAATCAAGGCAAATTGGAAGTGGTCAAACAAGAGATGGCAAGAGTGAATGTTGACATTCTAGGAATTAGCGAACTAAAATGGACTGGAATGGGTGAATTTAACTCGGATGACCATTATATCTACTACTGTGGGCAGGAATCCCTCAGAAGAAATGGAGTGGCCATCATGGTCAACAAAAGAGTCCGAAATGCAGTACTTGGATGCAATCTCAAAAACGATAGAATGATCTCTGTTCGTTTCCAAGGCAAACCATTCAATGTCACAGTAATCCAAGTCTATGCCCCAACCAGTAACGCCGAAGAAGCTGAAGTTGAACGGTTCTATGAAGACCTACAAGACCTTTTAGGACTAACACCCAAAAAAGATGTCCTTTTCATTATAGGGGACTGGAATGCAAAAGTAGGAAGTCAAGAAACACCTGGAGTAACAGGCAAATTTGGCCTTGGAATACGGAATGAAGCAGGGCAAAGACTAATAGAGTTTTGCCAAGAAAATGCACTGGTCATAGCAAATACCCTCTTCCAACAACACAAGAGAAGACTCTATACATGGACATCACCAGATGGTCAACACCGAAATCAGATCGATTATATTCTTTGCAGCCAAAGATGGAGAAGCTCTATACAATCAGCAAAAACAAGACCAGGAGCTGACTGTGGCTCGGACCATGAACTCCTTATTGCCAAATTCAGACTGAAATTGAAGAAAGTAGAGAAAACTACTGGACCATTCAGGTATGACCTAAATCAAATCCCTTATGAGTATACAGTGGAAGTGAGAAATAGATTTAAGGGCCTAGATCTGATAGATAGAGTGCCTGATGAACTATGGAATGAGGTTCGTGACATTGTACAGGAGACAGGGATCAAGACCATCCCCATGGAAAAGAAATGCAAAAAAGCAAAATGGCTGTCTGGGGAGGCCTTACAAATAGCTGTGAAAAGAAGAGAAGCGAAAAGCAAAGGAGAAAAGGAAAGATATAAACATCTAAATGCGGAGTTCCAAAGAATAGCAAGAAGAGATAAGAAAGCCTTCTTCAGTGATCAATGCAAAGAAATAGAGGAAAACAACAGAATGGGAAAGACTAGGGATCTCTTCAAGAAAATCAGAGATACCAAAGGAACATTTCATGCAAAGATGGGCACAATAAAGGACAGAGATGGTGTGGATCTAACAGAAGCAGAAGATATTAAGAAGAGGTGGCAAGAATACACAGAAGAACTGTACAAAAAAGAGCTTCAAGACCCAGATAATCATGATGGTGTGATCACTGACCTAGAGCCAGACATCTTGGAATGTGAAGTCAAATGGGCCTTAGAAAGCATCACTACGAACAAAGCTAGTGGAGGTGATGGAATTCCAGTGGAGCTATTTCAGATCCTGAAAGATGATGCTGTGAAAGTGCTACACTCAATATGCCAGCAAATTTGGAAGACTCAGCAGTGGCCACAAGATTGGAAAAGGTCAGTTTTCATTCCAATCCCAAAGAAAGGCAATGCCAAGGAGTGCTCAAACTACCGCACAATTGCACTCATCTCACACGCTAGTAAAGTAATGCTCAAAATTCTCCAAGCCAGGCTTCAGTAATATGTGAACCGTGAACTTCCTGATGTTCAAGCTGGTTTTAGAAAAGGCAGAGGAACCAGAGATCAAATTGCCAACATCTGCTGGATCATGGAAAAAGCAAGAGAGTTCCAGAAAAACATCTATTTCTGCTTTATTGACTATGCCAAAGCCTTTGACTGTGTAGATCACAATAAACTATGGAAAATTCTGAAAGAGATGGGAATACCAGACCACCTGATCTGCCTCTTAAGAAATCTGTGTGCAGGTCAGGAAGTAACAGTTAGAACTGGTCATGGAACAACAGACTGGTTCCAAATAGGAAAAGGAGTACGTCAAGGCTGCATATTGTCACCATGTTTATTTAACTTATATGCAGAGTACATCATGAGAAATGCTGGACTGGAAGAAACAGAAGTTGGAATCAAGATTGCCGGGAGAAATATCAATAACCTCAGATATGCAGATGACACCACCCTTATGGCAGAAAGTGAAGAGGGGCTAAAAAGCCTCTTGATGAAAGTGAAAGTGGAGAGTGAAAAGGTTGGCTTAAAGCTCAACATTCAGAAAACGAAGATCATGGCATCTGGTCCCATCACTGCATGGGAAATAGATGGGGAAACAGTGGAAACAGTGTCAGACTTTGTTTTTCTGGGCTCCAAAATCACTGCAGATGGTGACTGCAGCCATGAAATTAAAAGACGCTTACTCCTTGGAAGGAAAGTTATGACCAACCTAGATAGCATATTCAAAAGCAGAGACATTACTTTACCAACAAAGGTTCGCCTAGTCAAGGCTATGGTCTTTCCTGTGGTCATGTATGGATGTGAGAGCTGGACTGTGAAGAAGGCTGAGCGCCGAAGAATTGATGCTTTTGAAGTGTGGTGTTGGAGAAGACTCTTGAGAGTCCCTTGGACTGCAAGAAGATCCAACCAGTCCATTCTGAAGGAGATCAATCCTGGAATTTCTTTGGAAGGAATGATGCTAAAGCTGAAACTCCAGTATTTTGGCCACCTCATGCGAAGAGTTGACTCATTGGAGAAGACTCTGATGCTGGGAGGGATTGAGGGCAGGAGGAGAAGGGGACGACAGAGGATGAGATGGCTGGATGGCATCACTGACTCGATGGATGCGAGTCTGAGTGACCTCCGGGAGCTGGTGATGGACAGGGAGGCCTGGCGTGCTGCGGTTCATGGGGTCGCAAAGAGTCGGACACGACTGAGCGACTGATCTGATCTGATTGGAGACAGGAAAACGTCAGAAGCCAGGGCTGTGAAGGACCAGGGCTGCCTTCTGAAAACCCTGAAGGGCAGAGGTCTCCGTGGTCTCAACCATAAGCAGGTCCTTTCTGAGGAGGCCTGAGCTGCTGGAGGCTTCCACATAGATCTCAGGGTCCTGCAGTCCTGAAGTGGAGTGTTACCCAACAATACCTCCTGTCAGAAAAACCTCACGACCTCCTTTGCTAAAGACACACGCTTGCCCTCAGCTGCTGTGGAAGCATTAGACGACTTCTCTGCTGCCTTCCAAATGGTGTAGGAGGCCTCCTAATATGGAGTCCACTAGAATCCCAAGGGATTGAGCCTATAGTTTCCAGGTTTTATCCACTATCCCTTGTGGTGGTGGTAAGAGGGATGGATCAGATGGGTGAATATGGAGTATCAACCAGATATGTCTGGAAGATACCTGGGTTTCTGGTTTATTGATCCATATGAGAGGACACATTTTCATGAATAAAGTTGTCATATTGATTACAAATTGATTACATAAATTTGTCATATCGACTTCAAGTCATAAACAGAATTGTTACGATTAACTATGGTCAGAAACTGGCCCCAAATTGTACTAAATGAAAATCTAATTTGGCCACTATTCCCTAAATATGAAGGTGATTTCACCACTTTACTTCATAGTTTCTTTATTTCTACAATGCGTATTGGTCACTGAGTCATGTCTGACTCTTTGTGATCCCATGAAATGTAGGCCGTCAGGCTCCACTGTCCATGGAATTCTCCAGGCAAGAATACTGGAGTGGGTTGCCATTTTCTTTTCCAGTATTTTCTATAATACTGGAGAAAATTCTCCTTTGCCATTTTCTACCATACTGGAGAAATTCTCCTTTGGATTTCTACAACAGAAAATGATGTTGTTTCATAGAGGCTCAGTACATATTAGAGCCAATAAAATGTAAACAAATATTTTATAGTGGCATACGCTCTAAATTATTTCTGTCTTCCTTTTTTGTCTCTCAAACTTATATGAAGGGTTTGCATTAGGTTTCAGCATTGCTGAGTGTTATCAGTATGAGTAGGGGTTAGCTGGAATTTGGGAAGGTAGGAAATCTAATCAAGAGTTATACACTCAAAGCATGGAGATGAGAGTCTTCTTATTTCTCTTCTGACTCTTTCTGTATTTGGTACCTTACAAATCTACCATACCACTTTTTTTTTTTTTAATGACAAAAGTCCCTGACTTCTTGGAGTTTATTCTGATGGGGGAAGAGCCAGTAAAAGACACACGGTGAGGGGGAAGGGAAGATCCACACCACTTTTTACAATTTATTGTTCTCTGCTGAAGTTTTCAAGCTTGTCCTTTTCTTTCTGGCTGTCGGGATTTATGTCTGAGGAAGTACAGTTCCAATTGAAGTTACCTCCACCAGGACTACAAGGGTAGGTAGCTAACTGAGGATGTGTTGGAGGGCATTAGACTTGGAGATTGATGTGTAACCTACAGGAGCGCTGGGGCAAGAGAAGAGATGGTAGAGACAGTTGACAGGGGCGAGGAAATGAGAGAAAGGAAAGCAATGATGCAGGTATAATCTTCAGTCAATAATGGAGTGTGAAGGGAAGAGCCAGGTAGGAGACAGGGGTGATGGCAGTCTGTGAGTGACATACGCTACAAAGAAAAAGGAATAGGCATGCAGAGAGAAACAGAGAGATGGCTGACCTCTCATCTGTCCCTGATGTCAGTAGGGGCATCTCCCTGACTGCCTGAGGAGATCATGGAGGAGGTGGGCTGCAGGTGTTGTGTTAGGTGGGAGAGCCAAGGACACAGCTGAGAGGGTCCATCGTGAAAAGGATGCCCCAGACACAGTGGCAAAGACAGGGGAGAAGGAACACGGGGGAGAGGCGCAGCAGTGGGAAGGAGCAGATCTTGGTCAGAGGATGTTTGTCCACTTGGGAGCAAGGGAGGAGGCCTACACCACAGATGGAGACAAGATTGTGAGTGTTAGGATTATAGACTTCGAGACTCCAAAGCTGTGGTTCTGGTTTGCTATGAAACCAAATAAAGCCTACTCTGCACAACTGGGCTGTGGATTCCCGGGCTCCAAATGCACTGACCCCATGGGGGAAGCTGCAGCAGCCCCAGGTGAGGGAGAGAGAAGATGCACTCCTTCCAGAGTAAAAACACAGCCACAGCAGACCCAGAGGGCTTCTGGAAATGACACGTGACCCTGGGAAAGTCTTTCCCTGTGTGGGAAACAACTCAAAGACTCAGGCTATTAATGAGTTGACACACTAAGCTTCTGCAATAAAAGAGAAGGTTGAATCCATGTTAAGAGGGTGGTTGTGACTAAACATTGAGATAACATATATGAATGCATTTTAAGGAATATATTATAAAATATCACCTCCTAATTTAAAAGCATGCTTTATAAATTGATTGTTTTTGTATTAATTTGAGTAGAAAGGAAACAGAAATACTGAATTTTTTCTATACTTATAAAATTAGCTAGAGTTTTTTGAGAAAATATCTATATAGATGATTGGAAATTTAAGTAAATGCAAAGAGAATAATAAGAAGATAAATCCTTTGTTCCCTTAGAGCTCTTAACCCCAGGGGTTCATTCCTTAAAGCAGCTACTCTTAGAATTTTCTTATACATCCTTTCAATAATATTTTAAACATATAAAACTACATGTAGTTATTTTTTTATGTTGGGAGAGTTCTATAGAGTGTTTCATATTTGTTTCTTATTTTACAATCAATCTTGGTAATTGTTTCATATTAGGACATATAGATCCAATTTATTCTTCATGGATATGCTGTATTTCATTGTGGGAATACACTGTGAGTTATCTAAAGCTGTCTATTGATGGATTGGTTGTTTCTAGTCTTTGTATAGCTGCCAAAGTCAGCACTGATATCATTTTACTTAGGCTTTGGACACATGCAAAATCCCATCTCACAGCATGTGAGCAATTTTATTTTATTTAATAATGATGTATTGACCTCAAATGAGATCAACTGGGTTCTATATATTCTCCTAATTGTCTGTTATCAATGTCTTATTATTTTTAAGTGAACAATGGGAAAAACAACATCTTAACTGGCAGTTATTTCATTATGGGGGATATGTAGCTTCTTTTTAACAATTTATGTGCAATTTGCATTTTTGTTAATGTCAACAGCCCATTATTTTTTTTTCTCATTTTTCTCACTGTTTTTGTTGTTTGTTGTTTGGTAAAGAGTTTGTATATATTAAGAATTGTTCCCCCTCTTTCTGCCTTTTGATTTTGATTGTGATGTTTTGTTGTCAAATTTAGCAAACATTATTTGGGGGGCTCTGTTTTTGTTTCTTGCTTTCAAAACCTTCTCCCACAAATGCTATGCTATGCTAAGTCGCTTCAGTCGTGTCCGACTCTGTGCAACCCCATGGACGGCAGCCCACCAGGCTCCGCCGTCCTTGGGATTCTCCAGGCAAGAACACTGGAGTGGGTTGCCATTTCCTTCTCCAATGCACGAAAGTGAAAAGTGAAAGTGAAGTCGCTCAGTCGCGTCCGACTCCTAGCGACCCCATGGACTGCAGCCTACCAGGCTCCTCCATCCATGGGATTTTCTAGGCAAGAGTACTGGAGTGGTTTGCCATGATGTGTTTAATTCTCCCGTTTTTCTAATATATTGATATTTACCTTTTAAACATATTTGAGCATTTGATTCCCAGGATTTATTTGACGACAGGCACTGATTCCCCCATGATTCCAGAGAGTGGTCCTCTTTCCCCTGAGTTGATAGTCTATTTTTGTCCAGTGATTCTGCTCTCATAGGAACGTCCTCGGTGGTCCAGTGGTTAAGACTTCGCCTTCCAATGCAGAAGATGCAGGTTCAATCTGTGGCCAGGTAGCTAAGATCCCACGTGCCCAAACCAAAACAAAACAGAAGCAATATTATAACAATTCAATAAAGACTTTAAATTCTGCTATTATAATCTGTTATAATGCTGTATGTATTTAACTCTGGACTCTCTTTAGTTATCAATTTTTATATTCCTTTTAATGGAGGAAAACTTTAAATTACCACAGCTTATAATATATTTTAATATCTAATAGACCTTGACCTCATTGCTATCTTTTTTTTTTTTTTTGCTCAGAATTTTCCTAACTATACACACATAATAATATTTTCAGAAGAACTAGAAACAGGTGGCATAGTTCCAGAAAATGTTAATGCGGGAGGATGAAAGCTGACATTTTCACGGCACTCAAGGTCAGAGCATCATTTCCATGTATTTAGGTCTTTTATATTGCTCAGAAATTTAAAGTGTTCCTCATACAACTCCATTATTATTATTTGTTTACTTTACTCCCAAATATTTTTGTTGCAATTGCTTTTACAGCTCTAAATGAGATGTTCTTTAATAATTTTATTTTCTGAAAATTTGGTATTTATGTTTAGGAGATGCTCTTTTTTCTTTTGTAGCCTGCAAGTTTACTGAAGGGGTTTTATGAAGTTACTTTAAGGTTTTAATGGTTTTGCTGTATTTTATTTGAATTATTTTCTTGGGCAAAATTCCCATAAAAAGTCCTGAGCAACGTTTATTCAGTGCATTAGCAGAAGGCAATGGCACCCCACTCCAGTACTCTTGCCTGGAAAATCCCGTGGATGGAGGGGCCTGGTGGGCTGCAGTCCATGGGGTCGCTAAGAGTCGGACACGACTGAGCGACTTCACTTTCACTTTTCACTTTCATGCATTGGAGGAGGAAATGGCAACCCACTCCAGTGTTCTTGCCTGGAGAATCCCAGGGATGGCAGAGCCTGGTGGGCTGTCGTCTATGGGGCTGCACAGAGTCGGGCACGACTGAAGTGACTTAGCATCAGCAGCAGCAGCAGCAGTGTTAGCAGCTGTAGAGCAGTTAACAACAGTACAAATACCTGAAGTCTAAGTTGTGATAAAGGCCCATGACTAACCAATTCCAGGAGGATTTGCAAATTTATTCAGATAAAGGTTCTTTTATTGAAGGAGCTCATCATGCATCTGGGTGGAGAGCAGCTGGGCCTCGGGCCTGACGCTTTTTGTCGTGGTTCCGGGTTATGCATCTTCCCGTGTGTGCTCAGTCGTGTCCAGCTCTTTGCAACCCCACAGAGTGTAGCCCACCAGGTTCCTCTGCCCATGGAAGTTTCCAGGCAAGAATGCAGCTGTGTGTTGCCAGTTCCTTCTCCAGGGGATTTTATCGACCCAGGGATGGAACCTGTGTCTTCTGCATCTTCTGTCTAACCTGTACCGGCAGGCAGACTCTTCACCACTGGCCGCCCGCGTGGTGTGTCTGTTCCTGATCGACCCAGGGATGGAACCTGCGTCTTCTGCATCTCCTGTCTAACCTGTCCTGGCAGGCAGACTCTTCACCACTGGGCACCCGCGTGCTGTGTCTATTCCTTGGCAGTTGTCCTTGGAGTCTGTAACAGTGACTCTTTCCTTACCAACGACCCAGGATCAGCACAGTTGGATGAGGCTTAATCTTAGAACTCTGGATTTTTCCTGTAGTCAGAGTTCAAAGAAAGGTGATTCACCCCAGTTAGCATGGAACGGGCCTGGTCACCCTGGGAAAACCTGAAGTCTTCTGTGGGCCTGAGGTGGCATGATCTTGCCATGTTATAGAGAAACCCACGGTCAGGTCCAATACGTCCAGGCTCCTCTACTGCTGAGTTCTTTGACCAGCAGGTCCTCAGCACCTTGGCCACATTTCAGTAGTGGAGGCACTGAGGTCCTAGGTAGATAGCCCCATATTCTCAGGCCTGACTTCTCATCTTACACACAACTGAGGCCAGACAGGGCCATCCAGAAATGAGGAATGCCAGAAATACTACTCCTTTTCTCCGGAGAAAAGTTGACATAATGCTCTTGTGCCTTGCTTTAGTCTTTCACCACTCTGGCATTGATCAAATACATTCTTGTTTTCCAGACTCTAATGAAAATCCTGTAATCTGATTTGAACCCTCTGGTGTAGAGCTTCTGTGCTTCCCAGCAGAAAAATTCACATTTAATGATGTATAGTCTTTAAACAATTGCAATCAAAATTTTCTCATTCATGGTGATTCTTTTTAAACAAAAGATGATAAATAATGAAGTTTCAAAAACTTGATTTGGCGAAAATACTCAGCACAACTGATTTAATGCCACTTGCAGACCTTGAGCATTTGTCTCATTGCTTTGCTTGTATTGTTTCCTGTATGTAAATAGCCTGACACAGGCTGATTTATCACAGTTACTTCTCCTCTGGGGAGTTCCCATTTCCTGCCACCTTAGCCTGTTACTTGTATGAAAACATTAGAACAGAGAGCTAAAAACCCCACACTGAACAACTCATTGGGAAAAAAAAAAGCACTCAATTACACGGGTAAATAAAGCATTGATAAACAGGGCTGTTTATGCAAGGGAAACTCATTGAGGTAATGGATAAAAGAGATTTGCATAAAATAGCCCTGGAGGAAACTCCATGAATTGAAGCCTAGCTCTGTTCAAGCGATGACTGGAATTCTTGGAAGTGCTGTCTGGCTGTGGAGCAAAACCAGGTGGTGGTAAATGCTTCACCATGTGGCACCAAGGGGCAAAGGCTTGGGCCCAGCATGAATCAATCACAGGCTTTTAGGATGTCATCACTTTGCTCAGGTCTGGCTTTGGTGGATTCCAAAGCCAAAGCGGGGAGAGAAAGGCCATTTTGGTTTCAGAGTTTTCTTTTTAAAATGCCAGCATTGGAACTGAAGGTTCACTTTGATGTCAGCAACCTGGAGTTTTTATAGAACAATAATCCACCTGGCAGAGGTGTTCCGTGTCTCCTATAAAAGGGTCACTGAGGGACACACTAGCCTAGATAAGGTCTCAACCCTCGAGGAAACCATTAAGTGTGCAAAACCTCCACTGTTGTGCAGCTGGCTCAAGACCCTCCACTGAGGGCTTTTTGCCTGAAACAGCGCCCGAGCCGAGGTCCATTTACCATTCTTTGGTCAAACTTTAAAACAGATAACACTTAAACAAAAATTGAAGTATAGTTGATTTATAATACTGTGTTAGTTTGAAGTATACACTAAAGCTATTTACTCATTTTACACACATATATGGGCTTCTGAGGTGGTGCAGTGGTAAAGAATCCATCTGTCAATGCAGAAGACACAAGAGACACCACGTTGATCCCCATGTTGGGAAGATCCCCTGGAGTAGGAAATGGCAACCCACTCCAGTATTCCTGCCTGGGAAATCTCATGGACAGAGGAGCTTGGTAGGCTATAGCCCGTGGGGTCCAAAAGAGTCAGACGCGACTTAGAAACAACAAAACAACACCAACACACATACATACTTTGTCAGATACATACTATGTCGGAAAATAATGAACACAGTTCCCTGTGCTATAGAGTGAACCCTTGCTGCTTATATATTTTGTGTCTATTAATTCCATACTCCTAATTTATCCCTCTGCCCACCCTTTTCCCCTTTGGTAACCATTTGGTCAGTTCAGTTTGGTTCAGTCCTTCAGTCATGTCCTACTTTTTGTGACCCCATAGACTACAGCAAGCCAGGCTTCTCTGTCTATACACATATAAGCCAATATACACATATACACGGGCTTCCCTGTGGTGTAGACCGTACACATCTGCCTGCAATGCTGGAGACCTGGGTTTGATCCCTGGTTTGGGAAGATCCCCTGGAGGATGGCATGGCAACCCACTCCAGTATTCTTGTCTGGAGAATTCCATGGACTGAGGAGCCTGGCAGGCTACAGTTCACGGGGTCGCAAGGAGCCGGACACAGCTGAAGCAACTCAGCATACGTGTGCACACACCTTCTGAAGCCAATCATCTTTGATCAGCGTGTGGGTTGTTTCCACGTCTTCACTCTTGCAAACAGTGCTTCTGTAACTATTGGGGTGCGTGTATTTTTTTGAATTAAAATTTTCATCTTTTCTATATATGTTTGGAAGTGGAATTACTGGATGGTGACTGCAGCCATGAAATTAAAAGATGCTTACTCCTTGGAAGGAAAGTTATGACCAACCTAGATCACATATTCAAAAACAGAGACATTACTTTGCCAACAAAGGTTCGTCTAGTCAAGGCTATGGTTTTTCCTGTGGTCATGTATGGATGTGAGAGTTGGACTATGAAGAAGGCTGAGCGCCGAAGAATTGATGCTTTTGAACTGTGGTGTTGGAGAAGACTCTTGAGAATCCCTTAGACTGCAAGGAGATCAGCCCTGGGATTTCTTTGGAAGGAATGATGCTGAAGCTGAAACTCCAGTACTTTGGCCACCTCATGCGAAGAGTTGACTCATTGGAAAAGACTCTGATGCTGGGAGGGATTGGGGGCAGGAGGAGAAGGGGATGACAGAGGATGAGATGGCTGGATGGCATCACTGACTCGATGGACGTGGGTCTGTTGATGGACAGACTCAGGAGCTGGTGATGGACAGGGAGGCCTGGCGTGCTGCGATTCATGGGGTCACAAAGAGTCGGACACGACTGAGCGACTGATCTGATCTGATGGTAGCTCTATTTTTAATTTTTTGAGGATTGTCCATACTGTTCTTCCTAGTGGCTGCATTAATTTACATTCCCACCAATAGTGTAGGAGAGTTCCAGTTTCTCCACACCTTCTCCAGCATTTATTACCCGGTAGAGCTTTTTAATGACAGCCACTCTGAGCGGTGTGAAGTGATACCTCATTATAGTTTTGATTTGCATTTCTCCAATAAGTAGTGGTGTTGAGCATCTTTTCATGTGCCTGTGGGCCACTGTATGTCTCCTTTGAAGAAATGTTTATTTAAGACTTCTGTCCATTTTCTGATTGGGTGGTTTGTGTTTTTTAGACATTGAGTTGTATGAGCTATTTATATCTTTTGGATATTAACTGCTTGTCAATTGCATCATTTGAAATATTTTTTCCCATTTAGTAGCCTGTCTTTTTGTTTTGTTTTATTGATGATTTCCTTTGTTCTGCAAAAGCTTTAAGTTTGATTAGGTCGCATTTGTTTATTTTTGCTTTCATTTAAAAGAGACACTGGACTTCCCTGGTACAGTGGATACGAATCCCACCTGCCAATGTGGGGGACATGGGTTCTATGCCTGGTCTGGAGCAGCTAAACCTGTGAGCCACAACTCCTAAGCCTGTGAGCTGCAACAGCTGAGGCCTGTGTGCCTGGAACCTGTGCTCTGCAGCAAGAGAAGCCCGGGATCAGAAGTCTGCGCACTGCAATGCTGAGTGAGCCCCTGCCCGACGCAACTGGAGAAAGCCTGCCTGCAGCAGTGGAGAGACAGTGCAACCAAAAATAAGGAAATAAATAAAAACAAAAGAGACAAACTTTTAAGCTGGACTATAACCACAATGAGAATCACGAGCAGCCCCCACTTCTAGTCTGCTGTGTGAACTTGAGTGTGTGAGTTAACAAGTTTGATAGTCTGTTTCTCTTCAAAACATACCTCCAGAGAATTATGCTCAGATGTGTAAGTTTGTTAATAAACGAAGCAAGGAAAATTTAGATAATCTATCTTAATGAAAACATTTCACGGGATTTAACAGAGCTTGTATTTGTTAAAATTATAAAGAATAGATACGGTCAAGTATTTTAGAAAGTTGATTTTGACTTTATCAAGCACTAGAATCTTGGGTTTTGGAGACTTCTGTGTTTAGTTTTAATTATTTTATTCATGTATAACATACTTCATTCAATAAAGCCTTTGGTGTGGCTTACAAAGCCACGTCATATGTGAAGATATAATATATACAGTACGAGATTCCTAGGTTGTGAATAAAACGTCCTCACTTCAGTTCAGTAGCTCAGTCATGTCTGACTCTTTGCGACCCCATGAATCACAGCACGCCAGGCCTCCCATCACCAACTCAAGAGTTGGTCCATCACCAACTCTTCTAACTGTTGCTTCTTGACCTGCATAAAAGTTTCTCAGGAGGAGGTAAGGTGGTCTGGTATTCCCATATCTTGAAGACTTTCCACAGTTTATTGTGATCCACATAGTCAAAGGCTTTAGCATAGTCAATGAAGCAGAAGTAGATGTTTTTTTAGGAATTCCCTTGCTTTTTCTATGATCCAACTGCTGCTGCTGTGTCGCTTCAGTTGTGTCCGACTCTGTGAGACCCCAGAGACGGCAGCCCACCAGGCTTCCCGTCCCTGGGATTCTCCAGGCAAGAACACTGCAGTGGGTTGCCATTTCCTTCTCCAATGCATGAAAGTGAAAAGTAAAAGTGAAGTCTCTCAGTCATGTCTGACTCCTAGCAACCCCATGGACCGCAAGCCCACCAGGCTCCTCCGTCCATGGCATTTTCCAGGCAAGAGTACTGGAGTGGGGTGCCATTGCCTTCTCCGTATGATCCAACAGATGTTGGCAATTTGATCTCTGGTTCCTCTACCTTTTCTAAATCCAGCTTATGCATTTTCAAGTTCTCAGTTCATATACTGTCGAAGCCTAGCTTTAAAGATTTTGAGCATTACCTTGCTAGCACGTAAAATGAGCGCAATTGTGACGTAGTTTGGACATTCCTTGGCATTGCCCTTCTTTGGGATTGAAATGAAAACTGACTTTTTCCAGTTCTGTGGCCACTGCTGAATAAAGAGGGTGCAAAGTGTCTAACACTAGAAATAAGGAGTTTGGTCATTGGGTTCAGCTCTGGAACTTTCATAAATGCTTTATGGACAGCTCGTATCTGGAGCTCTGAAACGTGAGACTGGAGAGGAGGGAGTGTCAGCATGAAACTGGCTGCAGAGGTTGACCAGAGGCCTGTCTCCCACGTCAGTTAAGAATTAAAAAAAAAAAAATACTGGTTCTCCCTGGCAAGAACTGAGGTCCTTGTAGTGGTTTATGAGTGAAGCCTGGGCTGCCATTGGCTGGGGAATGCCATTACTCTGCAGCTTTTCTTTGCTGGGATAGGAAAAAGGAGCACAGGAAGCAATGTGGCTAAAGCGCTTTAGGCCCTACTGCCTGCAGCTTGGACCCACCACTGAGTGTTGTCCCCAGGTTCCGAGATGTTCCTTCCACCATGGGCTGTGAGGACACATGCTTCATCCTTTCCCAAGAGGTGGTGGCAAGGAGCAAGCCTGCACTGCCCTCGGAGTGTGGGTGGTCCCGTCTTTCCTGGCTCTGGAAGTCCACTGTCCAAGGTAAATTAGCATCGGCTGAACCTTAAATCTCAGGGCAGGACTCTGGAATGCCTTCACCACCAACTTTCTCCATCAGCATTTAGGGCTAATGGGAAAGTGACTGTTTATTTACTTTTTGTTGTTTTTACATTTTGAGGGGTTAGCTTTACTGCTATAGAAAACTAAGATAAATGGTCCCACAATTACAGAGAGCGACTGGGGTAAAGCCTGAAATGTGCCGAGTCTGTGAACGGGAAACTGAAGCCAGTGATGCTTCTCGGTGACCCAGATGCTCCCAGACCACAGGGGCCTCTGTGTATGAATCCCCCCATTTTCCTCTTTTGTCCAAGGGCAGCGCATGCAAAGGGCAGAGCTCCGCTTTATCAGAGAAATCACTTCTCCCTTGTTTGTTGACGTTACATCATAACCATCACAGCAGCCACCTGCGTCTCCCATTTATATTCTGTCCTTCCGAGTAGGAGGGCTGTGTCCACTCTCTAGCTGCCTCCTCCTCACCTTTCCATCGCTGACTTTGGCAAGGGCTCACATCAGATGATATTTTGCCGGTGTGATGCCCTGGCCGGCATCTGTTCTGATGGTGCTATGTTATTAGGATCATAGGTACTGAGAGCGCATCCCCTGCGCGTGCCGGCCCCGATCGCCTCTTCTCTAGGATCATAGGTACTGAGAGCGCATCCCCTGTTAGGATCATAGGTACTGAGAGCGCGGGCCCCTGCACGTGCCGGCCCCGATCGCCTCTTCCCCTCTCCTGTGTATAGCTCTCTCCCTGTTTACCGCATGTCGTTGGCCACCCGACCATGAAACCCTTCCTCCTGTCCAATCTGACAGTACTTCCCAGGGACCTGGACCCAGCATCACCCTGCCTATAAAACTCTGAACTTTCCCTTTGCCTGTCAGACAGACACCTTGGTTATTCACAAGCTGGCCTTGACTCGTCTTTCCTAATCTCAGTTTCTGTGACTTCTTAACTTGAGGCTCGGCTCTGGGCGGCCCACGTCTCGTGGTGTGCCTGCTGCCCACCATGGGTCATGCAAACCTGGTGTTGCCATAAGTGGTCATCCTCAATCCACACCAAGATGAATTTTGCAGGAGAAAGGAAAAATCTGATTCATCCTTATGTCTCCAACCTGCTCTGGAGGCCCCAATACATTGCTTTTTCTATTTGGCCTTTTCTCCCCACACTTCACCTCTGGCTACTTGCAAGGTCAATGATTCTCAGGTATTGTCTTTAGCACAGACCACTCCTGAGCAGCAGACCCGCTGTCTTCCCACAGGCCTCCTGCCGGCTGGTCCACAGACACTCAGGGCTAACATCAGACATACACCAAGCGCCTCCTATTCTGCCCACACCTCCTGTTTCTTCTGATTCACCTACTGGGGGGCCTCGAGGTCAATATCCTGCATCTTATCAGTCCATTCTCTTCTTTCACTCCCGCTTCTCACCAATCACCACATCCTAATAGTCTCCACCTCGATGTCTTGTATTTTCCCACACCTCCCCAACTCCAAATCTGAGTTCACTAAAATTATTCCACTTCTTAAAACGCTTTGAAGACGTCCAGTGACGTACAACTGTTCTCAAACTGAGTTACATGGACCTCTGGTAGGAGGGAGGGGGAGTATTTCTTTGGGTTCTAGGGTACTTGAAACTTCTTGAGAGGTCTGGTCTATTATTTTGGAGTATCAGTTTTACTAGGTGTTTAAACCATTTTAAAATACTAAAACAAGTATCAATTTATTACAAAGTAGAAAATACAGTTGGAGTATTTTAAGATATTTTAAATGAATCATGTGCACAGGGTTCCCTTCTGGTTATGACCTAATGCCCTGAGGGGGTATGAGATCATTCTCTTTAGCAGTTTGAATTTCTAATGAAATATAAGCTTCCCAGTACATCCTAAGAGCCCCCGAGGTCTGGTCCTTTCCATCTTTCCAACCTTATTTCTTACAGTGTCTTTTCTCAAAGCTCATGCTCTGTCCACTCCATCCTACCATGCTTCTCTTAATACAGGTTTCTCTGCCAAGACTTCTCTTATCCCGTCCCATTTTAGTGACAGATGCATATTTATTCTTCTGGTTTTAGCTACATGTTTACCCCTCTCTGAAACCTCTCTTCTTTCCATCCCAAATGGAGTTGAATTTATTTCTCCTTCTTTCATGCCCCCAGTGTCGCCCTTTCCCCCAGATTCCAAAGTTAATATTTTGGATTTGATGTCTCAAGACACTGGCAAGGAATTCTTTCCCAACTGTGTGTGTTTTCTGTGGGCCGATGAAAGCAGCTTCCAGCTACAGCGCCTCCCTGCCTATGTGGCTTCTCCATGGTAACTGTGTGGATTTCACGCGTTAGAGGCCATGGTTCTACCTACTGGTCACAGCACTGGAGCTACTCCATTCAGGGTTGTTGCTGCGGCTGCTGCTAAGTCGCTTCAGTCGTGTCCCACTCTGTGCCACCCCACAGACGGCAGCCCACAGGGCTCCTCCGTCCCTGGGATTCTTTAAGCAAGAGCACTGGAGTGGGTTGCCCCAAGATAATCGTTTTCTGTCTGTGGTCCCTGGGACCACCACCAGAGTGACTCTGCCCAGGGCTCGCTGGGGAGACTTACCGCTGTACTCTCCAGTGAGTACTGAGGACTTCACCGCTGGAGGTCCTTTCCCTTTCGGCCCTGTCTCACTTGTTTGGGCTGTTCTTTCCTCCTTAGAAATGAAAAAGGTTTTAAACAAGACCTCTTCCTTTAGAAGACTGTGTGCAGCAAGAATTGCTTGTTCTAGGCTCTGTTCCTAGAGCCTAGCCTTGCCTATGACCTAAGCCAGTGCACATAATTACTAAATGCCAGTTGGATGGATGTGTAGAGACTGTTCCAGTGAAGATTTAAAAGTCAGTCCCAGGAAAGGAGAGAAACTCTTGGAACCACAATCTTTCCCTTCTTGCTGTAGCTCTACCTTACGGAAAGGATGGTGCAAACACCTGTGAAGCCCACCTGGCAGAAAAGTTGGCTTTTGGTTATCCCTGACCTTTGTGATACAGGAATAAAGATGACTCATCCACCTGAGGGGCCTATACACATACCTGAAACTCAGCAGATGGTCTGCCCTTTCTTCCCAATCGCTCAGTGTACTCTCTTAAGAAGATATACTTACTCCATTGACTTGATCAACCCATACCAGGGCTAGCCCACCCTCCAGACCAGGGCTAGCCCACCCTCCTAGAATCCAGGGTTTTTCCTGTTGTGTAATTTTCAAGTTCATTGGTTGTTCTTTTTTTTTTAACAGGACCAGCAGCCCTCCTATGATATCAACATTATAGATCTTCTTGAAGTTCTTGAGTGACCCCAGGTTTACAGCGATAACTAGAGAATAATCCATGCTGTAGCTGTGGTAAACGGAAGAAATAACAAAGCCAACAATGGAGAATAACTATCTTATTGGGAGGAGCGAAGTGGAGAGAACATCTTCACCAAAGAGGTGCTGTTTGAACACAAAGATGGGCAGGTAACAGGAGAGAGTGCAAAAGGCATGAGGAGTTCATGATCAGGGGAAGGGATGAGAGGTCACAAGAAACACAGCAAGCGTGGCCTCTGTCCAGCCCAAAAATCAGGAGCAGAACATGCTCGTTTGCCTGTACTAGTGATTTTTCCTCTTTCCAGAGGTGATTGTACACCTTTATGGAAAACCATTTAAAAAGCAATTGATTACAATTTAAAAGTCTCTAAGAAAAAGATAAATACAGAAGACCAATATTATATCAAATAATTCAGAACACTCTAAATGGCCATCTGGAAAGCCTGTCAATGGACGTGTCCTTCTCCTCCTGCTCTGCCAGCGCAGCTTCCTCTGTCATTCAGACCCACCTGTGCACACGCTGGGGACAGTGGGGCTGGTCTCCCAGTCAGCGGGCTGCACAGAGGCTTAGATTAGCAACAGCTTCTAATGGAGACATGACTTGTGACTTGGAATTCCCCTGCACTGGGGTCCCCATGGGATGACATCATACACACTGTGTAGTGATGTGTGTGTGTGTGAGTGTGAACTTTCTTTAGGTACAGGAAGCAAAGGAAGGAAAGTGAATTTGAGAAAACAATGGCGATCTTAAAAACATGGGTCAGATTTTAAACAAATGTATGCCAGCCTGTTTTTTTTTTTTTTTTTTTTTATGCTTATTTGGAGAGCATGCTGTTGAGTGGTCTCGACTGACTCCCTCAGAGGGAGTAGGGGCCCCTCCTGTGCATTTTCTGTAGAGCTTTGTGGTGGAGTTTGATGAAATGAGCCCCTTGGAGCTCACAGGTGGACACGCCACAGGGAAGCCAGAGAAAACTCTGTGCTTTCAGAGGACTCACGTGGTGAGGATAGTTCTATTCTGATACTGTCATTAACTGTATGAACCACATCATTTAATCCTCGCTGGAAGGTTTTATTTCACATATGAGAAAACAAGCCCGGAAGGTCTTTTCCTATGCCCTTAGCACTAGCAGAAGCTTACAGAGGCTTGTTTGATGCCACTGCCACAAGAGAGTGAGGACAAAGGGGAAAAGAATGCAGTTGGGGAAAAGGACCAGTGAGTATTGGCTGAGGTCACAGCCTGAGATTGTCCTTGTCATGGCACATGAACATGTGTGACCAACCGTTGATCCCAATAAGGGGGCTTGGGAGATAAAGAGAGTAATAGAAGTCGTATGGTAAAAGCGTTAGGGTTTGTAGATGCAATGAATCAATACAAGAAGAAAACAGTCAGGTTGGGCAAGAGAAATAGCTTCCCCAGCATCCAAACTCAACAAAATCGCTTTTGATTAAGCCTTCTACTCTTTAGTCCAAATACTACATCATGTCAGAACGTTCCTATCTTTAAATGATAATCTAATAATCTTCAAAACCCCCAGGGAGATGGAGCATCATTTGTTCCCTTCACCTTCTGGCCTTAGAAAATACTGTCTTTTGGAAAATTATCTTTAGCTTCTTGGATTTCAGCACCAAGGGAATGGCATCCTTGGCGTGGTTCAGAAAGGACGTAAGCTATTCTTAGCCCTGCTCAGCCCCAGCTCCAGGCAGCCACCTCTTGGCCTCAAGTTTTTAATCTTGGTGGTGTAAGCTGGACCCTTAACCCTCTTTACAAATCATGATGGGTATGTGAACAAGGCAGTCCCCTGTATGCTGGAAATAATGTTCTTGGCTGCCGCCTCCTTCTCTTTCTATTTTAGTCCTGAGGGACATGGCTTTTTTGCTTCTATGAGATTTAGGAGTCTTGAGGTTTTATTGCGAAAAAGAAGAATTCTGTGTGGTTTTAAAAGGCAAGTCACTTTGAGTAATTTAAACCCTCATTTATCTAAACACAAAAGCTGAAGGACCTCTTAGCAAACAGGCCCAATGCGATACAGCTTTTGGCAAAGATTTTACATCTGTTCCATGCACTGCCCATATTTTTACCTAGCAAGTCCGACAGTGGTTTTTCCCACTCAGCCGGGCCCTGATAGTTCATCTTCATAGCTGTGCATCTGGAGCACGTGTGCAGACGCATGTTCACATCAGCATGTGTATATGGGGTCATGTAGAGAAAGGAAAGACTCCAGTTGTTTACCAAGCCTGGAATAAACGAGGTTCAGGGATAATTAAGAGAACTCTCCCTTGGCAGAAACATGCCTGTTTGGGTCTGCTTCTCATTTGGGACAATTGGAAAAGGCAATCACTCAAGTTTTATTGATGCCAAAGAGTTTTTCACAGTCATCAATATGGGCTACAAAAATGTGGTTGTTGACATCTTATTTCTGAGAGTTTTTCTTTCAGATAATTGTGAGCCCTCAAGCATCATATATTCTGATATAAGGCAGTTCCAATCCATAACTGAGTATTTTCAATGCCTTGCATGCAATTGATCTTACCATGTTCTGCCAAATCCCAGGCCAATAACACGTGTATCTATCAAGCCCATTCAGGTTCTCCCTCCTCTGCTCTAAGATGCTTTAATCTTGATTTTACTCAAAGGAGAATGAGATACAGTTGGCATCGCACACAAATGCTTTTGGCTATTTGTTCAATTATGTATACCTTTAGGGTGTGAGATTTTTGGCCTGGTCCCTCAAGCCCCATTTCAGTTGGGTCTTCTGCACTAGTTTGCTTTCCCTCTTGGCATGGTCCAGGCCGTGAGCATCAGTGGTGAGCGCCTTCAGGTCCTCAGGCACTCAGCTATCTACTAAGGCTCCAGCAAGTGCTCACCTGCCTCCTGGGGCTGGAAAAGACACCCTTCCCCCGGTTTGTGGAGGGACAGCTGCTGGCCCAGGGCTCCTGGCGGCCTCTGTCTCTGTTGTGTGAAGGCCAGTCTGTGCGCCAAGTGCACAAGATGGGGTGGTGAGGCTGCTCATCCAGTTGAGAGCCGCGCTCTGTGAATGCAGAGCCGACTGGGCTCAGCAGGCCATTGTGGCTGGGCAGGGCCTTGGCGCCTGCCCAGCAAGGTGAGGGGAAGCCAGGCTGATCTCACAAAGGAGGTGCTATTTCCCCGGGCCACCTGTCCTAGAGACCAGACGGAACACCAGCTGCACAGGAAGCTGAGTCACGGGAGGCTGCCATGCTGCTCTCAGGCCAGAGGAACGTAGAGAAGCTCATTGCAACCAGCCAGAGTCCACACCATAAAAGCACAAGTATTTACTACCCCAGGAAGGAAATGGAGTGACCCATACAATAGTATTAGCCTCCGAGTAGCTCCGAGAAAGTCGCAATTTTAACTACACCTTGTTTAAAACTAAGGACCTAAGTAGAATAATGGGATCATTGAAGGGGTTTTGCAGGCTCTGGTGGTGATCGCACTTGCTTTCTGTCATTACTAAAACTGAAGCCAGTTTGAGAAACTGAAGTCTCCCCTTGCCAAATAACCCTCTTCAGCCATTTTATTTATAAGTTATTGCTCTTATCAATATCATTGGAGTCCATGTATACACAATGTGCACGTCTACATCTCCTTCTGATGGAAGGCTAAACAAGATTCCTTCAGCTGAAGGAAGCTGAAGGCTAAATGAGATTCCCAGGACCACAAACAGATTTTAACCAGATCTGGGAATTTTTCTCAAATCACCGCACTCTCACACTCAGCTCAATAGGTGCCTTTCCCTCCAGATGTATTGGAGATAATGGTGCAATCATTTACCATGGTGGTAAAGGCAGACACCTTGAAGCATCTTTGCAGCCCAGATCCCAGAACTCCAGCCAACACAGGGACAGCCAGCGCGGCAGCCAGGCTGCGAGGTTTGGGAGAGCCTGGGTGGTCCAACACATCTCGGCTGAATGTTTAAACTCTGACTTCACACGAGGGGCTGCCCTGGT